>CM076576.1:111690571-112290571 GCA_034641835.2 Pinus albicaulis
GGACCAAAAGAGATGAACCGTTGAAGAAAAACAAACACGGTATGTACAGTACTGGTTCACTTACCTCTCCTTATTGTTTTGCTGCTGCCATGTTATGTAGGCTTTTTGGAAAGCCTGACATAAATATGATCTTGCCTGAATGGCTCCCTTTGTTGAATGCTGCCGTTAATTCTACAATTGTAGACTGGGCCAAAATCTTATCCGATAATTTGACCACTGCTCTTTTTCACTACCGGTCCAAACGAAATGTTTCTCAGCGGATTTATCCGCCTTTTTATTTATCTGCTTATGTCATGGACGCTATCTGTTTTGTCTCTAAATGCCCTGTGATGGGTTGGCAATGGACTATCCACGATCCTTTGCCTATTCATGTGTACCATAAGGAACTATGGGAGTCTAAGTTTGTCCCCCATTTTTACCAAATTTTCCATGGTGTAATGCTGCCATTGTACAGAACATTGCATAATAAGGATGCCCCAAGGTTATCCCCAGAAACAGAGGTCAACATTCTCCCCGTCGCGAGATGGTTTGGAGAAGAATTGTTCACTTATATTAGGGTTTTTGGAAGTTCTGCTTCCCCCCATGTTTTACCCCTATATGTTCCAGATAGACTTGTAGCTCGAGAGATTGCTTATCAGACTTGTGGCCAAGGAGGTTTAACAAAGGAATTAAAAGAGAAGAAGAAAGACATTTGGCCACAATTTCCCGTAAACTGTGGAACATTTTCACTGTTTGATGTTGGTCACGCATTCAAAGAAGTAAGCAACATTACATGCTTACAACTGTTCAAATTTTTGAGAAGGTTATTTGACCCAAATAATATTGTTAAGAATTTTACCAATGCAATCAGAGTAAGGGAATTTTCCGGGGAACAGGATCTTTTTGATGATATGTTCCAAACAAAAGGTTCATTTAAAGAAGTTTTGAATTCAGCTCAAATGCAGTTATCTCCTGAGGAATTCCAGGAATTTAAACTTTACAGAGAGAGAAGACTAACTACTATTCCTTTGGAAAATCTACGCTTGGAACCCGTAAGGGAACAAACTCCTAGTGTTAGTCTTAACGACAGTTCGAGTACAGATAAATCTAATTAAAAATCTGAAAGAGAGACTTCTGAACGTTCCAATAAGTCTAATGAAAAGGAAGATAAAATTGAAGAATCAATGAAAGATTATGCTCAATCGAAAGAACTTCCTCAACAGTAAATTTTGACTTCTCAACAGACAAATCCTCCTCCTACCAATGTACAACAACAGTCAGTCACCATTGAATTAGACAAAGAATGGGAAAGCTTTAATCAATTGATTAATGTAGAAGGACATAATGTACAGACCCCTGTACAAACAACCAAAGTTTTGAGCACAGTAATAAGTAGCACAGTCACAGTAACTGAGCACATACCTATCACACCCTCCTCTGAAATTTTACTTAATGTAGAGGACATTCCTCCTCTAGATGTATTCTACAGCCCAAAATACAAAGCAGTAGTGAAGAAACAGAGAAAAAAGAGAAAGTTAAAAGGTGCAATTGCTACTGAAGCAGAACAACTAGATGTCTTGTGGAAGGATCCTGCCACAGAGCCTACTGATAATCTTGCTAAGTTATCTCAAATGACAGGGGCTTATGCTTCTACAACTATTGAAAAATAATTTGAGATACAATTCTTACTAAATGAAAAAGAAGAACAGATAAAATTTCTACAACAGCAATTGCAACAGGTACAGGCCAATAATGAAGCACAATTGAAACTTGAAGAGTTACAACAACAACTTCAAGAAATGAAAATTGGACATCAAAAGAGTTTAGCTGATAAAGAAAAAAAAATATAGAATATCCAAGATCAACACAAAGATGATCCAAAGCTTCCAGAGTTTATTTCAGAAACAATCTCTTTAATCAATCAACTACTGCAACAAGAAGAAGTATTATGCCAAAAAATCTTGCAATGGAATTATTTTTGCCAAGAGAGTGATAAAATCACAAATCATGTCGTAGATTTAAGAAATGATTATGATTTAATTAATGAAAAGATCAATGATTATTTGGTATGGCAAAAAATAGAAGAAGGAAGAAAAGCTGGTGCACCAATTATGAATGAAAACCATAAAGAAATACTTTTCAACAACTGGGATGCACAAATCAGAAGGGCAGAGAAGGCAACAGAGGAGGCGGCTACAGCAGCAAATAGTCTTAATGATTGTATAAATGATAATTTGCACAAAGCTAATTTGATTTTAGAAACTGTTCCGGGATATCTCCCACAGGCACATCAACTGCAAACAGAATGGAGGCAAAAGGCAGAAGAAAGAGAAAAATCAATCCAAGGGCTGACAAGATTAAACTGGGACTCTTACTGGACATACTTAGTGAAACCACAACAAAGACAAAGGCACTTAAACACTACCAATGATCAGAAGATTGGCGCTATTAATCGCTTCATTCTTTGTCTTTTCAGGACAGTTGAAATCTTAAGTCGGTCAACCACATCTTCTCAAAACAATGCTAGATGCCTGCAAGTTTAAAGATCAAGTTCATAAGTAGTTAGTTAATAGTCTTTATTTTTAGATTTAGTTTTAATTTTGCTGTATTTTTTCCTAGGAAAAGGACGGTCATTTAAACCGAATCCTTAATTTTGTAATAGACTATTTTTAGATTTATTCAAAAGTATTAATTTAAATACCTTCTCCTTAATATTTTTTAGAAGGGTCCTAGGTCAATTTATGACTTGGAATTACATTTATAGCCATATTGTTTACCATATTTATAAAGATAAAAAGATCACCATCTAAAGCATCTTGTCACAGAGATTATCTTTAGAAGTGTTGCATTTACGTACCTTGGATTTGATTTTGCATCAGAATTACTGGATTAGAGTATCAGATTTCATTTGAAAATCTTCAAGATGAATAAGGTATTTCTATCTGTTCACTGTTGATTTCTTTTGTCTTATGATATTCGCTTTAAATTTGCTATCATTTACAGATATTTGCTTTCATAACGTTTCTTTATATATATCATTTTTTAGTATAATTGAAATGTTATCTTTCATAAGTATATGTAGTGATATATTATGATGAATTCAATATGTTAATACAACTCTGTTTAATTTCTTAAACAAAGTTATTTTTATTTGTTTCTGCACATTTCGATTTAAATGATAATACATTTTTATGGTTATTGTTAAATTGGAATAATCTTAAGTTGTATTCACATATGATTGCCCGGGTTAGTGTTAGAATTTCTTTCTCAGTATTTAGTTTAAATTAGATAATTTTATTTCAGTCAATTTAGTCCCACTTTCACTCATCCAAATCAACCCATCACCAATCCATTAGTTATAAGGAAACTGGTCCTTTAAATCCAGTCGGAGCCACCATAACAAACAGAAAAGGAGCTGTCCTAAGGTCCCGACCGGGTGGTTTTCCACCAATGTTTGAAGCAGAGATTTTCTAGGCTTCAACATTTTTGGCGCTAGAAGGAGGGCCTGAGCTATTAATGGCAAGTAAATCTTTACCCACAAGCCATTCTGAGAGCAAAACACCCTCATCAACTTCTTCAATTTCTTCTGAAATACAAAATCCTATAGAAGGAATTGAGAAGAATATTCAGACACCCACTACCAAAATCTCAAAACAATCAGACAATCAAAATCCTGAGTCTCCTGAAGTTCAAGATTTAATCCATAAATTGAAAGGATTTTCATTATCTCTAGATGAGTCTGAAATATCTGAAGGTAGTGTAACTTCAAAATTTGTTTCTTCAAAACCTCTTACTAGGCTTCAAAGTGAAAAACTTGGCATTTCTCCAAGAGAATTCCCTTTACCTAGTAGAGTCAAGACAAGAAAAACTCAATTGGAATCAGTAAGTGATATAAGTTCTTCATCTCATATTCAATTACTTGTTTCCGAAATCCCAACTCAACAAAGTACAGTTGTTTCCACATCATCTGCTCAATCATCATCAATCTCAACATCATCTATTCCAACAACCTCTATTCAGACACCACCAGCCTCTACTACTCCTCCAATAGTTGTTCCAATAATGGCTAGACCATGGGCTACTCCAGGGGCTGTCAACATGCCTGCACCTTTACATGATTTACCTGACAATCCTGGAAAATGGCTTCCAAAGTTCAGTCCAGATCTTAACATTCAAGCTGAAGAACATATCAATAATTTTATGCTGGCTGTAAATTTGAATGGAGTCGTACATGAAGATGTTGTAGTTAGACTATTCCCTTATACTCTTCAAGGGGCAGCAGGATCCTGGTACTTTTCATTACCTTTAGGATCCATAACAAGTTGGGCCATTTTTGCAGATCATTTTTTAACCAAATTTGGAGATGACATATCAATAGCTACTTTAATCAACGATCTCTCAAATTTGAAAGCAGAACCCAAGGAGCCCATTAAAGATTTTAACGCTAGATTCAACAAACTCTTGAACAAAATCCACACAGATTCAAGGCCTAGTGAACAGGTCAGAAGTGAATGGTACATAACTGCCTTACCCTCAAACATAGAAATTTTTGTAGATAGAGCTGCAAAACCTACGCTGGCCGAGAATATGAAAGAGGCTATTGCAGTAGAGAAACAAATTATTTCTCTAGAAAAGAAAAATGCTATTGAGGAAAGGAAATCAAAGAAAGTCAGCTTCAAATATGATTCAAAGAAAAAGGCCAAGGACCCATACGACATGGAAGGTTTACAGAAAGTTCTTAAAACCATGTCAAATGAAATGGTTGAAATTAAAAAACAAGTAGTTGAAACTTCTACCAAAAAACCATTCCGAAATTTCAAAAGAAACCAAGTTGAATCTAAACCTCCTAATTCAATCTCTAATGCAGAATCAGAAGAAGAGGAAGAAGAAGAAGATACATCTTTAGTATCATACGAGGAAGATGAGAATGAAGAAATATCTGAATTGCATGGAATGTGGGATTTTATTCTCCCTAATTCTGATAGTAAGGTTGAACAAGAAGCTATGCCTGTAAGTACTAGGAGTAAATCTACATCGGAACTGGTGCAAACAGTTCCTAAAAAGAAAATTACAACTCCAAGTACTAAAGACAAATCCCCTGCAAAGAAAACTTCTTCGTTACCTACTCATAATCAACCATCTTCTTCTAATCCTCCTTCATCAACAACAAAGACTTTAGTAGTGTCAGATCCTATGGAGTATAACATTGTTGAAGACATGAAAAATATTAAAGCCAACATTTCCTTACATGAACTCAGCAAACTAAAACACCAGCAGAAGTTGCTATTGAAAGAATTAAACGCTACACCAATTGCTCCTTTACCAAGTGGTGTAGTTGCAAAAGCAGCCAAATGAGCTGGTAAGCCACCAGATAAGGTAGATGCTACTGATACCGTGCTCATTGGAGAAAATTCAAATTCTCAGACTCCTCCTTTTCTTTTGACTTATGAAATGTACAATAAGAATCTGCATAATTGTTTAATCGATTCTGGAGCATCCTCTAATATAATGCCTACTTCTGTTTGTGCCAAATTGAATATCGAACCACAGAAATCGGCAGTTCATATTGTTCAATTGGATCGCTCTAAAGTTCAAGTTATAGGAGAAATCAATTCAGTTACTATCAGATTAGCTTCCGATCCTAGGATTGTCCAAAGAATTGATATTTTGATTGCTGATATTCCTAAATTATATGGATTAATCTTAAGTAGGGACTGGTCTGCGAAACTTAATGGTTATATCTCAACTGATTATTCACATATGTGGCTTCCCTATAAAGGGAAACCAAATCAAATCAAAGTTGAACGAGAAAAACATATGACGCACACTATCACTGAATTTGAACAACCTAATGAGCCTGTGGCATTCAACAACAATATTCTTGGAGGTTATTCTGCTGAGTCATTTCTTGGAAACTTCAAAGCACCTCAATCACCTTTTTCTGTAAATACTTTTGTTTCTCAAATAGAAATTTTTTCACAATCTGATTCTTCCAGAATTGTAAATATTTCTGATGTAATTGTAGATAAGCCAATAGATAAATCTTTATTTTGGTTGTTATATTTTGATGGATCAAAGTCTAGTGATGGAGCTGGAGCAGGATGCATCTTAATTGATCCAAATGGAGAGAAAACCATGTTGTCATGTAGGTTAGAATTTGAGTGTACGAACAATACCGCAGAATATGAAGCCTTGATTCAAGGACTTTATAAAGCTATAGGGTTAGATGTTAAATACTTGAAAGTCTTTGGTGATTCCGAAATTTTCATAAAACAAGTTAGGAATACTATCCATTGCCTTTCAGGACATCTTAAACACTATCAAACCCTAGTACAAGATATTACCACTCATTTTTTAGCATTCAATATTTCTCCTATTCCTAGGAATCAAAATACATCAGCTGACTTATTAGCTAATGTTGCATCTAAACTCCTTCCCGCTGAAGATTGCAGTCCTGATAGGTTTTCTGTAGAATTGATTTTTTGCCCATCTGTCCCAGATAATGTCACGAATTGGAGAGTTTTCTATCATGATCAAGATATTTTAAATTTCATGACTTCAGAGAAATCATATGATGAGAAAATTATTGATGAGAATGATCATGATTTACAAATTGCTTCAAAAGGTAACGAAAATCCCATTCCAAAATCTGTTGTTAAATTAGAGGACTTATATGATATTAAAGATAGATTCAAGAAAGTCACTAATGCTAAACTTTAAAGTTCCACTTTGAAGTTTGAATTAGTAAATCTTGGTTCCGATTCTAAACCTCAAAACATTAATTTAGGACTCAATTTAACACCAGAGGAAAGGAATGCTTTCATTAAACTCTTGAAAAAATATAAAAACGTTTTTGCTTGGAATTATGATGATTTAAAAACGTATGATACTTCGGTTATTCAACACACAATTCCAATGCTTCTTGATATTAAACCTGTTCAACAAAAGCTAAGGAAGGTTCATCCAAATCTCGAAGGACAAATCAAATCAGAACTTAATAAACTTTTAAAAGCCAAAATCATTTTTCCTGTCAGGCACGCCAATTGGGTTTCCAATATGGTACATGTAAGGAAGAAGAATGGTGATATAAGAATCTGTATTGATTTCATAAATTTAAACAAGGCATGTTTAAAAGACAATTTCCCATTGCCAACCATGGAACAGATACTTCAAAAGGTAGCTAGTTCTGAACTTATGTCCTTTCTTGATGGATTTTCGGGCTATAATCAAGTTTTAGTTCATCCAGATGACAGATTGAAAACAACTTTCAGAACAAAATGGGGAACTTATGCTTATCAGAAAATGTCTTTTGGTCTAATAAATGCAGGAGCAACTTTTCAAAGAGCCATGGACATAGCATTTAAAGGTCTGATCAATAAATCAGTTGTTGTTTATCTTGATGACATAATAGTATTTTCAAAAAAGAGAGCCAATCATCTACATGATTTAAAGCAAATATTTGAAAGATGTAGAAGGTTTGGTATTTCCTTAAATCCAAATAAATATTTCTTTACTTTGGATGAAGGAAAACTCTTAGGATTTTTTGTGTCAAAAGATGGTATATATATTGATCCAGATAGAGTAAAAGAAATTTCTGATATTTCTTTACCTCATAACAAAAAATCCATGCAATCATTTCTTGGGCAAATCAATTTTGTAAAAAGATTCATTCCTGATTTTTCTTTTATTGTTTTACATATGAAAAATATGATCAAGAAGAATTCAGTATTCAAATGGGGGCATAAAGAGAAAGAAGCCTTTGAGGCAATCAAACAAGCGATTATTAATGCACCAGCATTGAATACCCCTAATTTTTCTAAAGATTTTATTTTGTATACTTTGGCCACCGAAACATCTTATGCTGCTGTTTTAACACAGCTCAATGATCAGAAAATTGAGGCACCAATTTCTTTCTTTAGCTCAAATCTGCAAGGAGCTGAGCTTAATTATTCCGATGTTGAAAAACAAGCCTTTGCCGTGTTTAAATCAATCAAACATTTCAGACCTTTTCTCTTGAAAACACATACGAAAATTATTGTCCCATTTTCTGCAGTGAGACAATTATTAATTCAAAAAGAAGTAGGAGAAAAGAGAGCTAACTGGGTAACAGCCTTGCAAGAATATGATATTGATATTAAACCAGCTAAGATTGTTAGAGGACAAGGTTTTTGCAAATTATTGGCAGGAGCTCATAACATACCAGAAAATCAAGATTCAAATCAAGATATTCAAGTAAGTTAGATAAGTGTTACAGACTCTGAATCTCAGTATGCTGATCTTATCTATTACTTGAAAAATGGGTATGCTCCTTCTAATCTCAGCTATAAGAGTAAACGCGCTTTAAGTTTAAAGGCTATTAAATATGAGATCATTGATAATGTGTTATTCAGAAAATTTTTTGATTCAATCTTATTAAGATGTCTTGAAAAGACTGAAGCTAAAAAGGTTTTGCAGGAATTGCATGATGGGACAGCAGGAGGTCATTTTGGAGGTGATACCACAGCTCACAAAATAATTCGTGATGGTTATTACTGGCCTACCCTTTTTAAAGATACGCATGATTACGTAAGGAAGTGCAGAATTTGTCAAACTGCAAGTGGAAGACAAAGGAAACCAACTTTTCCTCTGCAACCAGTAAGTATTGAGCAACCATTCGAACAATGGGGGCTTGACATTATTGGTGAGATAGTACCTCATTCTTCCAAACAACACAAATACATCCTTACTGCAACTGATTACTTTACAAAATGGGTAGAAGCAATCCCGTTGAAGGTAGCCAATTCTGATGCAATTATTGATTTCATAGATCAATTCATCATAACCAGGTTTGGTGTACCTAACGCTCTTGTCTTTGATAATGCCTCTTACTTCTCTGGAAATAGTTTAATATAATTTGCAGTCAAAAGAGGTTTCAAATTAAAATATTCAGCAAATTATTATCCACAAGGTAATGGTTTGGCTGAATCCACTAACAAAAATCTTATCAAAATCATTAAAAGGACCATTGATCAAAATCAAAAGAATTGGCATAAGTATTTAATATTTGCATTATGGGCTGATCGTATCACAGAAAAAAATTCAATAAGAACTTCACCTTTCAATTTAGTTTATGGAAAAGAAGCTGTGATACCATCAAATTTAGCTCTTCCATCATTAGCCCTAGTGCAATTTATTGAAGAAAATCCTTCTTCATCATTTCAATTGAGATATGATCAAATCCTTAAACTAGAATAAGATAGAGATAAAGAAAAAATTATTCATGAAAAACATCAACAGCTTGTAAAATCTTCTTTTGATGCAAGTTCTACCAGCTCAAAATTTTTGTCAATTGGTGATCTTGTTCTGAAATGGGATAAAGCACACGAAGAAAAAGGTAAGCATACCAAATTTCAGAAAATGTGGCTTGGACCATTTCAGATCGTTGAAAATATAGGCTCAAATACATTCATACTCCAAGATCTAACAGGTAAGAGAGAATCTCTTCCTGTAAATGGGCTTATCTTGAAGAAATTCTTTTCATAAGGAGGTAACCCCTTCTTAAACTGTACATATTCCTTTCTACAGAGTTTTTGATTGTTTTTGCAAATAAAGGTTGTTAATAAGTCTATAATTGATTGTTTACTATTTAGGAAAATTTCTTAGGAAAAATATTATAAATATTTATTTTGTGTAAATAAGAATTTTTAAAGAGATGATCACAGTTTTTGGATAGTTTAAAATAAGATATTAAACTTTGAAAGATTATTCCAATCATTTGCATGATCTTTTGAAAACTTGAGGAGAATGTAAATCATTATAAGTTTATTGAGCAGAGAAAGGTTATCTATAAAAGTAAAGATTTTTCAAAGTCTTGGTACTCAAGAAACTCTGAAAATTGTCATCCATTGATTCTCAAGGATAAAACTATTTCACCCCATCCATTTAAGTTGTGATTTTTAGAATGTAATTCTAAGAAATTATATGAAAATTTAAGAGATAAGAGGTCTCATTATGAGCCGACTTACCATGTTCATAAGAAGTAATGAAACTGACATTACCAATACTGCATACCAAAACAGGGTAATGGCTTATAAATATAAGACAAGGGGTCTCATCACGAGCTAGCTTGTTCAGTTTAATTATAACTAGTGAATGGCATTGTTATTAACTGGCTACCAAACCAGAACAATGGTTCTTAAAAATAAAAAATAAGTAAAAGACAAAAACATGAGATAATAGGTCTTATGAGTTTATCTTTTAAAAAGTCATAATTTTAGTTGGATGGGACAATGAATGGTTAATGGTTTAAAGGTAACCCTGTCGAGACTATGAACGTTTGCAGGCAGGAAAGGCAATACCTATGGCAATAGAGTATATTATAAAACCAAAACTTGGAGAAATCCACTTACTTCATTATTAACACCAATTAAAGCTTGAGATAACCCAAAAATGTTTTTATTCTTAAGGAATTAGAAAGAAATTGTGAATGATTTTTATTTCTTTTTCATAGTTAGATTTTATTTAAAATATCCTAAGATAGTTTTCATTATCTTTAAAAATCTTTATTTACTAGAAATATAGTGTTCATTTTATTTTTTCAGAGATAACTGTTTCTTTCAATGAATCGCCAATTGTTGTGACCAGAAACAACCCCCCTTTTTATTTAATATTAGTAATAATACTAAATAAATGGGGACCCTTAGTTAAAAAATCCAAAAAAAAAATCAATTAGGATTTGTTTTCCTTTTCAAATAAAACTTTATATCATAAACTTAGGGAAATTCCTTAGAAAAACCTTAAGAAACACTTAAGTTTATGATAGATTTCAATAAAAATTTTCTTTAAGCGAAATAGCGCATCCATCGCAAAATGGTGGATATCTCTTATAAAACTGAAATTGCGATTTTGCGATTTTGCGATAATGCGATCCCAAAAAGCCTATACAATAACATATTGGTCGCAGATCGCATAGCGCAGAAAAAAGAAATGTTAAACGAATACTTTTTGCGCTATTTACAATTTTGCGCTTTTGCGCTATTTGCGATTTGCGCTATTTGCAAAATTGTGATGGTTACGTTTTGAGAAAATGTGATATTGCGATATTGCGATATTGCGCAGCAAATCGCAGATCGCAATGTCGCAGATTCATAAAAGTGCGTTGTTCAAAGAAAATCCTCCCATAAATCAATATCTGTTTTGCGCTTTAATGATTGGATTAAATGAATGGATTGTCAATTAATGGTAAATGGGATTTTGTTTTGATTGAAAGGTCGTTTCACGTTATAATAATATATTTCATCCGCCTTTGCATTTAAAACAATCTCATCACCTTTCTCATGCCATTACTCTCATTTAACTCGTAAAACGCAGGCACGAAGGAGCAAACGTCTATACAAAGCTTTCACAGAACATTATGGGTAAGAAGGAGAAGAGCTCGAATTCTGAAAACAGAGAAATGGCTTCACTGTATGCAGACACTGCTTGCAATAAGGATGCTGGTATATCTAGTTGGGAAGGAATGTATAATTTGTTAGAAGAAGAAAATCCTGTGGTGATGAAAGTTGCGGCTACAGCAGGTTCCAGTAATACATCTGAGGCAACCCTCAAAGAACTGGCTTGTTCATTTCTGCATGGATAGCGACAAGGCCAAGGATTCTCCCGTATACGGACATGGTGAAATGGGTGCTAGACAGCACTGATATTTCAGACAGACAATTCAGAACTCTAGCTCAAGAGCTAATCAGGTCATTCACCACGGAAGATTTGAGACTAATGTATAAGTTGCCGGAACCTCAGGCGACTTACAATAAACAATTCATGGAAGATTTTGCCAGAGAACATGCAAATTTGTCAGAATGCACAAAGGAGTGGACCAAAAGAAGTGAACCATTGAAGAAAAACAAACAAGGTATGTACAGCACGGGTTCACTTACCTCTCCTTATTGTTTTATTGCTGCCATGTTATGCAGGCTTTTTGGAAAGCCTGACATAAATATGATCTTACCCGAATGGCTTCCTTTGTTGAATGCGGCCGTTAATTCTACAATTGTAGACTGGGCCAAAATCCTATCTGATAATTTGACCACTGCTATTTTTCACTACCGGTCCAAACGAAATGTTTCTCAGCGGGTTTATCCGCCTTTTTATTTATCTTCTTATGTCATGGACGCTATCTGTTATGTCTCTAAATTCCCTGTGATGGGTTGGCAATGGACTATCCACGATCCTTTGCCTATTCATGTGTATCATAAGGAACTATGGGAGTCTAAGTTTGTCCCCCATTTTTACCAAATTTGCCATGGTGTAATGCTGCCATTGTATAGAACATTGCATAATAAGGATGCCCCAAGGTTATCCCCAGAAACAGAGGTTGACATTCTCCCCATCGCGAGATGGTTTGGAGAAGAATTGTTCACTTATATTAGGGTTTTTGGAAGTTCTGCTTCCCCCCATGTTTTACCCCTATATGTTCCAGATAGACTTGTAGCTCGGGAGATTGCTTATCAGACCTGTGGCCAAGGAGGTTTAACAAAGGAATTAAAAGAGAAGAAGAAAGGAATTTGGCCACAATTTCCCGTAAACTGTGGAACATTTTCACTGTTTGATGTTGGTTACGCATTCAAAGAAGTAAGCAACATTACATGCTTACAACTGTTCAAATTGTCGAGAAGGTTATTTGACCCAAATAATATTGTTAAGAATTTTACCAATGCAATCAAAGTAAGCGAATTTTCCAGGGAACAAGATCTTTTTGATGATATGTTCCAAACAAGAAGTTCATTTAAAGAAATTTTGAGTTCAGCCCAAAATACAAAGCAGTAGTGAAGAAACAGAGAAAAAAGAGAAAGTTAGAAGGTGCAATTGCTACTGAAGCAGAACAACTATATGTGTTGTGGAAGGATCCTTCCACAGAGCCTACTGAGAATCTTGCTAAGTTATCTCAAATGACAGGGGCTTATGCTTCTGCAACTATTGATAAAGCATTCGAGATACAACTCTTATTAAATGAAAAAGAAGAACAGATAAAAGTTCTACAATAGCAATTGCAACAGGTACAAGCCAATAATGAAGCACAATTGAAACTTGAAGAATTACAACAACAACTTCAAGAAATGCAAATAGGAAATCAAAAAAGCTTGGCTGATAAAGAAAAACAAATACAGATTATCCAAGATCAGCACAAAGATGATCCTAAGCTTCCTGAGTTTATTTCAGAAACTATCTCTTTAAACAATCAACTACTGCAACAAGAAGAAGTGTTATGCCAAAAGATCTTGCAATGGAATTCTTTTTGCCAAGAGAGTGATAAAATCACAAATCATGTCGTAGATTTACAAAATTATTATGATTCAATTAATGAAAAGATCAATGATTATTTGGTATGGCAGAAAACAGAAGAAGGAAGAAAAGCTGGTGCACCAATTATTAATGAAAACCATAAAGAAATACTTTTTAATAACTGGGATGCACAAATTAGAAGGGCAGAGAAGGCAACAGAGGAGGCGGCTACACCAGCAAACACTCTTACTGATTGTATAAATGATAATTTGCACAAAGCTAATTTGATTTCAGAAACTGTTCCAGGATATCTCCCATAGGAAAATCAACTGCAAACAGAATGGAGGCAAAAGGTAGAAGAAAGAGAAAAATCAATCCAAGGGCTGACAAGATTAAACTGGGACTCTTACTGGACATACTTAGTGAAGCCACGCAGTCAGCATAGTGCGCTTAATTGTATCATCAATTCTATTGAGAAGATTGCGCCTACACTTGCCGACTCTGTCTTTTCAGGACAGTTGAATTCTGAAGTCGGTCAACCACATCTTCTCAAAACTATGCTAGATGCCTGCAAGTTTAAATATCAAGTTCATAAATAGTTAGTTAATAGTCTTTATTTTTAGATTTAGTTTTAATTTTACTGTATTTTTGCCTAGGAAAAGGACAGTCATTAAACCGAATCCTTAATTTTTTGTAATAGACTATTTTTAGATTTAGCTAAGTAGTATTTAAACCCTTCTCATGCATTTAGAGAAGGCTCCTGGATTATTATATTTTTGACTTGGAGATTACATTTATGTACTCCACTGACTTTTATATTTTATAAAGGATCACATCTGGTGATTTTATGCGGAATTATCTTTAAAGTGTTGCATTTCTATACCTTGGATTTGATTTTGCATCAGAATTACTGGATTAGAGTATCAGATTTCATTTGAAAATCTTCAAGATGAATAAGGTATTTCTATCTGTTCACTGTTGATTTCTTTTGTCTTATGATATTCGCTTTAAATTTGCTATCATTTACAGATATTTGTTTTCATAACGTTTCTTTATATATATCATTTTTTAGTATAATTGAAATGTTATCTTTCATAAGTATATGTAGATGATATATTATGATGAATGCAATATGTTAATACAACTCTTTTTAATTTCTTAAAAATAGTTATCTTTATTTGTTTCTGCACATTTTGATTTAAATGATAATACATTTTTATGGTTATTATTAAATTGGAATAATCTTAAGTTGTATTCACATATAATTTCCCGGGTTAGTGTTAGAATTTCTTTATCAGTATTTAGTTTAAATTAGATAGTTTTATTTTAGTCAATTTAGTCCCACTTTCACTCATGCAAATCAACCCATCACCAACCCATTAGTTATAAGGAAACTGGTCCTTTAAATCCAGTCGGAGCCACCATACCAAACGGAAAAGGAGCTGTCCTAAGGTCCCGACCTGGTGGTTTTCCCCCAATGTTTGAAGCAAATATTTTCTAGACTTCAACAGGTCATTGAGGGATCTGTTGCAGCCTGATCAATCTCTTGCAGAGGAGGGATGGGGCGCATCTCTTGGTTAGAGCAAGGAGTGGTTGAGGTGGTGGTGAGGCGCATAAAAAGAGACGTTGGGCTTGTGGGCGAAGCCTGCAGCAAGATCTCTGAAGGATGGAGCCTATGGGCCTCCATCTTGATCCATTAGGGGAGCCCGAGGTGAGATCATGCAGGTCTGCTACAATAGGGTTGCATCCAGAGGCTAGAAACGTAGTGTAGCAGGGTGCACAAAGCGTCAACTTGTCAACCAACGACACTCAAAGTTAGTTCACAATATACAACCCATTTATTATTTGGTTGACCCTATTATATATAAATTGAAACATTACATATACATTTAACCCATATATGCCCCCTTTTGGGTCATATCATAGTGCCCCCCTTCAAAAATATTTTTCCTCAAAGCCTTGCAATCAAGGATGTTACATAAGATCCAAAAAAAAAAAAATTCATTTTATTCCTACATTATTCTTTCCATTGATTATGATCTATCCATTTGAACTCAATTATTTTTGGTTTTAATCCTCGATGACTAGTTGTTGCATAATTTTATTTCCATTTACTTCAAGTAGTGTTGTAATGATTTCTCCAACTTGTAGTAATCATTAGTATTTAATAATATCCTATTGAATAATTGAATAATGATTTGTGATGCCCCATTCCATAAATTTTGAGGAGTATTTTAACTTCTTCCTCGATAATGTTTATATTTATCTTCTTATCTTCCATGAGATATTTCATGGTAATGAGGATGTCAATATGGTTTCACATTTGATGGCTTTACTTCACTTTGCATATTGGCATTTCATTTAACATGCACATGTTGTAGGTGGAGTTCAACATCTTCAATTATATTTTGGTGATATTCTTGAAGCTTTTATTCTTTATCCAGTTAAAGCTGCAATGTGATATTTTCTATCAAATTTCAACATCCTTCATAAATTCTAAAATGCATGTTTTATTTTACCTCATTTGTGACTAGGGATTCTGCAATATTTTTAAAAAATTCTTGTTCATGTCTTTTCGTAATTTCTTCATCTAATATGTGTGTTTCTTATTGACTTTGATGATGATTCTCTTCTTTCAATCTATTGTCATCATCTAGTAGTTTTTTATCAAGCTTTTGTATTCTACATATTTTTTCATCTTTATTTTCCAATTATTTTCTTGAATCAGTCCTTTCTCCAATTCCCCTTGCTACTCTTTCCCTATTTCAATTGTTCAATATCCTTGATAACAACTTATTTAATGTTTTTTATCTTATATAGATTATCCTCTTTCTTCTTGATGTATTCTTTTGCATATTTTAACTCATCCTTAATTGTATGCATCACTTCCATTTTTAATTCTTATATTTTTTTTAGAACAATTCTTCAAATACTTCCCATGTGGTGTTTCATCTAGTATCCTTGTCAATACTCCACCACTACTCATAAGCTTCCCCAGTCAAATTAATAACATATTCCTTTATTAATCTCAACCATTCCTCATGATTGATTTCATATTTTTCTTCATTTCCATTGAATTTAGGTATTTCCATTTCTTTTTAATTGAGGTCTAACAAAAACTGTCAACTTACAACTTCAATATATTAACAATATAATAGAAAATAATTACGATCCTTTTCCAACTATATTACTCTACGTTTTTCTCTTTTCAATATCTTTTTAATCAACTCTATTAGAAATTACAATCAAAATATATGATACTTTTAATTTAACATACCTTTTAAAAACATATTCTATATCTTGTTCTTCTAGCCAATGTTTCTTCAAGTGTATCTCTAAAGTTTTGGCCCTTCTAAGTATGAAATTTTAGCTTGTGTTACTATTGTGTAACCAGCTCCAAAAATAGAAGAAAAGAGATATCAACGCCTTAGAAATAAGCCACTTCGAGGGGGCAACATCCAATACATTACATGAATGAACAATTATTAGATGATACAATTTACAAAACCTCCTTTCTATATATAGGAGTCCATGTGGCCATAATGTAATCCTAGTGGGCCATAATGTAATCCTAGCCGACCTAACAATAATAATTTAAGGGAACAATAATAACAAAATGGGGGTTACAAGGGTACAATAATAACAATAAGGGGGTTACACTAACAACAATAAGGGACTATACTAGTAATATAGGGACCTAACATGCCCCTCTCCTTCAAAAAAGTGTTGTCCTCAGCGCTTGAGTAGCTCTGGGTGCTTTTGTATAAAATTCTCATCCTCCCATGTAGAATTTTCAGTGGGTAAGTTCTTCCACTTGATGAGATACTCTGAAATTGATCGATTCCGTAGCTGTCGAGTTCTTGTTTCCGTGACCGCTTCAGGTTCCAATATGATTTTTCCTTCCTCATCAAGTTCTGGAAATATTGTTTGAGCTGGAAGATTTTCACCTATAACCTTCTTTAAGCATGAAACATGGAAAACTGGATGTACTCGTGAAGAAGCAGGAAGCTCCAATTTGTATGCCATAGTACCAATCTTTTGCAGCACCTTGTAAGGACCATAGTGCTTTGGCGATAATTTATTATCCTTCTTAGCTTGCTTGAGGGACATTTGTTTGTATGGTTGTAGCCGTAAAAATACCCAATCTCCTACATCAAAACTTCTCTGGCTGCGATGTTGATCTGCCTGTTGTTTCATTCGATTTTGTGCCAAATTCAGGTTATCCTTTAAGAGTTGGAGAACTTCTTGCTGATGCTCGATGTGATCTTCCACTGCTTGAACCTTCAAATTTTCCCTTAAGGATGATGTGATGGATGGTGGATGATATCCATAAAGTGCCATAAATGGGGTCATTTTTGCTGCAGTATGGAAGGAAGTGTTATACCACCATTCGGCGAGAGGTAACCACTTGACCCATTGTGTTTGTTTATCAGATACAAAACAACGAAGATATCCTTCCAAACATTTATTTACTATCTTATTTTGACCATCATATTGAGGATGATAAGATGAGCTATGAGCTAATTGAGTACCCAAACAAGAAAATAACTCCGTCCAAAAATTTCCAGTAAAAATGGGATCTCTGTCGCTCACAATAACCCTTGGGCTTCCATGTAGCTTTTGAATTCTGTCCATAAATGTAGTAGCAACTGTACTTGCTTTAAATGGATGAGATAATGCACAAAGTGTGCATACTTGGTAAGTCTATCAACTACCACCATGATGACACTCTTTCCTTCGGACTTAGGTAAACCTGTGATAAAATCCATTGAAATCTCCTCACAACGTTGACTTGGAATGGATAAAGGTTGTAGAAGTCCTGGGGTCTTAATTGTTTCCACTTTATTCTGCTGGCAAACCAAACATTCCGCCACAAACTTTCGAATATCAGATTTAAGGCCATCCCAAAAAAATTCTTTCTTCACCCTGTGATAAGTTTTTAAAAATCCTGAGTGTCCTCCTAAAGGAGAAGTGTGCAATTCCAGAAGAATCTTTTGTTTTAGTTGGGAATTATTACAAAGATATAAGCGATCTTTGTACCATAAGGAATCATTTTTCCAACTAAATGTATCGGATGTACTAGGATCTTGCTGCAACTTTTGAATGAGTGTCCATACATCTTTGTCCTTCTTCCATTCATCTCTTGCTTCGGTTATCCAATCTGGTTGGAGAATAGAAATGGCACAAAGCAATGCTTCCACCTCTTCATTCTTTCTTGAGAGTGCATCTGCAACAACATTAAGCTTTCCTTTTTTGTAGATTATTTCAAAGTCATAAACCAACATCTTTGTGACCCATTTTTGCTGCTCTTCTGAAGATAGTCTTTGTTCCAAAAAGTGTTTAAGACTATCATGATCAGTTTTTACCTTGAAGTGTCTTCCCATTAGGTAAGTTCGCCATTTCTTTAGTGCATGTAGTATTGCTAACATTTCATTCTCATAAATAGGTTTCTGTAAATACTTTCCTTTGATTGGGTGACTTTCAAAAGCAATGGGTCTTCCTTCCTGCATTAAAACTGCACCAATTCCATTTCCTGAGGCATCACATTCCACAATAAAGGTTTTTGTGAAGTCTGGTGTAGCTAAGACCGGTGCTAGGCACATTGCCTCTTTAAGACGTTCAAAGGCCTTAGTTGCTTCAGGAGTCCATGAAAATGCCTCTTTCTTCAATAATGTTGTTAGAGGTGCTGCTATTCTCCCATAATTCTTAACAAACTTGCGATAATACCCTGTTAACCCGAGAAATCCTCGCAACTGCTTTATGGTTTTGGGGACTTTCCATTCCTTAATGGCTTTAATTTTGTTAGGGTCTACTTTAACACCCTCGTGAGATACAATATGACCCAGATATTCCACCTCTTGTACTCGAAAGAAACATTTGGATGTTTTTGCATATAATTGTTTCTCCTGCAATAGTTTGAGCACCCGGTCAACATGTTGAACATGATCCTTCCAAGACCTGCTGTAGATTAGTATATCATCAAAAAATACTAGCACAAATTTTCTAAGGAAGGGTTTGAAAATGGAATTCATCAACCCTTGAAATGTAGAAGGTGCATTGGTAAGGCCAAAAGGCATGACCAAAAATTTATAATGACCCTCATGAGTTCGAAATGCTGTTTTTGGAATATCTTCAGTCTTCATTATAATTTGATGATATCCTGAACGAAGATCCAACTTGGTAAAATAAATTGCTCCATGTAATTCATCCAATAATTCATCAATCACAGGAATGGGAAATTTATCTTTGATGGTGAGCTTATTTAGCTCCCTATAATCTGGACACATTCGCCATGATCCATCCTTCTTGTGTACCAATACTACAGGAGCAGAGAAATAACTTTGACTAGGTTGAATTATACCCGCCTCTAACATTTCTGCAATCATACATTCAATTTCGCTCTTTTGGACATAAGGATATCTATAAGGCCTGATGTTTGGAGGAACACTTCCTGGAATCAAATGAATAGCATGATCACGATCATGAATAGGTGGGAGTCCTTTGGGAGTTTCAAACACATTTGAATGATTGTACAAGACTTGTTGGAGATCTGCAGAAATAGATGATTTTGATGTTGGAACTTCTA
The DNA here is from genome assembly GCA_034641835.2 of Pinus albicaulis. NCBI lineage: Eukaryota > Viridiplantae > Streptophyta > Pinopsida > Pinales > Pinaceae > Pinus > Pinus albicaulis. Next base: position 111,710,394 of record CM076576.1, read on the forward strand.
GTGAGCATAATTGTGCAATTACGCCTCTTTTTTCTTTCTTTAGAAGCTTTGTCATGACATTAGAGCTTATTATCTTTCCCAGTTTCCCTGCAATACCCCATAATTCAACTTCCTTTCCTTCTGAAAAAAATTTCAAGAAAAGTTCTTGAAAATTAAAAGCTACCGTCCCCAAAGATTGTAAACATTGTACTCCTAGTACAACATCAGCACCTCCCATAGGAATGGAAAGCATTGGACTAGTCAATACATATTCCCCCATGGTTAGCTTGATATTATCGCATTTTCCAGAGCAATTTATAGTTCCTCCATTTGCAACCATCACTTGACATTCTGGTGCTGGGTATAGGAAACAATTTAATTCCTTGGCTACCTTACAATGAATAAAATTATGGGTGCTACCTGAATCAATCAACACTATTACCTTTTTCTTCTTGATATGTCCTTCTATCTTGAGAGTTTGAGGAGTGGTAATTCTTGCCAGTATATTACACGATATGGTCGGATTCATTTCTTCCTCTTCTAGGGCTGGTTCCTGGTGTATATCCTCTTCTTGTTCATTTTATTCTTCCTCTTCACAATCTATGTAAAATAATTTCTTCTCAGCACACTTATGACCTTTAGTGTATTTGCTATTACAACTGTAGCAAAGCCCTTTTGATCTTTTTTCTTCCAATTTTTTTGGTGTCAACCTTGTAGGTTGTGGAAATCTAGGCGTAGCAACACTTCCTTCTTTATAGAATTGAGTGGTAGGCTTCCTTGTCGCCATTATTTTACATTCAAATTTTCTTGCCAACCTGAATGCCTTCTCCAATGAATCCGATTCCAAAACGCAAACTTCATAATGTTGGATGCTATCCTTTAAAGTGTCTATGAAGAGATCAATCTTGTGTTCCTCTGGAATATCAGTTACCCTTATATTCAATTTTTGGAAGTCCTCAATGTGCTGCCCCACTAAACCCTTTTGTTTGAGATTTATCAATTGGCTAAAGAAGGTGTTGCTCTTTGTATCCTCATAATGTGCTATCATTTCCTCCGTAAAAATTGACCAAGTGACAATTTTTTTACGGGAGTAAAGCCATTGATACCATACAAATGTATTTTGTTCTAAATGTAAAGTTGCAATGCGTACCTTTTGTGTGTTTTGCACATTATGGAGATCAAAATATTGCTCCATCTGTAGTATCCATGTTACAGGATCCTTTCCATCAAACTTCCTCATATCCATTTTTGGAATATGGTGGTTCTTCTCGCCAACATTAGAGTTTATGAAACCATGATTAACATTTATTTTTTTCTCATCATGAGGTTCTTCTACTATATTTTCACCATTAGGAAACATTTCTGGTATCAACTTTGTCAAAACTTCGATGACTGCTTTTAGATCATTCTTCATATTTTCCATGTTGTCTTTCATGTCATCCATCTTAGCTTCCATGCCAGCTTCCATGCCATCCATATTAGCTTCCATGCCATCCATCTTATCTTCCACGCCTTTCTTCAAACCGTCCATCTTCACTTCCACACCTTTCGTCAAAACTTCCATTTCATTTTTTGTTTCTCTTTGTGAGAGTGAAATTTGTTGCACTTGCTCTTGTAATTTTGATAGATCATGTTGCAATTTTTCATCTTCATGAGTCATAGTAGAGCCTTCTAAAGGCTTAATGGGTGTTGAATTATTTTTATGGGGCATCTTTTAGAACCCAATACTGATATGTATTCTACAATATGCCCTTGGAATCAATTTAAATTGATTCTTCAAACAAGAATTATGCAATTCAGAAAAAAAATACACACCTTTTTCTTGAGTTTGAGGAGCTCAATATTGAAATTGGATTATCTCTGTGATTGCAGCACTTCAATATTTGAATTTCAATACCAACGTAGCCCTATGAATTATCTTTCGAATGCCACAGGTCTGACCTAATTTGGATTCTCCAAGACAAATTTGTGTCCAATCTCCCACAATGACCTAATTATGGACTGGTTCAGTAGAGCGAACTTGTACGACTTGCCACGTGTCACTATTTCATCCTTCGGCTCTGAAATTTATAGCCAAGAAACTAAAGTCTGTGTAATTATGACCACTTTTTACGGCACTCCAATCCGATGCTCAGAGAGAGTGTTATGAATATTTTCCCACGATCACCTCTTTGAGATTAAATTAATGAGCCTGAAAAAGAACTACCTTCCACAGATCATATCTCCGAAAATATTGTGAACCAAGCTATGAAATTTTTGACAATTTTCCTTAGGATTTCAGCTTCGCACCCTAAAAATTTTAGCTTCTAAAACTTCATAGAAAAAAAGTTATAGCGAAAATTCCACGATGACCTGTTTAGGAGTCTGAAAAAATACCTAAATTCCACAGATCATATCTCCAAAAATATTGTGAACCAAGCTCTGAAATGTTTTGAAAATTTTCCTCAAGATTTCAGCTTCGCACCCTAACAATTTCAGCTTTTGAAACTTCATATAAAAAGAGTTATAGCGAAAACTCCATGATGACCTGTTTGGAGCAGCGAAACCCTAGAATCCAAAGCTATGATACCAAATGTTATGTAACTAGCTCCAAAAATAGAAGAAAAGAGATATAAACGCCTTAGAAATAAGCCACTTCGAGGGGGAAACCTCAAATACATTACATGAATGAACAATTCTTGGATGATACAATTTACAAAACCTCCTTTCTATATATAGGAATCCATGTGGCCATAATGTAATCCTAGTGGGCCACAATGTAATCGTAGCCGACCTAAGAATAATAATTTAGGGGCACAATAATAACAAAATGGGGGTTACAAGGGTACAATAATAACAATAAGGGGGTTAAATTAATAACAATAAGGGACTATACTAGTAATATAGGGACCTAACAGTTACTCTTATATATGTATCTATAATTCCATTTGTATAACTAAAATTTGATATTCCAAGTGAAAGTTATGGTAGCTTTTCCAAAACTTGTTAATTTTTTTCCCCTTCTCGAGAGTGACCTTGTGCAACAAGCCACTTATCCAAATTTTCAAATACAGTTCTAAAATTAATAACTAAGGTACTCAAGTATGTCTTCTTAGAAATTGAAAATTCCAGTCTTAAATTTATCTTGAAAAATGTTACAATGAACATATGAAGAAGACTCATTTGAAATTGATTTATGGATTAGTCACAAACCCTAAATTCTACAAGGTATATTTCAAAAATTATAATGAAAGAACCCTAAAAATTTTACCACCTATACATTGATATGTCTCCTTATTCTATGCAAAATTTCACTTCAATATAAAAAATTATACTGACATTTCCAAGATGATTTGTTTGAAATGGATTTTAGGTATATTCACAAACCCTAACTTCCATAAGGTATATATTCAAAATTATAATGATTGAAAATGTAAAATTTTGAAAAAATGCGCCTTGCAATTTCATTGTAGTCTCATAAAAAAAACTATCTGAAACATTTGAGAGAAAGAGTTAGAGAAAAAATAAAAAGATGGCCCATTTGAGACTAATTTATGGATTAGCCACAAACACTAACTTCCACAGGCTATATCTTTGAAATCATAAAAAATCATAATTTAAAATTATGGCCACTTGTACTTTGACATTTATCCTTAATCTCCTAAAAATTTCATGATCTAAACTTCTTGGAAAGAAATATTTAGTAAAAAATCCAATATAACTTGTTTGAAGCAATAACCCTAGGATTGTATGCCTCAATACCAAATGTTATGAATCAAGTGCATAAAAAAAATAGAATATATATAAAAATATATGTACACACCATGTACACCAATGTGAGTGTGGAGCACAATTCCAATAGATATAAGAGATATAAGTTACATAATATCTTTGTAAAGAATATGAGAAGCTCCTCCAAATACCAAAATACATTTATACATCCCAAATCACATGTCCACAATAATGACTATAAGATATTTATATATACATATTTACGCATTCCATATGTGCCTCATTTATTATTAGTATGACCCTATTCAATATAAATACACATTACATGTACATTTAATTAAATATATGTCCCTCAATTGGGGTCATATCATATACATTTAACCCCATATATTCCCCCCTTGGGGTCAAATCATACCAAATGTTATTAATCAAATACTTAAAAAACCAAAACTTTACTTGTGCCTAATATTTTATAGGTAGTAGCAAAGTCATGGCTATCATCATACAATTGGGCCTAATAAAGGTACTATTTCTAAAATAATTGAGCACTATGGTTAGATCCACAACTAGAGGTCACTGAAGGTAGTCAACAACTTGATTTTTGAACTTTCCTTCTTGAACTTAATGTTCAAGTGAACTATAACTTTCTATATGTTTGCATGAACTATAAGTTTTATTATCAATGTTGGTTATTGTAATTCTTTGATGGTGATAGGCCTATGTAATGTATTACATATCCTTGTCAAATGTGGGATACCTATAAACCATATCAAAGAGTGTGTAGTTTTGATAGGCCATTGAATTTCCATGCTGAGTGAGGACTAACTAGAATTTATCTAAATCTTGAAGGGTTGTCCTATGTTTTTTAGAATGCTTACTAGTGTTAAACAAAGGTAGTGTGTTAGATCCTTGAACTATTTCTACTATTACTTGGCTCCACCCTTGGTCGCTTGGCCTAACGGTCAAGCTATATGAGAGAACCGAAGCATGATCTTGTGACAAAATTTAGAGAGACCCATGGAAATGTGAAACTCTATGAAAATGATCAAGGTTAATGAAAGACCAATTACTTATATATTATCTATATCCACATATTCTCCATGTTCATCCACAATATATACAAAATAATAAATTTTATAAATGACAAGCAACATTTCTTGAGATTGGCATATAATTTTTGATGTCATAAGGTGCTCAAGAAATGTTGAATGTGCTATAAATGTTTTCACAAGTTTTGTTGAAAACGAGGATGCCATCCAAATATATAATCACAAAAGAATATGCGAACGGTTAGAATATATTATCCATCGTCCTCATGAATGTTTTTCAAGCATTATTAAATCTAAAATGCATGAACAAACACTCAAAAATACCTTATTTATACTTGAATACATACTTCCATACATTAAAATTTTTAATTGGTACTTGGTAATAACTTGAATTGATATTATTACTAAAATACTTGGCACCCTTGAGTTGATATAGAAGTTTTATCATCCAAGGAATTAGATATTAGTTGTTGAAAATGATTTTTTTCATATATCAATAATTAATCGAGTCATCATGTCTTATCCTTCTTCTAAAACATCATAGTTGAGCTCCTACAAGGGGAGAATATTAGTTGAATGTGGCCATTTGGATGATCCCCTAAATATGAAATTTGATTTATTCACTCTCTAGAAGAGATCCTTTATATATTAATTTATTAGGAAAAGGAGCATCAAATAAGAAATGAACTAAATGCTTGAATCGACAATTTAGAGACACCCCTACAATTAAACAAATATATATTTGTATTCTTCCACCACCTTGTCCAACTATTTATACTATGTAAAGAGAACCTATGCAAAGGCTATGGTAGTTAATATGATCTTTTGTTCACCTTGCAAATGAAGAGAAAAAATATCTCGATGTGAGAGATTACCTTATAGCACTACTTCAATGAGGTCAAAAATATTATAGTAGTTTTAACTATATATGGTGCCCTCTGTGGAGATGACCTCCAAAAGTAACAAGGACAATACAACGCTAGACTACTAAACAACATGACACTTTTATATATACATTTGTACTAAAATAAGATCACAAACTTCAAGTGGGAAACATCACATGGTACCTCATATTTGAAGTGCTTGATGCCATAGAGTAGGTGGCATTGTTGATTAGCATGGATATATGGATGGGAATGTGGCATTGTTGGTGACTTCAACCTCTCGATTATCTCTACTTGGTCATGTTTTTATGGATATCACTATCAATAGTGAAATGTAGTGGAGTCCCCTTCACCCACAAATTTGAGTGGAAAAGGGACTAACCTTAGGCTTAGCCTCCTCTAGCTCTTATAGTTGAATCTTTGTATTAGTGATGGTAACACTCAATTCTACAATGATTATCCACATTCATTTATAAAGTTCTACATTATACTGTTTGGTATGTGTTATATTCTTTGCATGACTAACTTCACATTCTATACATTACATCAGGAAAAATGGGGGGTCTCATAGGGGGTGGAAAGCCCCCCTATTTAATGGGGTTACATGGTGGAAAAATCCTCATTTCATATATATATATATATATATATATATATATATGGTATTTTTTTGCATTTGTTTTTAGTACACAATTTTCACCTTTAACAACTCTGTGGTGGATTGATTTTCCCAGTTTTGGATTTTCAGGATAAAATGTGTGTGTGTGTGTGTGTGCGCGCCATTACGTCTTTTATATTTTATTAAGAATTTATTTGCAAAAATTAATTATACAGGGTTAAAACTTATATTTAGCATCAAAGAAGTTTTGACTTCAAGGGGACACTTTTGTGGCTAAGGGGTTTTTCTCAGGCCTATGGTAGACCTTGTTATAGTGTAATATCTACATAATAATTTTTTGGGGTGAAAGGAAACAATGAGAAGTTCAAATATAGATATTGAGAAATTTAGTTGGAGTATTTTTGAGATGTGGAAGCTCAAAATGGAAGATGTGTTGGTGGACAAATATTAGAGGATTGGTGTGGATCTGAGTATTGCACCCGCAAGGATGTTGAAAGAAGATTGGAAGGCAAGATCAAAATAAAATTGTTTCTCCCATATTAAATTTACTGAATGTTTTAGAAGAAGTGATAGTGAAGGAAATGTGGAAGAATTTAGGGATTTATATTAGTCTAAGTCCCTTCAGAAAAAAAAGTATCCATTGAGTATAACCTGAGTATGAACGATGGAGACTCGGTGACAAAGAATATAAATTGTTTAAATACTATTGTAAGTCAATAACTATTTGTTGATATTAATATTTCATATGAAGAGACTTGTATCAACTTGTTGTGTTATTTTCTAGACTCATGACATATTTTGGTTGTTGCCACACATAATAATTCAACTACTTTAAGTTTCAACTATATATTCCCATCCTTGTTATAAAAGGCGAACGAGATAGAAACACATGGATAGTTAGGACACATATGTGTTGTCTATAAGATGACACTCCCAAAATAAAAATAAAAATAAGTCCTCAAGTGCAAGTGGAAGATTTAAGTCTAGAGGAAGATCTAAATCTCCAGTAGAATTCGTAAAGGTATGTTGGAGATGTGAAAAAGAAGGGCATTACAAGAAAAATTGTAAATAGAAAATTATCGAAAAAGGAAGGGATCTAATGATTCCCCTTCTATAAAATAAAAAACCCCATTATATGAAGGATAGAATGGGCATTATGCTTATTCAAGTGTGCATGTAAATCATGAGGGATGGTTGGTCGAATCAGACGCATCCTTTCATATGACCCTTCATAGGGAATGGTTTTGCAAGTATGAAATATATGATGGCAATGATGTATTAGTAGGAGATGAACTGATAGCTAGAATAATAGGACAAGGAAAATTCAAGTTGAATCTCATGGGTGGAAATATTAGAACACTCCCTGATGTACTGCACATACCAAGGTCATCAAAAAAATTGATTTCTATAAGCAAGATGAGCGATGCAAGTGTAAAAATAGTTTTTGAAAGAATACATGTAGGATGGTTCGAGGAGAAATATTATTGTTGAGAGGAGTTTGGATTGGGACTCTGTATAAGTTGCTAGGAAACATTTTTAGTGATGGGTGCAATAGTGTCATTGTTCCTGAGGGTGGAGCAGAAGAAGGAAAATTTTGTACAATCTCTAGAGAAAATACTATGATATCACATCAAAGACTAGGAAATATTGGAGAGAAGGGCATTAAAGTACTATACAATAATGGTATGGTAGAAGATATGTTTATTTTTTCTTTGTATTTTGATTTCTATGAAAACGAGGTAGATTTTTGTTTAGTTTTATGAGGTTAGAGGGTCCATCAATGGGTAAATTTATGTACTATGATTCATTTAGACATGAATTCTAAGGGAATAGATGGATTTATTTCCTCATGAAGATATGTTTTTCTTTGAAAAATTCAAATATTTTAACGCTCTTTTGGAAAATTAAATGGAGAAGAAAACTAAATTTTTGGGGATACATAATGGTGGAGAATTTTTTTGGAGTGAATTCAAATAATTTTGTAAAAAGTGTGTCAATATAGAAAGCTAGATGAATACTCCATACACACCTTAACATAATGGAGTTTCATAAAGGATGAATAGTAAATTTATGGAGAAAGCAAGGGGCATTCTCAGTGGTGTTAGGTTAGGACATGAATTCTAGGTAAAGGTAATGGATAATGCATGTTACTTGGTAAATAGATCACCCTCATCAACGTTGGATGATAATACTCTACATGAGGTAGATATTGGTAAGAAACCTTCTCTTAAAAATCTCAGAGCATTTAGATGTGATTCTATTGGCATTGCGATCAATATCCTCCAAAATTTTTCTTATACTTAATTTTTGGAGATTGCTAAGGATCTTGTAATTTTTCTCTCCATGGTCCCTTCATGGTCGATTGATGTTTTAGTCTCCTTCCCATATTTTATGTGTCAAAGTCACTTCATATACATGCTCAATCCTTGAATAATTTATAAATGCACTTCTTTCTATGCAAGCTTAGATAGGTATTGCACAACTCCTGAAATTAAGGCTTTCACAATCATTGTTGATAGTGATTTCACATCTCGTAAGGGAAGTGCACTGCACATCCTATGCTAAAAGCCAATGTGCACTCTCCAATGACAGACTCTCTCACTTTGGTAGCAATTGTACTACTATTCCAATGAGTTTTCTCAATTGTCTCTTTTGTGCCCCTTTGTTTTTGCAAGTGTCGCTTTCACTTCCACGATTGTCATTTTGACTTTATTTCACTTTAACAAGTGTCATTTTAACTTTATCCTCACTTTTTCATGTATCTCTTTCACTTTATTCATCTTATGCAAGTGTCATTTTCACATTTTCTTACTGTCACAAGTGTCTCGTTTGAATATTTTCACTCTTGTATGTGTCACATCTTTGAGCATCACCAGAGGCAGCTCTAGCAAACTCTTCTACATTAGATGGCGATATGTATCACAAGAATATGCACTAGACACAATCCTATATCTTAGCACACTTTCTTGTCACAGTCGACAATTTGGTCACAAATTGTATTTTAAGTGTCACAAAGTAACGTTCCAATTGTCACACTTAGAAATAACGTCGATTTGTTATAATTTTCAAGGTGTGATTTTGTAATGTGAGTCTTGCACATTTCCCTAGCTTGTATTGATGGCACTCATGTGTGTGATCCATGTTTGAGTATCGTTTGGATGTTTTTCTCTCTCTTACTCTATTGGTCCCACACTTAGTCATTATGGAGCTCTTCTTGATCCTCCTGTCGAGTGAAAGTTGTGAAAGCATTAATCTCTCACCATGGTGATGAGCACTGCCTATCCATGAGCCTCATTTATCAAACCTTTACCTCCCATACTTGTGCACTGAGTCTTTCTCAAGATCATCTCTTATCATTGCACATTGAGAACCTTCAAAGCATGCTCACTAACCCTTGTTCCTTGTACTGACTCACTATATTGAGCCTTGATCATTTCTTCCTTGCATATTGCATGGAGCACTCCTAGTTTACAAAAAGGACCTCATCCGTCCCCTTACAAAATAAAACTGTACAATGTAAAGGTCCTCCTCCCTTCATGTTGCAGTGAACACCCTCAAGGAAAAGTGACTTAACCTTCCAGCTACTCCCTCAACTCACCGTGAAATCTCCTCAACTAGTGAGCCTCCTGCTAGGTAGTGCGCATTCCTAGTGAATAGTGGGTTCACCTCTGAACCACTATATCCCTGAACTACACTAGCATAGGAGCGTACCTCTCAAGGATTGTGCATTGCACAGTTTCAGTGCCTAGTCTTGCTTCCCCTAGTGACTGGAACCCTTCACTGTGCCATGCCTTGCTCTTCCTTGTCTTCCTTGGCACATTGTGAAATTCTAGTGCATAGTGAGTTCCTCCCACAGTCATTGTGAAGCTAACCAACACATTCACTTCCTCTCTCTCCCTTGAGCACTATGCATGGCACATTTTCTGTTAGCAAGCTCATCAACCTTGTCTCTTTCACTTTCTCACTGTGTTTGACCCTAAAGATCCCCTCCTCGTAACATATTGTGAATTTCCTCCCTCGTCCACTATTGAAATCATTTATGCAATTCCCAATAAGCCTTCCTATCTTAGCCCTCTCACTGTTGAAAATGGAAACAAGAAATATTGAAAATGGCACCAAGAAATATTCTAATTTAATTTTCGCTTGAATTAAATTAGGATAAAATTGTATTTCCACGTCTCATGATAGCTTGTATGAGTTAACTAATTTAGTTTGACCTAGTTGGTTCAGTTAATTCGAGTTGATGGTCTAACTTGAGTCATGTAGAGTGGTTATTTATTTTTAGGAGCCATGGTTGAATTTATTTTGAGTTGTAATTAATTAATTCAATTCATCTAAGTTAAATTCATTTTAACTAGTTCCAACTATTGGAGGAACTAGTGGAAGTTCAAGGTGTAGAAGTGGAACTTGAACCACACTTGGTGATCAACTAGAGAACTAATAGACCATCCATAAGTAAGTCATGCATGTGTGAACTAAGAGTTACCCAGTTGAGATTGGATTTCAAGGGTAGTGTACTATTATTTGTATAATTAGTTGAGTTGTATAGATGGTGCATGCAATTAGAGGAAGAGCCTAAAGGAACTACACAATCCAATGGAGGAAAATTCCTATTAAATAGGGGCTAATTACCCAAGGAAACAACGCAAGGAAATAGGGATCTGGGCAAGCAGAAAGTTGGTTAAGTATTGTCCAAGGCTTGTATAGGAAGCAATGAGACAAATAGAGATAGTGTAGAGGTTTCTCAAGCTTGAGAAAAGCATTGTAATCTTCTTTTATTTCTTGAATAATACAATATACAGATAGTGGGGTTTTTAGTTGTGGATTTCCCTAGGAAATCATTTTGTAATGTGTTGATTGATTATTTCTCTTTTATGCTTCGTGATATCGTGATCGTCTATTGTTTCCAAAATTGGTAGAGTAGATTCAAGTCTATTTTTTTAGTAAATTACAATTAGCAGTTTGAATCTACAAGGAATTTCTACATGGTATCAGAGCTTAAATCACTATAGAAGAGAAGAATGCAATTTTTTCTTTGTAGGAGGAATGAGTTTTGCAAATATATTCTTCAGAGCTAGCAATAGGATTAGGATTACATTATATGGTTTGAGGCTTGAGTATGCCCTTGAGGGTAGCTTGAATTACATTTCTTGGAAGGACGAGATGGAAGTTATCATGGAAGATAATGGGTTGGAGGAATACATTGATAGAAGATTTCTGAAACCAGCAGTTGCAAATGCACAAGAACTAGCAAAATGGAAGAAGAATGTAGCAAAGGAAAGAAGGATCCTACTGGAAGGATTTAAATATCATATTGTATCAAACCTCCATGGGAAGGAGACACCACATGCAATTTGGAATGCCTCTATAGGCTTGTTTCATAACAACAGTGACCATGGGAAGCCAGCACTGAAGGACAAGCTTCAGAAAATCAATATGGAAAAGGGTGACACAATACCACATTACCTTATAAGGTTCACCCAATGTCGAGATGAGCTTAGGAGTGTTGGTTTTATAGTAGTTGAAGATGATCTAACTAGCCTAGCACTTCTAGGCCTTCCCAAGAGTTGGCACAACTACCAAGATTCGGTAAATGGGTGGAAGATGCTACCAGAGTGGGAGTGTTTATGGTATGACTTGGTGCAAGAAGAGATACGGTGGAACACAAGAGATGGATCCTCATCTAAGAATGATGATGAGGATAATTGTGCCTTGGTTGGAAAGGAAAAGAATGGGAAAGGGAAGAAATCCCTATCCAAAGGAGATTCTGATCAGGTTGGAAAGAAGAAGGACTTGTAGAAGATTAAATTTTTTCACTGTCATGAGCTGAGACAATATGCCACAAAGTGTCTGCACAAGAAGGTCAACAATAAGCCCTAAAGAGGAGAAGCTGGTGAAGCTCTATCATCACAATTAGATCCTTATTTCACTCTTATTTCATGCATGGATAGCACTATAATGGGAAGCATGTGGTATCTCGACAGTGATGCCTCACTCCACATGATGGGGAATAGAGATCTCTTTAGTGACTTAGAGGAGAAATACCTCAAGAAAAACATAGATTTTGGAGATGATGGAAGGTATGGTGCAACCGACATCAGTACTGTAACTTTTTGGAGGGATTATGTCTCCCCTATCAGACTCACAGACGTGACGTATGTTCTAGGACTAAAGAATAATCTTGTTTATGTCACAATATTGGAAGACCATGGCTATGATGTGATATTTAGAAAAGGGAAGTTTTTCCTTAGACACATCACCACAGGACAGGAGATTCAAGAACCTATATGCACTTGAGATCGAAGATGCATTCAAAGCCTTGAGGAGAAAGGCAAAGGTTAAAGACTTGGTGGTTAAGAGGGAGCATGAATTACCTCTCAACATGTAGCCTGAGAAGCAATCTTAGAAAATTATGGAGCAACCACAATTGGAGAAGCAGAGAGGAGTATGAGTGGATACATACACTCAAGAAGAGAACTCAAGTAGGGGGAAATTTTGAGCCAAGTGGGAAGAGGAATCACATGCAGCCATACCTCCAGGAGAGAGGTGGGGAGATGTGAAGCAATAGTCCCAAGAGTGCAGAAATTTTTGTAGGGCCAATTGAGATGTATTTTGTCTCATGGATCATTACCTTGCTACGAGGGGGAAAATTATACAATAGCAGGATGGATCACTAGCAGTTAATGCGGTCAGATGCTAGAGTGAAATATGAAAATACTAGCAGCATTTAGATACTAGGGAGTGCAGTGCAGAGTTGGCAGCAATGCATATGGAACATTGGAGAGTCAGTAGCAGCACAGGGTTTTCAGGAGACAATGCAGTATCTAGTAGAAGTCAAGAATAAGTGATAGATGCATTATATTGATCACAATAGATTAAGTTTGTTTTTTTTTATGCTTTTCAGTTGTAGATTTTGTAGTAGCAACAACAACAGTAAGAAGTATTGCATGTAGAACATTCCAAAGGTATTGGATCATGATAGATGTGAATCCCTTTATTTTTGAGAGGGAGTGTTGAAAATGGAAACAACAAATGTTGAAAATGGCACCAAGAAATATTCTAATTTAATTTCCCTTGAATTAAATTCGGCTAAAATTATAATTCCACATCTCATGAGAGCTTGTACGAGTTAAATAAGTTAGTTTGACTTAGTTGGTTTAGTTAATTCGAGTTGGGGGTATAACATGAGTCATGTACAGTGGTTACTAATTTTAAATATATTTGGCTGAGTTTATTTTGAGTTGTAATTAATTAATTCAGTTTATCTGAGTTACATTCAGTTTTACTAGTTCCAACTGTTGGAGGACCTAGTGGAAAGTCAAAGTGTGGAAGTGGAACTTTAACCACACTCAGTGATCAACCAGAGAGCTGATATATCAGCCATAAATAACTCATGCATGTGTGAATTGATAGTTACCCAGTTGAGATTGGATTTCAAGGGCAATGCACTATCAATTGTATAATTATTCAAGTTGTACAAATGGTGTATGCAGTCATAGGAAGAGCCTAAATGAACTGTGCAATCTAATGGAGGAAAATTCTTATTAAATAGGGGTAATTACCCAAGGAAATAGGGATCTAGGAAAGTAGAAAATCTTTTAAGTATTGGCTAAGGCTTGATCCAGGTGGATATTGGTGGCCACCCACCTATTCCACCTAGATCTCTAATCAGTTTCATCAGTTTCCATGTTTATATCAACATTTACTATTTTTAGCAGTTTTGTGGGTCCTGAACTCATTAGAGGGAATTTCAACCTAAAAGCGCCCATGAATTTTTTACGTACATAATATGTAAACCAATCAAAATCCTTTAAATTTAAAAACAGGTACATGTAAATATTTTGGAAGGAAAATAAAAATAAAAAAACAACTTTTTTAATTGTATTTTTAGCTTATCTCTTTGTAGGTTTACTCGAATTTCAAGTGTAGACACTCGTTGGATGTGAAATTAAATTCCACATTCAACGAGTATCCATTATTAATACTTATGAGAAGACCCACATTGATAAAAATTTCATATACATTAAAAGAGCATGTTCAACACACTTTTTTAATGTATCTGCAATTTTTATCAATGAGGGTCTTCTCATAATTATGCATAATGGGTACTCGTTGGATGTGGAATGTAATTTCACATCCAATGAGTGTCTACACTTGAAATTCGAGTAACCTTCAAAGAGATAAGAAAAAAATACAATTAAAAAAGTTGTTTTTTTTCCCTCTAAAATATTTACATCTACCTATTTTTAAATTTAAATTTTGGAGGGAAAATATTAAAAGTATTTTTTTTAATTGTATTTTTGGCTTATATCCGTATAGGTTTACTCGAATTTCAAGTGTATACACTTGTTGGATGCAAAATTAAATTCCACATCCAATGAGTACCCATTATGCATACTTATGAGAAGACCCACATTGATAACAATTGCATATACATTAAAAAATTGTGTTCAACACGCTTTTTTAATGTATTTACAATTTTTTATCAATGTGGGTATTCTCTAAATTATCCATAATGGGTACTCATTGGATGTGGAATTTAATTTCACATCCAATGAGTATCTACACTTTAAATTTGATTAAACCTATAAGGATATAAGCCAAAAATACAATAATAAAAAAAGTAGTTTTATTCTTTTCCCTCCAAAATTTATAACTCTTATTCTATCATTTTATTCTTTTTCCTTAGGAGGCCACTTTTAGGCTAAAATTTCCTCTAATGTTTGGAGTAGTTTTGACCCCCTAAGAAATGCTTGTTGAGTCCTGCAACAGAACATATTCATAGGTAGGGGCATGCAGAAAATTTTATAGTACTCAGATAGATATTTCCAACAAGGTATCGTACACACTAAACAGAGATAATATGACCAAGTTACGACCCTAGGAATTTGGCTGCCCAACTAACCCCAACGGGGCCCACAAACTCTTAGAGTTACATCTCTTGGGTTAGGGTTTTGGTTGTTTAGGTTTTTCCCTTGTTGTTCAATAATAGAAAGGCCCTTGATAGTCATTGTAACACAGTTTAGAGGCATGTATCCACCACATCTCTTCTCAGAGATAAGCTACCATTGCCCGAGCTAGTTTATTTACATTATGTCTGTAAGAATATTTTGATTCTTTCGTATTAATGAAATGAAGTGTTATTTATGTTGCATCTTTTTATTTTGATTATATCCGTATTTTTTTGCATTACTATCTAAGTTTGGATCAGTGGTATCAGATCAGTTTTCTATTTCTCTCATTTTCTTTGCATGTCCCCAAAGAGGTCATGGTATAATGAGTTAGGGCTCGAACTACTTGAGCCTTTACAAGACCAACCTTGCAAACCCAGACGACCTCCCAAGGTGGAAGAAAATAAATATGAGGGAGCAGGATATCCTTTCAAAATATTTCTCTAAGAATCCCTCGAGCAACAGAGGAATGCGATGATGGACAACTCCCAAATCCTTCAGTGGATGCCCATAGGTGACGCATATTCATTCGGCAGTCACTCTGGAAGCGCCTCTCCCTTCAAGGTACAAGTCAAATTTGACATTCCCATATTTGAAGGCCAGATAGATGGATACATTATAGATAGATAGTTAAATTTTTTAGAAGTATATTTTTCAGTTCATGATTTTTCCAATATGGAAAATATTACTTTTTTCGGTCCTCAAAGTCATCCCCCATGTCAAGGACTAGTGGGAAACCTACTATGAATAGAGGGACGAGAGAGAACCCATATATTTTTTAGTTTCACCCACTTGGAATTCTTTCTAAGATGTCATTAAGGAACAATATTATCCCGTGGGTAGCTATGAGGACTGTTACATAGCAATTTGTCATCATCCCTGCAATCCCCCGCCCCACACATTGGAGGGCCTTTTCCATGACCTGTGTGCAGTAACATAACCTGAAACCACTTTCATGGCATCCCCCTTGACAAGGAAAATCATTCCTATGAAGAAATTTTCCTTGGAAAAACCCTAAAAACTGATCTTTTGGCCTTGGCGCGACTAGCCAGTTCAGCCCTCGCGCCAATGGGGAAAATCCACCAAAGAGGGCGTGCCAACTAGCACTTTGTCCTAGTGTATTTCTCGTGCCAAGCTTAATAAGGATTGTTTTTTAAAAATAAATGGTGGAAGTTTGATTTCAACAAACTCCTGAACGAGTCTCTAAAATGAGTTGGGAGTTTTGGCTGTGGATCTCCATGTATGGGAGGTGGTTTTCCACCTATCATGGAAGCTTCCTTGAGGATAGGGCCAATCCCACAATTGCAGGGATCCCAACTCCCCTTCCACCATCTATATAAGCTTGTCATTTTCCCTTAACAAGCTAGAAGCAAGAGCTGAATCTGTAGTAAGGAGACTATTGCCAGACAGGTTTTGAGAGCCAAGCTGAAGAGAGAGAGCTTTGTCCCATTTCCGACGAGCTTCATTGAGACGTGCTCTACTATCAACCCCGCCGAAGGAAGATCCAACATTAGAGCTTTGGGTTGTATCTTTTATTTGTTATTATTAATGATAAGTGAATTTGATTATGGTTTCATTCATGTGTCTTTGTTTTGATGCAATGAATTACATCCTCTCTGACTGATGTATGGTTACAAGATTTAGATTCTATGTTGTGTATCATTGTGTTTCTTCGCATGTTTGCAGGTGTTCAAACATGTTAAGTGGAAGAATCATGATCTTCCAAAGCAAAGGACGGGAAGAATTATCCTTTCTTAGACGATCATTGCGTAGGACCTGAGGTAGGCAACTCATCATGTTTTGTCATTTTTATAACTAGAGACCTGAGTCACTGCATGTCTGATTGTTGCTAAACCTGATCTGGGCTAATAGGGATCGCCTCTGTCTGCAGAGGGGATTTACCTCTCCAACAAGGACAAGTACATAAAATGGACTATGCTGTGGCAGTAAAGGGAATAATATGTGCATTAGCCGACGAATATGTTCCATACCCTACGCACAAAGTTGGGTATCAAATATTGAGAGAAACATTTGTTGCTTAAGTACCATAGTTTTTGCATAGATACATTTAAGAGGAAATGGAGTTCCTCGACATCTCCTCGCTTGGTACAACATACCGATATGTTACAAAGATCTAGTAGAAATTTAAACATAGGAAGTGAGACTTTGGATTTGTGAATCTGAAGCAAGGGAAAGGCACCCAAAAACCGCAAAAAAAAGGACCAAGCCAAGGCGAGGTGACCCAAGAAAACCCACTAAAGCCACAATCGAAGAACAACACAATGAATACAAAGAAGGACACGAGAAAGTGGTGTGAGTTCCATAAGATCCCCACTCGCAATACAAGTGAGCATCAAGCCAAGCACTCATTGTTGGTCGAGCTAAAGGATTCCGAATCAGATGCATGTTTTGAATCTGAGTCAGAACCCAACAATGGGAATTAAAAATGAAGCATATTATTGACGTGGGGCCTAGAGCCACTGTTGTCACCACCAAGATCCAAAAGGATGAGCCCAAAGATCTAGAGGAGGGGGAGCACCTCTTCCACTCCCAAATGTGGGTGAAGGGTTCTCCGATGTGGTTCATTGTCGACAACAAGATAAAAAAGAATCTCATTTCAGCAAAGGTCATGAAGTAGTTGGGCCTACTGACCATAACACACCTACAATCGTATACCATCAAGTGGATTCACCAAGGACGATATCTCCATGTCAACCAGAAGTGTTGCCTTCCCCACAGCATCAAGCCCTCCACAGATGAGGTATTGTGTGATGTTGATCCTATTGAATTTTGTGATGTATTATTAGGCCAATCATACTTGTGGAAGTAGCATGTTTTGTATGAGTATAGGCCTCTCACTGTTATTATTACTTTGGGAAATAAGTTGTACATTATATCATAGGTATCACTGCCTATAGTCGTCTCTTTGATCACTACAAAGCAATGTAGTAAGCTCATTTCCAAAACTGGGAAAAAAAATTCCTTATGATTCACCCTCAAGTCAAGAAGAATATTGTGGCCACGACATCCATATAAGGCTCCTCTATATGGCAGCAGCCGAAGGAAAAGGTTGTGGAGGAGTACAGGGACATCTTCACCTCACCCATAGGGGTACCTATACATTGTCAGGTCAAGAACTCGATTGATTTGACCCCAAGTGCATTGTTTCCCAATGGACCGATATATTGATGCTTTGTTTTGGAGAACGATGAAATAAAGATGCAAATTCAGGAGTTGTTGCAGAAAGGTCACATCAGGGAAAGTTCACCACCCTATGGGAGATCGATCATGTTGTTACATAAGAAGGATGGGACCTGGAGACTTGGTATTAACTATTGGGTGCTGAACAAGATCACTGTTCGAAATAGGTATTCAATCCCATGGATTGATGACCTTTTGGACCAGCTCAATGGGGCCAAATATTTCAGCAAGATGAACTTGAAGTTTGGGTATCACCTGGTACCAATCAAACCCTCTGATGTGTGGAATATTGCCTTCAAATCCAAGGAGAGTATTTTCGAATGGTTTTTCATGCCTTTCAAGTTCATGAATGCCCCTGAAACCTTCATGAGGATGATGGAAGACATCTTGCAACCCTTCACCAATTCATGCGTGGTGGTGTATTTGGATGACATCCCGATCTTCAGCCAAAGTTGCGAAGAGCACCTATGCCATATTCTACAAGTCCTCCAAACTCTGCAACAACACAATTTGTGTGCCAATTTAGAGAAATGCACCTTTGGTATGACCTAGGTTCAATATCTGGAGTACACCATTGATGAGCGAGGTGTTTCTGTGGACCCAACCAAGATACAAGTCATTCGGGATTGGCCTTCCCCAACCACTCTAACAGAGCTCTGTAGCTTTATAGGTCTTTCTGATTTCTACCACAGGTTTTTATTGGGGTTATCTCATATCACTTTTTCTTTGAGTCAGGTCACCAAGGGCAAAGTAAAAGAAAAAATATTTTGGTCTGAATCCCAACAGAAGGCATTTTCTAAGTTGAATCATCACCTCTTCTCTGCACCAGTGCTTACATTACCAGACCTGCAGTAACCATTTGAGATCAAGATAGATGCTTCCAAATATGTTATTGGTGTAGTTATAACTCATCAAGGGAATCGAGTGGCATATCACAATGAGACACTTTTAGACATAGTTTGAAATTATCCCACCTATGACAAAGAGATGTATTCCATTGTGCAAGCATGTTGATAATGGAAGCATTACATTATGGGGAAGGAAACATTCACCCATGTATAAATTATACAACATGTATATCATGGATTCAATCTGATCTAACAATGTACTAAAGTTAAATATTGAATCGCTTCTACAAATCACTTGCGGAATTAAAAACACAATCGCCAATCACATGAAGAAAAGAAGAACCAATCAAGCCACAACACAGATAATTTCTTGTGGAAAGCTTACTGCTCAAAACCCCTCTATCATATATTGTATATTCCACAAGGAATCATAAAAAAATTACATACAACTGTCCTCACAAGAGTCCTTATGTATTCAGATAATTGTCTCACACTGATCCAGACAAAATTGGGCTAATACTCAGCCAATTCCCAACCTGTCTTCAATTTTCCTTGCTCACACAATTCATGAGGAATTAAATGCTTATTCACAAGGAATATCAGCCTTCATACACTGCGTTGAGTATCATGGGCATCCTATGTTGTTTTAACTACACCTGGGTAGCCTGCTAATATCACAAATGATAGTTACACTTCCCTTTAACCTTTGTCTCAACTGTGTCTCCACTGTAGCTGACATGCATGCATCTAATAATAGTAAATCCTCAATTGCATGTGAGATCACTGAATTTATCTCTCACTAGTGTATCAAACAGTTACAACTAGCACAACTAATTTTAACTCACTTAAATGAGTTAAATTGATTACAACCTGCGTTAACTAATGCATCACTGCACTTCGAACTCTGTTACAACTAGAATTACTTTGCATGCCTCGCCAACTACCTCTAACTCAAAATTCATGAGCTAAATGAGTTTATCACACTCAGTTAACTATTACTAGTTATTTTGAGGTTAGATTACATTTTATTGTCCATCTTAATTAAGGGATAACTAAAATAGACATGCACCAAAAATAGCCTTGCGGGCCCCACCCTAGTATAGGTGCTTAATGCACTAATCATGGGTGTTGAATGTTGTTTTTGGATACCAATTTCGCTGTTTCTTGTTGCAAACTTCAACACTCCCTCTCAACAAGAAAGGAATGGCCTTGCATGCAACATGCAACTCATGCATGCGACATGCAACCCCATGCATGCGACATGAAACCCTTCCATGCAACACTTCTCTAGTGTTTCTCGTGTTGGAAATACTGAGAGGGGGGTGAATCAGTATTTATTTTCAATTTTTAATTCTACCAGTTAGATCACCTATATTTAGAACATAAAATGAACAATAAGAATAATTTTTTTTATTAATTTCTTCTTTACAATAAATCAAGTACAATATATGTAGGGCTCCAACCCTAGATGAAGACACCAATCTTCAATCTCACAGGCTCCAACCTATATTTTCCAAGCACCAACTTGGACATCCAAGGCTCCAACCTTGTCAATTCTGAGGCACCAACCTCAAGGGCTCCAACCCTATATCTGGTACAGGCTCCAACCTGGTCTCTTGAGGACTCCTATCCTCTAGGGCTCCAACCCTATCTTCCAAGGCACCAACCTCAATGGCTCCAACCCTATCTTCCAAGGCACCAACCTTGTCTCTATCAGGCTCCAACCTCCTGCTTCATTTCGTCAAGATATATTTGGTTATACTTACGGCTCCCAAAGTCTTCTTCAACGAGCCATGTCACACATATTCTCCACTTCATATCATCAATGATGACCTTTATCTTCACTTGAAGGTGTTTCCACTGTCCTTCATGGTACCCAATCACTTCTCTTCTGTAATGTTCCAAAACTAGAATTTCTACAACAATGAGAATACCCTAAGGTATTCCAGATTTGGAGATGTAGTGATATGCCTCATAACAGATTTCCAATGACATATCCTTCAATTAAATGGTTATGCAGAAGCTTATAACTCACTTTGGACTCAAAAGGGTGGGGAAAAAAGGTGATTTTGGCACTAAAATGAGTGTATTCAGGTATCTGCGTAAAAATAAGGTGGAACGATGGTTTTATATAATAGATTAGGTCATGAGGGACCTATTCTCTGAATTTCAGCTCAAAAAAATAATTCTAGCTATGTTAAACAGTTCCTCCTTCCCCAACTAGGCTTAAAAACCTTAATTTCCCATGGCTTAGATTATGTAGAAATTTATTGAAGCATGGATAGCGTAATTTCTGAGGGTTTTAACTGAAATAATGTTGGAACATCAGTATGGAAACATGGATAGCGTAATTTCTGAGGGTTTTAACTGAAATAATGTTGGAACATCAGTACGGAAACTTAGAACATGAATCAAATGATTTACTTTGGGGAAAACATAGATTTACATAAAGAAAAGCCTCAAATGAGGTGTTGCAACCATGGAATGAGATAGAAGAGCTGAACAACGTGATTTTTAGGAGGCTGAAGCTTCTTATTATTTAGTTACAGATCTACAACAAATGTGTACATGAAAACATATATATATATATATATATATATATATATATATATATATATATATATAATAGATTAGAAATCCAAATAGGCTCTTTATTACACTCCCCTTGGGGATCTCAGCAATTGATCAACAACAATGAGTGGATCTGAGATCTAAGTCACAGTTCTACAGTAGTATTCAAAAATTCTGCAATAAATAAATCAGAAAATGAATCATATCTGAAGGGTACATGGATTGGTTGGCCAATCCATGGATCACCATAGTGGAAGGAAGGATCCTTTCCACTAGAGATCTATCCTCCAGGAGAACTCCAAAACCCCTGCAACTCTGCTCCTCAAGAATTATGCAGTTTAGGGAGAGAAACTATGTTGTTTATGATAACATACACTTTGGCCTGATTCCAAGATCTAATACTAAAGCACAAGCTATGGATGCACTCTTCCAGGAGGTTAAAAGACACACTCACTTAGAAGAGGTTCCAATATAAGCTAGATCTTTGCAGATCTAGAGTTCCACTTGCTGCAGCTCACTTAGACAATGAAACCCTCACTGGATTTACACTTCCAAAGAGAGATGGAGCTTGGTCGTATGCTAGATAGTGGAGAAGAAGCACAAACCCTCCAAGAGTTACTCAATGGAAGGATGGAGAACCCCCACAAGAGATCCTCTCTATTCTCTTGCTAAAAAATCCAGAGAACTAGAATTTGTCTAAGCATGAAAATTCTCCAAAATCATAATACATTCAACAACCTTTCTCTTGAGCCTTCTCCTTCCTTTTATAAGATGAGGATGTGCAAAACCCTAAACCACCTTGAATCACTTAACCCCTTTCACATGAGGTCCTCCTTCTAGAACTACGATGTCTGTTTATGAGATACACTGAATCTAGACAGCATTGTAGATTTGGTCAAGGTTGACCCAGTCTCATAGCTTAACCCCTTTCACACCTGCAAGTGGATTTTATGTAAATGGCTCAGATATAGATTTGTTTACATTGAGCATTGATTTATTCATTGATCTAAGGAGTTTTACATGTCCTCCATTAGTCATTTATTCATAAATGGAAAATAAAGAAAAAATTAAATATTCCTGTTAGCTTGGGCTAATTAAAAATATTACAGTCCTCCCCCCAAAAAGTGTTGCTTGCCCTCAAGCAACTGACAAGGTGAGTGCTGCAAAATCTCCAATGGAATTGTCTCCTCCTGGAATTAACCAAATAGCTGCCATCATGAAGTAGTGGGAGATACATAGAAAGAATCATATGCTATCCATTGGCATTCTCAAGGCACGAGAGATGGTGAATAGTGGGTGTTTCAATCCCCATGAGAAACTTCAATCTCCATGCTATCATCCAAAAAAAGTGAACCATCTTTGGTAGCTCAAAGAAATAGTCAACAATCCCCACCATATGTAATGTGTAGGGGCTCCATGGCTGGAAATGAGAGATAATAATACTCAAATCACGTTGTCTCTCCCTCCATTTATGATAAATATGGAGCTGGTGATCCTAGGCTGCAATAATATAGTCCTCATGAAGCCAAAAGAGACTTGGAACTTCATGATTCCCTTCATGGATTCTAGTGAGCCTCCATGCCCAATCTGTTATGCATATAGTGAATAGAGGATCTTCACCATGTGTGCTCCAAAAGAAACATGGACTAAGATTCATATGACATATTGGATGATGACAATAGTCCCTCCCTTGAGACCAGTGTTGTCCCTCATCTTGTTGCCTCAAATCATAGTACAATAAGTGGCCATCCCACCACCTTATTGCTGCAAAAAGCTTCTTCAAAGCTTGGAAATAGTAAAGGATAATAGGTGTTGGCTGAATATGATTCAAGCAACACATGTCTTGCTGCAAATTCTCCCAAGTTAGAGACTTCTTCCAATGACATAAGCCCAACATATGGCTCCTTGCATAAGAAAACAAAGGATATGATGTAGCAGCCATACAATGTGTTATCCTCCTCTTGAAGCATGAATGAATATGGGAGATTGCATTCCCAAAGGACACACTCAACCAATGTGTCACCCCTCCTCTAATGTTCCCAACAAATATCATAGCATGATCATCATCATAATATAAAAAAGCTCCCTTATGCCATCCCATGAGAGAGTTACAATTCCTCCCAAACCCAAGTACATACTTGATCATGAGATACATTCCAAAAAGAAATACATGTACATACATGAGACTCATCCCAATCACAAGAAAATATATGGACATGAAATTTGACATGGGATGTCCAAACTCTCTTCTTTTCAACCAAAGCAACCATTCCTTCTTCTTCTTATGCATCCTCTCATTTAGATTCAAGGCATACAAGAAAATATCAAACCTTGGGTAGTACCCATACTTACCCAATAGCAACCAGCGTAGGACATCTCCTACTTGCATAAAATTAAGATGTGGTAAGTGGTTTCCACACCACTTAATTTCTGCCCATAACATATCTCCATGGCTGAAAGTGGAAGATATATTTGGTGCCTTAGGAAAGCACCCATCATGCTGCAAAATATCCCTTATTCCATCAAGGGAGTGACAATGTTCAGAAACAGTTTTGGCCCAAAGTTGGCCATGAAGTTTAAAATATATGACACTCCTCCTTTGAGTTATGGCATGGATATATAATGTAAAAGAATGCATACAATCAGAAAATATAACATGATTTGCATAAGTATTCTCTTCACCAATAGTCCTCCTCCAACAAGTGGAGAGGTGCACAGATCTATCTCCTTCCTCATGAGGAGAAAGAGAGGGTTGAACTAACTCTTCCATAGAGTTATATTTTTGCTCCATCTTCATGTGATACATGCATCTTTGATAATGCTGATATAATTCTTCTTCAAAGCCTTCCCACATGAATCCATTTGAGATAATATGGTGTGTTCTAATGAAAATAGTGGGGGTAGAAAGCAAGTTATCATAGGTAGCACCTAGTAGTTGGTCCTTGAGTCTTGAATCTTTAGTCAAATAGATCTGATCATGAAAGAAAATTACTCCATCAACCACCTTATACCTCCTATCTTTCCTTTGTCCATCAAGAACCTTACATGTGAAGAGGTTCTTGGAATATTCTACCAAGGGTTGGGATTCCCAATAGGAATCAAGGCTTCTCAACAAAGACAGTGTTGTAGAGTTATGAAATGAAGTAGCCATCACCTCATCTTCTTTCTTTTTATAAAGAGATATCATTTTTTTCCCCAAATATATGGAGTGGCCTTTTGAAACCATGCTAATGTCATCAGAGGTCTTTTTCTTCTTCTTTATCAGCACAAATAGATGAGTGACAAATAGCAAAATAAATTTCAGGAAATTTTCCAGCTCTCCTTGAAATCTACGAATAGATCTTAGTGTTGTGGTAGCTCCCTTCAAGGCTCCCTCCTTAGAAAATTTTGTCATCGATGCACAAAGTTGAGAGAACACTTTATTCTTCTTCTCATCAAGGGGTCTCCCTGGTGAAATTCATCTATGTAAAGAGACATCAAGATCTGAAGTAGACTGCATAAATGGTTGGACTGATGTGTCCATTTTCTTGATACATAGTTCAGTATCCTTCTCATGGATAGAAACACCTTGAAATAAACAAGGGTGCATACTCCTCATCATTGGATGTTGATCCATCCTTCCTCCTCTTGCTTGGAGTAAGGTATCACTGCTCAATAAGGTTGTCACATAATGTTCCTTGGGAATCACTTGCAAAGATACACAAGCTCTTTCCCTTGAAACAATAACTTCATCTCCATCCCCATGTGGTAATGGGTCTTCTTTTGAAGTGACAGCGTTGCTATTGCCTTCTGGCTCTTCCTTCTCATCAATATTTGAGAACACCTCACTATCAACAAGAGACCTTGGATCTTGGTCTTCTTTTGAAAGAGGAATATCCATGACTTATTTTTTAGAAGAAATCCCTTCATGCAATGGGGATCTTACCCTTGGCAAGGTATCACACAAGTTTTCATCCCCTCCAACAGAAATATGAAGTGGAGTTTTCATAGTAGGTATTTCCAACTCATGCAATGGTTTTGCATGCTCATGCTTTTCTAGCTCTTTCATAGATGTTTTAGCTTGTCTCTCATCAAATCTCTTCACCATTCTCCTAATGAACTTAGCATAAGTGGAAATATTTGCATTCTTCAAAGAAAAAGTTTCAAATAACCACCAAGCATAAGCTTTACCTTTAAGATGCAGTGCTGCTACCTTAAGTGCTTCTTCTTATGAAACTTGATGTAGATCCAAATATGAGTCTAGCTGATCTATCCATTCTTCAGTTGTGCATGTGGAGGATCCATCAAAGTTAGGCAGAAAGAATCTACCTCTTCTTCTTCTATTGTTGGATCTTCTCTCCTCCTTGAGCTGGAAAAACTCTTGGAAGCTCAATTTATCCTTGATTTCCCAAGATTTAGATTCATACTCCTGAATATAATCACTCAAAGTCTCCCCCTTTGGTGTATCTTCCTCCTCTTGAAACCCTCTAGGAGTTTCACCGCAACTCTTCATCTGCTTAACCTCCCGGGGGAGGTCCTTTCTGGGTCTAAAATATTATGAGAGAAATCTCATATTCTTCATCATTGTGATCTTCTTTTGTATTCTTGGGCTGAGACTCACAAGCTGAGCCAAGAAAGCTGCTCTAATACCACTGTAAAGTTCCAAAACTAGAATTTCTACAACAATGAGAATACCCTAAGGTATTCCATAGTTGGATATGTAGAAATATGCCTCATAATAGATTTCCAATGACAGATACTTCAATTAAATTGTTATGCAGCAGCTTATAACTCACTTTGGACTCAAAATGGTGGGGAAAAGAGGTGATTTTGGCCCTAAAATGAGTGTATTCAGGTATCTGTGTAAAAATAAGGTGGGATGATGATTGGATCTGATATATTATGTCATTAGGGACATATGATCCAAATTTCAGCTCAAAAAAATAAATCTAGCTATGTTAAATAGTTCCTCCTTCCCCAACTAGGCTTAAAAACCCTGATTTCCCATGGCTTAGATTATGCAGAATTTTGCTGAAACATGGAGAGCATAATTTCTAAAGGTTTTAACATAAATAATTCTATAATATCAGTATGGCAAATTATAATATGAATCAAATGATTTACTTTAGGAAAAATATATATTTACATAAAGAAAGGCCTCAAATGAGGTGCTGCAACCATGGAATGAGACAGAAGAGCTGAACAACATGATTTTTAGGAGGCTGAAGCTTCTTATCATTTACTTACAGATATGCAACAAATTTTTACATGAAAACATAGATCTATAATAGATCAGAAAGCCAAATAGGCTCTTTATTACTCTCCCCTTGGGGATCTCAGCAATTAATCAACAACAATGAGTAGATCTGAGATCTAAGTCACAGTTCTGCAGCAGTATTCATAAATTCTGTAGTAAAAACATCAGAAAATGAATCATATCTGAAGGGTACATGGATTTTTTGGCCAATCCATGGATCACCACATTGGAGGGAAGGATCCTTTCCACTAGATATCTCTCCTCTAGGAGAACTCCAAAACCCCTACAACTCTGCTCCTCAAGAATTACGCAGTTCAGGGAGAGAAACTGCATTTTTTATGATAACATACACTTTTTATTGATGCCAAGATCTGATACTGAAGCACAAGCTATGGATGCACTCTTCCAGGAGATTAAAGACACACTCACTGAGAAGAGGTTCCAATATAAGCTAGATCTTTGCAGATCTAGAGTTCCACTTGCTGCAGCTCACTTAGAAAATGAAACCCTCACTAGATTTATGCTGCCAAAGAGAGATGGAGCTTTCCCTTATGCCAGATAGTGGAGAATAAGCACAAACCCTCCAAGAGCTACTCAATGGAAGGATGGAGAACCCCCACAGGAGATCCTCTCTAGTCTCTTGCTAAAAAGCCCAGAGAACTAGAATTTGTCTAAGTAGAAAAATTGTCCAAAATCATAATACATTCAAAAACCTTTCTCTTGATCCTTCTCCTTCCTTTTATAATATGAGGATGTGCAAAACCCTAAACCACCTTGAATCACTTAACCCCTTTCACATGAGGTCATCCTTCTAGAACTGTGTTGTCCCTTTATGAGATACACTGAATCTAAAAAGTGTTGTAGATTTGGTCATTGTTGACCTAGTCTCACAGCTTAACCCCTTTCACATCTGCAAGTGGATTTTATGTAAATGGCTCAAATATAGCTTTTTTTACATTGAGCATTGATTTATTCACTGATCTAAGGAGTTTTACATGTCCTCCATTAGTCATTTATTCATAAATGGAAAAATAAAGAAAATTTTAAATATTCCTATTAGCTTGGGCTAATTAGGAATATTACATCTTCAAGGTTGCATCATGAGGCCCTTCAACACTACATTATGTCTCCAATATTTTCTTATAGGTCCTTCAAATGTCTTCAAGAATCTTTCAAGGTGTCTTTAATAGGTTTCTCCACAAGATGTCTTCAATCTGCACACAGGCCCTTCTTCAAGGTCACTCCATGAGGGCTTCAATCAAGGTCTCCAAGAATTTCTTCAAGCCAACTTCTGAAAGGTGTCTTCAACTATGCTTTCCCAACAAGATTTTTCTCCGCAAGCTCCTCAATAGGTGCTCTAAGACACTTTTCAAGGTCTGCACCTAGTTTACTAGTTTCAATTCTTCTCCAAAATAAGATTCTTCAAATCTACTTCTAAAATATACCTCAAATGCTTCTCTCACCAAGTGTTCAAGATCTGCACTGATCAAGACTTCAAGTTCCAAGTAAGCTTCCAATTTTCATAGCTATTTTTCTTCAATTTTTCTCCAAAGGGTCTTCTCAAAGATGGCTTTTTATACCCTTTTCAAGACCTCCTCAAGTAATGTGGCCTCCCTCCAAGTTATGTTGCTCCAACTTGTTGTTATACTAGGCTTAACACTAGCCCTCAACCATATGCCATAGGTTAGCACATAGATCCAAGGTTGTTTGCACACCTGTCATTAATACGAGCTTTAGAAGGCAGTAATTACTGAAATGTTGAGCTTCTACAGGAAGCAAGACCGAGCTCTCCACACAGAAGCTGCCACAAATCACTGAAGCAGTAGCACTGAGCTACCCTAAAGTCCGAGATCTTGTTCCTATCCTTAGATCCAAGCCACAAGCCACATGTCACTGAAACAATAGCACCAAGCTTCCATATGGTCACTTGACAATCTTCCCGAGTCTCTAACCACAAGTGGGTCTGCAATCCCAGGGCACTGTTCTTTAACACCACAGGTCCATGAAATCTACAGGACCAAGTTCTGTGGTATGGTGCAAGGTTTCAAATCTTCAAAACTTCAGGTCTGAGTTTATTATTGAGCAACAATCCAGAACTGAGATCGAAGTGTAAGTGTTATGTTTATCTGAACTGTAGAGAGGACCCAATCACTAAATTTAACCCACCCAATAAGCCTTCAAACCCTCTTCGATGTCCTAGTTCGTGAGTTGTGAAATGTGGTATATCATTATAATTATCCTTACCAAAAATCTTGCTTCAAATGAGTTGAGGGACATCATATATATATATATATATATATATATATATATATATATATATATATAGGATTTTGTTTATGAAGAATAGACATGTCTTTTTGAGTGAAGCCGACATGTATGAGTAGGCTAGCACAGGTCAGATCAAGGAAAGATTTATTTTCTTCAACTTGAAAAATTCATGTCTCCCAAACCACTTGGATTTTCGGGCCAAGTAAGGTCTCATTGGAAAGAGGGAAAAATCCTCTTTAATATGGTCTAGGATTCATTATGAAGGGATGCCTCCAAGGTGTCTAAATTTATTTTTCTTTGTAACTGTTCATGTAATTTTAGTGTAGAGGTTGATTGGGATAGTAAGAGACTATTAGAGCTTCTTCATCATAGTATGTCTTCCATGTCATCATGATAGTATAGCATCATGCCATCATATAATAGTGCACATGTATGTCATCATATGTCATAGTGCAGCATCTATCAATTTTCCATTAAGAGAGCTCATCAAGAGAGTGTAGTGATATGTCATTAACCATATGCAGCATGCATCAATTTGTTAGAGTACGGGCTAGGTCATCACAAGGAGAGCTTCTTCATCAAGAGTCACTATGAGCATCATTAATAGCTTGAAATCTTCATAAGGTTAGAGCAACCTTAGCATCTTTATTAATGGCATCCTTAGCACCTAGGAATTTCATGAGGCTCATTGACATCACAATAATATTTGCTATCACAAACAATTCCATGTTGACATCAATGACAACCTTGACCAACAATCTCCACCTTTGTCATTGATGGAAATATTCTTTCCCTTCTAATTTCTCTCCCCCTTTGACATCAATGGAAAATGGGGTTCCCAAATACTCCCCCTGTCAAGCTGCTTCTTTTCTTCATGATTTGTAGTCCTTCATAGGTATGTTACTCCCCCTGCCATGGTGCTCTTTCTTCTGGCAGTATGGTCCATGATAGATGTGTTTGTATTTATTCATGTGTTGTACCATCTCCCCCTGTCTAGACAAATTCCTTTATCTCATGAAGAATTTCTCACCTTGTGTGATCAGGTAGAAGGAATCATCATAAAATCATGTTTTTCTTCAATGGAGTTACTTTCAAGAGATGATTTATCAAGATTTTCCATGTGTAACTCATCAAGGATTTCATAGGGCCCACTTCACGGATCACTTTTTGCAAGAATAATCAAGAATAACAAACTCCCCCTAACCATATGCATGGTCTCCTTTTTGCAAGGTTTCACCATCAAATACTTGGAATATCAAGGATGAATTCATCAAGTCAACAACATGAGTTGTTGGCTGAAGTGTTCAAGAGACTTCCGGATTCAAATTGCTTCCTTCTCCATACTTGTGTAACTTTTTTCTTTGGCATGGTTCTAGCTTGTGTAGAGGCCCAAGTCAAGTTACAATCATGTGCCATATGTCCAATGTTATGAAAATTAAAGCATTCCATTCTGCTCATAAATGAGGATGTATGATTTCTTCTTACAAATTTTCTTCTAGGAGATTGACAGGAACCATTATATTTGTCTGGGTGATATGGCCTACAATCCTTTGCCATATGCCCAAAGTTTGTACAAGAATAGCAATAACAAAAAAATATAGTTTGGTACCTTGGAGATCGAGTTTTCCTTGATGTACTTCTAAAGTCTTTTTGCCTTGGGATTCTTTGATGATATTCATTGCCTTTTGTATTCTTGACACCATATACAAGTCTCCTTGGAGTAGAATTTCTTCCGTTTTTGTGTTGATTCTTCTCCTTGCCTTTGCTAGAGCTGGGAGCATCAACATTTCTTTCTAGGTTCCTCACATCTTTGTTGTTTGAAGCATTATCATTCTTGCTTGAGGATTCACCTGCATAGCCAAGACCTGATTTATCAAGGGGAGACCTTTGATGACTTAGGATGTCATCTAGGGTTTGAGAGCTTTTCAAGTTCTTATTAAGCAAGTCAACTTCCTTTTTAAGAAAGACAATTTCTCCTTTCAACTTTTCACAATCTTCATCTTTCATAACTAGTTGCTTCTTCATTTCTTCCATCATTCTTGTTGCTTCATGTTCTTCAATTTTAAGGGAGATGACATTTTATTTCATTATGAAGACTTCCTCATTATCCTTTGCTATACTTCTCTCCATTTCTTCTTTTATTCTTGTAGCTTCATATGTTTCGGCCTTGAGAAGATTGATGTCTGATCTTAGTTTCAAGATTTCTTCATCCTTTTCTTATAGTTGGCATATCATGGTGTTTCTCTCCTTTCTGCTTCATTAACTTGTCCTTCTATGAATTCCAAAGTTTTCATCACCTTGTCGGCTCCTTGCGCTTGTTTCCTTGATTCTTCTAGTTGAGATCTAAGAGAAGATACCTCTTCCCTGTATTGACCAATCTCTACTTCTAGATTGTTCAAACTCTTAAGTCTTTGTTCAAAGTGGCTTGAAAAAATTTCTTCCCTTTTATTTGCCTTATCCAATTGATTTTTCATAGATATTACTTCTTCATGATGCTTTCTTTTGTTTTGATGAAATTCCTCTTTAAGTTTGGTAGGCTCCTTGTAAGGTCCCACCTTACCCACCATGAGTAAGATAGAAAAGTAGATGCCACATAATCACTAATACTTATTTGCACAAAATACTAAAGAATTAGTCATTGTAAAATTGTTTCCAACAACAAGCCCCCGTTTTTTTTGAAAGCTTTAGATAATACAAGAAACAAATGTCTTATGCACACTTCAGCAAATTATTAAATTCATTTTCACATTCATACCAAAAACTTGCAGACATAGGAAGCTACACCCATTAAATAGTTTATTTATAATTTATAGTAACATAAAAACAACAGTAAATAATAATTTTACAATAACAATTTATATGCACAAAAGTTACAGCCATTCAAGACTTTTGACAAACACTTTGCAAGCATGCAA
Organism: Pinus albicaulis; assembly: GCA_034641835.2. Classification (NCBI taxonomy): domain Eukaryota; kingdom Viridiplantae; phylum Streptophyta; class Pinopsida; order Pinales; family Pinaceae; genus Pinus; species Pinus albicaulis. The sequence goes on from CM076576.1 coordinate 111,742,623, forward strand.
TTAAAAGTCATTGAGGCATTTTGTCAAACACTTGGCAATAATGAATTTAATATTATTCTTCAACATATTTATCTCATAAAATTCAGAAATTGAAACTTTAAATGTTGGCATCTTAAAACATGGACTAAATAATCTTAATTTTTCATCAAAGATTCAACAACAGGCGCACAAAACTCACAGCAGCAATCTGCAAAATCGCCCAGAGTTCCAATCTGGGTTCTGAAAAGTATTTTTTTGGAATGAAAGCAGGGGTTACATGTCCATTAGGCACGGATACCCCCTGATGTTGGGCTGAATCAAATTAAAAATGCCCAAGAATGCGATTCTTGAAAACAACAAAATATTATAGCCTTAATGTTTCATTTATGACTTTTGTCAAACATATGGAATGAAAACTTACAACTAGAGCTGTACATGAGGAAAAACAACCCAGAGTTATGCTACTAAGATATTCTCATTGAAATCATATATTTCTAAATCCACCATATGAGTTCTTGAAACATTTTACCACCCACAAGCTAATTCATTTGACATGATTGACAAGATTTTTGCACCAATTGCTACAATTTAACAAACATATGGCAGCCCTGAATGCTACAGCCATTAAGGCTTTCTGTCAAAATTCTGATAGTACTATTACAACAACTTGAATAACAAAACATTGAATTATTGATAAGAATATGAAACATAAGCCATAACTGAAATTTATCTCCAACTTACGTCAAGCATTTGATCTTCCAAACCATATTTCAGTTTCCATTATTTTTGCATTTTCTTTTAAGGGTTGATTCTATAATTCCTCCAGGTATGTTTTGGGTACATGTCCATTTTTTTTACTTCTGATATAAGCTGCAAGTTAGCACTTATTCATGCATAAATAACATTACTCATTCAACAACTTTGTCAAACACTTTGCAAACTATCCTAAAACCATTTCTAAAACATGCATCTAATTACTTGAAACAAAACCATAAACCGTGAAATACTTACCCAAGTCCTTTGGAATTTATTTATTGCAATTACCTTCAACAATATTTGGCTTTCCTTTCTCAAATGCTACAATACCAAGATTAGTAACATAAACTACACCAATAATAACTCCAATATTGAGATCTAAACATACATACATATAGATTAATCTAGTCTTCATTTTTAACTAATCAATAATATTCTAGATAACATAAGCCTAAACCAAAATTAGATGCTTACAACAATTTAAATGTCTACTTTTTATTTTATGTTAAAGCTATACTACAATTTTAGGACAATGGAAATTATACCTGAAGAGATATTCAGCTCCAATCGTATTGAGAATATGATCCACCTTCGATCCCTCAACCAACTCATTTGAACCATCCGGTTTTCCACCCAACCACATCCAAGGAGAACTCCTCCCCTTGGAACCCCCGAGCTGTAAAAGCTCACAAACAGTACCAAAATACAACAGTAGAGAGAGATATGCAAGGAAAACTAAGGAAGATAGTTTTCACTTCCTCTAAATACCACTCATGCTCAACCTCAATAGATACTTAGTAGATTAATAAGAAATTCAGATTTGTTTTGGAAGTAATTGGATAATCTCCATATCTCTCCCTCTCACAATATTCCTCAAGTCTCTTCCACTCTTGGAATTACCCCCCCCCGATGAGAATACATGAGACTCATATATAGGAGGAGAAACAATCTCTTGTCATAAAGGAGTAATATGCATGCATTGTATTCCTTTTAGAGGAGTGTAACTTATGCCATTAAGGAGAGGTATGCATGCCTTATTTAAGGAGAGTGTAACATATGCATTAAAGTGAGTGTAAGAGGAATATTTTATGACACATATTTAATGAGTGTAAGAATATTTTATGACATATAATTAATGAGTGTAAGAGGAATATGTCATTCCTTGATGAGTGCATAAAAGAGAGTGTAATGTAATATTTAAAATAGAGAGAGTTACATAGAGCCATGAGAGTCATGAACGAGAGAGGTGTGAAGTGATTGAGGAGATATAATTTCCTTTTAATAATAATATCATAGTCTCATAAAAGATAATAATAATATTAATAATATTAATAATATTGAGGATTAAGTCGAGATTGAACTATTACAATTGATTAATCATACTTTAAGTGATTTTCCTTGAAGTATACTTGTTTACCCATTGATTGGAGGTGATTTACTATTTTTGGAAAGTCATACTTGAAATGGTAGACATGACTTTCTACTTTTAGAAAGTCACTCCAAAATTGTTAGGAATTAGATTATTAAGGAAATTCATCTACGAGTTGCCCATGAGTGGTATTTTTCTTCCGAATAATAGGGATTCCACACCCCTATTGTATGCATCTTCATGCCTTAGTAGATTGAGGACTCCACGCCCTGATCTACTCTAAAGATCCAAGATTCCACACCTTGATCTTTTTAAATATTCAGGACTCCGCGCCCCAAACATTTCCTTATATATTCAAGACTCCACGTCTTTATATTTCATGGATTTAGGACTTCGCGTCCTAATCCTTTTATCATATATCCAAGACTCCACGTCTTTATATTTCATGGATTTAGGACTCCGCGCCCTAATTTCCATGGCTTCTCATCTATTCTGCTTTGAAACTCCGCGTTTCACCTTAAGGTACTGATTGTGAGCTCATACCCATTTGATGGTTCGTTGGTAAGGTCTTCTTCCAAGACCTGCACACATCACAATCTCATTGATCAAATAAATCAAATGAATTTCATAATTAACTTATTCAAATTTTACCAAATATTGTGCATGACTTCCACAGTCATTTTGGTTTTGGAGAAATGACTTCCACGGTCATTTATAACTTGAGCATCCCTGTTGGCAATGACCAAGTCCCCTACCACATCATGCTTAGTACGATATTACGCACATATAATCATACAAATCATGTATCATCCATAAATCATAATTAACCATATGTTCCACCTAACCATGATTATCCATGGATCTGTGTCTCAATTATGAATCACCATTCATGTCATACACCTATGTCCAAAATAACATACCAAAGGAGAAAACATCACTAATATGCTCTTAACCAAAATCAATTCTTGTGCACGCAACCATAGATATTATCATAAGCACACAACAACCAAGTGACCCAAACCGGGTCATAGCATATAAACATGTACATAAGTGTTTCATACATAATATTATATGATTATATCAAAATCACCATCTCTAAGTGTCATCAAAGTTATCTCACTAAGAAGGGACACTACATACTCCCCCTCTTGGGCTAAACTTGGCCCGAAGTTTTTCCTACGGTCATAAGATACTTAGTTCTTTTAGAGTCTCCTATCAATAAGTTGTTAACCTTATGTATATATATTTGATATTTTTTTTTCTTCATGCCAATCCATAGTTTAATGTTTTCTAAATTGGAAGCAACTCCATGAAAACTAAACATACCATTCTTAATCAAGTAGAAAATATATCCATGCCATATTAGACATGTTTTGATATAAACTACCAAAGATTTCTATATCAAAACCAACCATAAAATTTATAGTACCTTATAAAATAATATTGTATGTAATTGATATGATAATAATTTGATATTCTACATGTTTTTCTTTCTCATAGTCTATATGAATCCTACATGTGTCATCTTCAAGGTTCTGTAGTATGTTGAGCTTGCCAAGCTATAAATAGAACACACATTGGTTGTATACACAACAATGATGGTCCATACCATATCAGAATCAAATTGGCATACAATAAGCATAAAATAATCAACATACAATTGTGAGTGAAATTATGCAACAAAACATGATGTTATATATAAAACCCACTCTTACACAACAAAACATGATGTTATATATAAAACACACTCTTACATCCCACTTGATTTATGTCTTCTCAATCCAATTTTCCTCTTTTCATTCCATAAGACATCCTTGCAATTGAAATATTTAGGATTTATCTTTAGTTTTTACTAAACGTTTACTCTTTAGGAAAAAAAAATACAATTTGAGGTTCAAGGCACCATTTTTGTTTTTTTGTTTTGTTTTTTTTAACTAACAACCTAAGGTTAAATACAGTCCTCATTGACCCACTTATGTATTATAGATCATTCCTTTAGTTTGCATAATCTTCATTATTATTCACTTCTCTAACTTGAGAATCAATTATGAAATGACTTAGTTAGAAGATCTTCATTCTGAAAGTAGATTAATGATATATTTTTGAAAGTGGCTTGTAATCAATAACAACTCTCACAATTATGAAAATATGGTAACCTTGATAACTTTATGTCAATTTTTTTTTTCCAACTATGAAATCAGTCATGATTTATATTCAGTAATTAATCAAATCATTTGATTTCATATCTTATTCCTTACTATTAATACATACACAACAACAAGATATGAAAACCATACATTTCTCAAAATGTGATGAATCTTGTTAAGATTTAGACTATCACAAGGGAATTTCTAGCCTAAAGTTAGACCCCCCCCTTTTTTTTAAGGATAATTACCACCCTCTCAAATTATTGCAACATTTTGTAGGACTAATAAATACTCAAACAACTATACATCCCAACAAAAAAATTCCTAAATCCAACAATATCTTCCATTCCACATACAATACACTCATCTTAGGCTTCTAAATCATGCAAGAATTCCAATTCATAAAAATGTGATCTCACTCTCCTTCAATTTCTCCCTCAAAAAATATCACAAGCACATATTCTTGTAAAACAAGAACTCAACCAAGCTTTTCATTAATCACATGCTTCTTCTTTTTTTCTTTAATTTCAAATAAAACAAGTTCTCACCACATAAAATATTTACCTTCTAAACATGTTATTCTCTTCACAATATATAATCAATTTGAATTTTGACATGATCATCGAAATAGCAATAGCTTAGAGCAATACATGAGTTCAATCCTCATAATTTCTCTAATTAATTTGGTTAAATAGAATGCAACCAATATTCAACCGATAAAATCATTAAAGAGACTATTATGGCTTTCCTAGACCTAATTTCTCTTAAGCCAATAGAAAATTTATTTCATCAACTTATCACAATAATATTTTTCTACATTTCAAGAATTTAAAAGTCATTTTAATTCTACCTAAATTCAATACATACAAAAGGATTACAATACTAGAGGATATATATCTAGTTCACACTTCCATATATCAAAATCAATTATTCCAAACATTCTAAACCACCTAATGGTGTTTAGTATACCAATCTTAGTATCTTCATTTGTAATAAAAATAAAATAATGGATTTAAAGCTCAAGCAAATTTGTGTTACAAATCTCTATCCATTTAACTTTAATTACCCATAATCACTCCTTAATCATGAATATCAGATTCCATCAAAATATTTTAACTAGAAGAATTACTTAGCTCATAGATATATTTTACTTTGGATTCCACACCCATACCTTACCTCATTACTTATCTCATAGATATATACTATTATGGTTTCCACACCCATACATTAGATCATAGATATATGTTAGTATGGATTCCACACCCATACATTAGCTTAAGGAAAGCATAGCATTCAAGTGTTCCTTAAAATGGCTTCCACAACCCATCATGCACCAATCATTTAAGCCTGTTGTTAGTATGGATTCCACACCCATACATTAGCTTAAGGAAAGCATAGCATTCAAGTGTTCCTTAAAATGGCTTCCACAACCCATAATACACCAATCATTTAAGCCTCTTGTTTATTAGGAAGGTCATACCTCAACCTAGTATTTGAGTAATTTAAAGTTATTTGATGCCTAATGTCAACCCAAAATACACAAAATCATGTCAAAGAAATCATATAAATTTCATTCTTACTCATTAAGAATGTATTCCCAAATCATATTTTAACACATCTAATTAATACACATACATTACTCTTGAATTTACATTCACAGTTAAAAGTGACATCTTTCAAGGTAGCTTTTAGTTAAGTTTCCTTTAGTGTAGATACAAAAAGATTCAAAATTATCATGATGAACTCAATCATCACGTTAATGGAATCTCAGCCTTACACTTGTTACTCATTCCCAAAGCATACACACCAAGGTCATCACACTATAGTCCAGATTAAGCCAATATTCTTCTTGGTAGATACGATTTCAGCTAGTAAGGATGGCTACTAATCCCATATCACATTGAAAATGATGCACTAAAAATATATGAAACCATGCATTCACTCCACCTATCTCACTCATTGATTGAAAATCAAATCATTCACATACTTGGGTTTAACCTCAACTTTCTCAAGCAGGTCCTTTCCCAACATGTCTTTAAGCATTTTAACATATTGTTAATAATGTGTTTTAAGAAATATAAAGGAATATAAGGGATTTTTTTTTTTTTTTTCATGAGTCACTAAATGACATAATGATAATAATATCCTCTATGCAAACAATATGCTTCCAAGTCAAGATATACAACAACTCAACATGCATGCAAAATCAACATTCATACATCATCAACCTACAAGTAAGCATGTTGGCCCATTAGGCCCTAGCATTGTAACTTGGCTCTGATGCCATATGTAAGGTCCCACCTTACCCACCATCAATAAGATAGAGAAGTAGATGTCACATAATCACTAATACTCATTTCCACAAAATCCTAAAGAGTTGGTCACTGTAAAATTGTTTCCAACAACAAGCCTTTTTTTTTTTTTGAAAGCTTTAGATAATACAAGAAACATCTTATTCACACTTCAGCAAATTTTTAAATTCATTTTCACATTCATACCAAAAACTTGCAGACATAGGAAGCTACACCCATTAAATAGTTTATTTATAATTTATAGTAACATAAAAACAACAGTAACTAATAATTTTACACTAACAATTTATATGCACAAAAGCTACAGCCATTCAAGACTTTTGACAAACACTTTGTAGACATGCACTCTACACTCATTGAACACTTATGACAAACACTTTGCAAGCATGTAATTAAAAGTCATTGAGGCATTTGTCAAACACTTAGCAACAATGAATTTAAGATTATTCTTCAACATATTTATCTCATAAAATTCAGAATTGAAACTTTAAATCTTTCCATCTTAAAACAGGGACTAAATAATTTGAGTCTTTCATCAAAGACTCAACAACGGGCGCACATAACTCACAACATCAATCTGTAAATTCGCCCAGATTTCTGATCTGGGTTCTGAAAAGTATTTTTTTGGACTGAAATCAGGGGTTACATGTCCATTAGGCACGGATACCCTGTGATGTTGGGCTGAATCAAATTAAAAACGCCCAGGAATGCGATTCTTGAAAACAACAAAATATTATAGCCTTAATGTTTCATTTATGAATTTTGTCAAACACATGGAAGGAAAACTTACAACTACAGCTCTACATGAGGAAAAACAACCCATAGTTATGCTACTAAGATATTATCATTGAAATCACATCACACATTTCTAAATCCACCATATGAGTTCTTGAAACATTTTACCACCCACAAGCTAATTCATTTGACATGATTGACAAGCTTTTTGCACCAATTGCTACAATTTAACAAACATATGGCAGCCCTGAATGCTACAACCATTAAGGCTTTCTGTCAAAATTCTCATAGTACTATTACAACAACTTGAATAACAAAACATTGAATTATTGATAAGAATATGAAACATAAGCCATAACTGAAATTTATCTCCAACTTACCTCAAGCATTTGATCTTCCAAACCATATTTTAGTTTCCATTATTTTTGCATTTTCTTTTAAGGGTTGATTCTGTAATTCCTCCAGGTATGTTTTGGGTACATGTCCATTTTCTTACTTCTGATGTAAGCTGCAAGTTAGCACTTATTCATGCATAAATAACATTACTCATTCATGTACTTTGTCAAACACTTTTCAAACTATCCTAAAACCATTTCTAAAACATGCATCTAATTACTTGAAACAAAACCATAAATCGTGAAATACTTACCCAAGTCCTTTGGAATTTATTTATTGCAATTACCTTCAACAATATTTGGCTTTCCTTTCTCAAATGCTACAATACCAAGATTAGTACCATAAACTACACCAATAATAACTCCAATATTGAGATCTAAATATCCATACATATAGATTAATCTTGTCTTCATTTTTAACTAATCAATAATATTCTAGATAACATAAGCCTAAACCAAAATTAGATGCTTACAACAATTTAAATGTCTACTTTTTATTTATGCTAAAGCTATACTATAATTTTAGGACAATGGGAATTATACCTGAAGAGATATTCAGCTCCAATCGTTGAGAATATGATCCACCTTTGATCCCTTAACCAACTCATTTGAACCATCTGGTTTTCCACCCAACCATATCGATGGAGAGCTCCTTCCCCTGGAACCGCCGAGCTATAAAAGCTCACAAACAGTACCAAAATACAACAGTAGAGAGATAGATGCAAGGAAAACTAAGGAAGATAGTTTTCAATTCCTCTAAATACCACTCATGTTCAACCTCAATAGATACTTAGTATATTAGTAAGAAATTCAGATTTGTTTTGGAAGTAATTGGATACTCTCCATATCTCTCCCTCTCACAATATTCCTCAAGTCTCTTCCACTCTTGGCATTACCCCCCTCTCCTCAAATGAGAATACATGAGATTCATATATAGGAGGAGCAACAAATACTTGTCGTAAAGGAGGATTAATATGCATGCATTGTATTCCATTTTGAGGAGTGTAACTTATGCCACTAAGGAGAGGTATGCATGCCTTATTTAAGGAGATTTTAACATATGCATTAAAGTGAGTGTAAGAGGAATATTTTATGACATATATTTAATGAGTGTAAGAGGAATATTTTATAACATATATTTAATGAGTGTAAGAGGAATATTCCATTCCTTGATGAGTGCATAAAAGAGAGTGTAATGTAATATTGAAAATAGAGAGAGTTACATAGAGCCATGAGAGTCATGAAGGAGAGAGGTGTGAAGTGATTGAGGAGATATAATTCCCTTCTAATAATAATATCATAGTCTCATAAAAGATAATAATAATATTAATAATATTAATAATATTGAGGATTAAGTCAAGATTGAACTATTACAATTGATTAATCATAAGTTAAGTGATTTTCCTTCAAGTGTACTTGTTTACCCATTGATTGGAGGTGATTTACTATTTTTGGAAAGTCATATTTGAAATAGTAGACATGACTTTCTATTTTTAGAAGGTCACTCCAAAATTGTTAGGAGTGAGATCTTATTAAGGAAATTCATATGTGAGCCGCCCATGAGTGGTATTTTGGATAATAGGGATTCTGCACCCTTATTGTATGCATATTCGTGCCTTAGTAGATTGAGGACTCCGTGCCCTGATCTACTCTAAGGATCCAAGATTCCACACCTTGATCTTTTTAAATATTCAAGACTCCGCACCCCAAACATTTCATTATAGATTCAAGACTCCACATCTTTATATTTCATGGATTTAGGACTCCGCATCCTAATCCTTTTATCATATATCCAAGACTCCATGTCTTTATATTTCATGGATTTAGGACTTTGCGCCCTAGCTCCCATGGCTTCTCATCTATTCTTCTTTGAAACTCCACGTTTCAGTTTAAGGTACTGATTGTGAACTCATACCCATTTGATGGTTCGCTGGTAAGGTCTTCTTCCAAGACCTGCAAACATCACAATCTCATTGATCAAATAAATCAAATGAATTTCATAATTAACTTATTCAAATTTTACCAAATATTGTGCATGACTTCCACAGTCATTTTGGTTTCGGAGAAATGACTTCCACAGACATTTATAACTTGAGCATCCTTGTTGGAAATGACCAAGTCCCCTGCCACATCATTCTTAGTATGATATTATGCACATATAATCATACAAATCATGTATCATCCATAAATCATAATTAACCATATGTTCCACCTAACCATGATCATCCATGGATCTATGTCTCAATTTTGAATCACCATTCATGTCATACACGTATGTCCAAAATAGGATACCAAAAGAGAAAACATCGCTAATATGCTCTTAACCAAAATCAATTCTTGTGTACACAACCATAGATATTACCATAAGTACACAACAACCAAGTGACCTAAACTAGGTCATAGCATATAAGCATGTACATAAGTCTTTCATACATAATATTATATCATTATATCAAAATCACCATCTCTAAGTGTCATCAAATCTATCTCACTAAGAAGGGACACTACATACTCCCCCTCTTGGGCTAAACTTGGCCCGAAGTTTTTCCTATGGTCATAAGATACTTAGTTCTTTTAGATTCTCCTATCAATAAATTTTTAACCTTATGTATATATATTTGATATTTTATTTTTTATTCATGCCAATCCATAGTTTAATGTTTTCTAAATTGGAAGCAACTCCATGAAAACTAAACATACCATTCTTAATCAAGTAGAAAATATATCCATGCCATATTAGACATTTTTTGATATAAAATACCAAAGAAAACCAACCATACAATTTATAGTACCTTCTAAAATAATATTGTATGTAATTGATATAATATCTACTTAATTTATCTATAATAATTTGATATTCTACATGTTTTTCTTTCTCATAGTCTATATGAATCCTACATGTGTCATCTTCAAGGTTCTGTAGTATGTTGAGCTTGCCAAGCTATAAATAGAACACACATTGGTTGTATACACAACAATGATGGTCTATCCCATATCACAATCAAACTTGCATACAATAAGCATAAAATCATCCACATACAATTGTTAGTGAAATTACACAACAAAACATGATGTTATATATAAAACTCACTCTTACATGCCACTTGATTTATGTATTCTCAATCCAACTTTCTCCTTTTCATTCCATAAGACAGCCTTGCAATCAAATATTTAGGATCTATCCGTAGGTTTTTTTTTGTTTTTTTTGTTTTGTTTTTTTTTTTTTTACACTAAACGTTTACTCTTTAGGAAAAATCACAATTTGAGGTTCAAGGCACCATTTTTGTTTTTTTGTTTTGTTTTTTTTGTTTTTTTGTTTGTTTTTTTAAACTAACAACCTAAGGTTAAATACAGTCCTCATTGACCCACTTATGTATTATAGATCATTCCTTTAGTTTGCATAATCTTCATTATTATTCACTTCTCTAACTTGAGAATCAATTATGAAATGACTTAGTTAGAAGATCTTCATTCTAAAAGTAGATTAATGATATATTTTTGAAAGTGGCTTGTAATCAATAACAACTCTCACAATTATGAAAATATGGTAACCTTGATAACTTTACGTCAATTTTTTTCCAACTATGAAATTAGTCATGATTTATATTCAGTAATTAATCAAATCATTTGATTTCATATCTTATTCGTTACTATTAATACATACATAACAACAAGCTATGAAAACCGTACATTTCTCAAAATGTGATGAATCTTGTTAAATTTACATAAGATATAGACTATCACAAGAGAATTTCTAGCCTAAAGTTAGACTCCTTTTTTTTTCTTAAGGATAATTACCACCCTCTCAAATTATTACAACATTTTGTAGGACTAATAAATACTCAAACAACTATGCATCCCAACAAAAAAATTCTTAAGTCCAACAATATCTTCCATTCCACATACAATACACTCATCTTAGGCTTCTAAATCATGCAGGAATTCCAATTCATCAAAATGTGACCTCACTCTCCTTCAATTTCTTCCTCAAAAAATATCACAAGCACATATTCTTGTAAAACAAGAACTCAACTAAGCTTTTCATTAATCACATGTTTTTTTTTTTCAAATAAAACAAGTTCTCACCACATAAAATATTTACCTTCTAAACATGTTATTCTCTTCACAATTTATAACCAATTTGAATTTTTACGCGATCATAGAACTAGCAATAGCGTAGAGCAATACATGAGTTCAATCCTCATAATTTCTCTAATTAATTTGGTTAAATAGAATGCAACCAATATTCAACTGATAAAATCATTAAAGAGACTATTATGGCTTTCCTAGACCTAATTTTTCTTAAGCCAATACAAAAGTTATTTCATCAACTTATCACAATAAAATTTTTCTACATTTAAAGAATTTGAAGGTCATTTTAATTCTACCTAAATTCAATACATACAAAAGGATTACAATAGTAGAGGATATATATCTAGTTCACATTACATATATCAAAATCAATTATTCCAAACATTCTAAACCACCTAATGGTGTTTAGTAAACCAATCTTAGCATATTCATTTGTAATAAAAATAAAATAATGGATTTAAAGCTCAAGCAAATTTGTGTTACAAATCTCTATCCATTTAACTTTAATTACCCATAATCACTCCTTAATCATGAATATCAGATTCCATCAAAATATTTTAACTAGAAGAATTACTTAGCTCATAGATATATTTTACTTTGGATTCCACACCCATACCTTACCTCATTACTTATGTCATAGATATATACTAGTATGGATTCCACACCCATACATTTTCTCATAGATATATGCTAGTATGGTTTCCACACCCATACATTAGATCATAGATATATGCTAGTATGGATTCCACACCCATATATTTTCTCATAGATATATGCTAATATGGATTCCACACCCATATATTTTCTCATAGATATATGCTAATATGGATTCCACACCCATACATTAGCTTAAGGAAAACATAACATTCAAGTGTTCCTTAAAATGGTTTCCACAACCCATCATGCACCAATCATTTAAGCCTCTTGTTTATTAGGAAGTTCATACCTCAACCTAGTATTTGAGTAATTTAAAGTTATTTGATGCCTAATGTCAACCCAAAATACACAAAATCATGTCAAAGAAATCAGAGAAATTTCATTCTTACTCATTAAGAATGTATTCCCAAATCATATTTTAACACATCTAACTAATACACATATATTATTCTTGAATTTACATTCACAGTTAAAAGTGACATCTTTCAAGGTAGATTTTAGTTAAGTTTCCTTTAGTGCAGGTACGAAAAGATTCAAAATTATCATGATGAACTCAATCATCACGTTAATGGAATCTCAGCCTTACACTTGTTATTCATTCCCAAGGCATACACACCAAGGTCATCACACTATAGTCTAGATTTAGCCAATATTCTTCTTGGTAGATACAATTTCAGCAAGTAAAGATGGCTACTAAGCCCATATCACATTGAAAATGATGCACTAAAAATATATGAAACCATGCATTCACTCCACCTATCTCACTCATTGATTGAAAATCAAGTCATTCACATACTTGGGTTTAACCCCAACTTTCTCAAGCACATCCTTTCCCAACATGTCTTTAAGCATTTTAACATATTGTTGATAATGTGTCTTAACAAAAATATAAAGGAATATAAGGGATTTTATTTTATTTTATTTCATGAGTCACTAAATGACATAATGATAATAATATCCTCTATGCAACCAATATGCTTCCCAGCCAAGATATACAACAACTCACATGCATGCAAAATCAACATTCATACATCATAAACCTACAAGTAAGCATGTTGGCCCATTAGGCCCTAGCGTTGTAACTCGCTCTGATACCATATGTAAGGTCCTACCTTACCCACCATCAATAAGATAGAGAAGTAGATGTCACATAATCACTAATACTCATTTGCACAAAATCCTAAAGAATTAGTCACTGTAAAATTGTTTCCAACAAAAAGCCTCTTTTTTTTTAAGCTTTAGATAATACAAGAAACAATTGTCTTATTCACACTTCAGCAAATTATTAAATTCATTTTCACATTCATACCAAAAACTTGCAGACATAGGAAGCTACACCCATTAAATAGTTTATTTAAAATTTATAGTAACATTAAAACACAAGAGTAACTAAGAATTTTACACTAACAATTTATATGCACAAAAGCTACAGCCATTCAAGATTTTTGACAAACACTTTGCAGACATGCACTCTACACTCATTGAGCCCTTATGACAAACACTTTGCAAGCATGCAATTAAAAGTCATTGAGGCATTTTGTCAAACACTTAGCAATAATGAATTTAAGATTATTCTTCAACATATTTATCTCATAAAATTCAGAATTGAAACTTTAAATATTTCCATCTTAAAATAGGGACTAAATAATCTTAGTCTTTCATCAAAGACTCAACAACAAGTGCACATAACCCACAGCAGCAATCTGCCAAATCGCCCAGATTTCCAATCTAGGTTCTGAAAAGTATTTTTTTGGAATGAAATCAGGGGTTACATGACCATTAGGCACGGATAACCCCTGATTTTGGGCTGAATCGAATTAAAAATGCCCAGGAATGTGATTCTTGAAAACAACAAAATTTATAGCCTAAATGTTTCATTTATGACTTTTGTCAAACATATGGAATGAAAACTTACAACTACACCTCTACATGAGGAAAACCAATTGAGAGTTATGCTACTAAGATATGCTCATTGAAATCACACATTTCTAAATCCACCATATGAATTCTTGAAACATTTTACCACCCACTAGCTAATTCATTTGACATGATTGACAAGCTTTTTGCACCAATTCGTACAATTTAACAAACATATGGCAGCCCTGAATGCTACAACCATTAAGGATTTATGTCAAAATTTCTGATAGTACTATTACAACAACTTGAATAAAAAAACATTGAATTATTGATAAGAATATGAAACATAAGCCATAACTGAAATTTATCTCCAACTTACCTCAAGCATTTGATCTTCCAAACCATATTTTTGTTGCCATTATTTTTTCATTTTCTTTTAAGGGTTTATTCTGTAATTCCTCCAGGTATGTTTTAGGTACATGTCCATTTTCTTACTTCTGATGTAAGCTGCAAGTTAGCACTTATTCATGCATAAATAAAATTCCTCATTCACGGACTTGTCAAACACGTTTCAAACTATCATAAAACCATTTCTAAAACATGCATCTAATTGCTTGAAACAAAACCATAAATCGTGAAATACTTACCAAAGCCCTTTCGAATTTATTTATTGCAATTACCTTCAACAATATTTGGCTTTCCTTTCTCAAATGCTACAATACCAAGATTAGTACCATAAACTACACCAATAATAACTCCAATATTGAGATCTAAATATCCATACATATAGATTAATCTTGTCTTCATTTTTAACTAATCAATAATATTCTAAATAACATAAGCCTAAACCAAAATTAGATGCTTACAACAATTTAAATCTCTACTTTTCATTTTATGCTAAAGCTATACTATAATTTAGGACAATGGGAATTATACCTGAAGAGATATTCAACTCCAATTGTTGAGAATATGATCCACCTTCGATCCCTTAACCAACTCATTTGAACCATCTGGTTTTCCACCCAACCATATCCAGGGATAACTCCTCCCCCTGGAACCCCCGAGCTGTAAAAGCTCACAAACAGTACCAAAATACAACAATAGAGAGAGAGAAGCAAGGAAAACTAAGCAAGATAGTTTTTACTTCCTCTAAAGACAACTCATGTTCAACCTCAATAGATACTTATTAGATTAGTAAGAAATTCAGATTTGTTTTGGAAGTAGTTGGATACTCTCCATATCTCTCCCTCTCACAATATTCCTCAAGTCTCTTCCTCTCTTGGCATTACCCCCCTCTCCTCAAATGAGAATACATGAGACTCATATATAGGAGGAGCAACAAATTCTTGTCATAAAGGAGGATTAATAAGCATGCATTGTATTCCATTTTGAGGAGTGTAACTTATGCCATTAAGGATAGGTATGCATGCCTTATTTAAGGAGAGTGTAACATATGCATTAAAGTGAGTGTAAGAGGAATATTTTATGACATATATTTAATGATTGTAAGAGGAATATGTCATTTCTTGATGAGTGCATAAAAGAGAGTGTAATGCAATATTGAAAATAGAGAGAGTTACATAGAGCCATGAGAGTCATGAAGGAGAGAGGTGTGAAGTGATTGAGGAGATATAATTCCCTTTTAATAATAATATCATAGTCTCATAAAAGATAATAATAATATTAATAATATTAATAATATTGAGGATTAAGTCAATATTGAACTATTACAATTGATTAATCATAAGCTACGTGCTTTTCCTTCAAGTGTACTTGTTTACCCATTGATTGGAGGTGATTTACTATTTTTGGAAAGTCATACTTGAAATAGTAGACATGACTTTCTATTTTTATAAGGTCACTCCAAAATTGTTAGGAATGAGATCTTATTAAGGAAATTCATATGTGAGCTGCCCATGAGTGGTATTTTGGATAATAGGGATTCCGCACCCCTATTGTATGCATATTCATGCCTTAGTAGATTGAGGACTCCGTGCCCTGATCTACTCTAAAGATCCAATATTCCACACCTTGAGATTTTTAAATATTCAGGACTCCAATCCCCAAAAATTTCATTATAGATTCAAGACTCCACTTCTTTATATTTCATGGATTTAGTACTCTACATCCTAATCCTTTTATCATATATCCAAGATTCCACGTCTTTATATTTCATGGATTTAGGACTCTGCACCCTAATTCCGATGGCTTTCCATCTATTCTTATTTGAAACTCCACATTTCAGTTTAAGGAACTGATTGTGAGCTCATACCAATTTGATGGTTCGTTGGTAAGGTCTTCTTCCAAGACCCGCACCCATCACAATCTCATTGATCAAATAAATCAAATGAATTTCATAATTAACTTATTCAATTTTTACCAAATATTGTGCATGACTTCCACAGTCATTTTGGTTTTGGAGAAATGACTTCCACAGTCATTTATAACTTTAGCATCCTTCTTGGCAATGAAAAAGTCCCCTGCCACATCATGCTTAGTACGATATTACGGACATATAATCATACAAATCATGTATCATCCATAAATCATAATTAACCATATGTTCCACCTAACCATGATCATCCATGGATCTGTGTCTCAATTCTGAATCACCATTCATGTCATACACCTATGTCCAAAATAGGATACCAAAAGAGAAAACATCGCTAATATGATCTTAACCAAAATCAATTCTTGTGTATGCAACCATAGATATTACCATAAGCACACAACAACCAAGTGACCTAAACTAGGTCATAGCATATAAGCATGTACATAAGTCTTTCATACATAATATTATATCATTATATCAAAATCACCATCTCTAAGTGTCATCAAAGCTATCTCACTAAGAAGGGACACTGCACAAGGAGCCTATGAAGAGTTCTCTTTAAGCCACACATATTCTATGAAGCTCAACAACATCATCTGAGGAGCTATTATTGGGAGGGCTTTGAAAAAGAACTATATCAGCATTCTCAAAGATGCATGAACCTTGTGGATTTGGAGCAGCAACAAGACTCTAATATAGAGTTATTTCAGCCAAATCTTCCTACCTTGGGAGAAGGAGAGAGATCCATACACCACTCCACTTGTATAAGGAGAAATATTGGTGAAAAGCATAATTATGTATATCATGTTTTATTTTTTTATAGTATGCATTCTCTTACTATGTATATGTAGGCCATGACTCCTAAGAGGAGTGCTATACCTTATAAACTTCATGGCCAACTTTGGGCCAAAACTATTGTTGATTATGGCCACTCCCTTGGTGGACAAAGGGAGATTTAGCAGCATGATGGGTGCTTTCCTAAGGCACCAAATATATCTTCCACTTTCAGCCATGGAGATATGTTATGGGCAGCAAGTAAGTGGTGGGGAAACCACTTACCACATCTAAATTTGGTGCAAGAAAAAGATTTCCTGTGTTGGTTTCTATTGGGTGAGTATGGGTACTACCCAAGGTTTTATATTTTCTTGTCTCATGCCTTGTATCTCAATGAAAGAATTCATAAGAAGAAGGCATGGTTTCTTTGGTTGACAAGAAGAGAGTTTGGACATCCCATGTTAAATTTCATGTCCATGTATTTGCTTATGATTGGGATGTTTCTCATGTATGTACATGTATTTATGTTTGGAATGTATCTCATGATCATGTATGTACTTGGGGTTGGGAGAAAATGCAAATCTCTCATGAGGTGGCATAAGAGATATTGTTTATATCATGACGATGATGATGCTTTGATCTTTGTTGGAAACATGAGAGGAAGGATGACACATTGGTTGAGTGTGTCCTTTGGGAATTAAATCTCCCATATTCATTCATGCTTCAAGAGGAGGATATAACATTGTATGGCTGCTACATTATATCATTTGTTTTCTTATGCAAGGAGCCATATGTTGGGCTTATGTCATTGGAGTAATTCTCTCACTTGGGAGAATTCAGAGCAAGACATGTGTTGCTTGAATCATATTCAGCCAACACCTATTATCCTCTACTATTTCCAAGCTTTGAATAAGCTTATTGCAGCAAGAAGGTGGTGGGATGGCCACTTATTATACCATAATTTGAGTTAGTAAGATGAAGGACAACGTTGGTCTCAAGGGAGGGACTATTTTCACCATCCAATATATCATATGACACCTAGTCCATGTTTCTTTTGGAGCACATATGGTGGAAATACTTTATTCACTATATGCATGGAAGATTGGGCAAGGAGGCTCACTAGAATCAATGAAGAGAATCATGAAGTTCCACATCTCGTTTGGCTTCATGAGGACTATATTATTGCAGCCCAGGATCATCAACTCGATATTCATCATAAATGGATGGAGATACAGTGTGATTTGGGTATTCTTATCTCTCATTTCCAACCATGGATTCCCTACACATTGCATATGGTGGGGATTGGTGACTATTTCTTTGAGCTACCAAATATGGCTCACTTTGTTTGAATTATAGCATGGAGATTGAAGTTTCTCATGGGGGTTGAAGCACCCAATATTTACCATCTGTCATGCCTTGATAAGGCCAATGGAAAACATATTATTCTTTTTATGTATCTCCCACTACTTCATGATGACAACTATTTGGTTCATCCACCAAAGGCAAACTTGTATTCTTGGGAGGAGACAATTCCATTGGAGGTTTTGCAAAGTCCTTGTGATTTGCTTGAGGACAAGCAACAATTTGGAGGGGAGGAATGTAATATTCCTAATTAGTCCCAAGCTAATAGGAATATTCATTTTGTTTTTCTTTCTTTGTTTAGAGAATAAAGATGTAAATGAGGTTTATAAAACTCCTAATAAAAGAATAAATCAATGCCCAATGTGAACAAGGCTAAATATGGGCCATTTGTATAAACACACTTGAGTGTGAAAAAGACTGAATCAATTGACAAAGTCAACCAGGACCAAATCAACAACGCTTTCTAGATGGAATGAATCTCCTAGAGGGACAGTGCAGTTCAAGTTGGAAGCTACACATGTGAATGGAGATAAATCGTTGAAGGTTGTTTAGGTTTTACAATCTTTTGATCTTATAAAAGGAAGAGGAGGGCGACATATTGAGGTTGTTCATGATATGATATTTTGATATATTTTCTATTTAGACATATAGCTTTTTTGGCTGTTTAGCCTAGATTGCAATTGCTATTTAGCATTGGGATTTCCTGTTTAGGAATTCCACCTCTTTCCATTGAGTAGCTCTTGGAAGAGTCTGTACTACATAGTAAACTATCTGGTTTGAGACTAAGCTTCTCCTTTCAACTACAACACATTTTCTGTTTAGGGTGTGATTTTATTTGCAAGCTGTAGCAAGTGGAGGCTAGATCTATTCATATCTAGGCCATACTAGTGCCTCTTTTCAGTGGGAGAGCCATCTATCCCATTGGAAATAGTGTATTAGCTGATTGGAGCTGCAGATCTACATCTTGGCATCAGGCCAAAATATACAACAAGCCTACAACGTAGTTTTTTTCCTTGGACTGCGTTATTTGCAAGTGAGGAGTTGCAGGGTGTTTTGGAAACTAACTGGAGGAGAGATCTATGGTGTAAAGGAGCCTTCCTTACACTGTGGTGATCCATGGATTAGCAATATAATCCATGTATGTTTCAAATCTGATCTGTTCATAGATGTATTTGCTTCAAAAAATCTGAATCATTCTGCAGATATGTTGTAGTAGATCTCAGATCTACTACATGTACTTCATTTTCTACTAAAAACCCCAAGGGGATCTGAAAGAGGAGCCTTTCTAGTGTACAGATCTAATATAGATCTAATTTTTTTTACACAGATATGCTCTAGATCTGATATGTAATCATCATCAATTGCAGCCTAATAAAAGAATGTTGTCAAGGAAGTTTCAGTCATTCATGTGGTTGCAGCACCTCTTTTGAGGGCATTTCTTCTGTATATGTCTTGTATTTTCAGCTATACATCTCGTGTGTTTCACTATACATCTGGTTTGCTGCTATAAATACTATTAAAGAATAATTTATTGGCCTCCTAATCCTGCTCTATTGAAACTGCGTTATTTTCTGAGCAGTCTTGCTACAGTCCTTTATAGGGAAATTTCTAGCCATACTAGGTGCGGGGAGATCTGTTTAACCCACCTAGAGTGATTTTTTCTTGATCCCCTCTTGGATTTTGGTCTTAGATAGTCAGATCCAAGGGACCCAAGTGTTGGTTTTCCATTCCTGGAAAATGAGCTTTCCAATCATGTCTTGCTGACAGTTCCCATTTGGGATATTAAAACCTCAAACAATACGTGTAAGCACTCTCGTGAATACGAGTAGCCTCGAAAAGACCGAAGATAGAGTAGGTCCATCTATTTAAGGTACTAGGACAGCCCGTCCCAGTCACCTTGTGTAATTCCCTAAAACATTTGGCCACTAAAGATACCTCAAATCACAGACATCATCAGGGGGTCATGGTCGTAGACAACACGCTATATGGGCAGAACACCTAGATCCCCGATCTAGTTTCGACATCCCCGAAGGGAACCCCAATATATAGCATGCCCACTGAATGCACTCGAAGGTGAGCTACGTTATCATGCACCCTAGTGTTGTCTCGCTCTTAACTCCGGTGGTAGTGGAGTGGTCTTGATAATATGAGTGCAGTAGGATTTCACTTATTAATGACTCTAGTCTCAAGTTTTGAGATCTTGGGTATTTTTCTCACTTCTCCTACCCCAAGATCCTAGCCTAAACTACTGTTGGTGTGAGCTCAGAAAAATTTATATCATTAATTTTATTATCGCTTTATTCTTAGTTTACTTGATTATTAGTCTTGCGGAGGGGGAGTGGACGTATGATATCTTATGAGACTCTGACTCAAAAAACCATGCAGAAAATATGCTCTAAATATTCAATTTCAATGAAGAGTTTTTTCTACATGGAGAGATTTATTTCAACATCCATGCACCAAAAATTCAAATAACACAGTTCAACTTTAAAGATTCAGACATCTATCTATCTTCTCTTAACAACCTTTTAACCAAAAAATTTCAGAAATAATGCAGCTAAGTTTAGAAAACTAAAAATACAATTTATTCTTTCAAAAAGAATATGTGATTGACATTTAACGTTTCAAAATAAGAACAAAAAGACAAAAATGCTAGCTGGTAAATAAGCATATGGATCCAACAAGAGAAGATATTTTGATGGTCAATAAATCCACAGCCAAAGAGGAAACACAACAGAGGTATAAACAAAAGTTTTGGCTGGGTAATGCAGGCAAGCAGAGGATATAGAGCATTAGTGTTGAGACTAACACACTGTATCTGAGAAAAGACCGCATTATAACGCTCCAAAGAACTTGCGAGGGAAGCGTTAGTCAGGGTAAAGTTGCACAGATGGATAAGAAAGGTCTAATATGGACTCTGTGAGCTTTTTAGATGTTCACTGAGCATATAAGCTGGTCGGAAGGATATGTGAACAGAAGGAAAAATGGAAAGTGATAGGAACAATCCAGAAACTTGGGGTTTAATCCCCAATAGAGTCGCCAATTCTCCTATAGGGTAATATGCTTGGGTGGTGATTACTAAGTATCCCTCTCAAGGCTTTCCGGTGCTCAAGGCAAATAGTCATATTAGTTGTTGTTGTGGTCCCGTGATTTGGCAATTGGCATACCAAGTGACAAGGCAACATCAAAACTAATCTTTAGAGCTCTAGGACTTAGCCTTCCTAGTCTCACAGAGGGATCTCTCAATTGTTTTCAAAGATGTGAGCTTGTTTGCTTTTGGGGGTTGATTTTAGGCTAGTTATGAAGCATGAGTTTATTTTATTGTTTGGTTGGACATGATGATATAGGAAGCACAGATAGAAAACAGAAATCTCTAAGTCATTGGGCAATGGAGTCAAGTGGAAGTTGTAACAAGTTTTTAAATGTGTCAGGGGTATCAAAGGTCAAATCTAACTTGGCCAATGGATCTACAAGGTCTTTTAGGTGAAATGAAATGAACATCAATGATTTATAATTAAAAGTAGAACTAAGGGAAATTTAAAATCCTTAATTATATGTACTTCTCAACAAAGGGACTTAAAACATTATCTGAACATAAAGAGGCATTCCATAGATAGGGCTAACCATATATTCTAGAAGCCACACTTTAGCAAATAATAATTTCAAGATAGACTTCTCCAGTGAAATATAGAAGGCAAGAAACACATTTAACTTCTAGTTATTTCACCCTCGAGGATAATAAAACATTCAAGATTCACAAATAACTACGTTCATAGAAGAGGGAACTCTTAGACATCTTTGATTACAGTTATAAAGACCTTCAAAACAATTATTTAAGCAAGTAAAAAGGGTATGATCGGAACAAAACCTCTTTGGTATACTTTAAACAATGGTACATTAAAGGGAGACTTCAGAAACAGTTTTTAAGTGGCAACAAGTAAGCAGGGAAAACCATAAATCATTCTTGAGGCCGACTATATTGAAATATTTAAGAAATAAACAAGCATAAGAGTTCTAGAGAGAAACTAAGAATTCTCTAGAATATCTTAGCATAAGAAAACATTTAGACAGTGAAGAGTAAACATAACTAAGGTGCTTTCAAAAGACATTTCTTAGCCTAAAATTTTTACTCTACTGCAACAAAGAATCATGAAACATAATGAAATGGGAAATAAAAATAGAAAATTTAGATCACTTCACCAACAACCAAGCTCAAGGATCCAATGACATAGCTTTCTCCATTAACAAATAGGTCAAGACATCCACAAGTTCCAAAACATCAATTTATTTTTAACTTTAGCAGAGCTATGTATCGCTTCAAAGAGTCACCAAATGCCAACAATATAATGAGTTCCAATGTAGTATTTATGTTGCAAATGAGGAGGTGGAACTTATCTAGGGTTTGAGAGTCATTAACTATAGAGTAAATGCATTCCTAACCTTGAAAACCATGCAAGGAATAAGGTAGGAAGATGTTCAACTACTTCTATGTTTCAATAACTCTGTATTAATTTCTGATAGAAATATAAGAGAAAAGATTGACTTTCAAGGCTTAACCTTATCTTTACAATAAATGTCCTAACAGTTTTAGATATTTTCTTTATTGTAATAACTATTTGTTTGTCTTTGTAGACAGAAAGTAGGTAAAATATGTCAGTTAGATGTTCTGAGTGAATAACTGCTCCTGGTTGATGTATTCGAGGCTATTCAAGCCTAAGTTTCATTAATCTCATCATTAAACCGTGCTTTAAGGCTTAATTCTGCTTCTGGCCTACATAATTCATCATGTTGTCTTTTAATACTTTTCAAACTTCTTTAAACCTTTGATTCATCTATCTTTAACTGTTTTTTTCCTTTTAATCTGAAATCAAACCTTTAATATTCTATCTTCTCCTTTCTTTTTCACTGGTCTTCTGTTCTTATTTAGTTGTGTACAAGGGTTTCCTTTTGGTGTTCTGTAGGGTTTTATGATTCAACCAATGGTCATGAAACATTGATTAAACCTTTGAATAAAACCCTTAAACCCATTCTTCATCTATTTGGCCTCATGGATCATCATCCATAAACCTTAGTCACTCAATTTGACTGTGGGATGGCATGTAATGCTTCGGACGCCATTAAACCTACAAAAATAAACAAAAACATTTAATAAAACCTGTGTGCTTGGATACAAACTTCTTCAGGGGTTCAGGGCATTGGAGCAATGTTCTAAGGAAGGGGACATGCATGGGTGGAGGGGTTCCATAGGCGGAATGATGCAAATTGAGGAAAACTTGAATTGGGGTGCAAGAACAAGGAAGGGCAGTTTTGCAGAAAATCGGGTGGTTTTCGCATGGACAATAGGCGGTTAGTGGTTTTTAGGTGGGATCATGTGATTCCATTCATTTTTTTCCATGCGTCTCGAGAAAAACTACTTTTTTCATGTGGAAAAGAGGTGTTAAACCTCGGAGAGAGATTTCGCAGGATTTACGATCTGTGCTGTCAGATCTCAAGGAGTGAGACCGACAGCGCGGGTGGAGTCCAATGGGGGGTGCAAGTTTGTAGTGGAGTGCAAGTGGAGGAGAGGAATTTGGTGATGATTTTTTGGGTGGAAGGTGGGCCAGTAGTGATGTTAGAAAAATGTGTTGGGTAGCGGGAATGGGGTATATGTGCGTGGTTGAGATTGGAGATGCATCGGCCGTCGGATCTTGGTAGATAAACGGTGGATTGTGCTTGGAGAAAGATTGTGAAGTAGTGTATGTTTGGGAGAAAGGATGATGGGTCGGGAGTATAATGACCATAAAATCAAAGCTTGAGGCTCTATATCCATGGTGAAGATGACCCGATAAAAATAACGGAGCGGGATAAGAAGAAAAGAGAAGAGGGCTAGGAGAAGTGGTGGAGGATCTGTCATGTAGGGGCATATAAGACTGAGGGTTAATGAGACAGTGGGTGGTAGCAGCCCCTAGTTTCATGGATGAAAGGGGTTGGGGGCTTAAGTCTTAAGGGGATTTAAGTCTGAAGGGGCTTAAGGCCTTTTAATACAAAAGGTGGATTTCTTGTGTAAAAACAGGGCTTTGTGAGCTTTTTGAAGGGGTCTGATAGAAAAAAGGTTGTTCTTTTAAACCAAATAAAGAGTTTTTTTAATGGTTTAAAAGGTCTTTAAATGGAAATGAAAGATAAATGGGAGGGGAAAATGAGTTTTTTGAAGGAAAAAGGGACTGATAAAAATAGGGGTAAGAATGGTAAAATGGGGAAATGAAAAGAAGGTGAAAATGGTGAGAATATCATGAAAACAATTTCTTTTGAAGCAACAGGTTGACTTGGGGAGAATTTGAATGAAGATTATGGTGGAACAAAATAGGTGTAGAATAATGAAGCCAATGAGATTTCTAGAACTCACAATGTTTCTTTAAATATTGTTTCTAGAATCTCAGATTGTCAACTTAGTCATCTTTGGAAAGGATCAAAATTATTGATGACTAATAGTGGCTCTACTTGGGGAGGGCAGCTATCCTTTTAAGGTTTCCAGAATCTCAGCTTATCAAATATTCTGAATTTCAGTAGATTAGTGCCTTAAACATTGGTAAAACTCCTTCTTTTCCTTTTTACTAATATCTCTTTATTTTTGAAAATTTCAATCAATCTGCAACATGTACTTTCTTCAAACAACATCTCTACCTACCCAATCTTACTTGTCCAAAAAAATTTCTTCCTCTTGAGTGCATTTGAACTAGAAAACTCTTTAACATTTTATTTTTGAAAAAATAAAAATAAACTATCTAGTCCTATTCTTATTTCTTCCAAGAGTCCAGATTAATCTGTTTAACTCTTTTATTCCCTACCTATGCTACTTGATTGCCAAGATTAAACAGTTTGGAAATATTGATTCTCTAGCTATTGACATAAAAATTTAAAGCATGGTTCAAATTAGGATTAGATAGTCTGATCAACCATGGTTGTGGCATTTTGTACAATCTACACAAAAACATTATTTTTGCATCAAAGTAAATTAGTAAGATAAGGCCATGATTTGTCTTTTTCCAAGGCATCCTTATCTATCTCTTTGGTTCTGTTTTAAGCATGTGGAACCAGTATCTTTATATTCTCCTAATATATATTTTTTGAATAAGTCAGGTCTGAAATAATCTTATCAATCAGTGTTTCTACTAACTTATCAACATAAATTTAAAGCATGTTCAGCCATGTTTAGGCTAGATGACTGAACAAGATATTTTTTTGAATGAGTAGTGGCATTTATACTTGCTCACTTTCAGAAAATTCTCTTTTTTGGGTATGGGGTTGTACCTCTTTTGAATCTTCCCTCTTTTCCTTTTATTTTATTTTATTGTTTTTGTATTTTTCATGATTTCTTTTCAAATGGGTTTTTGTATTTTTCCTGATTTCTTTTCAAATGGGTTATGTACAATGAATAAAAACTTTGAAGCTACGACTCTCGACAGAAGTAGTGCTTGAGCATTCTGCCATTGACAGGACCTTCAAATATCCCTTCTCCATTCAGCTCTTGTAGAAATAATGCATTATGACCCCTTATATAATGAATGATGTAGGGCCCTTTCCAAAAATTATCAAATTTTCCATGTTTTCCCTTTTCTTCCCTTCTAGAATCCCACTTTAGAACTATATTTCCAACTTGGAAGTCATTTTATTTAGTCATTCTATCAAATAATTTCTTGATGCCTTATTGGACTGTTTGTGTTCTCTTATACACTTTGCAATGTTCCAAATAAGGAAAATGCTACAACAATGAGAATATCTCAAGATATTCTAAAGTTGGATACCCAGCAATATGCGAACACAACAAATGGAGCAGCAACAACACTCAACCCATAGAAATGTGAGAGAAATCCATAGCCATCTCATTAAATAATAGTAGCAACAAATGAATACAAGATCTTGAGGAAAATTCTACTCAAGATAAGTAATACTCAACCCCAAGAGACAACTACATAAACCCTAAAAAAACTACTACTACACAAGTATGCTCAACCTATGATAGCATAGTTTTATAAAGAAACTACATGCTACATATTTCAAATACATAGATATATCAATAGATGGACCAATACAACATTGAGAGTGAATATATCATCTCCCAAAGGCTACCTCAAGTCAATCCTAGAAGGATTGGCTATGAAACACAAAATCTGCAAAATTTTGGAGTTGTTGGGTAGAAGCTGCAACTCAGAAATAGAACTGGATGGAGAAGACTGAAAATGCTGCAAAAAATGACAAGATATCCTCCAATGGATCTCTAGAATGAAAGGCTGATCCTCTCACCTAAGATCTCACCCTCCAAAAGTATCTTGAAAGCCCCACTGCAAATGCTCCACTAAAATAACACAACCACTGGATGAAACTGCGTTGTAGGGCTAGGGAATGGGTTGGACTTGATGCCAAATTATGCAATAAGCTTTGGAATGCCTCCAATCGGATCTCAAAAAGAGTAATGAGACTCCTCCTCTGAAAAATAGCTGATGGAAGTGGTGTAGTGAACCTTCACTTCAACACCCAGCAACACAATATTATTCTGTTGCAGAAATAATGTTGTCTTGATGGAGGATGCTTTGCCTCAAGCCTATATGTTAGGAAAATGAATAAAAATCCCTCAAGAGTCCTCTCAAGAAGGAGAAGGAATCCTAAATAGGAATTCCCCCGACAATTCTTGCTAAACAGCAAAGAATGCACAATTGTCTGAATAGACAATGCGATGAATAATACAAGCATGAGAAACAATTGTTGCCTTGCCCTCCTTTTAAACAATTGAAAGCTCTTTCTCCATGGGCCCCATCCATTAGGGTTTCCTCCACCAAATATCCCTTTCCTCATTCACACTGCATTGTCCTCCAAAGTAAGCCACTCCTCCTATGGCAACACTGTTGACTTGGTCAAACCTGACCTTGTCCACTTGCAAATAACCCTGTTCACACATGAGGGTGTGAAAAACAGCTCCAAAGATGATCTCCCTTTCATACTATGAGGTATTTGATTGATAATTTCATTATGCATGGGTCTCATTACCCATTTATTTACCTCCTAGATGAAATAAGCAAAAATTAATGTTCCAATTATCTGCATGAAAATTTTGGAACATTACAGTCCTCCCCTCTCAAAGATTGCTTGTCCTCAAGCAAGTGCAAGGATATACTGAATTATTTCCTCCTCCTTTCCCTGTATCATCTGTGTATGATGATATCCTTCAAGGAAAGTGATGCTATCTCATCAATCAAGCCTCCACATTGCCCCTCCTCAGTATGTATGTTAGCTATCAAGCCATCATCATGTAAAGGTGAAATACTCAAGAGGATAGCAAAGTGATGTCTAGAGGTCCCCTTGAAGAATGGGATCTGAAATGAAATGGGAACTATATTTCCCATATGGATGCTCCATCTCCAATATATGAGCCATGCAAAATGATTCACCTTCCAACTAGGCAACTCCTGAAAGCTGTCATCCACCTTTGGCTCTGGCAATGTAGGTGGGCTGAAAATCTGATCTTGGTAGATAAAATAGCCTACCCCACGCTGTCCTCCTCTCCACTTAGGATAAGTGTAGATTTTATGCTGATCCTGGGCTACAATTACATTTCCCTCAAATGGCAAGATGGAGATTAGATCTCTAAGGATCTCTCCTCCAACATTATGAAACATGTTGGCCCAAATCATATCATATGTGATGAGTTGGAAGTCATCATCACATGGCATCACATCCATCATATGGCTCACCTCATAAGGAAAAAAATTAGCAGTTGTAGTGGCCATACCATCTCCCATGCTCCCTCTAGAACATGTAGTGCAAAGTGTGTGGGAGTTTTCCCCCTCCAAGGACACATTCACCCAATGCCTCTCCTCCAATAATGCTCCCAAGAAGAGCTCTAGCAATATCAATTAAGGGAACCATAAGGAGACTAATTTTGGCTACCATGTGAGGTAAATGAGAAGGGTAATGGTCCCTCAAGTGTAGCCAATGCGATTTGACTCTCCACTGCCATAGAAAATAAAATGATGGGTGGCCTCCCCACCATTTTCTTTCTGCCCCAATCTCTTCCCAAGTCTGGAGAAGGTGAATGATGTAGTGTAAAATGTAAGTAGGTTCTCCATGAGAAGTGTCCTCCCCATATCCACTTAGGGAGTGATCATCCATAATGGCCTCATGTATGCCATCAAATCTAGAAGGAATAATATTTCTCCTTTGTGAAAATCCCTGTACATATATGGTTAAGAGATGCATATATACAGAAAAATCATTATGAAAGTCAATAATACTCCTACCATATGCTTTTCTCATATAAATGGAGTGGCTCATA
The DNA here is from genome assembly GCA_034641835.2 of Pinus albicaulis. Classification (NCBI taxonomy): domain Eukaryota; kingdom Viridiplantae; phylum Streptophyta; class Pinopsida; order Pinales; family Pinaceae; genus Pinus; species Pinus albicaulis. The sequence goes on from CM076576.1 coordinate 111,771,696, forward strand.
TATGAGTCTCCCCTCATCCTCCAAGGGAAAAGAGTTGACTATGCTAACTCCTCCAACTCCTTATGATCCATGGAGTGCTTCCTTAAGTCCTTCAAGTGGTTCCTCCCACAAGAAGACAAGAAATGTAATGTGGCCTTCATGGTTGGCCCATGGTGCCTCATAAAATGTAAAACATGTATAGTAGGGAGGATCATGCTCCCAATGGGCATCCTCAATCTCAATCCCACTCTCCAATCAAAGCTTCCCATGAATATAAACATAACAACAATAAATGGAAGCATAGTACAATAAGAACAAGTTGCAAAATGACAACCAGAGAGTGAATCATAGTTCCACCCATGGAACTAGCGCAATGAATCCCTTGCCTGCATCAAATCAAATAAAAACAAGTACCCTTCCATCCACTTGTATGCTTCAACAATCATTTTACAAAATATAAACATGAAGGTACAAAATGGTGTCAATGGTGCAGACCAAAACTCATGTGGATTTCCCCACAATCCACCAATGAGATAGCCAATCTCAACGCTAAAAATGGCTTCAAGTACATCAATATACAATATTCAAGAAGGAATAATCCTCCTTGGTACATTATGTTGCTCATAAAAAGACAAGAAGTACAAAACATAAGGTGAAATTGTACATTCTCCATCATGCACTAGAAGACTTGAGCTGAAATGGCTCAACTGAGAATGCTCCCTTACTCCCAATGAGTAGGAAGGTGGTTGTGACATCCTCTCCATTATCATCTGGTCTCTGCATCTCTCCATATGCTGAAATATGTCTTGCTGAATGCCCTCCCAAATGAACTCCTCTGCCAAGGTAAGATATGCATCACAATGCATGGAAAAGAAGTCCTCATATCCTGCATGCAGCAACTTCTCCTTGAGACTAGAATCTCTAGTCAAGAAGACTCTGCCATGTAAATAGATGACCATATCATCTACATGTATATGTAATCTCCATCAGGATCATCTAGAATCATGCATGCACTAAGATCCTTGGAGTACTCTACCAAGAGCTGAGATCTCCAGTAAGGATCAATCCTCCACATAACTGGTGATCTGGCATGTGAAGCTCTCTCCATGCTGCTGCCTGCTACTTTGACATCCCCCATGCCAAAGTTATTTCCCAAACTCTTCACCTCTCCAAAATCCAAGAGCGGTGAATCCAAAGACAAGATGTATTTCTCCCATGATAGATCTGGTGGCCTCCCTGGTGGAATGCCTCTATGCAGTGAGATGTCAATGTCAAGAGTGGACTGTACATATGGTTGGGAAACCTTGCCCTTGCTCTCATAGCACAATACAGTCTACCTCCTCTTTGCGCTAGCTCTCTAAAATAGAGAAGGGTGTGTTCCCCTCATCACATGATGTTGCTCTTCCTCCCTTCCTTTTCCTTCTGGATGTAGTGTTGCACAACCATGTTGTTCACTAACTGTGCTTGGACCTCCATGTATGAGATCCTGGGGACTTCCTTGCCAAGATGCAAGCATCCCTCTACTTGGAGCAAGAGCTCCTCATTCCTCTACATGAGGTGCTAGATCAACTCTATAAATGAAAACATTGTTGCCCTCAGCCTCCTCAACATGAGTGGGAAACCCTCTAATGATTGGATCCTCTTTGGAAAAGGGATCTCTATGCCTCCTTGTGCCAAAATAAAAGATGAAGGTCTTGCCTACATTAAAGTATCGTGCAAGATATTAGCCTCATTCATGGTTCTCTGAATTCTTTTTGAGTTTATGGTTTCCTTCATCACATGCAAGGGTTTTTTTTGTTTGAATGTGTTTGTTCCCTCCACATATGTTTCAAAATTCCTCTTACCAAATCTCTTCATTAAAGTTATAATGAAAATTTCATAGGAAGAGGTATTTACATTTTTCAAAGTAAATGACTCAAATAACCACCATGCATAGACCTTACCTCCAAAGTGTAGCACTGCTATTCTGATGGCATCATCTTCGGAAATCTGATGCTACTGTAGAAAGGTGTCTAGCTCTTCTATCCAAGCCCTGGCTGAACAGGTAGGGGAACCATCAAAGATACATAGAAGAAATCTATCTTCATTATGCTACTTTTTCCTCCTCACCATGATCTTGCAAAAATCCGGAAAAGTAATATGATCTCTAAACTCCTAAGTTTGAGATTCATACTCATGTAATAAACCTCTCAGAGTTCCTCTCTTCGACATTCCTCCTTCTTTTACTCTTCTCATGGAATTTCTAGCCACGTTACTGTGTTGTAACTCATAGGGTGTGGCTGCATGCTCACACTCCCTATAATAAAATTTGGAGTTTGACTCAGTTCCAAACCCTCTTGCAGATCCTGTACACATCTCCCTTATTATCTTCTCAAATTCTTCATGAATGCTCTGTATAGATCTTGGAAGAAGCTTTGTAATCTTATCTTCCTCTTTCTCTCCACATAGTGGAGTCTTCATCTTCTCTCTCCTTGATAGCATGATGGATGAGATGCACCAACTAAGCTAGAGATCATGCTTTGATACCACTGTAATGTTCCAAATCAGGAAACTGCTACAACAATGAGAATATCTCAAGATATTCTAAAGTTGGAGACCCAGCAATATAAAAACACAACAAATGGAGCAGCAGCAACACTCAACTCATATAAACGTGAGAGAAATCCATATCCTTCTCATTAAATAACAACAACAACAAATGAATACAAGATCTTCAGGAAAATGCTACTCGAGATAAGCAATACTCAACCCCAAGAGAAAAGTACATAAACCCTGACAAAACTACTGCTACACAAGTATGCTCAAGCTATGAAAACATAGTTTTATAAATAAACTGCATGCTACATATGTAAAATACATAGTTAGATCAATACATGGCCCAATACACATTGGGAGTGAATATCTCATCTCCCAAAGGCTACCTCAAGTCAATCCTGGAAGGATTGGCTATGAAACTCAAAATCTGCAAAATGTCCCAGGGTTATTTCGGGTAGCAAGTACCTTTCCAAATAAACTGGATTGTTGTGTAACCAACTCAAAAAAAGAAGAAAAGAGATATAAACGCCTTAGAAATGAGCCACTTCGAGGGGGCAACCTCCAATACATTACATAAATGAACAATTCTTGGATGATACAATTTACAAAACCTCCTTTCTATATATAGGAGTCCATGGGGCCATGATGTAATCCTAGTGGGCCACAATGTAATCCTAGCCGACCTAACAATAATAATGTAAGGGCACAATAATAACAATATGGGGGTTACAGGGGTACAATAATAACAATAAGGGGGACTACACTAACATAATAAGGGGCTACACTATTAATATAGGGACTTAACATGCCCCTCTCCTTCAAACAAGTGTTGTCCTCAACGCTTGACTATTTCTTGATGCTTCTGTATAAAATTCTCATCCTCCCATGTGAAATCTTCTACAGGAAAGTTCTTCCACTTGCTGAGATACTCTGAAATTGATCGTAATTGTCGAGTTCTTGTTTCTATGACTGCTTCATAACTTCTTTCGATGTCATGTTGATCTTCCTGTTGTTTCATTAGATTCTGCACCAAAGTTGGGTTATCTTTTGAGAGTTGGAGAACTTGTTGTTGATGCTCGATGTGATCTTCCACTAATTTATCATCCATATTTGCTATTATTTGATCCTTCAAACCATCCAAATTAGCCTCCATTTTTGCTTTTAAACCATCTATTTCATCTTCAATTGCTCTTCGTAAGATCGAAACTTGTTGCACTTGGTACCGTAATTTTGATATCTCATACTGCAATTCTTCCTCTTCATGCATCATTGTATAGATTTTTGAGGGCTTAATGGGTATGGAATTATTTTTTGGAGGCATTATATAACCCAATTCTGATAAATATTCTTCAATATGCCCTTGGAATCACTTCAAACTGCTTTTTCAAACAAACGTTATGCAATTTTAAAAATCAAATACACGCCTTTTTCTTGCTTTGAGGAGCTCGATATTGAAATTGTATTATCTCTGTTATTACAGATCGTCAATATCTGAAATTAATCACTGACGTAGCCCTCTGAATTCTCTTTTGAATGCAACAGGTCTGATCTGATTTTGATTTTCCAAGACAAAGTTGTGTCCAATCTCCCACAATGACCTAATTCTGGACTGGTTCAGTAGAGCACACTTGTAGAATTTTCCACGTGTCACTGTTTCGTCCTTTGTCTCTGAAATTGATATCCAAGAAACTAAAGTTCGTGTACTTGCGACCACTTTTTACGGCACTCAAATCCACTTCCCAGAGAGAGAGTTATTGAACTTTTCCCACGATCACCTCTTTGAGATGAAATTCAGGAGCCTGAAAAAGCACTACCTTCCACAGATCATATCTCCAAAAATATTGCGAACCAAGCTCTGAAATTTTTTGAAGAATTTCCTCCGGATTTCAGCTTCGTACCATATGAATTTCAGACTCTGAAACTTCGTAAAAAAAAATTTATAGCGCAATTTCCACGATGACCTGTTTATGAGACTGAAAAAATACCTAACTTCCACAGATGATATCTCCTCAAATATTGCGAACCAAGATCTGAAATTTTTAGACAACCTTCCTCAATATTTCAGCTTCGCACCCTAAAAATTTCAGCTTCTGAAGCTTCGTAGAAAAAAATTTATAGCGAAAATTCCACGATGACCTGTTTGGAGCAGCGAAACCCTAGAATCCAAAGCTCTGATACCAAATGTTGTGTAACCAGCTCCAAAAATAGAAGAAAAAAGATATCAACACCTTAGAAATAAGGAACTTCGAGAGGGAAACCTCCAATACATTACATAAATGAACAATTCTTGGATGATACAATTTACAAAACCTCCTTCTATATATAGGATTCCATGGGGCCATAATGTAATCCTAGTGGGCCACAATGTAATCCTAGCCGACCTAACAATAATAATTTAAGGGCACAATAATAACAAAATGGGGATTGCAAGGGTACAATAATAACAATAAGGGGGTTACACTAACATAATAAGGAGCTACACTATTAATATAGGACTTAAACATGGATGGAGAAGACTGAAGATGTTGCAAAAAATGACAATATCTCCTCGAATGGTTCTCTAGAATGAAAGTTTGATCCTCTCACCTAAGATCTCACCCTCCAAAAGTATCTGCAAAGCCCCACTGCAAATGCTCCATTAAAATAACGCAGCCACTGGATGAAAGTGTGTTGTAGGGCTAGGGAATGAGTTGGCCTTGATGCAAAAGTCTGCAATAAGCTCTGGACTACCTCCAATCTGATCTCCCAAATAGGAGTGAGGCTCCTCCTCTGAAAAATAGCTGATGGAGGTGGTGTAGTGAACCCTCACTGCAACACCCAGCAACACGGTATTATTCTACTGCAGAAATAATGTTGTCTTGATGGAGGATGTTTGGCCTCAAGCCTAGATGTGAGGAAAATGAAGAAAAATCCCTTAAGAGGCCTCTCAATAAGGAGAAGGAATCCTAAATAGGAATTCCCTTGGCAAGTTTTTCTAAACAGAAAATAATGCACAATTGTCTGAATAGACAATGTGATGAATAATACAAGCATGAGAAACAATGGTTGCCTTGCCCTCCTTTTAAACAAGTGAAAGCTCTTTCTCCATGGGCCCCATCCATTATGGTTTCCTCCACCAAATATCGCTTTCCTCATTCACACTGCGCTATCTTCCAAGGTAAGCCACTCCTCCTATGGCAGCGCTGTTGACTTGGTCAAACTTGACCTTGTCCACTTGCAAATAACCCTATTCACACATGAGGGTGTGAAAACCAACTCCAAAGAAGATCCCCCTTTCATACTATGAGGGATTTTATTGAGAATTTTATTATGCATGGGTCTCCTTAACCATTTATTTACCTCCTAGATGAAATAAGAAAAAATTAATGTTCCAATTATCTGCATGAAAATTTTGGAACATTACACACTTCCTCTCTAGACTGATGTAAATGAATGGTCTGATTTATCCTCCTCTGCATATCATTTTCTTCAAATTGTACTTCTTGAAGGATTTTCATGACTGGAAGTCCTAAAGAATTTAGGAAAACTACATCCATGCCATAAACCAGCTGATAGGGGGACATATTTATTGACTTCTTGGTGGTTAATATATCAGCCCATAAAGCATGAATACGCTTACCATGCCATGATTTCTGATTCTACTCCAACAGTTTTGTAATAATATTGACAAGGATTTTGTTGGATGATTAAGCTAATCCATTTCCTTGGGGATAATATACAATGGAATGAACCAAGGTGATATGATATTTATAGCAGAAGTCAACTATTTTCTTGGATTTGAAGGCAGCACCATTGTCTGTGATAATTTTTCTAAGACAACCAAATCTAGATAGTATGTTGGTTTCGAGGAACTTGATAATAATAGAATTAGTAGCATTCCTAGAAGGTATAGCTTCTATCCATTTGGTAAAATAATCAGTGACAGTGAGTATCCACTTATGTTGGGCTGATGATGATGGGTGAATTTCCCCAATAAAATCTAATCCCCATTGTTGAAATGGAGCCTCAACACTGATGGGATGTAAGGGTAAGGGTAGGAGTTTTCTCTTGCCATCAAAAAATTGACACTCATTTCAAGACATGAAAGCTTATGAGTATCTGGGAAAAGGGTGGGCCAATAGTAACCAGATTTGAGGATTTTATTTGCTGTAGTCTTCTAGTAAATATGTCCTCCACATTCTCCCTCATGTAGCTCATGCATGATTTTTCCTGCATCAATCTCAAGAAAACATTTAAGAAATATTCCAACAACATTCTTCCAATATAAAACCCCATCTAATATGAAATAATTTAAATATTTCTATTTCAAAAATGTAGTTTTAGTTTTAGACAAAGGAGGGGTATTCAGATAAAGCAACACATATATGATATCAGCATACCAAGGTGAATTCACAAAAGTTTCTTCAATAAATGGAGTTGTGAATTCTTTTGTTTCTTCCGAAATATCAACCATATTGATATAAATCTTGGAAGTTTGTTTTAGCCATGAGTTTTTCTAATCCCTACCCTTTGATTAGTTTGGTGGGCCTAATCTCCAAGTCATATTCTAGAATAATAGAAATCCATTTTCCCCTTTTACCATCAGGGTCTTGACTTAGAATGTCCTTGACAACAGTATGTGGGACAAAAGCAATGATGTGAGAATGTAAAATGGAGACTCTAAAGTCTTTAAATGCTTTTACCAAGGCTAAGGCTTGTTTCTCCATGATGTTATATTTGAGTGAAGCACCTCTTAAGGCCCTACTAAAAAAGGATATTGGTTGTTCTTGCCCCATGATGTTATTTTGCAACAATACTATAGCTATTGTATGTTCGGATGCAAAAAAAAGATGTAGAAAACTTTGGTGAAATTAGGACTGATAAGAACAGGTGTTTGAGTAAGAGCTTGTTTTACTAGTTCAAATGATTGTTTATCTTGTATTGTCCATTTAACACCTATCTCTTTCTTAAGCATGTTTGTGATGTTTCTTAATAGCTCAGCAAGGTTGGGGATGAACCTCCTTAAAAAATATATCTTCCCAATGAAGGATTTCAATTCTTCGAGGTTTCTAGGATGGCTAATCTTCAATATGCCATCAATCATTTTAGGGTCTACTTTGATTCCCTCTTTAGAAATTATGTGACCAAGAAGCTTTCCTTCTTGGAGACCAAAGAGTGTCTTTTTGGGATTCAAATATAAGCCGTATTTCCTACATTTCTCAAAAACGTTTCTTAAATGAATCAAGTGTTCTTCATCAGTTTTAGAGAAAAAAGTAATGTCATCAAGGTAAATTATTATAATATAGCCTATGTCTTCTGAGAAGGCTATGTCCATGGCCGTTTTGAAGGTGGCCCCTACATTCACCAAACCAAATAGAATTTTGACATACATGAATGTACCCCAAGGCCTAATGAAAGTAGTTTTATGTTGATCACTTGGGAGTACTAACACTTGATTGTAACCTGAGAACCCATACAACAGTGAAATTATTTTAGACCCAACCACCCTTTGAAGTATGTGATCCATTTTTGGCAAGGGATAGTTGTCTTTCAGGGAGGCTCAATTTAGATTTATAAAGTGAATGCAGAGCCTAATTTCCCCAGTCTTTTTCCTGACAGATACTAAGCTCGAAAACCATTTTGAATATTTGAGGGGAACTATGATCCCAACCTCATACATTTTCCTGATTTCTCTCTCAACTAAAGGCAATAAAACAGGTTTTATCCTTATGAGTTTTTTTTTGAAAGGTTCTTGATTTTCCTTGAGAGGAATTTTGAGTTGAATGATGCTGGTATCATATGATTTCAGATCCTTGTATCCCCATGCAAAAACATCTATAAATTCTTTGAAAAGTTCTATGTATTGTTGTTTAATATGAGCTGGATGAGTGTTGGATAGCTTGATCATTTTGGGTTCTGCTAGGCTGCCTATGTTATGTTCTTCTATAATTATTTCTATAAGCTCCATTCTTGGTTTTGTTGGCTACATCATTAAAATCAAAGAGCTGCTCTTATTGTGTAAGACCTTTTGGAATTGTATCATTTTTACATTGTAAAAATTTTAGGTCTTTTTGGTTTTTATTATCAACTATTTCTGTTGTAAAAAGATGTTCAAAATGGTTTATATATATAGAAAAGAACAACTCTATTTTAGGGATTTGTTCTTCATTTAAACAATTTTCTTCATGGCTTGAAATAGACGTTGGTATGGCAAAGTCATTTCTTGATTGCAAAAAATAATCTATGTGTTTCTGACCTTCAAACACTTGCCAGTAATCTTCATTGTCAGGTATTGCAGGCATGTTTTTTACCTTTGCATTGAATTGTTCATTTATCTGTGGTATTTGGCAATTACTAGTAGCAAAGGCAAGTTCATTTGCTAGATGATTTTGAGCCCTTGGGATGAAAATGAGTTCATATTTTTCAAAGGTTTTTAGGAGATCAAGGGCATCATTCCGATATTCTCTGAGTTTTGGGTTTTTGGCTGAATATTCCCCTTTAATATATGTAATGATTAGCTCAGAATCTCCTTGGACTAATATTTTCTTAGCTCCTAAATCTTTGAGAAAATGTAGGCCAAGGAGGAGGGCTTCATATTCAGCAATGTTATTTGTGCATGGAAAATCTAGTTTATAGGAAAATCCTTTGTTTGTGTTCTGCATCTATACACCAACCCCTGAACCTAATTTGCTACAAGAGCCATCAAAGCTTATTTTCCAAGGTATTTCAATCTCATTTTCATTTTCTTTTTGCAGTTCAAGGCTGCTAAAGTTTGAGTTGTTCTGTACTTGAGTTGAGGACAAATTTGACTATTCTGGTGGACTGAATTCTTTCTTGTTTTCCTTTTCTTGTTGGATAATTTCATCTTCATTATAAAAGATAAAGGAATCTAAATCTAAGTGAATAGAATAAACAGGAGTGTTGTTTTGCCTATCTATGTTTCTCACCATGTATTTCATATGAGAATCCTTGTATAGTCTTTTGGTTTGATTAAATACTAGGATGGTGGCATAGGACATGTCCATTTGAAGGCTCCCTTGAATTTTGGCTCCCGATGATCTAGATAGAAGCATGCCATACTTTGGGGGAATGTCAACTACTATTATGTCCATGATTATACCTTTAGCAGGAATTTGTGCTAAGTTGACACATAAATCTTTGATTAAACCTAAGCATTTGACTCTGCTTGAATCAAAGGAATACAGGTCCTTATATGGTTTAGTAATTTCTAGGCCTAGGCTTTCCATTACTACTTTTGGCATAAGGTTATGAGAAGCACCTAATTCTAGCATGGCATTGTGCAAGATTTTGTTATGTATTTTCAAGTTAACATAGAAGGGAGGGACAACCCCCTCTTGGTATTTTCATTCAACTTCAGGACCAAACAAAAATTATGGTTTATCATCTGTCAAGTTTAAAGTATCAGTGTCACTACCCATATTCAAAGCTTTCAAAACTTGATTTTTGTATACATCCTGAGTTACTAGTTCAGCTAAGGATATGGTAATTTTGATCTTAGCAATTTCCCCTTCAAGGATGAACGGAACTAGTGTTCTTAACATATTTATATATGTCTTGTTATTTATAACTCTTTCAACAAGTCTGATTTGCTAAACATTATTTGGACTGTTATTTAGGATAGATTTGTTAGGGCCACTAGTAGAGGTAATAGGGTAGCTTTGTTTAACACTTTGTTGGTTGTTTTTGTCTTTATTTAGATCAATTTTCTTGGCCATAGTGTTGGTGTTACTTGTTGTCTTCTTAGGCTGATTTTATAAAGTTTTCCTAACAACAGTACTAGTATTTTTTTCATTGGAAACCTCTAGGCTCCCTTTTATTCTAAGATTATATTGTTTGTGTACCTCCATGATTGCATTTTCAAATCCTAATCTGTAATCTTCATAATCCTCATGGTTTTTTTCGGTTTGTTCTAAAGAGAAGAATCCTTGTTCTTCTTCAGTGAGAAAAAAATATGTTTCACTATCAGATCCTATCAGGTTTACATGATTTTCTTCCAACCTTTCATTTTCCCTTTCCTCCTCTTGATCTACATAATTTTGTTCGAAGGGGTCCTAGTTTGTTGGTCGTTATCTCTTTGCCTATCTTGATTAGGATTTCTTCTGAGATTTGGATTTCTATTTATTTTTTTGGGATTGGTTTGATTTTCTCTAGGAGGCACTCTATCATTCAAATTTATCTTTTCAAGCATTCTCTCCATTACCTTCACTAAGTTGTCAATTTTGGAATCGGATGATGAGGTTGATGCCATTGTTTCATCTATGTATGTAACTATTTTCTCTGCTTTTAACCTAGCCCTTTTTTCAATCATATTTTCTTCTACACTTAAGGCTCCCCTCTACATATCTTCTAAAGTCAAGGGGTGTCTTTCTCTTAGCTGGTAGGCCAATTCTGGATCAAATCCTTCTAGAAATTTAGCTAAGGCTAGGCCTAGTGGAGGTTTCATGTTTGGGGGAAGTGCATTATACACACTATTGAATCTAGTGCAATAATCTTGGACACTTTCCCCAGTATTTCACTCGAGGTTATTATATTCTGAAGCTATTCGGAGAGGGTTCTTTTTAATTTCCCATTTGTTTGTGAATTTTTGTGTTAGCCCCCCTATGAAATTTTTGACAAGCAAATAGGGGGCTAAATTGTTTTTGAGACTTCAAGGAATGCATCTCCACTGAAGACACAGTCTCCTTGAAGCCTCTTTGTGCCCTTTATCCTTTGATGAATTCCCCTCTGCTGATTCCCCTTTTAAAGCCTCTCTGCTGGTGAAGAAATGCCCAAAGGCCCCTTTTTCCCTCTTTTTTCATCCCCCGAAGCCTTTGTTTTCTCTCCCCTTTATTCCCCCTTCTTTCCCCCATTTACCCTCCAAATCCCCTCAAAATCCCCTTAAAATTCTTTCCCTAACCTTTGTTGGCCTTTTTTCGCTTTTCCCCTCTATCGTTCCCCTTTAAATCCCTTAAAACCCATTAAAATGGGCAAAAAACCCATATTCCAACCTTAATTCAGGCCCTAGCCCCTTTCCCATTAAGCCCCTTCAACCACTTCCCCACATATGCCCGTCACCCAAGACCAAGTGCTTGAGTCCCGGGGCCAATCACAATCGGAAGCCAGGCAGGTGCGAAAATCCTTGTAACAACTGAAAAAACCCGATGTGATTGTTTTATTACGTCAAGTCCCGCGATCTGTTCCGCACTGTTGATCTTCTTCGATCGAATGGCTGAACGCTAATCGTAGGCCCCCCTCCCATCGCAATCGGAACATGTTAAGTCCGCCCCCCGATTGAAACCTTTCGATTTGATCACGGCCATCCATATGTTTCATGACCCAACGGTCCCGCGCTGATCGCACTGCCACTCTGATGGTCCTCCCCACCGTCGATCTGGACCCGAGATCAACGACCAGCGCTTAATCGCAAGCCTCCGCCCAATCGCAATCGCAACGCTCAATGTGTACCTCCTGATTGCGATGCTTTGATTTAATCCAGACCGCCCATTCTCTCACAGATCTAACGGTCATCACTCAATCGCTTGCTTTTCCCTCTGCCCTTCCGATTTAATCGTAGTCATCCGTCTCCCACTGATCCTACGGCTCAGTGCTAGTCACTTCATTCCCTTCACACCTCCTATTTCTCCCTCCGATGGATTGTGAGCCGTTGATCTGGACCCGAGATCAACGGCCAGCGATCAATCGCAAGCCCCTCTCCGATTGCGATCACAAACCGTTTCTTCTGACCCCCGATTGCGATGGTGTGATTGGATCGTGGCCGTTCGTTCCTCCCAGATCAGAAGGTTCAGGTTTAATCGCCCCCCGCCTCCGCTAGGTCCCACCTCCACGACTCCGCTCCATTGTTTTTCATTCATTCCTTTGTATTTCGGCCCGACACTAAGTTTTGGGTTTTTACACTGTTCGTTTGTTTCTCCGCTCTTCCGCCACCATTCCTCCGCCTCTGCAGCATTTCTCTGTCGCCACTACCCAGTTTGTAACAGGTTTATTCTACGGAGCAGATAGTACAGAGATGGCCCGTTCATCATTGCCAGCGACCAGCAGAAGGAATTCAAACGGTTTGGTGCCCGTTATTAATGAAATTAAATGTCTCGCCCCATATTCAAAGGATCAAAGCACAGTTTGAAGACCAAGAGCATGCGGTAAAGTCTTATCTGTGTTTATATATCAGCAGCAGTACTCTTCTCCAGAAGTACACCTTCCTACAGCGCCTCCATATCTCCACGAGCCCTGAAGAGATTAATTGCGCTGTCCAAAATCCATGTAGGACAGTCAAGCAGCAGTTATGAGGTATGGAGGGCCTTGCAGACTTGCCACCCAGTTCATTTATTCAGAATGGCAGCACAGAGCTCCAAGCACCAGAAAGGACTCCAAAGAAATATCAGAGGCCGAGTTCGGCCTGACAGAGCCTCCCCATGCAGATTACAAAGTACCTACAGTGCTGCAGAAAGCCATTAAGCAGCATGGGCGTGGACACTTCCGCCCATTCTATCTTAATGAATCATTTAATTGTCTATCTACCTCTGTTTCTTCCTCTTCTCCTATAAAATATCCCCGAGAACATAATGTAAAGGTTGTTGTTGCCTTGCTGGGCATCCGCTGTTAGAGGGATTCATTTGACTGTTAGAATAGTATTGGGAGGGAATAGAAGAGTAGTTTGTATGTAATAGGCTGGGAGGAGACGTCTAGACTGTAACAGCCATTGAGATTATTGTACATGACTGGTTTTGCATCAATTAATCAAAGCACATTTCACAGGATCCTGGTCTATTGCTATTGGTGATGATTTTCTTAACTCTGTTATTTACCTTTCCATATTGTTTCATGTTCTTCTGGTAGGCATCAGAATAATGGTATAGGATTCACCCTTGTTTGGTGCCCTATGCTGTCTGCTCTCCCTACCTTTATGTTTTCTGCTCTGTGTGCTATCTAAGAGTTGTTTTCAGTTGATTTAACCAGCGCAGCAGATGTTATTGCCTGCTGGCTGATGTATGAATTGGTTGAATCGGTGCTTAGATGTTCTTGCTGGGTTTCAGCTGGAAGGTTTGGGAACACTGGGGATAGGTGAAAGCCCTATCCACTAGGATCCTTGTGCGACCAGCTTACCTTTCTAAGATCCCTTCGTTTACCTTATCTTTGTTTTCCCTTGGAGTTGCTAAAGCAGGCCTGGAGTTAAATGACCTCTGGTCTGATCTATAAGTAGCCCCGTTGTCTCTTTGAGAGCTGCCTTTGAGTATGTCCAAGAAGGTCTGGAGTTAAATGACCTCTGGCCTAATCTATAGACAGAAATTGGGCTGTTCTCCTTCTTTCACTTTTCTCCCTTAATGTTCCACCCCATCATCTAATCTAAAGATCCTCTAGTATTAGATGACTTTCCCTTTGGAAGCCTTGGCTAGTGGATGCAAGTAATTTCCTCCCATGACTCCCTAGCCCAATGGATGGCATGGTCTTGGCCCATTCTCCTTGCTGAAGCCTCCTGCTATTCTGTTCCTTTCTTCCCATTGCTTTCCCAGTCTGTGATCTCCTAACCAACCCAGCAACCCTTCAACCAAATCATTTTAAAACCCCCCTTCTGCGCTTCATAACTAGCCTAACATCTCATTCTGAGCTTCAAAGATAAATCATTCTTTTTTTATTGGAGAGATCCCTCTCCGGGTCCAGGAGGGCTAGATCCTAGGGCCCCAAAGTGGTTCTGATGTTGTCTCATCTTTTGGTCTTGCCAATCTGGCCAAAACATGGGAACTCCAACATAATGGTGACTCCACTGGGGAAAATCTAAGAGTCAAGACCACTTTTCCTTTAGATTGGCTTCTCATTGCTGATGGTGGACAACAGCCTACTCCAAACAGTCAAATTCATCCACTTGGCGACTCCACACTCCCTATGATCCAAAGACCTGATGACTCCACTGGTGGAGGACTCTGAACTAGTTGAGAAGATACAGTGACCTCTTTCTGATTTACAAACATGCTTCCATGCATACAAAGAAGATATGCCCCAATGAGTAGGGAGCATGTCCCTGGATTTCCACACAAAATTCCTGAAGTGGACAGGTTAAAAAACCTGCCTATCTTTCAGGGTGAAAACTCTGAGGACCCCTTGCTACATCTCATCAGGTTTCATATACATGTGTGGAAATTTAAAGTTGAATGGCATGAAGACTGCCTAATGAAAATGTTCATGGCAACATTAGAAGGAAAGGCTAGGGTCTGGTATGAATGGTTAGAACCTCGGAGTTTGTTTTCTTTAAAGGACATGCACCAAGTATTCTACGCGAATTATAAAGGAGACTCTCCATCCTTATCATGGGACTGTTGTGACCAATCTCAGAATATCATACAGTACCTGTTAGATATTGATGAGGATTTGGTTAAAATGCAATCAGAAGATCTGTTGATAGCCATCCAAGAATTTCATATGCATCCTAGCTACCACAAGAACATGGATGAATCGACTGAGGAAGAAAACAGCCAAGAGGTTGTGGATTTTTTGCAAGATATTCCTAAAAACTCGGTTGCTGATTCATCATCCCTTATGTTTGAGGCGCAAAATGACATCCAGCCTCAAATTCAGTCTTCAGAGGAAACAGAGAGCTGCTGCACCTCTGCGCAAAGGGACACCAGACTGTCCTCCCCTTTGAAAGAGGAAGAAATAGATCAGATCATCAATAGACAGCCAGCCTCTGAAATTTTTTACAGATCAGACATCCCTGCCCATTCATCTGATGAGCTCAATTGTACAGAGTTGGAAGGCTCAAATGTAAGTCAGAGTGAAGAAAAATCTGCTGACCGCCCAGTATGTCCAGTTGGTAGCATTACTTACATTCATGACTCCCCTATCTTTGACCTATCTGATGGTGATGTTCTCCAAACAGAAGAAGATCTGGTAGGGTCATCATTAGTAGATTTATGGGAGGAGAGTCAAATATTTTCACTTCCAGAGAGTAATGAGCCAATGCAGGCTATTTATGATACTGATGAAGGAAGCTTTGAAAGTGCAGAAGAGAGTGAAGGATCTCTAGATCTTTGCTTCACTCCATTACAACTCACCAGTAATGGTTTTCACATGGATGGAGGTCAGCAGTGTTTCATCTCAGACGATGAAGAAGAAAACAAAGAAGAGATTCTCGAGCAGGATGTGAATACTGAGCTTTCTCTCGAAAAAGAGGAAGCAACGGAAAAGGACCCTTCTCAAGAATACATGTATCTTTTCACGGAGCCCTGCACCTCAGAGCAGAATATATCAGAGCTCCAGGAGGACAACACTGCCATATATGATGAGTCCTCCAGTTCAGAAGATGAAGGAGACACTCTACTCCAAGAGAGTCTCATTCTTGATCCAGTGGAAGAAGAAGAGATCCTGGTCGAAGCCAGCCTGCCAGACATTTGCAGCCAGGTATCTTTTCATGATCCTTATGCACATTTCCTGCATACATTTGAAGAAGGATCGAAGTTCTTTTTGAGCAGCATGATGCGGCCAGGAAGAAAATTTTTCAAAGCTGCTGTTATCAAACAAAAGAGTGGGAGCTGCCCTGCCTATCCAGCATGCTCAAGGAGTTGAGCAGGAAGGACCATCCATGGGATCACTTGATGGACTGGTTACATTGGAAGACCATGTTTGTAAGCTAGATTGTAAATACTCCAGTTAGAGTAGGGTAGGTAGGAAAATCTCAATAAAGCTCAGCCTATGAGCAGGTAGATTAGCTGTTTAAGTTTCTGTCTTAGAGCGTAGAGAAGAAACCTGCTAGACAGTCTAATCCTAGTAGGTAGTAGTGTAGGTAGAGAAACATATGAGACCAACAGTCTAATCTGGTCTCATGGAGTAATAAGGGTAGAAGTAGAATAGGTTTATTTTTTCTTGTTTGTAAATATTAATGATGTAAAGGGTCTGCAAGTCCAAATGCACCCAGAAGAAAAATTTTAGGACTATAGTGTGGGTAGGTAGCTGTATGGGAAGTGTTTCTGCTGATATGATGTCTTCATAGTTTGTGGTAGCAGATCAAAGAAAGAAATGGATGGTTCAAGCAGTAGGCACCTGGCCTACACCAAGAGATCAATTTCTGAATTCTTGACTTCTTCAAGAAGAAGCCATCCCCATGTGGAGCCACTGTTAACCCCCCTATGAAATTTTTGACAAGAAAATAGGGGGCTAAATTGTTTTTGAGCCTTCAAGGAATGCATCTCCACTGAAGACACAGTCTCCTTGAAGCCTCTTTGTGCCCTTTATCCTTTCATGAATTCCCCTCTGCCGATTCCCCTTTTAAAGCCTCTCTGCTGGTGAAGAAATTCCCAAAGGCCCCTTTTTCCCTCTTTTTTCATCCCCCGAAGCCTTTGTTTTCTCTCCCCTTTATTCCCCCTTCTTTCCCCCATTTACCCTCCAAATTCCCTCAAAATCCCCTTAAAATTATTTCCCTAACCTTTGTTGGCCTTTTTTCCCTTTTCCCCTCTATCGTTCCCCTTTAAATCCCTTAAAACCCATTAAAATGGGCAAAAAACCCATATTCCTACCTTAATTCAGGCCCTAGCCCCTTTCCCATTAAGCCCCTTCAACCACTTCCCCACATATGCCTGTCACCCAAGACCAAGCGCTTAAGTCCCGGGGCCACTCGCAATCGGAAGCCGGGCGGGTGCGAAAATCCTTTGTAACAACTGAAAAAACCCAATGATATTGTTTTATTACGTTAAGTCCCGCGATCTGTTCCACACCGTTGATCTGCTTCGATCGAACGGCTGAGCGCTAATCGCAGGCCCCCCTCCCATCGCAATCGGAACATGTTAAGTCCGCCCCCCGATTGAAACCTTTCGATTTGATCACGGCCATCCATATGTTTCATGACCCAATAGTCCTGCGCTGATCGCACTGCCCCTTCGATGGTCCTCCCCACCATCGATCTAGACCCGAGATCAACGGCCAGCGCTTAATCGCAAGCCTCTGCCCAATCGCAATCGCAACGCTCAATGTGTACCTCCCTATTGTGATGCTCCAATTTAATCCGGACCGCCCATTCTCTCACAGATCTAACGGTCATCGCTCAATCGCTTGCTTTTCCCTCTACCCTTCCGATTTAATCGTAGCCGTATGTCTCCCGCTGATCCTATGGCTCAGCGCTAATTGCTTCATTCCCTTCGCACCTCCTGTTTCTCCTCCGATGGATTGTGAGCCGTTGATCTGGACCCGATATTAACGGCCAATGCTCAATCGCAAGCCCCTCTCCGATCGCGATCGCAAACCGTTTCTTCTGACCCCCGATTGCGATGGTGCGATTGGATCGTGGCCATTCGTTCCTCCCAGATCGGATGGTTCAAGTTTAATCGCCCCCCGCCTCCGCTGGGTCCCACCTCCATGGCTCCGCTCCATTTTTTTCATTCATTCCTTTGTATTTTGGTCCGACACTAAGTTTTGGGTTTTTACACTGTTCGTTTGTTTCTTCGCTCTTCCGCCACCATTCCTCCGCCTCTACAACATTTCTCCGTCGCCACTACCCGGTTTGTAACAGGTTTATTCTACGGAGCAGATAGTACAGAGATGGCCCGTTCAACATTGCCAGCGACCAGCAGAAGGAATTCAAAGGGTTTGGTGCCCGTTATTAATGAAATTAAATGTCTCGCCCCGTAGTCAAAGGATCAAAGCACAGTTCGAAGACCAAGAGCACGTGGTAAAGTCTTATCTGTGTTTATATATCAGCAGTAGTACTCTTCTCTAGAAGTACACCTTCCTACAGCGCCTCCATATCTCCTCGAGCCCTGAAGAGATTAATTGCACTGTCCAAAATCCATGTAGGACAGTCAAGCAGCAGTTATGAGGTATGGAGGGCCTTGCAGACTTGCCACCCAGTTCATTTATTCAGAATGGCAGAACAAAGCTCCAAGCACCAGAAAGGACTCCAAAGAAATATCAAAGGCCGAGTTCGGCCTGACAGAGCCTCCCCATGCAGATTACAAAGTACCTACAGCGCTGCAGAAAGCCATTAAGCGGCATGGGCGTGGACACTTCCGCCCATTCTGTCTTAATGAATCAGTTAATTGTCTATCTACCTCTGTTTCTTCCTCTTCTCCTATAAAATATCCCCAAGAACATAATGTAAAGGTTGTTGTTGCCTTGCTGGGCATCCGATGTTAGAGGGATTCATTTGACTGTTAGAACAGTCTTGGGAGGGAATAACAGAGTAGTTTGTATGTAATAGGCTGGGAGGAGAAGTCTGGACTGTAACAGCCATTGAGCTTATTGTACATGACTGGTTTTGCATCAATTAATCAAAGCACATTTCACAAGATCCTGGTCTATTGCTATTGGTAATGTTTTTCTTAACTCTGTTATTTACATTTCCATATTGTTTCATGTTCTTCTGGTAGGCATCAGAATAATGGTATAGGATTCACCCTTGTTTGGTGCCCTATGCTGTCTGATCTCCCTACCTTTATGTTTTTTGCTCTGTGTGCTATCTAAGAGCTGTTTTCAGTTGATTTAACCAGCATAGCGGATGTTATTGCCTGCTGGCTGATGTATGAATTGGTTGAATCGGTGCTTAGATGTTCTTGCTGGGTTTCAGCTGGAAGGTTTGGGAACACTGGGGATAGGTGAAAGCCCTGTCCACTAGGATCCTTGCGCGACCAGCTTACCTTTCTAAGATCCCTTCGTTTACCTTATCTTTGTTTTCCCTTGGAATTGCTAAAGCAGGCCTGGAGTTAAATGACCTCTGGTCTGATCTATAAGCAGCCCCATTGTCTCTTTGAGAGCTGCCTTTGAGTATGTCCAAGCAGGTCTGGAGTTAAATGACCTCTGGCCTAATCTATAGACAGAAATTGGGTTGTTCTCCTTCTTTCACTTTTCTCCCTTAATGTTCCACCCCATCATCTAATCTAAATATCCTCTAGTATTAGATGACTTGCCCTTTGGAAGCCTTGGCTAGTGGATGCAAGTAATTTCCTCCCATGACTCCCTAGCCCAATGGATGGCACGGTCTTGGCCCATTCTCCTTGCTGAAGCCTCCTGCTGTTATGTTCCTTTCTTCCCATTGCTTTCCCAGTCTGTGATATCCTAACCAACCCAACAACCCTTCAACCAAATCATTTTAAAACCCCCCTTCTGCGCTTCATAACTAGCCTAACATCTCATTCTAAGCTTCAAAGATAAATCATTCTTTGTTTATTGGAGAGATCCCTCTCCGGGTCCAGGAGGGCTAGATCCTAGGGCCCCAAAGTGGTTCTGATGTTGTCTCATCTTTTGGTCTTGCCAATCTGGCCAAAACATGGGAACTCCAACAGTTTGATATAAAGAAGGGAGATAATTTATGATGTGGGGAGTTAAGACTTTGAACCATTTTTTGGCTTCTCCTCCTAAAATTTGAGCCAAAATTCTCATCTTAATGGTCTCTTCTTTTATTTCCATATAATCAAAAGCATCATCCATCTTATCTACATGCTGTTGAGTAGTAGTGGGTTCATTTCCAGTGAAATGGGGAATTTTGGATTGGTAATCAATGGGTAAAGGAACCAGAGGTTGTGGTAACACTAGAGGGGCATACTATGCTGCCATGGTAGGAAATACTGGGGGATTTACAAGAGGTGTATTTACAATAGGGAAAGTGGGCTGAGCTGGAGTATTTTGAATAGTGGATGTGTGGGTAGGAGTGGAAGAAACACTTGGGCAGCAAGATGATGATGAGTAGATCTGTTATGGAAGGAGCTAAAATGATGGAGAAGTTGAGAATAAAGTGGAGTAGAAGGTGAGGCTTCTATGCTAAAGCTCTGTTGCAAATCTATGATTTCAAAGTCAGCTTGGTTCAAATCACTTTGAGACTTATTTCTAAATAAGTTCTTTGCATGAGGTAAGTCAAAGTGAGGATATTTCAAGATTGTAAGATTTTCAGGGACAGATCTTGTTCTTGGGATGGTCCTTTCAATAGTTGATTTTCTAGATCTAGAAGTTTGCCACAAAATCCTTTCTGGATTATCAACTATGGTAGGAGGATTAGGATTTGGATGGGATCTAGTATTGACCGTATGTAAAGCCATATTTTAGTTTTTCAAAAATTTTAGAGGTTAAAGTTCTTAGGACTGTTTTTCAAAAAAATTTCCTCTCTCAGTAATTTCTATAATATGGGACTAGATTTCTAAACTTCCTCAGGGTTGGTTAACATAGTGTTAAGGAAATCTGGAGATCTTAGAGGAGTAATAGGCCTATTGGGGCTAGTGGAGTCACCAGGCGGAATTTTTTAGCTTTTCTCAAGGTAAAATGTCTTATGGTCCACCACCAATGATTATTTTAAAAACCAATCTGAAACTTTTGGGTTTTCTGAGTTTTTAGATGATTCTATGGTTTGTATGAGTGTCCTATACCTGATTTCATTACTCAACTAATTTCTTCAAGTTTTGATAAGGGTCTCTTAGAATCCTAAGGGTTACTTAGATTGCCACTGATTTAGACAGATCCTATCATAATCACCATTATGTTGGTATTACTTGAAGAAAGCTATAGTTCACTTGGATGAATACTGAATGTCTTATTTAGGGAATTTTACTCAAAAAACAGGTCCCACAGTGATCGCCATTATGTTTTGGTCCTATGATTTGGAAGATTAGCATACCAAGTGAAAAGGCAACATCAAAATCAGTCTTTAAGCTCTAGGACCTAGCCTTCCTAGTCTCAGAGAGGGATCTCTCAATTGTTTGCAAAGATGTGAGCTTGTTTGTTTTTGGGGGTTGATTTTAGGCTAGTTATGAAGCATGATTTTGTTTGATTGTTTGGTTGTACATGATGATCTAGGCAACATAGATAGAAAAGGGAAATCTCTAAGTCATTACGCAATTGACTCAAGTGGAAGTTGTAACAAGTTTTTAAATGGGTCAGGGGTATCAAAGGGAAAACCTAACTTGGATATTGGATCTACAAGGTCTTTCAGGTGAAATGAAATGAACATCAATGATTTAGAATGAAAAGTAGAACTAAGGGCAATTAATAATCCTTAATTATCTGTACTTCTCAACAAAGGGACTTAAAACATTATCTAAACATAAAGAGGCATTCCATAGACAGGGCTAACCATAAATTCTAGAAACCACACTTCAGGAAATAATAATATCAAGACAGACTTCTCCAGTGAAATATAGAAGGCGAGAAACTCATTTAACTTCTATTGATTTCACCTTCAAGGATAAGAAAACATTCAATATTCACAAATAACTGCGTTCATAGAAGAGGGAACTCCTAGACATATTTGATTATAGTTATAAAGACCTTAAAAATGTTTATTTAAGAAAGTAAAAAGGGTAGGATTAGAAAAAACCTCTTTGGCAGAATTTAAACAATGGTACTTTAAAGGGAGAATTTAGAAACAGTTTTTAAGTGGAAACAAGTAAGCAGGGAAAACCATAAATCATTCTTGAGGCCAACTATATTGAACTATTTAAGAAATAAACAAGCATAAGAGTTCTAGAGAGAAACTAAGAATTCTCTAGAATATCTTAGCAGAATAAAACATTTAGACAGTGAAGAGTAAACATAACTAAGGTGCTTTCAAAAGACATTTCTTAGCCTAAAATTTTTACTCTACTGCAACAAAGAATGATGAAACATAATGAAACAAGAAATAAAAATAGCAAATTTAGAGCACTTCACCAACAGCCAAGCTTAGGGATCCAATGACAGAGCTTTCTCCATTAACAAACAGGTAAAGACATCCACAAGTTCCAGAACATTAATTTCTTTTTAACTTCAGCAGAGCTATGTATTTCTTCAAAGAGTCACCAAATGCCAACAATACAATGAGTTCCAACGCAGTATTTATGCTGCAAATGAGGAGGTGGAAGTTATATAGGGTTTGAGAGTCATTAAATATAGAGTAAATGCATTCCTAACCTTGAAAACCATGCAAGGCATAAGGTAGGAAGATGTTGAACTACTTCTCTGTTTCAATAACTTTGTATTAACTTCTGATAGAAAGATAGGAGAAAATATTGACTTTCAAGGCTTAACCTTATCTTTACAATAACTGTTTTGACAGTTTTAAATATTTTCTTTATTGTAATGACTGTTTTTTTGTCTTTGTAGGTAGAAAGTAGGTCAAAGATATCAGTTAGATATTTTGAGTGAATAACTGCTCCTGGTTGATGTATTTGAGGCTATTCAACCCTAAGTTTCCTTAGTTTCATCATTGAACCATGCTTTAAGGCTTAATTCTTCTTTTGGCCTTCATAATTCATTATGTTGTCTTTTAATAATTTTCGTACTTCTTTAAACCTTTGATTTATCTATCTTTAACTGTGTTTTTTATTTTAATCTAGAATCAAGCCTTTAATCTTCTGTCTTCTCCTTTCTTCTTCACTAATATTTTGTTATTGTTTTGTTGTGTATAGGGGTTTCCTTTCGGTGCGCTAGAGGGTTTTATGGTTCAACGATTGGTCATGAAATAATGATTAAACCTTTGAATCAAACCCTTAAACCCATTCTTCTTGTATTTGGCCTCATGGATCGTCATCCATAAACCTTCGTCACTCAATTTGACTGTGGGATGGCATGTAATGCTTCAGATGCCATTAAACCTGTAAAAATAAACAAAAACATTTAATAAAACCTGCGTGCTTGGCTACAAACTACTTCAAGGGTTCGGGGCATTGGAGAAATGTTCTGAGGAAGGGGACATGCATGGGTGGAGGGGTTCCACAGGTGGAATGATGCAAATTGAGGAAAAATTGAATTGGGGCGTGAGAACGAGGAAAGGTGGTTTTGTAGAAAACTGGGTGGTTTTCGCGTGGACAATAGGCGGTTAGTGGTTTTGATGTGAGAGCATGCGATTCCATCCATTGTTTGCCACGTGTCCTGGGAAAAATTTATTTTTTCGCATGGAAAAGAGGTGTTAAACCTTGGCGAGATATTTTGAATGATTTGTGATTTGCGCCGTCAGACCTCAAGGAGTGAGATCGACGGCACGGGTGGGGTCCGATGGGGGGCGAAGTTTGTAGTGGAGAACAAGTGGTGGAGGGGGATTGGGTGATTATTTTGTGGGTGGAAGGTGGGCCAGCAGTGATGTTAGCCAAATGTGTCGGGTAGCGGGAATGGGGTATATGTGTAGGCTTGAGATCGGAGATGTGTCGGCCATCGGATCTTGGTAGATCAACGGTGGATCGTGCTCGGAGAAAGATTATGGAGTGGGGTATGTTCGGGAGAAAGGATGATGGGTCGGGAGTATAATGACCATCAGATCAGAGCTTGAGGCTCTAGATCCATGTTGAAGATGACCCGATAAAAATAATGGAGCAGGATAAGAAGAAAAGGAAAGAAGGCTAGGAGAAGGGGTGAAGGATAGATCTTGTAGGGGCAGATAAGACCGAGGATTAATGAGTCAGCGGGTGGTTGTGGCCCCTGATTTCATGGATGAAATGGGCTGGGGGCTTAATTTTGAAGGGGCTTAAGGCCTTTTAATACGAAAGGTGGATTTTTTTGTATAAAAACAGGGCTTTGTGAGCTTTTGGAAGGGTCCCGATAGTAAAAAGGTTGTTCCTTTAAACCAAATAAAGAGGTTTTTTAATGGTTTAAAAGGTATTTTAATGTAAAAGAGGGATAAATGGGAGGGGAAAATGAGTTTTTCCAAGGAAAAATGGACTGATAAAAATAGGGGTAAGAATGGTAAAATGGGGAAATGAAAAGAAGGTGAAAATGGTGAGAATATCATGAAACCAGTTTCTTTTGAAGCAGCAGGTTGACTTGGGGAGATTTTGAATGAAGATGATGGTGGAAAAAAATAGGTTTAGAATAATGAAGGTAGTGAGATTTATAGAACTCACAATTATTCTTTAAATATTGTTTCTAGAATCTAGGATTGTCAACTTAGTCATCTTTGGATAGGATCAAAATTATTGATGACTAACAGCTGTAAAGTTCACAAAGAAGCTGCATAAATTTTCATGCTAATGTCTATAGTCGATAAATTAAGATGGAGAGATTACCTCTTTATCAGTAACAAATCCTATGGATAACAACAAGCACCGAAGTAGAGATCCTTCTTCACCGACTCCAAATCCAGATCCTACAATCAATCAAAGCACCCGTGTAATGTATAAAACATTATAGTTCGTTATTGATTAAACTAGAATATAGGAAACATGAAACAATATAGATCTAATCCATTCATATCATGCTACATAGATGATTGAAAAATAATTGTGACACTAATGCATCAAATGGACAAAACAGATATGGTTCTATTGATTTATAAAAGGGAAGATTACAACTGTTGGTTGCACCAAGCCCCCCTTATTCTCCCAATTCCTCTCCTTATTTCTCTATTTCTGAGTGCGATGATGCTCAAGGCAGAAAGCTCTCAATTAAATTCACCGATCTTCAAATCTGACACTACAACAATGACACTCTTCTCTACATATATTCAATCCTTCGACCTTAGACCAAGAGCCCACAACTCCATTTTATAGAATATGGAGAGGGAAAACATTGCCAACCTATTCAACCAGTTTGTAATGGGAAAGATCAAGATGTTTCCATGTTATTCCATGATTTTTCCTCCTTAGGAGTCCAATTGTATTTGGAAAGGCCTAATAAAAGGTTTGTTCCTTTTAGTTTCTATTTTGCACTGGTCCTTTATGAGAAAAAGCTGGAAGTGCCAGTCACTTTTACGCAAGATATTTTCCCTTTTCACACTCAAACATGGATAACGCTGCCACTTGGGCAAGACAGAGCATTACCCTAGGTACTAATTCTCCCTTTACATGTATCAAGTGAATTATAACGTTTTCTAGCTGCTTTTGGGGTGTGTTACCTTCGCAGAAATGGGTTTTTTCTAGGTCATTTTCTACCTTCCATGTTACCTTCTCCTCTGAGCTAATGAGGGGTTCATTTTTCCTGTAACTGCTGATTCAGTGCCCTTCCCAATATTATTACTTTTCCCTCAAGTCTCCTTAGTAGTGGTGGGCAGGGTGACCCTTGTGGTGCTTGTTCCTTTAGTTCCCTTCGCATCGGTTCTGAAGCCAAGCTTCTAATGTGGAGGCCATGTCACAACTAAACGATCAATCTCTTCATTGGAAACCACACAGGGGAGAGAAACCCGTGCTTGATCCTTGCAGCCTCTGACTTGTACATTATGCATAACTACCTTGAATGCAGTGATGCTCTTATACCTTTCATAGATGGTTGGCGACAAACGCGGTCGGGAGTTGATAGTTGCTGTGAGCCCACTTTGAAATAGGACCCTGAAGACTTGATTGTCCTTAATGCACTGCATGTCCTTTGAGTCCTACAAGTTTGCATATTTTTCCCCTTCACACATATCTGGGTTGACCTCAGGTAGGAATGAGTCCTTAGGTGCTTCCAAAGCAACCAACGCTATGAGAAGCAGCAACCAGGAGTAGCAAAATGTGCACCCTTGATCCTGGGCCTCGCGAACATTTTCTAGGAATTCGTTGCATAGGTATTGGGCCCAATTCAAACACGCCCCCTTTTCACATCATATCACTAGAGGAATGACGTACACATGAATGGTGGAAACCTAAAATTTTAACATCAGCTTGCATGCCAGCAACAAGGTACCCATCTGCGTAGCAGGATCACTGATGGTATTGATCATGAACACCCGAGTGTTCCGTAGCACATGGTAATCCTTGCACACTTTTTCAGTGATATTTTTCTTGTACTTGTTGGTCATGCATAGCATAGCATCTGGTCCCTCCATGGGGAGGTCAGTAATCCAGTAAATAAGGGCAACATCAATAGGGATGCGATCCTGGATCCACAAGCTGCCATCATGGACCAAGGCAAGCAGTTGGCGCACAATTCGGTATGTAATATTGTAATGGCTAAAATGCAGCATCCTCAACAGCTTCAAGAGCCCGAAACTAGCCAACCCATGTACCTAGTGCATGGGGATGACCTTTATCCAATCATCTTCTAATATCCTTTCAAGGTATATCTCGGGTGCAAGCTTGGGGAAGGCCTCCAAATTGGCCAGGTCATGGTCATCGAATTTTACCTCATGAATCTTGCCAAAGGGTTCTCCAATGATGGGGACCTCGCCTAGAGTCAGCGGCATCTACTAATAGGTGCCGAGGCCATCGATATTCTTTAGAGTGCTTGTTGAGGGCCTCCGAGGCTGAACAAAGGGTAGTAGCTAATTGATTTGTTCAGCCATCTCGGGCCTTTTCTGAGAAGCTAGAGGTATCTTTACTTTCCCAGGTGAGATTTCCTGGCCCACCGCCCGCGAGGACTTCACATTTTGGGGAAAGGTGTGGGGCTTCATCCCAACCCATTTCATGGGTTTCCCCGATCCTTGCACTTTTTCTTTCCCCTTCTGATTTTCCTTGCTAGGTGTGGACATGACCTCCTCCACTTCGGGGTGGACTTCCAGTACTTCCTCAGATTCTTTCTCTGTCGAAGTTATAGGTTGTGAGGATTTAGCGGGGTTGGTGGCCGTCATTCTAGTGTGAAAAATTAACTCAGGGTTGCTACTATCAGAGGGACTAGGATGCTTATAAATGAACAGAATGCAATAGGCACAGAAACTCTCAAAGCACAAACTTGCCAAGGAAAAACTCGCGAAGTAAAAACCGTTCAAGAGATACAGAACCTTTGTCTAATCTATTCTTCTTCTTTTATAGCCATGAGGATAAACTAATGTGTGGATGCGGCTCATCATAAACATACCATCAAGGAAACGGTAAAAAATATTTGGAAATTGCCACATTAAATGCCAGCTGCCCACTCCTTTCAACAATAACTTTTTCTTTTTACCTGATTTTACTATTCCAAGAACTTGTTTTCACACCTCCTGTGTGCCCAATGCACCCCTGTGCTCCCAGCATAACTCCTACGCTCCTACTACACCCCTGCATCCCTAGTGTACATCCTCAGGCTTCCAAGCTAGCAACCAAACCCTGTGCATATTTTTTCCCATACAGCTACTCCGACCATATAGTCATTTGATCCAGTATGGTTTGAGCTGGCTACCATTGACATATCTTGGTACCATATCTCCTTGTAGCGTGGCTAACCACAAAGCTCTGCCATCAGTGATTTCTTTTACCGCATATGGGCCTAGCTAATGCTGACGGAACTTCCCTAGGTGCTTCAAAAACTGGCTATCATAAAGGAGGACCAACTCTTCCTCTGAAAATGTCTTTTGTTGGATATGTATGTCTATGTGCTATGCTTTTCCCGGGAATTCTGAACTTTCTTATGGAAATTAACAATGAATCGATCTTCCTCCAAAGCCACCAACTGCACTAAATTATCTTCCATGATATCTAGCTCTACCATATTAGTAAAGGCTGCAATACACTGGCTAGGAACAATATAATCCATTGGCATGATTCCCTCCTTTCAATATACCATCTGGAACAGTGTCTTTCCTGTCAGTTTCTTACATGTCGTGCAATAGGCCTAAAGGACCGACGGAAAGCGCACATCCCAGTCATTGCGATTGCCATTGCTAACCTTAGTCAGTGCCTACTCCAAGATTTTGTTGAAAGATTCGACATCTTCATTTTCCTGTGGATGATATGGGGTTTTTTTCACACGGTGGATCCAAAATTCTTTAGTCAATGTTTCGATAGTTGCATTAACAAAGTGCATACCTCTGTCGCTCATCAAGATCTTTGGGAAACCAAACCTAGTCAGAATATGTTTAAAAATTAAGTGCATAGTGGTATCTGTAGTGCAATACTTCATAGCTTGTGCTTCATCCCATCGAGTCACATAGTTAGTCACTATGATGATGTAGTGCACACCTGTCTTCTTTCCTGGTGGGTTGATGGGTTAAAACAAAGTCTATGGCCCATTTTTTAAATGCTTGCAGAGCCATCTGTGGTTGTAAAGGAATATTGTCTTTGCGCAATGGTCTTCTCATCCTTTGGCATGTGTCACAAGCTCTACAATAATCGTGAGAGTTGATATGTAGTGTAGGCCACCATAGCCCAGATCTTAGGATATTCTACGCTGTATCCTTTCTTGCGTAATGACCTCTTGCTACACCCCCGTGAGCTTCTGCTAAGATGTTGTGCCTTTCGTGCTCTAAGACATACCTCTGCAACATTTCGTTAGCTCCCAACTTATACAGATGACCTGCGATGATGGTAAAATCTGATGCGCAGGTTACCAACTCCTCCTTCTACTGTACGGAATACTCCGAAGGTGCCATCCCCATAGTCAGGAAGTGGATTATGTTGGCGAAGTGCACATCTACTACATGAATAGAAAAAAGTTGCGCATCCAGAAGTCCTTCTTCTAGGTTGGTTGGTTCTTCTCCATTTTCGATCCGTGATAGGTGATCTAGTCCAGCATTCAAATTTCCCACCTTCATGATGTTATCAAAGTCATAATCTTGAAATAGAAATAGCCAATGGCATATCCCCCCCCCCCCCAACACAGGCTTATTCACTAGATATTTTAGAGATGAGTGGTCCGTGAACATCTTGAAGTACCCACCCAACAGATAATGTTGATATTTCTGCAAGGCGTAGACCATGGTGAACCCCTCCCACTCAGTAGTGGAGTAGTTACGCTCCGCGCTAGAGAGATTTCGACTGGAAAACACAAATGGATGGTCGATGTCTCCTTCCCCTGGCTGCGTAAGGACAACCCCTACGGAAATCCCTGAAGCGTTAACATGGAAGTGGAACACCTTCACCCAGTTAGAAAAGATGAGGATAGGTGCAGATACCATCTTCTCCTTGAGTAGTTCGAAGCTTTTATAACACTCGTCATCCCAAAAAAAGTATACATCCTTCTTCAATAGTTTCTCCATAGGTGTCATGATTAGTACATACCCTTGAATAAAATTCTTATAGTAGCCTATGTGTCTGAGGATAGAGCGCAATTGTTTCACAGTGGTAGGAACTACCAGGTTGATGATAACTACCACCTTGGCTGGGTCGACCATCTGTCCTCGGTGACAAATTATGTGACCCAATAAGATCCCAAATGGTACACAAAATATGCACTTCTTGATATTGAGGGAGATTTGGTCCTTTTAGCAGGCATCCAACATCATGCATAGGTTCAAGACATGACACTTGACTAACCCAAATACAGTCCAATCATCAAAATATAATTTGAAGAACTTGTTTATAAATTCCTTAAATACTGCAACCACTACCTGCGAAAAGATGGCAGGGGCATTCTTGAGTCCAAATGGCATAACAGTGTACTAAAAAAAACCCCATTTAGTGGCAAATGTGGTTTTGCTGCGATCTTCAGGTGTGATCTTGATCTGATGATAGTCCGAGAACCCATCACTGAACGAGTATGCCTCCTGCCCCCCTACGCTGTCAAGAATTTCATCTAAGAATGGGGTAGGAAAGGGATCATGTATGCACGCATCATTCAGTTTGCGTAGGTCAACACAGATCCGTATTTCTCCCTTAGTTTTTTTCTCCTAAACCACCATAGGACTGACCCAATCTGACTATTCAACTCATTCAATGATACCTCCGGAAATAATTTTATCAATTTCTTCCTTGACTTTCTGTTTATACTTAGGGTTCAATCGATAAGGCCCCTACTTCACCGGGCGCGCATCTATTTTTAAAGTGATGTGCATTACTCCTAGGCCCCCCGTGATTCCTTTGAGTTATGAGAATTTCGTCAAGAATAAGTCTTGGTATTTCGTGAGGAGTTCTGCAACTTTTCCCACGGTGTCATAATCCCAATAGTCCCCAATTCTAGCTAGCTTATATTGTGCCTCCATTCCAATGTTAACTTCTTGTAGATTCAAAGGCCTAGTGACATTGAAAGTCTGCAATAGGGGTCCAACAACTGCGCGCTCCCCCTCCGACTCTGGGATAGAGACGTTTCGTGGGTCATAATAGCACTCTTCAATTGATAAGTTGTGGTAGTTGACAATATCCTACATTTTTTTTCCCATGTTGGCATTTTGCACGGGCGTGATTCATCGAATACTAAGGCATCAATATCCTGCAGAGATTTGTTGAGCACCTTCATTCCTCCGATCAAGCTGAATGTCCCTACATACTCATCCTTCAAGGTCTCCCAGTGGTGGGTGCACTGGTGTAATTATGTGTCTAGATACCATGTATTCGGGATTGGCCCCAAGGCATGAATGAACGAATGGACCCATTCCTCTGTATTTTTGTCGCCCCATTCTTCCATCCATGTGGACAAGTTGTAATATCCCCAAAATGGGAATGCATAAATGCATAAGCACAATAATGGAAAAAAAATGATAAATAACTCATAAAATGTGTTAAAATCACATATCCATCAAATTTATGTTGTAGCAAAAAAATTATGATCCATTACATCAGCCAAAAGTGGGGAAAAGCAGCAATTTATGACCTAAAAAGGTTATATTCAAAACTTTTCACTATATTAGGGGAAAATAATGGTGGGATCCCTTAGAATATGTAATTTAGGACTCACACCCATAAAATGTTCAGAAAAAAATCTCTTTTTCTTGTTTAAACAGATCTCTCGGTCTCGGTATAGCTCAAAAACACTGAAATCCCATGACTTGACTAAACATAAATTTATTGAAGCATGAAAATCATCCTTTTAAGAGTTTTTCTGATAAAATATGCTGAAAATATCATATCATTAGTTTTATTTCTCAAAACATGAATAAAAATAACGATCTATCCCCTTTATACGTCAAGAAGATAACCCGGGAAGGGTTTCATGATAGCACAATGTACAAGATGCATAGATATGCAGATCTGGATCTGAAATAATGCAGTATTCTAAAGAAATATTGTATAAATAGATGAAGAGTACAAAAATTAAGGAGGATCCTTCTTACAAAACTTTCCGGGAGAAGGGTTGGCCCTCTCCCTGAGAAAGCAAGACAAGATTGAGGGAATTGACCCTCTCACTGCAATACTGAAAAGAATGATGCAGTTCCTACAAGGGACTACATTGTAGCTAATGGAAGTGATTTTTACATGTGCCAAGATATGGAAATATGCTCCAAGATCTCCTTTACTGATCTCCCAAAGGAATGGAGACTCCCTCCTTTGAAAAGTGAGTGTAGGAAGTGGTGTTGTGAACCCTCACTGCAACACCCTGCAAAAAAATGTTATACTGCTACAGAAATAATGTTGTAGCTGAAGGAGGATTCTTGGCCCCAATCTTGGATGTGAGGCAAATCGGTCCAAGCTCCTTCAAGAGGTCTCTCAAGAACGAGAAGGATTCCTAAACAGGAGATCCTTGTGCTAAGAAGGAAAACTACTTTTCTAAACAACAAGAGAATGTAGAATAGTCTAAGAAAACAAATCAAATATCATTCATAATATGTCTTGCTATGGCTTCCTTTCCATCCTTTTATACATTTGTGAGCCTTCTTTCCTTGGGCCCCACTCAATCAGGGTTTCCTCCACCAAGTTATCTTCCTCACACTATCTCTGCGCTGTCTCACAAGATGCTCTCCACCTCCTATCCCAGCACTATTGAGTTGGTCAAACTTTACCTTGTCCACATGAAAAATTCTTTTTCAGACATGAAGATGTGAAATCCAGCCTTTATGTTGATCCCATTTCATAGTATAAGTGATTTCATTTAGATTTTCATTATGCATGGGCCTCCTTACCTATTTATTCGTCTCCTAAGTGAAATCAGCAAAATTTAATATTCCAATTTGTTGCATGCAAATTTTGGAATATTACAGTCCTCCCCTCCCAAATTTTTCTTGTCCTCAAGCAACTACAAGGATAGAACTGAAGAGTCTCCCTTCCTCCTACTGTATCATCCACATATGATGTACTCCTCCAAGGAATGAGATGTTGTCTCATCAATGAATCTCCAAATTTCATCAATGAATAAAGGGCTATTATCATGAATAAGTAAAGTACTCAAGGAGGCAATAATGTGTTTTCTAGAGGTTGTCTCAAGGCATGGAGTCTGAAATATATTGGGAAACATCGTTCCCATATGGATCCTCCATCCCCAAGCAATCATCCATACAAAATGAGTCACCTCCCAACATAGCAACTCCTGAAAACGCTCCTCCACCTTGAGCTCGTGCAATGTAGGTGGGCTGAAAATCTGAACATGGTAGACATAGGAGCCTACCCCATGCTGTCCTCCTCTCCACTTATGATAAGTGTAGAGTGTTTGCTAATATTGGGTTGTAATAATATTTCTTTTAAGTGGAAAAATGAAGACTAGATATCCAAAGATCTCCTCTCCAACGCTGTGAATCAAGCTAGCCCAAATCATCCCATATGTGATGGATAGGAAATCATCACCATATGGCATCCCATCCATCACATGGCCCACCTCAAAAGGAAACAAGTATTTGGCTGTGGTGGCCATATCTCTTCCCATGCTCCCACTAGAAAATGCAATGTAGAAAATGTGGGAATCTTCTTCCCAAAAGGACACATCCAACCCATGTGTTTCTCTCCCAATCATGCTTCCCATAAAGATAATATTAATATCAAAAAATGAAATCATGATCAGCATCAAAATGAGGGAAATACTGAAGGTTTCATGTGGTGCAGGAAAGTATCAACAGTTTTCCATGTAGTTACAACACAATTTTTCAAACTGCTGCTTCAGAAAATAGTGTGGGAAGTTGTTTTTTAATACATGGATAATTATGTATGTTCTTACATCTACTAATGAATGGTAAGTGGCTGGATACATCAACTGAACATACATGAAAGGAAACACTTTCCCAAGGCCATATAAAATATGGCTGTCTCCATCATACAATTTTGCCCAATGTTGACCATGGAGCTCAATAGAAATGGTAAGAGTATTCAAATACTATTTTAGAAAATCAATAAATGAAAAAGCAAGATTCTCACCATGCATTGAGAGTAAGATGATGCATATGTATGTGAAAATTTCCTCCATAGTGGTATTAAACACTCCCATGAAGAGGAATGAATCATGTGTTGCATGAAGATCACATCTATTATCACAAAATCTAACTCTGATAGGCTGTTGATCAAGGAGACTCTAAGTAACTCTTTCAAACCAAACTTTTGGCTAAGGCTTAGCCTCCTCAGCCTGAGAGGGCTCTCTCAAGGGTTAATGATATAAGATATAGATAGATGGCTAACTCTGCGGTTTGTGATTTTGTATGTTTATAGGTTGAAATATGGATACTTGCTACCATTGGGCTATGGCATCAGTGACAGGGATAAATATAACAATAGCTCTTCCTATAAAACTGAGGCTTGTATATACTTTAATGAAAGAGTGACACATTCAGGAAGATCTCAATAACTTGAGGTTCAAAGGAAGTCAGAGCATGTGTTTCATGAATTCTGAGTAATGATATATCAAGGTATTGAAAAGGAAAGTATTAAAAGAGATTCATCAAAGCTTAACACTTAAAGGAAGTCAGAGCATGAATAACATGAATTCTGAGTAATAAGTATTAAAACATTGAAGAAAAACTTTCAAAGGTAGGATTCAGAAAACTCAATTCACCATAGTTCAACACTTAAAGGAATTCAAAGCATTTTCCTCCATGAATTCTGAGTAATAATAATTAATACTATGGAAGTAAAACATATCAAACATAAAAGATAAAACTCACTGAATTACACTAAGAATCTCAGGTCTGCCAAGAAGAAAACCCTCTGCATTACTGATCACAGTCCATTACATAAAGAAACAGTTTTTCCAAAAAATATTCAACCCATATGAATGCGACCTCATGCTTGATATCTAGCATTTAAAATACTGGATTCCATGATCCACCACTAGGATAATTCGAATTTCCTTTCTTGACACCTATTCTACCCATAAAACAAACTTTTAATTACAAAATGACAAGTAAAAAATCTTTGAAGAGTCCTAATACAAATAGGAGTGAAACTCCTAATTATTCTTAAAAAAACCTTATTTAAACCTAAATGCTTCCTTTTACAGCTACAATCCCATGAGGTCAAATTTGGATGATGCCTCCACCTTTGATGTAATCCTTTGATGATGTCAAAAACTTTCCTAGAAAAGAGGAGACATATTTCCTATATTTTAGCCCTTATATTCCATGTTCATCTTCAAGAATCTTTGTTAACATTGATGACTATTTCATATGTGTCACATGTGCAAATATTCCCTTGAAAACTTTAATCTTCCACCTGTTCAAATAAATGTCTCTGAAATAGTGTAAAAGGATATGAAACTGGCTGCGCTATGAAAGTAGCTTGTTTTCGTAGCGCAGTTTGTAGGTCATTGTAAAAATATGTCCTTTAACCATATTTTTTCCTATTTTTCACTTTGAGTCTTCACCTGTGATCTTTATGTATCCACCAGCAACATCAAACTTTGAAAACCAAAAATCCTTACCTCCAAAATCCATGTGTAAAGTGCTAAAAGCTCATCTTCAGCAGTTTCGTAGCGCGCTACGAAACTGCTATGTAGGCTTCTTTTCACCCAGTTTTCAAAAAATTTAAAGTTTGAAGGTATTCAAAACTCTTCAAGGATATACATTAACATCAAAAAGAAAAACAACTTAACCTTTAAAATATGATTTTCCTCAAAATTTCTCTTCTCCTTAATGAAAAATTGATTTAAGATCTATCATTTTTCTGCACTGTTTTTATCTGAAAAATAGGTGTTGAGACAAAGCTTTTATCTCCTCATCAAAAATGTATTTTGAGAAACTGAAGGAGAATCTTGGATACCATGATTTCTTGAAGAAAATTCTCTCATGGTTTTTTGAAATACCTCTCCTACTGTCCAGATACTATCTTTGAGCAACATGTGTAAAACTGGAAAATTATGATTTCTAAAAATATGGCTTCAAAGAAAGCCTTGTATCTCCCAATTGGTAACACTTATGAGGAAAGTGATAGATTTTATTGTAGCTAGAGATTTTATGAAGAGAAACCTCTTTCAAAATTCCAAAATACTTTTTCTTGTGGCAAGAAATGATCATGAAGTGGACAACTAAAACCAGAAAACAAAGTTTTTCTCTCAATGACTTTCAGCAGTTTCATAGCGCAAGTTAAGTCATCAATTTCTCCTGCCTCATAATAAAAAATGAGAGAGGTTTTTGTATTTAATTATGTTAGGAAGAAAACCCTCTTTCCATTTTCAAAAATGAGTTTTCAATTGCTCAGTAATCCCTTTCGAAGTTGACTAATAAAACCATAAAACAGAGTTTTTGCTTCATAGTGCACTACGAAAGTAGGCTACTTTCGTAGCGCAAATCACCTTTTTGGAAATATTTGTTCTACGCAACTGTGGATTCTTGTATGATTGCAAAAATTTGACCCTAAAATTAATGGAATGACTTCTAAATGGATGATGGGACTTTTTAAGCATGAAATGAGACTTAAAAGACCTTATTTGGAAATGAAAAATGACATCTTAAGACCTTTAACCTATCACTTGCTGAATTCATAAATGAAATGAATCAAGACCTACTTGAAACCAGAACCAAAAGTAGAGTTGAAACAATGATGTTTTTAAAATTTAGAGTGTGATAACAACATCTTTGTAATATATTTTTTCATCCATTACTTCATCATTCTCACCTCCTCCTTTTCCACCAAGTGCATCAAGTGTCAAGTGATCCTGGCACTCATAGCTCCATTCTTTGATATGTTCATTGTCAAAGACGTCTCCCATAATTCTGCTACACATAAGAAGTTCCTCCCAAAGAGGTAGTACCTCTTGATCATATAAGGCCAAGGAGTAGCCCCTTTGCACCATGATAGTGCCATCTCCTACTCCTGCAACATCATGCAAAGTATGAGATAAAATCTTCCCTTTATCTCCCTGTTAGCCACCTAAAAATTTGTCATATCAAATGGTGGCTAAATCATTTTTCAAGCCTTCAAGAAACAAGTTTTATGCCAAAATGTTAGTTCTTGAAGTCTTAAGAAGATGACTTATCCTTGAGTTAATCTTCACTACTGTTTCTCTCTCAAATCTGAAAATCTGTTGTTTTCCTGAAGAAAATATTGCTGCAAAAACTCCATTTTCTCCTCATTTTACCCCTCCTTTCACTCATAATTAACCTCCATTTTTTCCATTTTTTTCCCCATGAAATTCATCTATTTTCCCTCATTTCCCTTCTTCCCTTCATAAAAACCCATTTAATAAGGTTTAAAACTCCTTTTTTAAACCTTACCGAAACCCCCAAAATCCTTTGATAATCCTCGAAAAATCATAAAAACCCACTTTTTCATTATAGGCTTAAGCCCCTTCTGGCTCAACCCTAAACCACTTCCCCACCATGCGACCCAGCACCGGAACCAAGCGTTAAGGCCCTGAGGCACTTATCGCAATTGAGACATTCATACGAAACACATTTATTTTTGTTACATTAAAAAGTTCCGACGCAATTGATATTTGACCCTAGCCCCCAGCCCCTTTCTTTCCACATAAAACAGCATTAAGACCAAGCACTAAGGCCTGATCGCACAATCGTAATTAGGCATTCCCTTGTATCTTGTTACCTTTCGCTTGTTAAAACTTCCGATTGCGATTGGTCCTATATATATAAAATCCTCTCGCCGATAAAAAAGTTTCCTTTGTATTTCTTTTAAAAACCCACTTTTCTTATATTGTTATAAGTCTTGACAGTTTATTGCTTGATAAAATATTAGCCATTGATCTAAAAATGATCAAAGGGTCTTTGGGATATCGCATCAAAGTTTTTCTTCAGATGGATTTAAATATTTTATGGCCCACCTCTCGATTGGTCACCTCTCGATGGCTTCCTAGCTGTTCATCTTATCTGCCAGGCCCAGATCCGACGGCCCTCATCGCTCTGTTCAATAACCCGCATACCCGCCTTTGGCACCCATAACCTAATCTCTGCCGTCGATCTCCCCAAAGATCAACGGTCCACATATAATCGCATCGGTGCTTTCCATTGTTGTCCCCCCACCGATTGCGATCTTTCGATTGTATCTGGGCCGTCCATACACTAAGATCCGACGGTCTAGATCAATCCTCGCAACCTTTTTTAATTTCATACAAACCCCGTTGTGTAATGTTTTTTGGTGAATCTTTGTCGTTGATCTATGCAGATCAATGACCCACATTAAACCAAAATCCGCCCGACCCTAGCCTCATATTTTATTTCATTAACTCTGAGATTTAATCTGGATCATTCATTTCTTTCATACAACAGTCTAGAATAAAACCGATAGGCCCAACTCCTTTGGGTCCTACTTTTCCCGAGATCGAGTCTCCACCGTCCATTCCCTGATCTAACGGTCAAGATTAAAACCACCATTGACCCCCCCCACCTTTTATCACCCATGCATCTATTCTTCATCGCGCTCTCCTCCTGATTGTCCAATCTAAGGCCCCAGATCTGACGTCCAGTGTACGATTTCACGTGATTTTAAGCCTGAGCGTTAATTTTTCAAAATCACTCGATGAGGGTGCTTTTAAAAGGCCACATTTCGGCCAATAATTCATATCGCGTTCAAAAATGTAAAACCACCTTTCTCCCTTTTTTTTGCGTGAAATCGGCAGTTTCTCTAGCCAAAACCACCATTCCCATTCCCATTTCATTTTCCCGAAATAGATCTCCACCATTTATCTCTGAGATCTAATGGCTCAAGTTTGATTTTGGCCTCAATTCATCGCCCTCCACCCATCCTCCAAGGGATTTCATAAGCAATCTCCGTTGTTGATCTCTATGGCCGACCTAATTCGACGGCCTAGAATCCTTCAAGAAACCCCAATATTATTTTTAACCCTTTTTCCCTTCGCCAAAGGTTTTTCACCATTTCCTTTGTATATTCTTCCATTTTTTGATAAAGTGGCCCTTCTACATTATATTTCTCGGGTCAATATTGACCGTTGATCTTTGCAAGATCGACGGCCCTGACTTAATCTCCCCACTGTTTTTTGAACCACCTCCCTATATGACCCAATGAGAAATCTCCACTGTTGGATGCTTTCATCCAACGACCACGATCTAACCAAAACATCTGAAGAATTCCAAACCCAAATACGTAGGATTTTCTTAAATTTTTCTTATTTTGTGTAGGTTTTATTGGTTTTTCAATTATTTTAAAGGAAAGTTAAAGGTCGGGGATGATGATCCTTTAGGCCTTTATTCGTAAAAGAGATCACTCTTCTGGGGTTTCATATCATGTTTCATTCAGTGCCTCATGAGCACTGATGCCATTATAAATCCACTATAATGCCTAAACATCAACAAGACAGAGCAAAGCTTAATCAAACAGAGAGTATTAGTGTTAAAATATCTAGCCACAATAGAGATGAATAATTGAAGATGGTTTACACAATTTTTGAGGGATTATGGCCTAAATCGATTATCTAAAGCCTAATCCACTCAATTAAATATAGTTTAAAGAAAAAAAGACACAATTTAGGCCTAATTATGCATAACACACAGATCAGAGACAAATTAACAGTGTTTAAAGAAAAACAATAAATATCTATCAGTTCGAGAAAGCCTCCACTACCACATCAGAAGCTAATTGAATCCGATCAGTTACCAAAAGCTACCTACAGCCTCAAAGCATTCAAAGGAGGTCATAGTTATTTCGATAACATAAGATATTTTCCCCAATGCAGCTGAACAATTATTTCAAGCCAAAGGAACTTATTACCACTATCAGCAAAAGTTATTACAAAGACAAGGGAAAGCCTTAAAGTCAAAAAAATCTTCCCAAAAAGCTTAATACTTAATGTAAACCAATTAATATAGAGGAAATATCTGAAATCTTCTCCATTGAGCCCCTCAAAGGCCGAGAAACATTAAAATGTATT
This sequence comes from Pinus albicaulis, assembly GCA_034641835.2. Lineage (NCBI taxonomy): Eukaryota > Viridiplantae > Streptophyta > Pinopsida > Pinales > Pinaceae > Pinus > Pinus albicaulis. The sequence continues at coordinate 111,810,882 of CM076576.1, forward strand.
AATTGAACCTAGATGAGATTTTATCCCGTCTCCCCTACGCATTTCTTCTATAAATACTTCTGTAGAAGATGAGATAATGTTGGTCACTGCATATCCATTTCCTGTAAATAGTTTATTGAAGCTAATGTAAGCTCTATTTGTAATTGAAAATACCTAAGTTGAGATGAGAAGTTTGAAGTTGCAGAGAACCACTGGACTTGAAGATTATAACTAGTTTGAACTATCAAATACAAGTCGATTTATGGGATCCTGGTCTATGTAAACGGTGATGCTTTTCTTATTGTAAATTTTTATTTTATTTATGTTTCCATTCTATCCATCTTCTCTGATAAAGAACAGCAATTATAGAGTTAGGATTTACTATCAAAGGTACCCTGCTCTCACTGATAAGATTTATCTACATGTTTTCTTCCAAAATTGTGTATTTAAGAATAATTTAATACAGTCCAAACAGTTAGGAATTATGGCGTTCCCTCTTCCTACTGTATAAACTTCAAACATTGTTCTTGAATGTTATTTTCAGTTTCTACCAAGTAAAGCTTAACTAGGGAAGTCTATGGGGAGTCATGTCCTCTAGTTTTATCTCCGAAGGTTGTGTTGGTTCCCCGTGTTTTGACAGTTTGGCAAATCAAAAGACAAGGCAACGTCAGAACCAATATTTAGAGTTCCAGGATCTAGTCCTCCTGTTCTCAGAGAGGGATCTCTCAAATATTTTTTTGCAAAGGTTTATCTTGTTTGCTTTGGTTATGGAATTTTAGACTAGTTATTACGTGCAAATGTTTGTTTGGTTGGGTTGAGTTGATACAGCAGAATATGAAAGGTCTAGGAAAGATAGACAGAAAGAGGAAATATCTGATTCATTGGGAAATGGAGTCAAAATAAGATCATGACAAACTCTTCAAGGGATATGGGATATCAAAGGGAAAATCTAACTTGGCCACAGGATCCTTTGTTTTGGAATGATATGGACATTAATGATTTGGAAAAAGAAATTTAATTCTCAACAAAGGGAACTTGAGAAACATAACTTATCAATAAAGAGATATTTGATAGACAGGGCTAACCATAAATTCTACAAACATTCTTTAGGCAAATAATGATTTCAAGACAACTTCTAAAATGAAATCTAAGATTCGGGGAACACCCTATTTCCTCAAAGATTTTATTTTAAAGGATTTAGAAAACATAAAAGATTCACTGATAATTACATTCATAGAAGAGGGAACACCTAAATAGCATCTGTGTTTGCAACTATAAATACCTTCAAAACAACTGTTTAACCAAGGGCAAAGGGTAAGATCAAAACCGACCTCTTTGGTTAACTTAAGACAATGGTACTTCGAAGGGAGATTTCAATAACGGCTTTCAAGTGATGGCAGACAAGCAGGGAGAACCATAACATGCTGAAACCAACTATTTGAGCTATCAAGGAAATAAACGAGCATGAAGACTAAAGAGAAGTTTTAAAGCCTCTAAAATACTTCAACAGAGGAAAACATAAAACAGTGAAGGGTGAACGGGTCTAAGGTGCTTCCAGGAGTCATTTCTTAGCCTAAAACTTTCAGCCTATTGTAGTAAGAATTTATGGAACATAATGAAAACAAGGGAAAAAACATTTAACAGTTCAGAGCACTTCACCAACAGCCAAGCTCATGGATCCAGTGATAGAGCCTTCTCAGGAACAGACATGCAACGGCATCATCAAGACATCCAAGACTCCAAATTATTTTCAACTTCAACAGACTTGTATATTTATTTCAGAGAGTTTCAATATTACAACTTGTGATCAAACATCAACCAACCTTCTCATCTTATGAAGAAGTACTTATAGGAAGATGAGGAGGTGAGAACTGACAAAAATATCTCGTGAACCATTAATACATATTAAATGACTTCTCGGCCTCTTGAGGGGTTCGATGGAGAAGTGTACAGGTGGATCACTGTATTAATGTTTTACAATTAATATCAAAGCTTGGTGGGAGCTTTATTTTACTTTGAGGCTCTATGCTCTGTCTGGAGCAACTCTGCAGCTATTTACTATTACACTCCTTTGGCAGAATTAACTTCTTGGCAGTGCTGGAGGCAGATATTTCCTGAATCAATAACTTCGGCCTCTGTTTTGAATGGTTTGAGGCGACAGGTGGCTCTTTGTAGTAGTTGAGGAATCAATTCGCCTCAGTTGAAGCGGTGGAAACCTTTCTGTCTGATAAAACACTTTAGGTTTTCCTTTAAACTATGTTTTAGATTGGGGATTAGGCTTTTGATAACTGTCTTAGCCGTAATCCCCATAAAAACTATCTTCAATCTTCATCTGTTGTGCTCTGTCTTCAAAACTGATACTCTTTAACTGTGTTTGAATTAAAACAGTGTCTTGTCGATGTGCAGACCCGCACTGGGCTTTACGGCATCAATACTCATAGAGTACTAACGAAACATGGAATAGAGCCCCGTGGATGGCTTCTCTGTAATGAAACGAGGGCATGAGAATCGTCATTCCCAGCCCTTGGCATTTCTTCGTTATACAATGGAAAACCACTTAGAACACCTGCATCAAACACAAAACAATTAAGAAATCCTGCGAAAAAATAGGTTTAAACTGCTTCAGATGGCGGGGGAGGAGCATAGCCGTCGGATAAAAATATCTAACGGTGGAGATCGGCGAAAATTAGGAAAATGAGAGTGGGGAGAAGAAATAAGGCGGGGTGGTTTTGGACCGTCCGATCTAGACACGTGGATGGTCCTGATCTAATCGGAGGATCTCAATCGGGGGTGGCAGGCAAGTGCATGCGATGTAAATTTCCAATGCGATTAAGCGTTGGCCATTGATCTGCAGATCAGATCAACGATGGAAGGTGAATCGGAGGGTTTCTGAAACGGGGCAAGACTTGTGATTGGAGGGAATAAGGGCCATTGGATCTTCGGGAGGATGGACAGCTCAGATTGGATTGGGGATCGGCAATCGGGAGTGCAACAAAAACGCATGCGATTTGAAACTTGCGATTAGAAACTTGCGATTGAGCGCTAGCCATCGGATTGGGTCTAGATCGACGGTCCAGATCCTTTGATTTCTTGCACCGGCGGGACCCTTATACTTTGCGAGAAACCCGAAAATTTTGATAAACACCAAGGTTTTGAGTGGATCGGGCAGAAAATATATATGATAGGCTGGCGCCCGATTGCGGGGCCACTGGGAGTATGGAGTACCATGGGCCCAGGGCTTTATATAACTAGGGCTAATCGCAATCGGAACATTCGGGCCCGGTCTTTCAATCAACCCATTTGTAATTTCTCCGATCGCGATTGCGCGATTGGTCTTTTTGATCAACCCATTTTTATTTATCACGTGTTCTTAAGTTTTTAACTTAAAACTTCGGAAAGTAGGTTTTTGGGTTTACAAAGGAAAAATTGATCAGAGAGGGATTTTTCAATGGTTTAGCGCCCGATTGCGGGCCTATGGGTTAAACGAAATAACAATATGATCTGCGGTTTATGAAAAAGGGGCTGATCGCAATCGGCATTTTGAAATGGCTCACAAACATGCACACTTGAATCTTTCCGATTTAGCATCGACAAGCTTTGGCATTTGGTTTCGACGCATGGGCATGTGGGGGGAAGTGGTTTAGGACTTAGCCCAAGGGGCTTAGGTCCATAGCAATAAAAATTTGTTTTTTATGAAAAAATTTAAGGTTTTAAATGGATTTGAGGGTTTTGGCACAACTCAAAACGAATTTTTAAACCATGTCAGGAAGATTTTCACGGATGGAGGGAGAAACTTATGAAAAGTAGAGGAATAATATGGAGAAAAAATGGGAAGAAAATGATGGTTTCTTCAGCAGTTTGCAGAATTTTCCGAGTATAAAATGGGACAGCAAATGAGGATTTGGGACAGAGGCATGAGGCCTTAAAGAGACTTCAAGAGCTAACAATTTTTAGTGATAAAATTTGTTCCTAGGAGGCTCAAAAAAGATCTTAGCCACCTTTTGGTATAAAAAAATATTATAGGTGGCTAACAGGTTGTCTGAAAGTTTCCCTAAGGGTATGTTGAAAGCATGATAGGTTCAAAGTCCTTACCTGATATTAGACTATTCTTTGTTATCTTATTTGTTGTCTTGAAATTTTACTAAGTAAATTAGAGCTAGGGAAGTCTATGGTGAGCCCTGTCCTCTAGTTTCTTCTCCAATAGTTGCTTTGAAAAGTTTCCCTTTGAATATGCTGAAAGCAGGATAGGTTCAAAGTCCTTACTTGATCTTAAGCTATTCTTTTTGTGTTTTAAATTTTTTCTATTAAAAGTGCATCAAAAGTATCCTAGTTTCAAAGTACTTACCTGATCTTAGATTACTTTTATGTCTTTCTTAAGTTATTCCAAAAGCAGGATAGTTTCAAAGTACTTACTTGATCTTAGCCTGCTCTTTGTTCTTCATTTGTTTAATTTTACCTTATTATTGTTTCATTTCATTCCATAAAATCAACTTTAAAGAGATCCTTAGACATAGATGACTTGCCCCATGGACCACTCTTGAACCTTGTTGTTTCAATTAAATCCTACTATGACTCCATAGCCCAATGGATTGAAGTTGTTTCTTGCCTATCATCTTAGCTGAATCATTTTTCACTTTCATTCACCTTCACCCTTCATTTATAATTCCTTCACCTTCACATATCTTTTCCCAACGAAACAAACAAAAACCTTGTTGTTCATAACTAGCCTAATATCACATTTAAAGCCTTAAAGATAAATCAATCTTTGCACTTATAGAGAGATCCCTCTTCGGATTCAGGAGGGTTAGATCCTAGAATCCCAAAGTGGTTCCAATGTCCTCCCCACAGTTTTAGTCTCACCAATCTATTGAAATTACAGGGAGATAATATTTCTGGCGACTCTGTTGGGGACTTCTGAGTGAAATTAAACCTATACATGCTTAAGGACCTCAGAAAGACCCTTCATTCAAGAACATTGTTTAGTGCAATATAAGTATCCCTTTTCAAGCACTACCAAGTAAATGGTAATCATGGTAAAACTTATTTGAGTCAGTGACAAACTAAGGAAACCTTAAGATTCTCATAAGAACTTATCAAACCTTGAAGGATCAGCTAGCTTAGCCATAAGAGTAGACTTTCTTTGTCTCATCACCGTAGCTAAGTGTTGAAACAGATTTAGGACACTCTTAGAACCCATAGGACTGAAAGAACTTAGAAAACCCAAAAATATTTCATATTGGTATTCAAATAAACATGGTGGTGGACCATAAAACCTTTTACCTAAAAAGGAGTTAAAAATTTCCACCTGGTGACTCCAAAATCCTAAACAGACCTTAAGAATCCACTGGGAAGACCCATTATCATCATAACATCATATAAACTCGGTTAGAGGACTTTAGGATTAATTTTTTCTTGTTTAAAAGATCAATTAGCCTTTTAAAGATTGTCATATTTGGTTAAACTTTTCTTGTTTAGTTGGGTCTAAAAACATAGCATAGTGGCTCCTAGAAAGATTCATACTAGAGCCTACCCTAACCCAAATCCACCTAAAATAGTTGATAATCCTGAAAGAATCCTTAGGAAGTCTCCTGAGGTTAAATCTTCAACTGTTTTCAGATTACCCCTTAGAGCTAATTCTATTCCTGAAAACCTTGCAGCTCTACTAGAATCCCAAGTTGATTTAGGAAATCAATTTAGAACTAGGTCACTTGAGGATTTAGATCAGTTAGATTCAGAGCCTTCACTTTCATCCTAAGATAGAAGTGAACATCCTGGTAGAAAAGATACCACTCCACCCGATTTACATTTCCTCCATAATTTTGGTTTCTCTCATGCTAGATTTGCTCAAAAATCTATTGCTAGTCCATCCAAATCTGTTCTTCATACATCCACTGTTCAAATCACTCCATTCCAACCCACTTTCCCTCTTATCAATCCACCACTTGTCAACCCACCACTTGTAAACCCCCCACTTTTTCCACAGCTCCCTATCATGGCAACATGGTATGCTCCCCTTGTCCTTCCTTTACCTCTAGTCAATCTCCCATAGGACTATCAGTCCAAGATACCATTGTATGATGCCAGTAATGCTACTACTGCTTCACAACATGTGAATAATATGAATGACTACTTTGAAAAAAATGAGATTGATGATGAAACTGTCAAACTTAGATTATTTGCTCAAATTTTAGGGGGAGAAGTAAGAAAATGTTTCAAAGGCTTAACCCCTCACAATATTAATCATCTCCAAGCCTTCCATCAGTTATTCCTAAAAAAATGGGAAGTCAGGAAGAACCCTCTCCAAATACTTTCCGATTACAATAATCTCCAAAGAAACACTGGGGAGAGTGTACAAGCTTACTGCACCATATTTAACAGTGTTTATAATGCCCTTCCCCCAGACCTAAAACCTCCACAAGGCTCAGCTTTAAAAAAGTTTCATGAAGGATTTGATCCTAAAATTTCTTATCAGCTAAAGGAGAGAGATGCTTTAACTCTCAAAGATATGCAAAAAGGAGCTCTCACTGTGGAAGTTAATTTAATGGAGAAAAGAGCAAGAATGACAAATGAGAAGAAAGTTTCTTTTAGAGAGGAATCTACACCTTCCACATCTAGCTCTAAGATGGAGAGAATGACAGAGGAGATGATGAAAAATATGAGCATACTTGAGAGAGCACAAGCTAGTCAAAACCAAACAGCTCCTCAAAATAGAAATCAAAACCAAAATCAGAATTTTAGGAGAAACCAGCCTCAAAAAAGACCTAGGGAGGGTGATCAATAGATCACTCCTCCTTTTCATCAAAACTATGTAAGTGAGGTTGAAGAAACAAGTGAAAAAATAGAGGAAGATGACATCAACATGTTGGGAGTAGATAATGATGATTTTAAAGTTCATTACAATAGAAAACAAGGTCTATACACACCCTATGATGATAAAAGAGCTGAGGATGAAATTTATTATCAAGAAATGGAAAATGTCATCATAGAGACTCAAAAAGAGTATGACCTTAGGAGTAAAAGCAATCAGGAGACTCCCAAGACTAAGACCTCTGAAATTTCTACAAAAAACACCCCTGTGAATAAACCCAAGACTACAAAACAAAAAGATAAAATAGTGGCTGGAAATTCTGATAAAATCAAAGAAAAGGGCACTCAAAGTACTGAAAAATAGAGTGCAGGCCTTAGTAGCGTTAGCACCTCAGCTAATGTTCCTGTTAAAACAATTTTGACAAATTTAAATAGAGGAAATCAAAAAATTGATTTTGCTAATAGAACAACATTTAATAAGGATGAAACAAGAACTTCAAAGAATCTGATGCCTTTTAGTTTAGAGCAGGAAATTTCCAGAATCAAAATCTTTGTTCCTCTCACTGAATTAGTCGCCCAAGATGTATATAGATCTCAAATTTTGAAGGCTTTAAACATAGAAGAAAATAATGACACTATCAATCTTAACGATGACCAGCCAGAGCTCATATTTGGTCCTAGGATTGAGGGTAGATATCAAGAGGGACCAGTTCCTCCATTTTATGTTAGTTTAAATGTTCATGAAAAAAATTTGCACAACACCATGCATGACTCAGGGGCCTCTCATAATTTAATGTCCAAATCTGTAATGGAGAGCTTAGGCCTTGAGATCACTCGACCTTACAAAGATCTTTACTCCTTTGACTCAAGCAGAGTGAAATGTTTAGGTTTAATCAAAGACCTTTGTGTAAACTTAGCACAAATTCTAGCCAAATGTTTAGTAATGGATATTGTCGTGGCCCTTCTTTTAGGCCTGAATTTATTAAAGAAATTAGGGGCCAAAAGAATAAAGGTGCATGGTGATTCTGAATTAATAATTAGGCAGGTGAATGGGGAATATACCTCAAAACATCCCAGACTTAGAGCCTATCGAAACGATGTCATGGATTTATTGAAAACATTTGAGGAATTTAAACTACATTTTCTCCCAAGAAACCAAAATATCCAAGCTAATAGTTTGGCTTTTTCTGCTAGGACATGCCTAACTCCTTATGAAACTAAACAATGCACAAATCAAATTAAATTCAGACCAGCTGTCCCTGATAACGAGAAATATTGGCAAGTTTTTGATGGAGACAAACAAATAGAAGACTTCCTGTAGTCCAGAAAGGAATTTGAACTACCAAGTTCAGATTTAGAATATGAAACAGATTTTCCTAGTGAATAAAATCTACTTGATGAAAAAGAAGGGTCTCCAGAGATGGCTGTCATAAATCTGTTGTCTAACAAACTTGAAAACACAACAGAAATTGTTGGAGAGTTAGAAAAAGAAGATTTAGAAACTCTGCAATCTAACAACGAAAGTTTGCCAAAGGGTTTGGTCCCTTTAGAAGAGTTGTTTGATTTCAATGATGTAGCCAAGAAACCAAAGCTGGAGCCTGTCGAGATTGAAGTAGAAGAGTGTAATATAGGCAGTGAACTAAAACCAAATATGATCAAACTGTCTAAGAATTTACCAGCTCACATCAAACTCAAATACATAGAGTTGTTTAAAGAATTTTATGATGTTTTTGCGTGGAGTTATGAGGATCTGAAATCCTATGGCACTGAAATAATTCAGCAGAAGATACCTCTCGAGGAAAACCAAAAGACATTTTAACAAAAACTGCGTATAATAAACCCTGTTCAGTTACATTTGGTTGAGAAGGAAATAAAGAAAATGTATGAAGCTGGTATTATTGTCCCTATTAGATATTCAGAGTGGGTGTCTAATCTTCTATCAGTTAGGAAGAAAACAGGAGATATTAGGCTTTGTATTGACTTTAGAGACTTAAACAAAGCCTCATTGAAGGAAAACTACCCTTTACCCAAGATGGATCATATTTTACAAAAGGTAGTGGGTTTTGAAAGAATTTCTTTGCTAGATGGCTTCTCAGGATACAATCAGATATTAGTACATCCTGATGATCAATTAAAGACAACTTTTACTACAGCTTGGGGAACTTTCATGTAGATGAAAATTCCCTTTGGTTTAATGAATGTTGGTGCTACTTTTCAGAGAGCCATGGATATTGCATTCTTGGAAGAATTAGGCTACTTCATCATTATTTACCTTGATGATGTCATTGTTTTTTCCAAGACAGATGAAGAGCACTTATAACACTTGAGAAAAGTATTTGAGAAATGCAGGAAGTTTGGGATATCTTTAAATCCTAAGAAAACACGGTTTGGTCTCCAAGGAGGTAAACTTCTTGGGCACATCATATCGGAAGAGGGGAGAAAGATAGACCCAAAAAGGATTGAGGTTATATTGCAAATCACTCATCCTAGAAACATCAAGGAACTTCAATATTTCATTGGAAAGATTAATTTCTTGAGAAGGTTTATACCCAACTTAGGTGAGCTCCTTAGAAACATTACAAACATGCTGAAAAAGGATGAAGGATTTAAGTGGACCTTAGAAGCAAATAAATATTTTGAGCTGGTAAAACAAGCATTAACCAAAACACCAGTTCTAATAAGTCTTGATTTTTCAAAATATTTTTATATTTTTTCATTTGCATCAAAACATACAATAGCTGCTGTCCTATTGCAGAAAAATCCACAAGGACAAGAGAAACCCATTGCATTATTTAGCAAGGCATTGAGAGATGCTCCTCTAAAGTACAACATCATGGAAAAAAAAGCATTTTCCTTAGTCAAAGCCTTAAAAGACTTTAGAGTTTACATTTTGCACTCCCACATCATTGCCTTTGTCCCAAATTCAGTTGTGAAAGACATTCTAACACAGGACCCAGATGGTAAGAGAGGTAAGTTGATTGCCGTGATACTTGAATATGATTTAGAGATCAAGCCAACTAAACTCATTAAAGGCCAAGGACTAGCTAGATTAATGGCTAAATTAAATTTTGAAGTTCTTGATATAAATATGATAAATGCTTTAGATGAACAAGAGGAATTGTCAACTCCCATTGTTGAAGACCATTTTATAAATTCCTCTTGGTATGCTGATATTCTATATGTTTTGCTTAATTTGAATACACCTCTTGGTTTATCAAAAAAAAAGGCAAGGTTTTTAAAGTTAAAAGTTGTAAACTGCTACATTGCAGATAAATGTCTTTATTGGAAAAATGCAAGTGGGATATTGCTTAAATTTTTCCCTCAGAATGATGCAGAAAAGGTTAAGCACGAGTTCCATGAAGGAGAATGTGGAGGCCACCTCTACTGGAATACAACAGCCAACAAAATCCTTAGAGCTGGTTACTATTGGCCCACCCTCTTTCTATATGTACACAAGATGATAATTACATGTCATAAATGCCAAATTTTTGAAGGAAAAATAAAATTGCTTACGTTACCTTTGCATCCAATCATTGTTGAAGCTCCTTTTCAATAGTGGGGTTTATACTTCATAGGAGAAATCCATCCACCCTCATCTGCCCAACATAGATGGATTCTCACTAGAACTGACTACTTTACCAAATGGATAGAAGCCATCCCTTCTAGACAAGCCAATGACTCTGTCATCATAAAATTCATCGAGACTCATATCCTCTCTAGATTTGGCTGTCCTAGGAAGATCATTACTGATAATGCTACAGCATTTGGATCCAAGAAGATGGTTTAATTATATCACAAATATCATATAACATTGGGTCATTCTACTGCTTATTACCCTCAAGGTAATGGGCTTGCAAAATCCTCAAACAAGAGTTTGGTGAACATAATCAAGAAGTTGCTGGAGGACAACAAGAAGTCTTGGCACACAAAGCTAGTGCATGCACTATGGGTTGACAGATTAACACTTAAGAAATCTATTGGAATGTCACCTTACCAGCTTGTGTATGGAATAGATTCAATTTTTACAACCAACCTTGGTGTACCAGTCATGAAGCTGATCCAAGAAGTTAAATCTGAAGACAATGACATGGTAAGAAGAATAAATCAGACCATACATCTTCAACAAACTAGACAGGAGGTTTACAGCAAAGCATTACAAAAGAAAGAGAGCATCAAGAAGCTTTTTGATAGAAGGACAAAAGCCAATAATTTTAACATTGGTGACAAAGTGTTAAAGTGGGATTCAAGGAGAGAAGAAAAGGGAAAGCATGGGAAATTTGATAACTTATGGCTTGGCCCTTATCTCATCCATTCTACTGCTGGTAACAATGATTATTTCTTGCAAGAGTTGAATGGAGCTGAACTGTTTGGGGGTCACGTCAATGGCAGGATGCTTAAACATTATTTCTCTTGATCCTATCATGTTTGGAAGCCTTTTTATCTTTTTCTCATTATAAATATTTCATCCATCATTGCATTCAAAGTTAGAAAAATAAAAAATACAAAAACAGTGAAAGATAGAAAAGAGGGCAGATTGTAAAAACAATAAAGGGACAGCCCCATACCAAAAAAAGAAACAAAATCTGAAAGTGTGCAAGCTCAAATTCCACTCATAAAAAAACACTCCTAGTTAGTCATATAGCCTAATCATGAATAATTAGTTTTAAAGTGACTACTGATAGGTTAGTGAAATTAGATTTTCCAAACATCTTAATCTTGGCTTATCAGTTAGGTAGACTAGGATAGAAAAATAAAGGTTCAAAAAAGATCAAAATTTGAACCTAAGATTCAAAAAGAAAGAATGACTCTAATCTATTGAAAATTTTGAGTCAAAGATAAAAGTAAATTGTTTGTAGTAAACCCAAAACTTGAACCAGGGAACAAAGAAAAAACAACTCAAACAAACTAAAAAACAGAGCTGAAGAAAAGAGAAGGATGTGCCTAAAAATTTCAGATCTTAAGCCTTCACCATTTTTGATTTAATTTTCTGCAAATAATAAATCTATGTGAAGCTTGTTTTTATGCCATGGATCAGCAACAAGTTAGACTGTTCAATGCTGACTTGTATGCTTTTAAATTTCTTATTTTAGAAGTTAGAGAATAAAATCTATTAGACTGTTTAATCCTAACAGATAGTAGTTAGGTAGAGAAGCTTATGAACTCAACTGTTTAATCCTAACAGATAGTAGTTAGGTAGAGAAGCTTATGAACTCAACTGTTTAATCTGAGTTCATGGAGAAATAAGAAGTAGATTTAGATTATTTTTATGTTTTCAAAAGAATAAAATGTTTGTGGAAAGAGTTTTCCAATCCAAATGCACTCTCAAAGAAGAAAAAATGTTAGATCAGTAGGATTAGGTAGGTAGAAAGCTTGTTTGATAGAGTTCCATTATTTTTCATGGCTACTAACATTATCGTAACATAATAAGATAATCCTAGTGAAGAAATTTGCAGCCCAATGGATGACGCATTGATCAGCTCCCAAAGAACTTAGGTCTGAAGTTCTTGACACCTTCAAGAAGGTGCCATCCCCATGTGGAGCCACTATTAGCCACCTATAAAATTTGTCATATCAAATGGTGGCTAAATCATTTTTCAAGCCTTCAAGAAAAAAGTTTCATGCAAAATTGTTAGTTCTTGAAGTCTTAACAAGATGACTTATCCTTGAGTTAATTTTCACTATTGTTTCCCTCTCAAATATGAAAATCTATTGTTTTCCTGAAGAAAAGACTACTGCAAAAACTCCATTTTCCCCTCATTTTACCCCTCCTTTCACTCATAATTAACCTCCATTTTATACTTTTTTTCCCCCATGAAATTCCTCTATTTTCCCTCATTTCCCTTCTTCTCGTCATAAAAACCCCTTTAATAAGGTTTAAAACTCATTTTTTAAACCTTACCGAAACCCCCAAAATCCTTTGAAAATCCTCGAAAAATCATAAAAACCCACTTTTTCATTATAGGCCTAAGACCCTTTTGGCTAAGCCCTAAACCACTTCCCCACCATGCGACTTGGCATTGGAACCAAGCGTTAAGGCCCTAAGGCACTTATCGCAATTGGGAAATTCATAAGAAACACATTTCTTTTTGTTACATTAAAAATTTCTGATGTGATTGATATTTGACCCTAGCCCCGAGCCCTTTCTTTCTGCATAAAACAATGTTAAGACCAAGCGTTGAGGCCCGATCGCACAATCGAAATCAGGTGTTCCCTTGTATCTTGTTACCTTTCACTTGTTAAAACTTTCGATTGCGATTGGTCCTGTATATAAAAACCCCTCCCCGATAACAAATTTTCCTTTGTATTTCTTTAAAAACCCACTTTTCCTATATTGTTATAAGTCCTGACAGTTTATTGCTTGATAAAATATCAGCCTTTGATATAAAAATGATCAAAAGGTCTTCGGGATCTTGCATCAGAGTTTTTCTTTGGATGCATTTAAATATGTTATGGCCCCCCTCCCAATTGGTCACCTCCCAATGGCTTCCCAGCTGTTGATCTTCTCCACTAGGCCGAGATCCGATGGCCCTCATCACTCTGTTCAATAACCTACATACCCGCCTTTAGCACCCATAACCTAATCTTCGCCATCGATCTCTCCAAATATCAACAGTCCACATATAATCGCATCAGCACTTTCCATTTTTGTCCCCCTGCCGATCACGATCTTTCGATTGTATCTGGGTTGTCCATACACTAAGATCCGATGGTCTAGATCAATCCTTGCAACCTTTTTTAATTTCATACAAACCCAACAGTGTAATTTTTTTCGGCAAATCTTTGTCGTTGATCTCTGCAGATCAACGACCTGCATTAAACCAAACTCCGCCCGACCCTCGTCTCATATTTTATTTCATTAACCTTGAGATTTAATCTCGACCGTTCATTTCTTTCATCCAATGCCTTAGAATAAACCCGATAGGCCCAACTCCTTCAGGTCCTACTTTTCCCTAGATCGAATCTCCACCATCCATTCCCTGATTCGACGGTCAAGATTAAAACCACCGTTGACCCCCCCCCACCTTTTATCACCCATGCATCTATTCTTCATCGCGCTCTCCTCCTGACTGTCTAATCTAAGGCCCCATATCTGACAGCTAGCGCGTGGTTTTGCATGATTTTAAGCCCAAGCATTAATTTTTTAAAATCATGCGATGAGGGTGGTTTTAAAAGGCCACATGTAAGCCAGTAATGCATATCACGTTCAAAAAGGTAAAACTGCCTTTCTCCCTTTTGATCGCGCGAAACCGGCAGTTTCTCCAGCCGAAACCACCATTCCCATTCCCATTTCATTTTCCCGAAATAGATCCCCGTCGTTGATCTTTGATATCTAATGGCTCAAGTTTGATTTCACCCTCAGTTCATCGCCCTCCACCCATCCTCCAAGGGATTTCATAAGCCAATCTCTGTCATTGATCTCTGTGGCTGATCTAATCTGACGGCTCAGAATCCTTCAAGAAACCCCAATTTCATTTTTAACCCTTTTTCCCTCCGCCAAAGGTTTTCCACCATTTCCATTGTATATTCTTCCATTTCACGATAAATTGGCCCTTCTACATTATATTTCCCTAGTCAATCTCGACCGTTGATCTTTACAAGATCGACGACCCTGACTTAATCTCCCCACTATTTTTTCAACTACCTCCCTATCTAACCTAGCGAGCAATCTCCACCGTTGGATGCTTTCATCCAATGGCCATAATATAACCAAAACCTTTGAAGAAGTCCAAATCCAAATACGCAGGATTTTCTTAACTTTTTCTTGTTTTGTGCAGGTTTCAATGGTTTTTCAATTATTTTAAAGGAAAGTTAAAGGTCCGGGATGACGATCCCTCAGGCCTTTATTCATAAAAGAGATCACTCTGTCGGGGTTCCATATCATGTTTCATTCAGTGTCTCATGAGCATTGACACCATTATAAAGCCCCTGTAATGCTTACACATCAACAAGACATAGCAAAGCTTAATCAAACAGAGTATCAGTGTTAAAAGATCCGGCCATAGCAGAGATGAAGAATTGAAGATGGTTTACACAGTTTTTGATGGATTATGGCCTAAATCAATTATATAAAGCCTAATCCACCCAATTAAACACAATTTTAAGAACAGAAGACAAAATTTAGGCCTAATTATGCCTAACACACAGATGAAAGAAAAATTATTAGTGTTTAAAGAAAAACAATAAATATCTATCAGTCCGAGAAAGCCTCCACTGCCACATCAGAGGCTAATTGAATCCTCTCAGTTACCAAAAGCCACTTGTAGCCTCAAAGCATTCAAAAGAGGTCATAGTTATTGCCAGAACAGAAGATATTTTCCCCAATGCAACTGAACAGTTATTTCAAGCCAAAGGAACTTACTACCACTGTCAGTGAAAGTTATTACAAACACAAGGGAAAGCCTTAAAGTCAAAAAAATCTTCCCAGCAAGCTTAATACTTAATGTAAACCAATTAATACGATGAAAATATCTGAATTCTTCTCCATTGAGCTCCTCAAAGGCCAAGAAGCATTAAACTGTATTAATTGAACCTAGAAGATATTTTATCCCGTCTCACCTCCTCATTTCTTCTATAAATACTTCTGTAGAAGATGAGATAATGTTGGTCACTGCATATATGTTTCCTGTAAATAGTTTATTGAAGCTGCGGTAAGCTCTGTTTGTAATTGAAGATACCTAAGTTGAGATGAGAAGTTTGAAGCTATAGAGAACCATTGGACTTAAAGATTCTAACTAGTTTGAAGTATCAAATACAAGATAATTTATGGTATCCTGGTCTAAGTCAATGGTGATGTTTTTCTTATTTTAAATTGTTATTTTATTTTTGTTTCCATTCTGTCCATATTCTCTGATAAAGAACAACAATTATAGAGTTAGGATTTACTGTCAAAGGTACGTTGCTCTTACTGATAAGCTTTATCTACATTTTTTCTTCCAAAATTTTGTATTTACGAATAATTTAATACAGTCCAAACAGTTAGGAATGATGGAGTTCCCTCATACTACTATATAAACTTCAAACAATTTTCTTGAATGTTATTTTCAGTTTCTGCGAAGTAAAGCTGAACTAGGGAAGTCTATGGTGAGCCTTGTCCTCTAGTTTTATCTCCAAATGTTGTCTGAAAGTTTCCCTAAGGGTATGTTGAAAGCAGGATAGGTTCAAAGTCCTTACCTGATCTTAGACTATTTTTTGTTATCTTATATGTTGTCTTGAATGTTTACTAAGTAAAGCAGAGCTAGGGAAGTCTATGGTGAGCCCTGTCCTCTAGTTTCTTCTCCAACAGTTTCTTTGAAAAGTTTCCCTTTGAATATGCTGAAAGCAGGATAGGTTCAAAGTCCTTACTTGATCTTAAGATATTATTTTTGTGTTTTAAATTTTTTCTATTAAAAGTGCATCAAAAGCAAGCTAGTTTCAAAGTACTTACCGAATCTTAGATTACTTTTATGTCTTTCTTAAGTGTATGCCAAAAGCAGGATAGTTTCAAAGTACTTACTTGATCTTAGGCTGCTCTTTGTTCTTCATTTGTTTAATTTTCCCTTCTTATTGTTTCATTTCATTCCATAAAATCAACTTTAAAGAGATCCTTAGACATAGATGACTTGCCTCTTGGACCACTCTTGAACCTTGTTGTTTCAATTAAATCCTACTATGACTCCATAGCCCAATGGATTGAAGTTGTTTCTTGCCTATCTTCTTAGCTGAATCATTTTTCACTTTCATTCACCTTCACCCTTCATTTAGACTTCCTTCACCTTCACATATCTTTTCCCAACCAAAACAAACAAAAACCTTGTTCTTCATAACTAGCCTAATATCACATTTCAAGCCTTAAAGATAAATCAATCTTTTCACTTATAGAGAGATCCCTCTCTAGATTCAGGAGGGCTAGATCCTAGAATCCAAAAGTGGTTCCAATGTCCTCCCCGCATTTTTAGTCTCACCAATATGTTGAAATTAGAGGGAAATAACACTAAAAACCCAAAGAAACAAAAGTTTTTGTTGCCTCCCCATACCTCCATCATACAAATCATGTGGTGAGAACAAGGTGATTGATATGAAGAATGTCATATCACCACAATGTGTCCATACTCCTTGCTGCCCAATGATGCAAGTATCCTTCCACATACCCTTAGAAAGAGGATGATGGCCAAACTCTTTCAAGAGTAGCCAATGTAGCCAAGCCTCCTGCTACCTAGTATCATAGATTTGCAAGTAGCTTTCCAGCTTCTTGCTCTCCATCCACATCCATTCATCCACCGATGGATGCCTCCCATCATGTTCTTCCTTAGCACTCTCCCAAAGAAGAATACCATCCTCCCAAATCAAATTTCTTCTCTTGCATTTCATGGGATTTTGAAATGCAACTCTTTGGAGATCTTCTAGAGAAGACCTCTCACCAATGCCCCCCTTTAATCCACAAAGATCCAAGTATGATGAGGGAAAAACCTCCTGAAATTGTTGAATAACCTTGCACTCCATGATGTGTTGAAGTGCACCTCCAATGAGATCTCTCCATGAGACCTTCTCTTGATCAATGGCCTTCCAAAACCAATAAGGTTCTGGATCTGCTGCAGGTATAAGTTTCTCTTTAAGTTGGGGAATTCTCATTGAGAAAGAATCATCTGGAAAGGAGAAAGGGTTTCTCACTTCAATATGTCTACCATCTATCTCTTCTTCCTCCATTGCTTCAAGAATGAAGCTGCCATTTGAATGCCCCCATAGGGAATGGGTCCTCTTTTCTTCATTATTTCTCTTGTACAGCGCAGTATAATTCTGTTGCTCTAAGTCAACAGTATGCAAAGATGTATATCCCTCCATAAGATTTGCTGAAATGACAAGAGATGGAAACTTAAGCATAGCTTGGTGAAATTTGGAAGCTTATTGTAGGGCTACAAGACTTTCTTCCTCATATGTGTTAGCTTCCCAAACTGCTGAAGATGAAGGTTGCTCCTCCATGGTTACAACAATTTTGGTACATGCCTCTTCAACTAGTGGTTAGGGCTTCTCCTCCTTTTTTCCAAATTTTTTGATCAACCTTTGAGAGAACTCCGCAAGAGTTGACACTCTTGCATGGCTCAAATGGATTAACCACCAAGTATTTTCCTCACCTTCCAGGTGAAACACTGTAATTTCTACAACCTCTCTATCTAATACTGGATGTATCAGGAAGAAAGCCTCTAGATTCATCACCCAAGCCTTTGCTACACATGTGAGTGATCCATCAAAAGTGGACAATAGGAATATATTGACTCTCATCATCCCATAGTTGTAGGGTCTTCTTTCTTCCTCCAGCTGAATAAACTGCGGTAAAGCTAGAGTATTCTTGAAGGTTCTAGGTTTAGCTTGGTATTCAGCAATGTATTCACTTAGAATTTCATATTACAAGTTTTCTTCATGCTTTATGTATTCTCCTGTTTGAGAATAGGAAGTGCATGGCCCTTCCTCTTCTTGAACCCTCTAGGAGTTTCCTTGCATTTCTTCATCTGCTTAAACTCCTTGGGGAGGTGCTTCCCAGATTTTAAAAGTGATTAGATAAATCTCATTCTCTTCATCATTATGATCTGATTCTTTTTCTTCTTATAGCATAATGGCTAAAACTCATAGGATGAGCCAATACTATGCTTTGATACCACTGTAATATCCCTAAAATGGGAATGCAACAATGCATAAGCACAATAATGGAATAGAAATGAGAAATAACTCATAAAAATTTTTAGAAACACATATCCATCAAATATATGTTGCAGCAGAAAAATTATGATCCATTACATCAGCCAAAAGTGGGTAAAAGCAGCAATTTATGACCTAAAAAAGTTATATTTAGAAATTTGCATATATTAGGGGAAAATAATGTTGGGATCCCTTAGCATATGTAATTTTTGACTCATACCTAGAAAATATTAAGAAACAAATATCTTTTTCTTGTTTAAACAGATCTCCCGGTCTCGGTATGGCTAAAAAACACTGAAATCCCATGACTTGACTAAACAAAAATTTCTTGAAACCTACATAGCGTCATTTTAGGAGGGTTTATGATTAAAATATGCTGAAAATATCTGATCAAGAGTTTTATTTCTCAAAACATGAAGAAAAATAGGGATCTAGCCCCTTTATACATCAAGAAGATAACCCAGGAAGGGTTTCATGACAGCACAATGTACAAGATGCATAGATCTACAGATCTGGATTTGAAATAACATAGTATGCTGAAGAAATATTATATAAATATATGAAGAGTAAAAAATTGAAGGAGGATCCTTCTTACAAAAATTTCCAGGAGAAGGGTTGGCCCTTTCCCTGAGAAAGCAAGAAAAGATTGAGGGAATTGACCCTCTCATTGCAATACTACAAAGAATGACACAATTCCTGGAAGGGACTATGCTTTAGCTAATGGAAGTGCTTTGGCCAAGTGCCAAGATATGGAAATATGCTCCAATATCTCCCTTACTAATCTCCCAAAGGAATGGAGACTCCCTCCTTTTAAAAATGAGTGTAGGAAGTGGTGTTGTGAACCCTCACTGCAACACCCTGCAACACGACATTATACTGCTGCAGAAATAATGTTGTAGATGAAGGAGGATTCTTGGCCTCATTCTTGGATGTGAGGAAAATCAGTACAAGCTCCTTCAATATGCCTCTCAATAAAAAAGAAGGATTCCTAAATAGGAGATCGTTGTGCTAAGCAGCATAGCAACTATGCTAAACAACAAGAGAATGCAGAATAGTCTAAGCAGACAAATCAAATATCATTCATAAGATGTATTGCTATGGCTGCCTTTCCCTCATTTTATACATGTGTGAGCCTTATTTCCTTGGGCCCCACTCAATTAGGGTTTCCTCCACCAAGGAATCTTCCTCTCACTATCTCTGCATTGTCTCATAAGATGCTCTCCACCTCCTATCCCAACGTTGTTGACTTGGTCAAACTTGACCTTGTCCACATGCAAAAGTCTTGTTCACACATGAAGGTGTGAAATATAGCCTTTATGTTGATACCCTTTCACATTATGAGGGATTTTATTTATATTTTCATTATGCATGGGCCTCCTTACCTATTTATTCATCTCCTAAGTGAAATCAGCAAAATTTAATATTCCAATTTGTTGCATACAAATTTTGGAATATTACACAAGTGTTCATGCAGGTCCCCTGGTCCCAAAAACGTCTTTATGCATAGGTGAGCTAGAGGTTCAAATTGTAAGATGATAATATCACAACTTTCCTCTTGATCCTGAAATGCTACCTTATGCATGTCCCACCACCTCGCAGGAGTTGCGTGCATGGTGAGATTAAGGGCCCATAGCCTTCGTTCCCTTGGGACATCAGCTTCAAAAGTTCACAAAAAATCCTTAATACTACTAGAACCATAAAAGTAGGGAAAGTCTCTTACCTCTAAGGAAATACACCAGAAGCTCTTTATGATCTTAAGACAATGAAATGTAGAGACATCATGTAACTGATTTTTCCAATTTTCTATCTCCCCATCGGAGTCAGAAAAAAATTCGTTGTCCTTCTCCCAGCAAAGCACACCATCAGCTGTAGGATTGATCCAATATTCATCTCGAGTGGTTAATTTATAGAGGTGATCCACATCCTCTCCTTCATGCACCGGTTCTATATACCACTCACCTTTCGTACGGTCTAGTGGGACTATCACCCTCGTACCCTCATTCTCAAAGACCGTGCTTCTTTTCTTTAGATTGATAATGCCTCCCATATATATAGCCCACTCTAGCCCTACAAGCACAGGGTAAGGGTCTGCATCTTCCACAATCTAGATTACTTAAAAGTTGGTGCATACCTTAACTCCTGCGATATCTACCATAATCTTCAACAACCGCCCCAATGGTATGATCTTCTGCTTGTTAGCCATGCACAGTTGTATGGTATACCATTCAAGCTTAGGTTCTCTCATCCGTTGCCATGTCTGCTTTCATAGGATGTTCGCATCCGAACCTAGGTCCAAGATGACCTGATCCATCTCATATTCACCAATCTGCACAGTAAGCCGCATTTCTCGACCAATGTGTTTCTTATGCTTGTAAAGTTTGTTCGCATCCTTAACTTCTGCGAAGGGGTTAGCTCTTTTTGCGCAGCTTTATATTAGTTCTTGAAGATTTTCTACTACTTTCTAGCTACGCAGCAGCTTCATACATTCTTGCAGAAATGGTTTAACTTTGTCATATGTTTTCAAGTGCGTCGGAGTCTTGGATGTAGATGCCTCATACTTTGTAAAGTCATTGCATGCTGCGACAAAGGTTTCCTTCTCATTTTGTAGGTCCAAGCCTTCCTACTTAACTAATACTTTTCAGATAAGTGCTTTAGCCATGGCTTTCTCCTTTTCTCCTCCAGTAGTCGTGTTGCTACATGTTATGGCATTTATGCTCAATCCTTCTTCACGCGGTTTAGACTAAACACTCTGCACATTTTGCATAGTTGTATGTTGTTTTTCCTGCATTTTTTCTATCAAAATTGGATAGTCTTCAATCATATGGTCTAGTTATCTACAATACCTACAAGATTGTCATGCAGGGTTCGGATAGTCCCTTACGAAGTTCCCTACTTCTCCACAATTATAGCAAATCAATTGTCCTCTTCCCCGACCTGTGCTTCCACCTCTACCCCCTCCCCTGCCCCTAGTTGGGGAGTTGCCTATGCTTGAGGGGGATCTTGGTGACGAAGGGTCAACCTACACCTTGTAGAGGTTTCCCCAATATATCATTAAATCATAAGTCCAAATTTATTTTTCATCATGTCCTACCGATCGACAAAACCTACACCATTGTTGCTTTAATTTCAGAACATACACACCAAGACAGGGGCAGTGGTTGGTGTCATGTAGTCCAGCTATGTGACAATCATCACACCACAACGTTGGTCCACTTTGTCCTGCAGTATCCCTAGGGCACAATAGACTGGGTCCCCCAACTTACAGGTAGTCTACTAGCAGTGGGCACTAATCCTTGGTATGGCTATATTATTTGCATCATATGCACCATAATTCTGGGCTAGCTTCTTTCCCTTGGTCCTTTTGCAGGTTATGGATTTCCATGTGCATCGCCTCTAGATCTCCTTGGATTTTTTGTACTACCAACTAGGTATCATCTCTCGGTGTTTCTTCTAACTTCATAGAAATCTCCAAGCCTTTTCCTATGATTCAATGGCTTGCTGACCCATAGGTACATGTAGGTGAGGCAGTAACATAGTAGTGAACCATTCCTTGTGTTGTCTCTCATCATACAAAAATTCCCCTTCTCTGATCACCTTATTTAGCCACTATTCAGCCTCCCATACAGACTCAGAAGGCCCTTGCTTGAAATATTTTAGGTCATTCACTATCTGAGAGTAGGATTTAGGCTCGAAACTGTTGTTTCAGGGCATTTTTAACCTCTTGAATGGTCGCATTTGCATGTTGAGCTGCGTATCCCATGTACCAATCTAGGGCTCTTTCTTCGAAGGCAAGGGATAGTTGCGCCCTGTTTACAGCATCGCTGGCCACATTCTGCGTAGTCCATACTGACTCTGCGAAAAACCAAAATTGGTCCATATCTTCATCTCCTACACCTTTGAAAGTGGGTAGCTGTAATGTTCGCACAATTAGCATAGAGCTAATTGGAACATTAATTTTTATTATATCAGCTAAGAAGTGAATAAATGGGTTAGGAGGCCCATGAGTAGGAATAAAATCCCTCATAATTTGAAATGGATAATCAGAATAACCATATTTTTCACCCTCAAGTGTGAAAAGGGGCAAATGCATGAGGACAAGGTCAAGTTTGACCAAGTCAACAGCGCTGCGATAGAGGGAGTGGATCACTTGATAGACAACGCAGTGTGAATGGGGGAGAGAAAATTTGGTGGAGGAAACCCTAATGTGTGGGGGCCAAGACAAGAAGGCTTTCATTTGTATAAAGGGAGGAAAAGACAGCGATAAAGGGATATGTATTGAATATAGATTTTTGTCTGCATGATTATCTGCTCTCTTCAATTGTTTAACTGAGATTTCTATGCTGCTTAGCACAAGGGATTTCCTGTTTAGGAATCCTTCTCCCTTCTTGAGAGGCCTCTTGAGGGATTTTACTTCATTCTCCACATTTGAGGCTCAAGGCCAAGCCACCTCCTTCAACTACAACATTATTCCTACAATAGGAAATGTTGCGTTGCAGGGTGTTGCAGTGGAGGGTTCCACAACACCACTGCTAGAGCTTATCTTTTAGAGGAGGGAGATTCTATTTCTCTGGGAGGTCAGTGAGGAAGATTCGGGAGCTGATTTCACATCTTTGGCATTAGGCCAAGCATTTCCCATCTCCTACAACGCATTCCATCTCCTTGGCTGCGTTATTTTTGAGTATATTTGCAGTAGGGGTTTGTACCACTATTTTGAAGGGTGAGATCTTTAGTGATTGGATCAGCCTTTCACCTGAAAGATCCATTGGATGAGATTCAACCATCATATGCAACATATTTAGTTATCATCATCCATTTCTTGAGTTGCAGCTGCTACTCAGTTTTTGTCACTGCAACTCCGACATTTTTTCCATTGTGTATATTTCAGCCAATCCTTCTAGGATTGACTTGACATTGTTTTTAAGGGGTTTAGAGATTTGCTCCCCACATTATTTGAGCTATACATTTCTAAATCCATGTATTGAAATTCATTATGTAGCAGTGTCTCTTATAAACTCCGCAGTCATAGGCTTGGATTTCCTATATGTAGTAGTGTAATTCATATTTCTTGTACATGTTCCTTTGAGGTGGATTTTCCTAAGCTTGAGTGATCATTTCCTTAAGATCTTGTACACATTCTTCTACTGTAACATTAATAATATGGCTATGAGATCTTCTTACATTTTCTGAAGTTGATGCAATGCTTCTCTTTCATTATTGTGTTTACATATTGCTGTAGCTCCACATTTGGAATATCTTAAGATATTCCCAATAGTGTAGATTTTCCCTATTTTGGGATATTACAGTGGTATCGAAGCATGATCTTTGGCTCAGCCTGTGAGTTTCAGCCATAAGAAGATAGAAGAGATCAAGATGATGAAGAGGATGAGCTTGCTCTCATAAGTTTTCAGATCCAGAAAGAACCTCTCCAAGGAGGTTAAGAATATGGAAGAAGGAGAAGAGGAAGGACCATGCACTTCCTACTCTCACAAAGAAGAAGACATGAAGCATGAAGAACACTTGGAATCTAAAGTTCTAAGTGAATACCTTGCTGAATGCCGAGCTAAACCTAAAGCCTTTAAAGAGACTCTAGCTTTACCATAATTTATTCAGCTGAAGGAAGAGAGAAGACCCTACAGCTATGGGATGATGAGAGGCAATAGATTTCTATTGTCCACTTTTGACGGATCAATCAAATGTGCAGCAAAGGCTTGGGTAATGAAGCTAGATGCTTTCTTCCTACTACATCTAGTAGTAGAGATAGAGGCTGTAGAAATTTCAGCGCTACACCTTGAAGGTGAGGCAAATACTTGGTGGTTCAACCATTGGAGCCATGCAAGGGTATCTACTCTTGCTGATTTTTCTCAAAGGATGATCAGAATATTTGGCCAAAGGAGGGAGGAGCCCTCACCACCAGTTGAAGAGGCATATACCAGCGTTGTCACAGTCATGAAGGAGCAGCCTTCATCTTCAGTAGATGGGGAGGCCAACACATTGGAGGAGGAAGCCCTTATAGCCATACAAGATGCTTCCAAGATTTCCAAAGGTATGTGTTACACATAAATTTGTCACCGTCCCTGCAATTCCCCATCCCGCACATTGGAGGGCTCATTCCATGACCTCTGAGCAGTGACATAACTTGAAAACACTTTCATGGCATTCCCCTAGACATGTAATTTCATTACCCTGAAGACATCTCATTGTGAAAAACCCTAAAAATAGCCTTTTCATCCTTGGCGCGACTAGCCAGTGTTATACCCGCGCCAATGGGGGAAATCTTCTAAAGAGGGTGCGCCAATTGGCACTCTTTCTTAGAGTCACACTCGCGCCAGGCTTAATAAAGGGTGTTTTTAAAAAATAAATGGTGGAAGATTGACTTTAACCAACTCCTGAACTGGTCTCTAAATTGAGTTGGGACGTTTGGCTCTGAATTTCCATGTAGAGGAAGTAGTTTGCCACCTCCCATGGAAGCTTCCTTGAGGATAGGACCAATCCCATGATTGTAGGGATCCCAACTCCTCTTCCACCATCTATATAAGCTTTCCATTTCCCTTTGCAAGCTAATCTCCAAGAGCCTTCATAGCCTAAAGAATGCTGCAAGAGCTTTGATAGTCCTCATAGTGCCAAATCCATAGCAAGGAGATTGACGATCGAAGAGAGAGGCTTGTCCCTATTCCCGACAAGCTTTACCGAGATGTATTCCACTGACGACCTACCAAAGGAGGATTTCAGTGTCAGAGCCAGGTTGTATCATCCTTTGTTTCATTAATATAAGCGACTAAGATTATAGTTCCACTCGTATTGTTCATGCTTGTTTATGAGTTGTGTCCTCTCTGACTGACACATAATTGCAATTATATTGTTTTACGCTCATATGTTCGTCGTGTTTCTTGTACATGCATGTGTTCGATCACATCAAGTGGTGGAATTGTGACCGGTTGGAGCAAGGGATCGAGAGCACTATCCTCTCTGCAATGACAACAGCGTTGGACCTTAGGTAGGCCTTCTATCGCGCTTTGATTTTGCAATTAGGAGCTTGCGTTGTAGCGTGTTTGATTGTTGCTAGACCCGATCTAGGCTAGTAGGGATTTCCTCTATCTGTAGAGGGGATTTACCTCCACAAAAAATAATTACAAGTTCAAGCATGCGAATATGTGAGATGAAGTCGAACATGCGAGAACAATATGCTTGAATTTCCATCTCTTTTCATTTCAGCAAACATTATGGATGGGTCAACATCATTACATGTTGTTGATTTAGAGCAACAGAATTGCACTGCACTGTGCAACCTTGAATCAGTCAAGGGAGAGATGAACCATCATCCTCATGAGCCATTCTTAATTTTCATACCATGCGCGAGGTTGGGGTTTGAAGGCTTGGAGGAAGAAAATATAGATGGTAGACATCTTCAAGTGAGAAACCTTTTCTCCTTTCGAGATGACACTTTCTCAATGAGCACTTCCCACCTCAAAGAGAAACTTCTACTTGCAGTAGATCTAAGGCCTCTTTGGTTTTGGAAGGCCATGCATAAGGAGGAGATCTCATGGAGAGATTTCATTGGGGGCACACTTCAACACATCATGGAGTGAAAAGTTATTCAACAGTCTGAGGAGGCAATTTCCTTCTCACACTTGGATCTTCATGGATTCAAGGGGGAATAGATAGATGATGGGGGACATATTAGAATGGATAACATCTCTCATGTTTGTGTTGGACACTCCTTGATCCTTTACACATCATGATGGGAGGTTTTTTCCTACCACCTATTTGGGTCCTTATGGGGTCAAAATGATCCTTGAGAAGAATGCATTTCAACATCCCATGAAATGGAGGGACAAAAATCTGATTTGGGAGGATGGTAGCCCTCATGGGAGGAGTACTAAGGTGGGAAACAGAAGGAGACATCCACAAATGGTTGAGTGGATGTGGATGGAGAGTAAGGAGTTGGTGAGCTACTTGCATATTTATGATACTGGGTAGCAAGAGGCTTGGTTGCGCTGGTTACTCTTGAAGGAGTTTGGCCATCACTTGGAATACACTCTTCCTAAGGGTATGGGGATGGAGAAGATGTGGTAGGATGCTTGCATCATTGATCAGCAAAGAGTATGGATGCATGGTTTTGATGTGACATTCATATCATTCATTATGTCTTCATCACATGTGTTGTATGATGAGGGCATGAGGAAGCGACAAACACTTTTGTTGCTTGGGTTGTACTTGAGAGAGCAAGGGTAGATTTTCTCTCACATATTGTATGATGTTTTAGGGGTAGGAGATGGCACTATCATGGTGCAAAGAGGCTACTCATTGGAATTTTATGATCAGGAGGTACTTCCATCTTGGAAGGCATTCCATATTTGCAGCAACATTATTGGAGGAGTGTTTGACAATCAGCATGCCAAAGAATTGAGTTATGGGTTGGCAGGAGCTTATTTGCAGAGGCCAACAACGTTGTTCCTTTGGGGCATGGACTTATTCATGTATTATTGCATCAATTTACTTTTATCACATGGTGAGGATGTTATTTTAGCATCTATTAATTATGTAACACAATATTTGCATCTTCTTACCACTGTCATACAATGCATTGCTCCACAAGAGGGAAAGTTTAGTGTTGAGCCCCATGAGCAAGATTTTTCCAGCTATTATGATGGAGACAACCATCCTTTGTTTAACCATGGGAAAGTGTTTTATTATTTCTTGTATTCTTAGCTAGCACACTCACACATTTACTATTCACTAGTAGATGTGATGATTCACACAATGAGCCATTTGTCAAAACACAACTTGCCATACTATTTTCTGAAGTTGCAGTGGGAGAGACTGCGTTGTGTCCACTTGAGAAATTTTTTGTATCATGCAGCATCATGTAAAACATTCAGCAAACTTCTCATTTGGATACTCTATGATGATCATGTCTTATTCATCATGGATGAAATGTTTTGGGCTAGCTTGTTTTTCAATGTTGGAGAGGACATCCTTGAAGGATTGTTCTTCATTTTTCCACTTGAGGGAAATAATTTTGCAGCCAAGGATCAACACATAATATACACTTATCATGAGTGGAGAGGAGGACAGTGTGGGGTAGACTACCTTTTCTGCCATGATCAAAATTTCAGCCCACCTAATTTGCATGAGCCAAAGGTGGAGGAAGACTTTCAGGAGTTGCCATGTTGGAGGGTAACTAATTTTGTTTGGATGATTTCTTGGGGGATAGTAGATTCATATGGGGATGGCAGATCCTAATTAATTTCAGCCTCATGCCTCAAAAAGGCCCTTTAGTTATATCCTTGCAGTTCCTCGAGGACAAGCAACATTTGGGAGGGGAGGACTGTAATGTTCCAAAAATTAGCATAGAGCTAATTGGAACTTTAATTTTTCTTATATCAGCTAAGAAGTGAATAAATGGGTAAGGAGGCCCATGAGTAGGAATAAAATCCCTCATAATGTGAAAGGGATCATTATAATAACCATATTTTTCACCCACAAGTGTGAAAAGGGGCAAATGCATGAGGACAAGGTCAGGTTTGACCAAGTCAGCAACGTTGCCATAGGAGGAGGGGATCACTTTGAAAGACAACGCAATGTGAATGATGAAGAGGTCATTTGGTGGATGAAAAAATAATGTTTGGGGGCCAAGGCAAGGAGGCTTTCATTTGTATAAAGGGAGGACAACGTAACCATAGATGGATATGTTGATGAATATAGAATTTGGTCTGCATGACTATTTGCTTTCTTCAGTTGTTTAATTGAGATTGTTGTGTTGCTTAGCACAAGGGATTTCCTATTTAGGAATCCTTATCCATTCTTGGGAGGCCTATTGAGGGATTTTACTTCACTCTCCACATTTCATGCTCAAGGCCAAGCCACCTCCTTCAGCTACTACGTTATTCCCGTAGCAGGAAACGTTGTGTTGCAGGGTGTTGCATTAGAGGGTTCCACAACACCATTTACTTCACTCATATTTCAGAGGAGGGAGATTATATTCCTCTGGGAAGTTAGTGAGGGAGATTCAGGAGCTGATTGTAGATCTTTGGCACCAAGCCAAGCACTTCCCATCACCTATAGTGTAGTCCATAACCTTGATTGCGTTATTTCTGAGTAGTTTTGTAGTGTGGACTTGCTCCACTATTTTGGAGTGTGAGATCTTCAGGGATTGGATCAGATTTTCACCTGAGATATCCATTGGATGAGATTCATTCATTATATGCAGCATCATCAGATATATTCATCCATTTCCAGTTCTTGAGTTGCAGCTGCTACCCTGGAACTCCGGCATTTTTCATTTCTGCATATTTCAGCCAATCTTTCCAGGATTGTCTAGAAATTTCCTTTGGGAGTGTTTATCTTTCCTCACCATATTGTATGAGCTATATATTGATATATATATATGTGTGTTGAAATATGCTATCAGCAATTGCTCCTTATAAAATTGCACTGTCATAGCCTTGGATTTCCATATGTAGCAGTGTATTTCATATTTCTTGTACATGTTATTTGAAGATTGGTTTTCCTAAGCTTGAGTGATCATTTCCTCAAGATTTTGTACACATTCTACTGCTATACATTAATAAGATGCCTATAATCTCTTATTACATTTTCTGAAGTTGATGCACACTGATTTTTCATTGATATGTTTACATATTGTTATGGCTCCACATTTGGAATATTTTAAGATATTCCCAATAGTGTAGAAATTCCCTATTTTGGGATATTACAGTAGTTTCATGTGTGCGGTAATATCTAATTCTAGGGGTGGTGGCAGTGGAGGAGGTATGGGTGAGTTCTTGCCCTTATGTGGATTCGAAGGTGGTGTCGTAGGAGGGCTATTTACTTCATGCACTGGGATGTAAAAAGATCTGTCCCCTTCTTGATTGAATCTGTAGTACTTACTACTTTGGGTTGTACCCTCACTTTGATCCGAGCTCATTCACTCGGTATGGCTGCACAGAATGCCCATTTTTCACAACAATATTTTAATCAACAATGGCAGCATTTTCAAGAACTTACCCCAGAAACCTTTGAAGATCCTTTTCTCTACTTCAGAATAGGATACAAACTGATCGACTACGAATTCTGTCACAAACCCCCCCAGCACGTTTTCCACCCAATGATCTACCATACGAGTGATGGTGTTGTTAGTCTTCCCCAGTTTCTAGATCAACTCTAGGGTCCACTGAGTGATCCGATCATCCTTCCAACACGTCTGGAAATCTACGAGTTGGGCTAGCCACTCTTGCAGCTCATGTTCGAAGGTTACAAAGAAAATTTCATATACTTCCATAAAAATATACCTATTTTTCCACTTCTCAACTGTCAGCTTTGTGTTGTGATTCTCTTTGATAGAGAATTCTTGAATCTATATTTCAAACCACTCTTCAATCTATAGCTTCTCAGGTCTCCAATGTTTCTGTGGCATTACTTGATCTCTCTCTCAAAATGCTCTCGGTCCCAACAACGGAACAATTTTTTGGCTTGAGGGGTCTTGACCTAGGTTCGGAGGTTGAGGTTCACCAATAAACTCCTTTACTACTGGCCCTTTCGGCAATGACCTGCTTTCGCGGGCCAAGGTCTTAACCGAAGTAGTATGGGTGGGTGCTAGAACCAGGTTTTCACACCCTGGGAGAGAGTAGATAATGATGATAGATCGGTGCGTAACTATCAGATATACACAGATTCAGGATATTCGCAGCCTTTTAAAAATACACTTAGCATACAAATATCAGATCTAATCGGTACCTTCACATCCATGTGTGTACTATCAACTATAAAAAAAAAGCACTATGTTCGCAGCCAACACAGATCACAATTAAACTTATGCCAGAAACACAGATATGTTTGTAGCTTAAATCAATAACATAGATGCATTCGTAGCTTAAGAAAATTCACAGATATATTCACAGCATAAACTGATACCATAGATTCGGATCAATAATAACACATCAGATTGCACGAAGATACTTCAACTATTTATGCATATATTAGCATCCAAAACCCAGTTACAACCCAAAACACAGCCTGTGTGTTGGGGTTCCTATGTTTTGGCAAGTTTGGATCTACCAAAAGATAAGACAACATCAAAACCACTTCGGAACCTCAGGATCTAGCCCTCCTGGGTCCAGAGAGGGATCTATCTATAAAGGAAAAGGTATATGTATTTGAAGTTCAGTTTAAAGGTATTAGGCTAGTTATAAGGCACAAGGTTTGTTTTTTTTGTTTGTTTTTTTGGTTGTTGGGAAACATGAAAGAAGGGTTCAACATAAGACAAATGTGAGAAAAGAAGAATTCTAGGAAAAAGGGAGATAATTCAGAGAACACTCGAGACCATTGGGAAATGGAGTCATAAAAGGGTTTACTTGCTATTCAGTATCCAAGGCTTTCAATTGGGCTAGTAATCTAAAACAGAGGATCTTTAAAGATGATAGTATGGTGTGAAATGGTAAGGAATGAAGGTGAATGACAAGGAAACCTCTGAGGTGGCCACCTAGGAAGCAGATCTATGGACAGGGCATACCTTAAACACCTATGATCCAATCCCTAAAAGGATAACTCTTCAGACAACAAGAAACACTTAAGATTTAAACAGAAAGGTGAAGCCTGAGATCAGAGAAAGGATTTGAAATTTCAATGCTTCTACATTCAACTTAAAGGAACTTAGAAAGGTTCAATTGATTGAAAAATACCCTAGTGAGACAGAATCTACATTCTAAACTCCTAGTATCCCAATTCTTTCAATTAAAACCAGTCAAGAACATATAAGAACAGATTCATAAATTCATACATCAGTTAGTAGTGAATAACATCTACTACACTGGTTAAATTATCATGAATTAGTTCTCAGATAACACAATCAGTAGAAAACATCAAAGATAAGAAGAGCAGGAGCATTAGGGTACCATGCAAGGGTATATCCTAAGCTAGATTTCTGAGTCTTACCAGAGAAATGAAATGTAATTAATTACAGAAGGAAAACAGAGACAAAGGTAGAACACATCACTGCTGCTTTAAATCAGGATCCAAAGAAATGTGCTTGTCATATTAAAGAGCAACACCAGTCATATACAACATCGTCCAACAACTTGGCCTTCAGTCTGAAATCATTTCCTCAGCTTATTTTACAACTTTACACACAGAACTATATCTCAAAAGAAACATCTTACAATTCACAGATATCTGATCAACAACCTTTAGAATGTGTTTCCTCATGAGTTTTATAGCTAAAGAGAGGCAGAGGAGGTAGGTGAGACCTTAAATGAAACATTAAAATAAAAGTAGAAGGAAGGGGCTCGAGGCCCATTCTGTCTTAATATCTATGCATTGATCTCCAGTACTCTTTGGGTGAAAGACAAGTCTTTGACAGGCTGATATTAACTTCATAGGTATGTTCCTTAATGTACTTTTTGACTGTAGTACTCTATAGTACTCTGGTGATGAGAAAAAGTATATAAATGAATTTCAGTCCTACCATACTGCATAAAAAATGCTTCTGGCAACATCATAACTTTCTGTCAGGGTGGAGATCTTCTCCGGAGCTCGATGTAGAATAAGAAACAATATGGGAACCTGTCCTTTCACAGGAAAGAACCTTTTGCTGATGTGAGACACTGATAACATTTTTTTCTGTGCTTTAGGCCTCATTAGGCCTTCTATGTTAATCATAAGGTCTTCGATCTGGTACATTTTCCCTTTAAACACTAAATTAGAGCTTAAAATATTCACTAACAGGCTTTAAAACTTTTTAATCCATTACTGATACTCTTTGCCACTTCATTGACTGTCTCTGTCTGTGAATTTTTATGGCTTATGGTGTTAGAGTCTTAAACGGAGTTGATACCCCTGATTTGGATAAAACTTGCACTTAAAACCTTCTCAGGAGTTTTCCCTACAATCTCTGGCTCTGTTAAAACTTCATCAGCGCTACTGTTTCACTAACAGTGACTGTGTAGAAAAGAACGACTTTCACTGTTTGTAACCCTGCACAAAGACACAAACAATGTTAAGAAATCCATGTGGGAGGGAGGATGGATTTTTTGGAGAACTGTGAGAATGGCAGCGTAGCAGAGATGAATGCAGTGGATGCAGCGGAAAACGACTGAAAAATGCTGTGAAACGGTGGAAACATGACCTGATGAAGGTCTGATGGAGGAATGGTTGCAGACCATCCGATAAAATATGGTGGTGGTGATCGACGGTTATGATTAACTGACAGAGTGGCCTTAGAGGGTCAGATGGAATGAATAAAATTTTTAATGTAAAACATTAAAAGTTACACTTTGGCGAAATACAAAGGAAATGTATGAAAATGCATGAGATCGTGGCTTAGAATGGTGGGACCGGCATGGGCATAGAGCAATTGATTATGAACCATTGGATCTTAGGAGGAGATCAATGGCTAAGATCATCCCATGAAACTCTATGAAATTCTGACGGAAAAATATGAATGAAATGCGTGATAGAATGAGGGTTGTTGATCTATACAGATCAACGGTCAGGATTGCATGGAAGGGCTTTCGGACGCAGAAAAGAGGGAAGTGGTTTTTAGAGAAAAAAAATGTTTTTGCGACGCAAAAGGATGGTTTTGAATTTTTCCGAAAATCACACGATATGGTCCGCCACCCGACATGTGGAAAAATAAAACCGCCCATATCACGTTGTTAGGAATCTGTAATTTTAGCAGATTGGTGAGATTAAAATTGCAGAAGCAACATCGTTTCAACCAAATTTGGGATTCTAGGATTTAGCCCTCCTAAATCCAGAGAGGGATCTCTCCAATAAGTGCAAAGATGGATTTGTCTTTTAAGTTTGGGGTTATCATATTAGGTTATTTATGAAGGCCAAGGGTTTGTTTGTTTTTGG
Source organism: Pinus albicaulis (assembly GCA_034641835.2). Taxonomy (NCBI): domain Eukaryota; kingdom Viridiplantae; phylum Streptophyta; class Pinopsida; order Pinales; family Pinaceae; genus Pinus; species Pinus albicaulis. The sequence goes on from CM076576.1 coordinate 111,844,191, forward strand.
ATGGTTGAGCATGATTACTATTTGAGGTGGAAAGTCCCAAATGAAAAGAGTTTCAAAGGTGAGAAGTTGCAAGCAATCAGATTAAGCTTCGGCCAAAAAGATAGATAATTGCAGGTTTTAGTCCATTGGGCTATGGAGTCATAATAGGGTTTAATTGGAATAGCAAGAGGCAAGAGTAGTCTAAAGGGCAACTCATCTATGTCTAAGGATCTCTTTGAAGTTTGATTTATGGAATGAAATGATATAATAAGAAGGAGAGATAAACAGATGCAGAACAAGAGCAGCCCAGGATCTGATAAGTACTTTTAAAATAGTCAGCCTTTGACATGGACTCAAGAAAAACATAAAATTAAACTAGGATCTGGTAAGTACTTTTAAACTAGCCATCCTTTGATACACTTTCAATAGAAAACATTTAAAACAGAGGGAAACTTGAAGGTAACTTTTGGAGTAGAAACTAGCAGGTCGGGCTCACCACAAATCCTCTCCTAGCTCTGATTTACTTGGTTACTTTCAAGACAAACAAAAGATAACATAGAATGGCCTAAGATCTGGTAAGTACTTCTAAACTAGCTAGCTTTTCACACATTCCAAGAGAAACATTCAGACAGCAGCGGAGATAAGAATGGGACTAGGGCTCACCATATCTTCCTCAGTTCATCTTCATACAACATATACTGAAAGTAAAATTTAAGAATAACATTCAGCTAAGGCCATAAGATGAGGGAACACCATCATTCCTATGCTTGAAATTAATTAAATCATTCTTAAGTAACACATTTTAGAGGAAAACATCCAGATAAATATTTTCAGTCAGAGAAGGTTACTAATGTACAGTAGGTCCTAACTCTATGCATGCTATTATTTATAAGAGAAATTGGAACACAGTGAAAACAGAAAAAAAAATGACAAGTTACAATAAGAAAAACATCACCATCAACATAGACCAGGATCCCATAAATCAGCTTGTATTGATGCTCCAAACTAGTTACAGCTTTAAGTCCAGTGCTTTAGTTTAGCAACCATCTACACATCTCAGCCTAAATTATCTATTACAAGCAAAGCTCCAAGAGCTAGTGAACACTATTTACAGTCAGAAGTTTAAGCTTAAATGTATTTCAAAGTTCTGCAACCAACCCCTCACTCATCTTCTGCTGTAGTATATATAGAAGGATGAGGAGGTGAGATCTGATAAAAGATCTCATTTACAATTAATATAGAATTAATGGCTTATTGGGCTTTGAGGGGCTTAATGAAGAAACTTACATACATATCCTCTGTATTAAATGATTTACATAATGATTAAGCTTGGTGAGAGGTTTTGTTGACCTTTGAGGCTCTGTGTGGCGTCAAAGTAACTCTGTAGATGTTTGTCATTAATTTCCTTGTCAGAGTTTCCTCTTTGGCTGTGTTTTGAGACAAATATCTGATCCCGATCAATAAATTCGACCTTTGATTGAATACTTTGAGGCACAGGTGGTGTCGTGGTAGCTAGAGGGATCAATTTTCCTTAATTATGGCGGTGGAAGCGCTCCTGTTGATAAAAAACTTAAGATCTTCTTTAAACTGTGTTTTAAATCGGGTATTAGGCTTTTGATAATTATTCTTAGCCGTGATCCTCACAAAATCTGTCTTTTAATCCTTTGTTCTAGTAAATTCTGGTCTTCATCACTGTTCTAGTAAATTATGCCCAATCCATGGTTTTTTCTGATAAATAGGGATGCGTAGGGTTATGTGGCATCAATGATTGAGGAAAACACAAAAGAAACATGAATTTATACCCTACGAAGGATTTCCTTTGGCGAATCGAAGGCAAACAGATCCTCATCCTTTGCCTTCAAATTTTCCTCGAAAATGGTGAGAGAACCTCGAAACCGTGCAAAATACAAACAAAAATTATAAAATCCATGCATTTAAAGGTTTATTGCTGCGGAGGCATGTGGAGGAAGCATGGTCATTGGATGGAATCACCCAAAGATCAGGATTGATCGGAGAAGGAGAAAAAAAAGATAAAATCAGAGCCGTCGATCGCGCAGAGATCGACGGTTGGGAGCAAAGGGGAAAGTCAAAATGGAGAATCATTGACTGTGCCACATAATATGGATGATGGAATATGGACCGTCGATCTACAGATCAGATCGACGATAGAGATTAACTGGATGGCGCGCCGTAGCCCGGTTAACGATCGGGCATCATCGGTGAGTGATAGCTATTGGATGGCCCGCCCCAGATCGGACGGTGGATACCAATATCGCTGGGCATCCACGTTCGATCGATAATGCGTGATGGGCAGGCGATTTTGAAAAAGTACACGGGACGCGTGTCATGCGATGTATGGAATTGTTGGCGATCGGGGGAAAACAACTTTCGCCCAAGGGCGGTGCGATGAATACCGTCAGTTTTGGGAAATCAGCTTATGGATGGTGAGGACCACAGGGAGACAGACTCCGCACCGTCGATCTGTAGATTAGATCGATGGTGGAGGTTAATTTGAAAATCGGACCGGCGGATAAGTTTATAAAATAATTAAAAACCTAAGAATCAAAATAACCAAAGGTTTTAATACTTTAGGCAGAGAAATATTTAAAGGCTTGGCGCCCAAATGTGGGGCCTTAGGGTGCATGGGAGGATGATATGACCGGGGGCTAGAAAGGAGGAGCTAATCACATCAGATTTTTTAGAACCATGGCAAAATACTTGAACCTTTGGAATTTAGTGATGTGATAAGCGCTGTGAGGGGTTTAGCACCTGGTTCTAGGGTGCGGGCATGTGAGTGAAGTGGTTGAGACCTGCCCCAAAGGGACTTAAATCCTTAAGCACAAACATGTGTTTTTTTTTGGATTTCCAATTCTTTCAAAGTGATTCGAGGGTCTTGGTAAGGCTTAAAAGAGTGTGTCTCAAAACCTTATAAAAATGGGTTTTCATAAATGGAAGAAGAGAACTCATGAAAAATAGAGTAATTTTATGGAGAAATAAGGAAGAAAATGAAGGTTAGTTTTGGAAGAAGGAGAAAAGGGAAATGGTGCTTGCAGCAGTATTCTAGCTTGGAAATCAGTAGGATTTTTTAGTTCTGAATGGAAACAGCAGTGTAGCTTCGGACAGAGGAAATACATGAGGCCTTCAAGAGTCTTCAAGAGCCAACACTTTTTAATAATAAAATTTGTTCCTTGAAGGCTCAAAAATTCTTAGCCACATTTTTCTATAAAAAATATTATAGGTGGCTAACAGTGGCTCCACTTGGGGATGGTGCCTTCTTGAATGCATCAAGAACTTCAAAGTTGCATTCTCTGGGAGGCTGACCTATGCCTGATCCATTGGGCTGCTTTTCCTTTGCTGAGATGACTTTCTCTGAAAACATATTAGCAACCATAAAGATAATGGATCTTCATCAATACAAACTTTATACCTACCCAATCCTACTGATCTAAAATTTTTTCTTCATTAGATTGCACTTGGATTGGAAAACTCTTTCACAACATTTTATTCTTTTGAAAAGCAGGAAATCTAATCTAGTTCTAATCCTTATTTCTCCATGGACCCAGATTAAACAGTTGAGCCCATATTCTCCTCTACCTATTCTACTATGTGTTTGGATTAAACTGTCCAACAGATTTTAATTCTCTAAATTCTAAAACATAAATTTAAAAACAGTCAAGTCAAGATTAAGCTGTTTGACTTGCTGTGATATATGGCATAAAAATAAGTTTCACATAGACATTTATTTGCAGAAAATTTAAAATAAAAATGGAAGGCTTGAGATTTGAAATTTGAAAACATTTCCTTCCTCTTTTCTATAGCTCTGTTTTGACCTTTGTTTTGAGCTATCTTTGCTTTTCTTCTGGTTCAAGTTTTAATCAGATTAGAACCAGATTTTTACATCTTTTTTGACTCAAAAAATGAAACAGATTAGAGTCATCTCTTTTTTGAAACTTAGGTTTAGATTTTGAAAACGTTTGAACCTATAATTTCTATCCTAAACTATCTATTGATAAGCCAAGATTTAACAGTTTAGCAAATCAAATTCACTATCCTATCAGCAAAAAATTTAAAAATAATTAGTCAAGATTAGGTTGTTTGACTAACTAGAAGTGTGTTTGTAGGAGTGGCATTTAAGATTGCACACTTTCGGATTTGTTTCTCTTTTTTGGTACGGGGCTATACCTTTCTTGTTTTCATAATCTGCCCTCTTTTATTTCTTTTCATTGTTTTTGTATTTTTGATTTTTACAACTTTGAATGCAATGGTGGATGAAATATTTATAGTGGAAAAAAGATAAAAATGCTTTTGGAACATAACATGGATCAAGAGAAGTAATGTTTAATAATATTGCCATTGACAGGACCCCCAAACAGTTCTGCTCCATTCAACTCCTACAAGAAAAATGCATTGTTACCAGCAGCTGAGTGAATAGAGTAAGGGCCAAGCCATAGGTTGGCAAATTTTCCATGCTTGCCCTTCTCTTCCCTTCTTGAATCCCACTTTAAAACTTTGTCCCCAATCTTGAAATTGCTGGCCTTTGTTCTTCTGTCAAAAATCTTTTTAATGTTGTCCTACTTCTGCAATGCTTGGTTATACACTTCCTCTCTGGTTTGCTGAAGATGAATGGTCTAATTCATTCTTCTGATCATGTCATTTTCTTCAGTTTTTAACTCTTGAATCAACTTCATTACTGGTATCCAAAGGATTTTTTGAAAAATTGCATCAGCACCATACACAAGCTGGAAAGGTGACATACCAATAGATTTCTTCAAAGTCAATCTATCAGCCCAAAGTGCATGAACCAGCTTTGTGTTCCAAGAGTTCTTATTGTCCTCCAACAGTTTCTTTATTATGTTTGTTTGAGGATTCTGCAAGTCCATTACCCTGAGGGTAATAGGCCGTGGAATTCCCCAATGTTATGTGATATCTGTGACAGAACTGAACCATTTTCTTTAATCCAAATGTTGCTGCATTATCAGTGATAATATTGATAGGACAGCCGAATTTGGAGAGAATGTTAGTCTCCATAAATTTTATAATAATGGAATCATTGTCCTGTCTACAAGGTATGGCTTCTATCCACTTAGTGAAATAGTCCATGGCGGTGAGAATCCATCTATGTTGGGCATAATATGGGGGATGGATTTCTCCTATAAAGTCAAGTCCCCACTGTTGAAATGGGGCCTCAACAATGATGGGATGCAGAGATAGGGGTAACAGTTTTCTTTTTCCTTCAAAAAGTTGACACTTATGACAGGCTATGATCATTTTGTGCACATCATGGAAAAGAGTAGGCCAATAGAAACCAGCCCTCAAAATTTTGTTGGTTGTTGTCTTCCAGTACAAATGACCTACACACTCTCCTTCATGGAACTGGTGCTTAACCATCTCTGCATCAAACTCAGGCAAACATTTAAGAAATATACCACTTGAATTTTTCCAATAAAGACATCTATTAATAATGCAATAGTTTATAGCTTTCAATTTGAGGAATATTACCTTTTTTTTTTCAAACCAGGAGGTGTATTCAAATTAAGAAAAACATAAACAATATCAGCATACCAAGAGGAATTCATAAACTGGTTCTCAACAATGGGAGTTGAGACTTCTTCTTGATCATCCAAAGCATCAATCATATCAATATCAAGAACTTCAAAATTGGATTCAGCCATTAATCTAGCTAGACCTTGGCCGTTGATGAGTTTAGTGGGTTTTATCTCTATATCATATTCAAGAATAATAGCAATCCACTTACCTCTCTTACCATATGGGTCATGTGTTAGAATGTATTTAACAACTGAGTTTGGGACAAAGGAAATGATGTGTGAGTGAAGGATGTATACTCTGAAGTCTTTCAAAGCTTTAACCAAAGCAAAAGCTTGCTTTTCCATAATTTTATACTTCAAAGGGGCACCCCTCAACGCCTTGCTAAATAATGCAATAGGCTGCTCTTGTCCTTTCGGATCTTTTTGTAGAAGGACAACATCTATGGTATGTTCTAATGCAAATGAAAAAATATAAAAATCCCTTGAAAAATTAGGACTTATGCGAACTAGTGTTTTGGTTAAAGCTTGTTTCACAAGTTCAAAAGACTTCTTTTCTTCCAAGGTCCATTTTACCCCTTGCTCCTTTTTTAACATGTTTGTGATATTCCTAAGGAGCTCAGCCAAGTTGGGGATGAACCTTCTTAAAAATTTAATCTTTCCGATGAAAGACTGCAACTCTTTAATGTTTTGAGGCTGAGAGATTTGCAATATGGCCTCAATCCTCTTGGGATCTATCTTTATACCCTCTTCAGAAATAATTTTCCCAAGAATTTTACCTTCTTAGAGACCAAATAGTGTCTTCTTAGGGTTTAAAGATATCCCAAACTTTCTGCACTTCTGGAAAACCTTTCTTAAATTTTCTAAGTGCTCTTCAACTATTTTTGAAAACACAGTGACATCATCCAGATAGATAATGATGAAGAAGCCCAGTTCCTCCGAGAATGCTATGTCCATGGCTCTTTGAAAAGTTGCTCCAACATTCATTAGACCAAACGGGATTTTCACATACATGAAAGTGCCCCATGGTGTAGTGAATGTTGTCTTTAATTGATCATCGGGGTGAAATAAGATCTGATTGTACCCTGAATAGCCATCCAGAAAAGAAATTCTTCTAGACCCTACCACTGTTTGTAAAATGTGATCCATCTTTGGTAAAGGGTAGTTGTCTTTGAATGAAGCTTTGTTCAAGTCTCTAAAGTCTATAAAAAGCCTGATATCTCCATTTTTCTTCCTAACAGACACCAGATTAGACACCCACTCAGAATATCTAATAGGGACAATAATACCAGCTTCATACATTTTCATGATCTCCTTCTGAACCAAAGGCAACTGAACAGGTTTTATTCTGCATAGTTTCTGTTTGAATGGTTTTTGGTTTCTTTTAAGGGGAATTATGTGCTATATTATTTCAGTGTCATAGGATTTAAGATCTTTGTAACTCCATGCAAAAATATCAAAAAACTCTTTAAACATCTCTATGTATTTAAGTTTAATGTGAGCTGGTAAAGTTTTAGACAGTTTAATCATCATAGGTTTAAGTTCACTGCCAATATTACACTCTTCTACTTTAGCTTCTACAGGTTCCAGTTTTGGCATTTTTGCCACATCGTTAAGATCAAACAACTCTTCTAAAGGCACTAGACCACTTGACAAACTTTCATCTTTAGAGTGTAGAGTTTCTAACTCATATGTTTTGAACTCTGCATCCAATTCCGTTTTGTTTTTTAGTTTGTATGACAGTAGGTTAATATTAATAGGTTCAGGAGACGGTTCCTCTTCACCAAGGAAATTTTATTCACTACAGTCTGTATCGTAATCTGAGTCCGAACTGTGTAGTTCAAATTCATTTCTGAATTGCATGAAGTCTTCTATTTGTTTATCATTGTTAAACACCTTCCAATACTTTTCATTATCAAGTACATCTGGTCTAAATTTTATCTCAGTTGTGCAGTATTTGGTTTCATATGGCATCAAGCATGTCCTAGCTGCAAAGGCTAAATTGTGGGCCGCAATATTTCTTTTTCTTGGGACAAAAAACAGTTTGGACTCCTCAAAGGTTTTCAAAAGGTCCATGACATCGTTTCGGTAGGCTCTAAGTCTGGGATGATTTGTGTTATATTCCCCATTGACTTGCCTAATGAATAACTCTGAATCCCCATACACATTAATTCTTGTGGCTTCCAACCTTTTCAATAGATGCAAGCCTAAGAGAAGGGATTCATATTCTGCTATGTTATTGGAACACTGAAATTTTAACTTGCAGGAAATGCTTTTGGTGTGGTTATTTTTAGTGTTGGAAATCCAGACACCTGGACCAACGATGGTCCTAGTGCAGGACCCATCAAAATACATACTCCACAGAGGACTGTTTTTCGTTTCATCCTGGTTACCGTCCTCTTCAACTATGGTGCTTTCTAAATTTTCATGATTAGCGACACTTAATTGAATTTGTTTTGACTCTTCAGGTTTTGTGTTAAGTGGAGGCACGTTTTCTTGAGTGTCAAGGTTTAAAATCAAAGGGTGCAGGACCTGTAGTTCAAGACCTTTGTTTAGTTTGCTAATGTTTAACGGTTCAACAAACTATTTTGACAGTTATATGGTGTTTTCCTCTTCCTCCCTATAGGCCATTAACTCTGACAAAGTTATTTGTTCATCTAATGTTTCGTCTTTAAAAAGGATAAATGAATCAATGCCTGTGTTTATAGAGTATAAAGGGGAGTTTTTTGGTCTATCTTGACTTGTAACTATGTATTGCATATGGGACTCCCTGTAGAGTCTTCTATTCTGATTGAAAACAGGGATAGTCGCATAGGTCATGTCCATTTGCATAGTCCCTTGTAACTTAGCCCCCCATGATCTTAATAACAACATTCCATACTTTGGGGGAACATCAGCCACAACAATATCCATGACTAAGCATTTTGCTGGAATCTGGGCTAAGTTAACATAGAGGTCTTTGATTAATCCTAAACATTTTACTCTACTTGAGTCAAAGGAGTAAAGATCTTTATAAGGTCTGGTGATTTCTAGACCAAGGATCTCCATGACAACTTTAGGCATTAAGTTATGAGAAGCCCTGGAATCATGCATAGCATTGTGCAAAATTTTGTCATCAATGTTTAAACTTACGTAAAAGGGAGGAACAGGTCCCTCTTGATACATACCTTCAATCTTTGGATGAAAAATAAGCTCTGGTTGGTCATCATTAAGATTGACAATGTCCTCATTCTCTTCAATGTTAAAAGCCTTCAAAATTTGGGTCCTATATATATGGTGGGCAGCTAACTGAGTTAAGGGAACAAAGATTTTGATCTTTGAAATTTCCTTCTCAAGGCTGAAAGGGATTTGGTTCTTTAAAGAACTCGTTTCAGCCTTATGAGTTGTTATTCTATCAGCAATATCAGCTTGCTTATTTGTTTTATTTACACTTGGAAAAATTGTTTTCACAGGAGTACTAGCTGAAGTGTTACTACTACTACTGTCTGCACTCTGTTTTTCTTTGTTTTGAGTGTCTTTCTCTTTATCATTACCAGAATTTACAACCATTGTTTTATCCTTTTGTTTGGAAATTTTAGGCTTGGTTGTAGTGTTATTTTGTGAAGATTTGTCAGAGGTTTTGTTGTTGGGTGTTTGTTGACTGGTTTTGATTCTAAAGTTATATTCCTTTTGAGATTCTATGATCAAATTTTCCATGTCTTGATAATAATTTTCATTATCATCTCTTCTATCATCGTAAGGTATGTATAGACTTTGTTTTCTATCATCATGAATCTCAAAGTCATCATCCCCTACCCCAAACATGTTGACATCATCTCCCTCTATTATCTCATTCGTTTCCTCAACCTCACTTACATAATTTTGATGAAAGGGAGGAATGATCTATTGATCATCTTCCCTAGGTCTGTTTGGAGGTTGGTTCCTTCTAAAATTATGATTCTGGTTCTAATTTCTATTTTGAGGAGCATTCTGATTTTGGCTTGCTTGTGCTCTCTTAATTATGCTCATTTATTTCATCATTTCTTCCATCATTTTTTCCATCTTTGAGTTGGAATTAGAAGGTGCATATTCCTCTCTAAAGGACACTCTCTTTTCATTTTTCATTCTTGCTCTTTTTTCCATTAAGTTGACTTCCACAGAAAGAGCGCCTCTTTGCATATCCTCAAGATTTGCAAAATCTCTCTCTCTCAACTGATAGGTCATGTCAGAGTCGAACCCTTCAGGAAACTTGTTTAAAGCTAAGCCTTGTGGAGTTTTTAGTTCTGGGGAAAGTGCATTATAAACACTATTGAATCTGGTGCAATAAGCTTGCACACTTTCCCCAGTGTTTCTATGGAGGTTCTTGTTGTAAAAAAGGACTTGGAGAGGGTTTTTATTTACTTCCCATTTGTTTAAGAATGATTGATGGAAGGCTTGAAGATCATTAGTACTATGGGGGGCTAAATTTTTGAACCATTTTCTTGCTTCTCCCCCTAAGCTCTGAGCAAATAACCTAAGCTTGACAGAATCATCATCAACTTCATTTCTGTCAAAGTAGTCATCCATATTATCCACATGTTGTGATGCAGTTGTAGTATTGCTAGCATCATATAATGGAATTTTGGACTGATAGTCCTGTGGAAGATTGACTAATGGTGCAGGAAGGACTACGGAAGCATACCATGTTTCCATGATATGTGGTGGGGGTGGATTCAGAAGGAGTGGATTAACAAATGAAAAAGTGGGCTGAAGTGGAGTGGTTTGAACAGTGTATGTAGTGTGAGCAGAAGTGGATGTACCAAGAATAGACTGTTGAGCTGATCTTGGATGAGAGACACCTAGGTTTTGAAGTAAATGTAAATCAGGAGGTGTAATTTCTCTGCTACCAAAAAGCTCACTTGTTTCCGAGGATGAAAGTGGAGACTCTGAATCTAACTGATCTAAATCACCAAGAGACCTAGTTCTAAATGGGTTTTCTAAGTCAACTTGTGATCGTTGTAGAGCCGAAAGCTTTTCAGGGACTGAATTAGCTCTCAAGGGTGATCTAAAAAAATCTGACAATTTAATCTTAGGAGACTTCCTAAGGATACCTTCTTGGTTATCAACTACTTCAGGTGGATCGGGGTCAGGATGGGCTCTAGTGTGAATCTTTCTAGGAGCCACTATGCTATGTTTTAGACCCAAATAAACAGGAAAAGTTCAACCAGGTATGACAATATTTAAAAGGTTAACTAGTCTGTTTGAAATTCAATCCTACAGTCCTCTAACTGAGTTTGAATGATATTATAAATAAGGGTTCTTCCCAGTGGAGTCTTAAGTTCTGTTAAGGATTGTGGAGTCGCCAAGTGGAAGTTTTTAGCTCTTTTCAGAGGTAAATGGTTTTATGGTCCACCACCATGTTTATTTAATACCAATCTGAAATATTTTTTATGTTTCTGAGTTATTTTTCAGTTGTATGGTTTTTAAGAATAAGCTAACTTTGTTTCAAAACTTAGCTACGGTTATGAGACAAGATAGTTTACTCTTATGGCTAAGCCAACTGATCTTTCAAGGTTAGATAAAGTCTTAAGAGAATCCTAGGTTTTACCTAGATTGTCACTGATTCAAACAAGTGTTACCATGATTACCACTTCTTTGGTAGTGCTTGAAAAGGTTGTTTTTGACTCACAAGGTTTTATAAAAATAAAAAATGATTCTGGGTTCGGGTCCCTAGTGGAGTCGCCAGAAATGTTAGGAATATGTAATTTTAGCAGATTGGTGAGACTAAAACTGCAGAAGCAACATCGTTTCAACCAACTTTGGGATTCTAGGATCTAACCCTCCTGAATCTGGAGAAGGATCTCTCCAATAAGTGAAAATATGGATTTGTCTTTGAATTTTGGGGTTATGATATTAGGCTAGTTATGAAGGCCAAGGGTTTGTTTGTTTTTGGATGGTTGAGCATGATTAATGTTTGAGGTGGAAAGTCCAAAATGCAAAGAGTTTCAAAGGTTAGAAGTTGCAAGTAATTAGAGTAAGCTTTGGCCAAAAATATAGATAATTGCAGGTTTTAGTCCATTAGGCTATGGAGTCATAATAGGGTTTAATTGGAACAGCAAGAGGCAAGAGTAGTCTAAAGGGAAAGTCATCTATGTCTAAGGATCTCTTTGAAGTTTGATTTATGGAATGAAATGATACAATAAGGAGAGATAAACAGATGCAGAACAAGAGTAGCCCAGGATCTGATAAGTACTTTTAAACTAGTCAGCGTTTGACATGGACTCAAGAAAAACATAAAAGTAAACTAGGATCTGGTAAGTAATTTTAACCTAGCCAGCCTTTGATACACTTTCAATAGAAAACATTTAAAACAGAGGGAAACTTGAAGGAAACTTTTGGAGTAGAAACTAGCGGGCCGGGCTCACCACAAATCCTCTCCTGGCTCTGATTTACTTGGTTACTTTCAAGACAAACACAAAGATAACACAGACCGACCTAACATATGGTAAGTACTTCTAAACTAACCATATTTTAACACATTCCAAAAGAAACATTCAGACAGCAGCGGATATAAGACTGGGACCAGGGCTCACCATATCTTCCTCAGTTCATCTTCACAAAACATATACTGAAAATAACATTTAAGAATAACATTTAGCTAAGGCAATAAGATGAGGGAACACCAGCATTCCTATGCTTGAACTAAATTAAATCATTCTTAAGTAACATAGTTTAGAGGAAAAAATCCAGATAAATATTTTCAGTCAGAGAAGGTTACTGATGTACAATAGGTCCTAACTCTATGCATGTTTTTCTTTATAAGAGAAATTGGAACTCAGTAAAAACAGAAACAAAATGACAAGTTACAATAAGAAAAACATCACCGTCAACATAGACCAAGTTCCCATAAATCAGCTTGTATTTATGCTCCAAACCAGGTACAGCTTTAAGTCCAGTGCTTTAGTTTAGCAACCATCTATACATCTCAGCCTAGCTTAGCTATTACAAGCAGAGCTCCAAGAGTCAGTGAACACTATTTACAGTCAGATGTTTAAGCTTAAATGTATTTCAAAGTTCTGCAACCAACACCTCACTCATCTTCTGCTGTAGTATATATAGAAGGATGAGGAGGTGAGATCTGATAAAAGATCTCATTTACAATTAATACAGAATTAATAGCTTATTGGCCTTTGAGGGGCTCAATGAAGAAAATTACATACATATCCTCTGTATTAAATGATTTACATAATGATTAAGCTCGGAGGAGCTTTTGTTGACCTTTGAGGCTCTGTGTGGCATTGAAGTAACTCTGCAGATGTCTGTCATTAATTTATGTGGCAGAGTTTCCTCTTTGGCTGTGTTTTGAGACAAATATCTGATCCTGGTCAATAAATTCGGCCTTTGATTGAATACTTTGAGGCACAGGTGGCATCGTGGTAGCTAGAGGGATCAATTTTCCTTAATTGTGGGGGTGGAAGCGCTCCTGTTGATAAAAAACTTAAGATCTTCTTTAAACTGTGTTTTAAATTAGGGATTAAGCTTTTGATAATTATTATTAGCTATGATCCCCGCAAAATCTGTCTTTTAATCCTCTGTTTTGGTAAATTATGGTCTTCGTCACTGATACTCTCTGACTGTGCCCGATCCATGGTTTTTTCTGATAAACAGGGCTGCGCAGGGTTATGTGGCATCAATGCCTGAGGAAAACACTGAAGAAACATGAATCTATACCCTGCGAAGGATTTCCTTTGGCGAATTGAAGGCAGGAAGATCGTCATCCTCTACCTTCGAATTTTCCTCGAAAATGGTGAGAGAACCTCGAAACCCTGCAAAATACAAACAAAAATTATAAAATACATGCATTTAAAGGTTTATTGCTATGGAGGCATGGGGAGGAAGCGTGGCTGTTGGATGGCATCATCCAACGATCAGGATTGATTGGAGAAGGTGAAAAAAAAGATAAAATCAGAGCCGTCGATCGTGCAGAGATTGACGGTTAGGACCAAAGGGGAAATTCAAAATGAAGAATCATTGACTGGGCGACGGAATATGGACGATGGAATATGGACCATCGATCTGCAGATTAGATCGACGACGGAGATTAACCGGATGGCACGCCATAACCCGGTTAACGATCGGGCATCATTGGTGAGCGATAGCCGTTGGATGACTTGCCCCAGATCAGACGGCGGACAGCAATATCACTGTGCATCCACGTTCGATCGATAACGCGTGATGGGAAAGCGGTTTTGAAAAATTACACGGGACACGTGTCATGCGATGTATGGAATCACTGGCGATCGAGGGAAAATAGCTTTCGCCCAAGGGCGGTGTGATGAATACCGCCAGTTTTGGGCAATCGGCTTATGGACGGCAGGGACCACAGGGAGACGGACTCTGCACTGTTGATCTGCAGATCAGATCGATGGTGGAGGTTAATTTTAAAATTGGACCGGCGGATAAGTTTATAAAATAATTAAAAACCTAAGAATCAAAATAACCAAAGGTTTTAATACTTCGGGCAGAGAAATATTTAAAGGCTTGGTGCCCGAATGCAGGGCCTTAGGGCGCATGGGAGGATGATATGATCAGGGGCTAGAAAGGAGGAGCTAATCGCATCAAAGTTTTTAGAACCACAACAAAATACTTTCACCTTTGGAATTTAGCGATGCGATAAGCATTGTGAGGGGTTTAGCACCTGGTTCTAGGGTGCGGGCATGTGAGGGAAGTGGTTGAGACCTGGCCCAAAGGGGCTTAAACCCTTAAGCACAAACATGTGTTTTTTAATGGATTTCCAATGCTTTCAAATGGATTCGAGGGTCTTGGTAAGGCTTAAAAGAGTGAGTCTCAAAACCTTATAAAAATGGGTTTTCATAAATGGAAGAAGAGAACTCATGAAAAATAGAGGAATTTTATGGAGAAATAGCGAAGTAAATGAAGGTTAGTTTTGGAAGAAGGAGAAATTGGAAATGGTTCTTGCAGTAGTATTCTGGCTTGGAAATCAGCAAGATTTCTGAGTTCTGAAGGGAAACAGCAGTGAAGCTTCGCATAGAGGAAAGGCATGAGGCCTTCAAGAGTCTTCAAGAGCCAACACTTTTTAATAATAAAATTTGTTCCTTGAAGGCTCAAAAATTCTTAGCCACCTTTTGCTATAAAAAATATTATAGGTGGCTAACACACATGATTTAAAGCTGTTAAAACTCGGACGAAGAAAAAACGCGATATGTATGCTGGTCGTTGGATCTGGGACTGTGAGATCTGAGGGTGATGGATGGAGCACGATACGGACAGTTGCGCGGTCAGTAATGTGGGGGCAGACCAATGGTGGTTTTAATGTGGGCCGTCCGATCAGTGGAATGAATGGCTAAGATCTGACGAGGGGAAACAAAGGTGGAGGAGCTAGTGAGTGGGTAGGAAAAATATGAGCCGTCGGATCAAGTAGGATGGACGGCTGCAATCCAATCACAATCGGAGAAGGCAGGGGCCAAAAACTCTGATGGAATGATGTTGCGATTACATATGGACCGTTGGATTGGTAGGAGATCGACGGTTGCGATTGGATCGGGGATGGCCAATCGGGGAATACACGGTGGAGAGAGAGAAAATCCTAGCCATTGCTTCTTGTGGGTTCAATGGCCAGGATTCAATCGGGGATCGGCCAATCGGGGAGACAGAAAGTGGAACATTTTAAAATTTGCGATTGGTGATTGGGGTGGTGCTGTGATGGCCATTGGATTGTTTTAAAGATCAACGATGGAGATCGCCATCAGAGGGTATCAAAGGAATGTTATGGGGCGCGCGGTGAGTTTTTCACAGACCATCAGATCTGTATAGATCAACAGCTGGTATTGCAGCAAAGGCTGACAGAACAAACAACATCTCGCATCGGAATTTTTCAAATAACAAAATAAACGTGCATCACAACAAACTTCCGATGCAATTAGCGCTTGGTCCTGTGCGATGGTAACATGCGGAGAAGGGGATGTGGGCTGGGACGAAAGGGGCTTAGCCTGTTAAATGATAAAAAGTGGGTTTTTAGGCCTAAAAACGTTGTTTTTAAGGCTAAACAGTGGTTCCGATAGGAGGGAAGAGGGATTTTAAAATCAAATGGAGGGATTTCACATGGTTTGCAAAGGGGAATTAGATGGTTTCGAAGACTTAGGGAGGGGTTTTGGGGGTTAAAGAGGAAACTTTAAGAAGGGAAAAAAAATGTTAAAATGGGGAAATTTGCAAGGATATAATGGAGCAGATGGAGGATTTTCTGAGCATAATGTTTTCACAGACAGTGAGGATTTTTTGATGGAAAAAATAGTGAAGATATTTTTGAAAAGCAAAGGGGACACAGAGGCTTCAAGAATGAGATATTTTCATAGGAAATGTATCTCTTGAAGGCTCAGAAAAATATTTAGCTGCCTATTTTCTTGACAAAAAATTTATAGGTGGTTAACAGTGGCTCCACATGGGGATGGCATTTTCTTGAAGATGTCAAGAACCTAAGAAATATTCTTTGGGAAGTAGGCTAGATTCCTGATCTTTGAACCATCTTCTCTTCTTTGGTTCAGCTGGTACAAACAAGATGGATATTATTTCAGCAGAAAACATTCCCCAAATGATCTACCTACCCATCCTACAGTCCTAACATTTTCTCTTCAAGGTGCATTTGAATTTGCAGACCTTCTTAATCATCATTTTTTATTAAAAGCAGAAAAAAAACTAATCTAATTCTACCCTTATTCCTCCATGAGACCAGATTAAACAGTTGGTATCATAGTTTTTCTACCTATGCTAATATCTGCTAGGATTAAACTATCTAGCAGATTTCTTTCTCTACATTCTACAACAAAAATTTAAAAACATTCAAACTAGGATTAGACAGTCTGGTTTGTTGTGGATCCATGGCATAAAGATAGCTGTACATGGACTAAAATTGCAAAATCTTGAAAAAAAAAAAATTAAGGCTTGAAATTTTTGAACTTTGAAGCATCCTTCTTTTCTTTGTGACTCAAGTTTTGAGCTTGTTAGAGTCACTTTCTTCTTCACTCCAACTCTGGTATTGGGCTTGTTAGAGCTGATCCTTCTTTCTTCTTTGCTGGTTTAGATTTTGAGCATATTAGAACCAGCTTCTTTACTTCCTTTGGCTCAGGTTTTGATTATGTTAGAGCCAATCTTTTTCACTTCAGAGGTTTGAGTTTTGAGCATGTCTGAACCTCTCTTTCTCTCCTTTTTGAAAAATTTTCTCTTTTTCTTGGAAAAAAAGACACATTAATGGTATTTACAATGGAAATGAAAATTGTAAACTGGAAATCAATAGTAGTAATGCTTGAGCATCCTGCCATTGATAGGACCCCCAAACAGATCTGTACCATCTAGCTCTTGCAGAAAAAGGCATTTGGACCAATAGTGGATTGGATGATGTAAGGACCCTACCACAAACAGTCAAATTTTCCATGATTTCCTTTGTCCTCTC
This sequence comes from Pinus albicaulis, assembly GCA_034641835.2. Taxonomy (NCBI): domain Eukaryota; kingdom Viridiplantae; phylum Streptophyta; class Pinopsida; order Pinales; family Pinaceae; genus Pinus; species Pinus albicaulis. Next base: position 111,861,138 of record CM076576.1, read on the forward strand.
TCCTGGAGTCCCACTTTAGAACCTTATCTCCAATTTTGAAGTCACAAGCTTTTGTTCTTTTGTCAAACCGCCTCTTTATATTTTCTTGTACTTTCAGAGCTCTATTATAGACTTATTCTCTAGTTTGTTGGAGATGTATGGTTTGATTTATCCTCCTCACCATGCTGTCCTCTTCTGACTGAATATCTTGGACTAGTTTAATCACTGGTACCCCTAGGCTAGTAGGAAACACTGCCTCTATTCCATAAACAAGCTGATATGGTGACATTCTGATGGATTTCTTTGTAGTTAACCTATCAGCCCACAAAGCACACACTAACTTTTTATGCCATGATTTCTTATTATCTTCAAGCAAATTTTTGATAATGGTCACCAAGCTCTTGTTTGATGATTCAGCTAACCCATTACCTTGTGGGTAATAATAAATTGAATGGCTGAGTGCTATCTAATACCTGTGACAAAAATCAATCATTTTCTTGGATCCAAAAGCAACAACATTATCAGTGATTATCTTTCTAGGACAGCCAAATCTAGAGAGGATGTGGTCTTCTAGGAACTTAATGATGACAGAATCTGTGGCATTCCTAGAAGGGATGGCCTCTATCCATTTTGTGAAATAGTCTATGGCTGTAAGGATCCACTTGTGTTGTGTAGAAGAAGCAGGGTGTATTTCTCCTATGAAATCTAGGCCCCATTGTTGAAAGGGAGCCTCAACAGTAATATGTTGCAATGGTAAAGGGAGGAGCTTTCTTTTGCCCTAAAATATCTGGCACTTATGGCAGGAAATTATCATTTTTTGGATTTCGTTGAAAAGTGTAGGCCAGAAATAGCTAGCTCTGAGTATTTTGTTAGCAGTGGTTTTCTAGTTTAAATGGCCTCCACACTCTCCTTCATGGAAATCCTGTTTAATCCTCTCTGCTTCGGTTTCAGGCATACATTTAAGCAGCAAACCATTTGAATTTTTCCAGTATAAACATTCATTCAGTATGCAATAGTTTCTGGCTTTTGACCTTAGGAATCTATCCTTAGTATTTGATAAATCAGAATGGGCATTGAGGTTTGTGAGAACATACAGCATATTAGAATACCAAGGAGAGTTTTGAAATTGTTCTTCAATAGTAGGATCGGTTAATCCTTCATGTTCATCCAAGGCATTCACCATGTTTATGTCAAGGGCTTGCGAGTTAGACTCAAGCATTATTTGAGCTAAGCCCTGACATTTGATTAGTTTTATGGGTTTGATCTCCAGGTCATACTCTAATATTACAACAATACATTTGCCCCTCTTCCCATCCGGATCTTGGGAAAAAATGTCTTTTACCACTATGTTTGGCACGTAGGCAATGATGTGAGAATGCAGAATATACACCCTAAAGTATTTCAAGGCCTTTACCAAGGCATAGGCCATTTTTTCCATTATGTTATATTTTAAGGGTGCATCTCTCAGAGCCTTGCTGAAGAAAGCAATGGGCTATTCCTGTCCCTCTGGATTTTTCTGCAGCAGAACTGCAACCACTGTATGCTCGGAGGCAAAGGAAAATATTAGGAAATCTTTTGAAAAGTCAAGGTTGATTAAGACAGGTGCCAGGGTGAGTGCAAGTTTAAATAATTCAAAATATTTTTTAGCCTCTACATTCCACTTAAATCCTACACCTTTTTTTAGCATGTTTGCCATATTCTTGAGGTGCTCAGCTAAGTTGGGAATTAACCTCCTTAAGAAGTTAATTTTCCCAATAAAGGACTGAAACTCTTTTGTGTTGCTCGGGTCGGTAATATTGCAGTATTCCCTCAACTCTTTGCGGGTCTATCTTAATTCCCTTCTCTGATATAATATGGCCAATAAGCATACCTTCTTGAAGCCCGAATACAGTCTTCTTGGGATTTAAATACAGACCGAACCTTCTACATTTTTCAAAAACTCTTCTCAGATGTTTTAGGTGCTCCTCATTGGTCTTGGAATAAATTGTTATGTCATCGAGATAGATGACAATGAAATGCCCTATTTCCTCTGAAAATGCAATGTCCATTTCTCGTTGGAAGGTTGAACCAGCATTAATCAGTTCGAAAGGCATTTTTAGGTACATAAAAGTTCCCCACAGAGTGGTGAAGGTTGTCTTGAGTTGGTCTTCTGGGAGTAATAACACCTCGTTATAGCCTGAAAAACCATCTAACAGGGAGATCCTTTTTGAGCCAACTACCCTCTGTAGGATGTGTTTCATATTTGGTAAGGGGTAATTGTCTTTAAGTGAAGCTCTATTAAGGTTTCTGAAATCGATGCACAGTTTGATCTCGCCTATCTTCTTTCTCACAGCTACAAGGTTGGAAAGCCAATCGGAGAACCTCACAGGCACTATAATTCCTGCCTCGTACATTTTCTTGATCTCCTTTTCCACTAGAGGTAGCTGTTTCAGGTTAATTCTGCGAAGTTCCCGTCTGAAAGGATTTTGGTTCTCTTTCAAAGGGATCTTGTGCTGGATAATCTTCGTATCATATTCTTTTAAGTCTTCATAGCTCCAGGAAAACACATCGATGAATTGTTTAAACAAGTCAATATATTTCTTTTTCATGTCTGTGGGAAAGGACTTAGCCAGTTTAATCATCTTAGGCTTAACCTCAGTGCCTATGTTGCATTCCTCGACATCAGAGTCTAAGTGTTCTATAGTGGATTTCTTTGCTACGTCGTTAAAATCAAAAAGGTCCTCTAAAGGTGTCAATCCTCTACGTATATTCTTATATTTTGAATGCAGCACCTTTATTTCCTCTTTTTCTGTGTTCTTATACTCTTCGGTTTGAATTCCGAGTTCTTTAGTTAACATGTTTATTTCTACATTGTGTGGTGATCTTTCTTCGTCGGGAGGCTCTTCACTCAGGCAATTTTCATCGGATTTAGAGTCTGAATCAGAGAATTAAAACTCATTCCTTCCAAACAGGAAAACCTCTATCTACTTATCACCCTCAAAGACCTACCAATATTTCTCATTATGTGGCACCGCAGGCCTATATTTCGTCTGAATGATGATTTTCTTGTCACTAGGTGATTTATGATATGAACTAGCTATGCAGGCTAATCCATTTGCAACAATGTTCTGACTCCTAGGAACAAACACCAACTGATACTCTACAAAGGTTTTCAGTAAATCCATAGCATCATTTTTGTACGCTCTCAATCTAAGGTGCTTCACCATGTATTCTCTGTTCACTTGTTTTATGATTAACTCAGAGTCTCTATGTACAACTATCCTTCGGGCTCCTAGTTTTTTCAATAGATTCAAACCTAGGATGAGAGCCTCATACTCTACGATATTGTTTTTACATTTGAATTCTATTCTGAAGGCATGACTCTCAGCATGGTCACTCTCATTGTTATGTAACCACGCCCCCCCTCCTGCAGTCTTTCTAGTGAAATATCCATAGAAATTCATGCTCCATAAGGGATTGTTTTTAGGTTTATCATCATTTTCCTCCCTAACGTTGGTTTCCCTATTATGTTGTAATATGGGGTCTACACCATGGTGGGGAGTGTTTTGTTCTTTGTGATGTGCATGGAGTTCAGAGAGATGACTAGTCAGTTGTTTGTAGTCTTGTTTTTGTTCACTCTGAGCTTTTTATTCAGTGTACCATCCAAAGGTTTCTTCTTCATTTTCTTCTATGTCTAGAGTGGCCATTATGTTAAAATCTATGGGCTTGACTATATTCTTCGCATCTCTATCTTCTAACTCTAGCTCATTTGTGGTTTAATTGTTTCAAAGGATAAAGGAGTCTAGATCCGTGTGTGCAGAGTACAGAGGTGAATTTTCAGGTTTTTCAGGGCTGCTCACCATAAACTTCATTTGTGCCTCTCTATACAGTCTCCTAAGCTGGATAAAGACAGGGATTATGGCATATGACCCATCCATCTTCATTTTACCTTGCAGCTTGGCTCCCCATGACCTTGATAGAGAAATGTCATACTTAGGTGGCACATCTGCCACTACTACATCCATAACCATGCATTTTTCTGGAATCTGAGTCAAGTTCACACAAAGGTCTTTGATTAGGCCAAGGCACTTCACTCTGCTAGAGTCAAATGAATATAAATCCATGTAAGGTCGGGTTATCTCTATGCCTAACTTCTCCATAACTACCTTAGGCATTAGGCTGTGTGATGCCCAAAGTCATGCATTTCATTGTGAAGGATGTTGTCATGGATATTGAGGCTAATATAAAAAGGAGGTACTACCCCTTCCTGAAACTTCCCTTCTTTCTTTGGACCGAACAAAAGGGCTGGTTGATAATCACTTAGATTGATAGTGTCACTGTTTTCACCTAGTTTTAAATCTTTCAAAATTTGACCTTTGTATGCATCTTGGGTGGCCAACTCAGTGAGAGGCACTGAAATTTTAATCTTGGCAATCTCACTTTCTAAATTGAAAGGAGATAGGCTCTTTGAAAGGCTCAATTATGTTTTATTGGCCACCAGTTTATTGACAGAATTAGATTATTGATTCTCACTATGTACAGTGTTTGTAGCTGTTTTATCGCAAGCATTAGCTGTAGTGCTAGTGCTGCTAGTTTGTTGACTATTTTTATCAGTATTTTGGCTGTCTTTTTCTTTATTCTTCCCAGAAATCTCAGCTGCTAATTTGTTACTATCAGCAGACACCTTAGGAGTTTTCTCAGGTCTTTTCTTGATGGTAATCTCAGAGGCTTTGGGTTTGGAAGTGTCTAAGCTCTTTTTGCTTCTAAGTTCATACTATTCTCTGACCTGCATGATGGCATTTTCAAATCCTAGCCTATAATCCTCAGATTCTAACCTTTCCTCATCCCAATGTGAGTGTGAGGTTTGATTGTATTCTTTTGAATAGTTGTGGATTGAGTTGTCTATTTCCACCATGTTTATTGTGGTTCCCTCGGACTCTTCTATTATCCCCTCATCCTCATCAAGGAAGTTATCTTTAAATGGGGGTATGACTTGTTGATCAGAGTCTCTCTATCTTTTTGGGGGATTGTTTCTCCTAAAGTTCTGGTTCTGGTTTTGATTTTAGTTTCTGTTCTGATTACTGGCTATGAAAACCATTTTCTCCATCATTTTTTGTAGCCTCTCCATGTTTTTGGCTAGACTGTCATACTTGGGATCAGATGTGGAAGCTACTGTGTCATCCGTATATGTTACCTTTTTCTCAAACCTCATTCTGGCTCTCTTTTCAATCAGGTTAGCTTCTACATTCACTGCTCCTTTTTTCATATCTTCCAATGTGTTGTAATCTCTCTCCCTAAGCTGATAGGCCATATCAACATCAAGGCCTTCAGGATATTTCACTAAAGCCATTCCTTGGGGAGGTTTCATGTGTGGAGGAAGAGCGTTGTAAACAATGTTAAACCTTATAGAATAGTCATGGACACTCTCTCCTACATTTCTTTTAAGATTCTTATATTCTGCTAAAATTTGGAGAGGGTTGGTCTTGACTTCCCATTTGTTTATGAAGGATTGATGTAAAGAGGGAAGATCATGGATACTATTAGGAGGTAGGCCTTTAAACCACTTCTTCACATCTCCTCCTAAACTCTGGGAAAATATTCTCATCTTGACTATCTCATCATCTATCTCCATATAGTCAAAGGAATCTTCCATCCTATCTACATGGTGTTGAGTTGTGGTAGACTCTTTTGCAGTGAAATGTGGGATTTTTGACTGATAATCATTGGGTAAACGCACTAGAGGCTATGGTAACACCAGAGGTGCATACCAGGCTACCATGATGATGTTCTGAGGAAGTAAAGGATTGGCTTGAGCAGCAGGTATGTGGATGACAAGAATACTAGGACCAGAAACACTCTGTTGAGTTGATTTAGGGTGATAGAGCCCCAAGTTTTGAATTAAATGAATATCTGCAGGTGTAGATGGAGGGGTCTCTCTATCCCTAGTGTGTTGACAACTATGAGATGGCAAAATAGGAAGCTCAAGGTCTAACTAGTCTAGAGCACTGAATGAATTAGTTTTAGGTAAAATTCTTGGTAAGTATAAGCCAAAATGAGTGTCTAATAGAGCTATAAAGTTTTCTGCTGCGAATTTAGCTCTATGGATGTGTCTGGAAATAGTTGGCCTCCTAGGTCTAGGAGATTTCTTGAGGATGCTCTCAAGGTTGTCAACTATTTCAGGTGGGTTTGGGTTAGGATAATCTCTAGTATGTGTTAGTGTTAGTATTTGCAGCCTTCCCCCAGTGATCAAACATGCTCTTACAAATTTATTTTAAGTTGTCAAGGTCAAATTTTGTCATTTCGGTGAGTCTTCAAGTAAAATTTGGTCACTAGTTATTAGGTATAGGGTTTGTTTTCACTCCTTTCAAAGTTGTCCAAATGTCGGTCCATGTCACCATTCAGCTGAGTGTACCATCATTCAGAGGGTTCTCATCATCATGTCAAGTTCCACTGGGTCATTTTACACATTGTTCATGCTTCAGTTGTGCCTACGTAAGGTTCATTTCCCTCTCCTAGGGTTTTGGAGGTAATTTCTCTTGGATGGTCAAATCATCAAAAAAACTTGTATCCTGACTTTTTCATACACCTTCCCCTATCCTTAATGTACCTTATTAAACACTTTTCATCACTGAGATCCCCGAAATTCCTCATTTTCACACAAACCCTAGTTTCTTGCTACAACTTGGCAATTTTCTAGGCTAGGCCTGTGTTTTTCCCTTTTGGACCCCTTCCCCTCACTAAATATTTGAAATTACACTTCCCCCTACTTCCTAACATCCCTCCCTACTTCCCAAAATTTTCTCAAGAATTTAGAAGCCCCTTATCCCCTTCATTTCACTTCATTTCGACAAATTCCTTGTTCCACACATCGGGATAGGTTTTACTTCAATGATGTTTCTGAGCAAGAAAAGATGAATTTGGGAAAAATGAGAGACGTTTTTGTCCAAAATATGCCAAGGAATAAAAAAATCATTCACTTTTTACATAGGTGCCATGGGTTTAGATAAATTTCAAAAATATAGTTGCCTTAGGAGAATTGATGCACCTCTGAAGTGACCTTGGGAAAATCAAGCCTTCTCCTATCTTGGTTGGAAAAATGACTTTCTTGATGAGTCAAATGATAACTAGACAAAAATATATTTCCAATGCACTATCCTGAGCTCAATTTGGAGTTGAGGAATACCTTCAAAAGTTGACTGCAACAGCACTCTGCCTTGAGGCAGCCTCATTTTTCACATTTTGACCATTCTTGGGAGATTTGATATTTGAAAGAGAAAATGAACTCCAAATTGAAAAATTATAGTTGGGTTGGAAATCAGACTCACTAAGATTTCCAAAGAGCTATCCTGCGCCCAATTTGGACATCGGGAAGGTCTCCAAAAGTCTCCTACAAAAATACATGATGCATAGAGATGGCGCGGTGCATTGGGCAGCCCTCTGTAGTGTAAAAAATGAACTAGCGTGGCGCATAGAGATGGCGCAGCACATTGGGCTAAAAAGCTTCAAATCCATTCAAATATTCCTACAAAAGCTCCAAAATTTCAAATTCTTCATTCTGCAACTAAGTTAACATCTCCATATTTCCAATATATGAGTTTCCATCAATGTTTATGGAGTTTCAATAGGTGAAAAAAAAAACCCTAGCTCCTTGCACAGTTTCATTGAAAATCTGCCTAGTGTTTGAAAAATTTCCATTTTTTGCTGTCTTATTCCCCTCTACCACTTTCAAATCCCCTTCACTACCTTTCACTAGTTTCATTTCCCATTCCCCCTCTCATATCCACTCATTCCCTATTCCCCATATCCCTGAAATTCATCTACCCCTATCCAAATTTTCATTATCCCAAACCCTAAGTTACAAGGTTCCCAAACCCCAAATACTATCCCAAAAGCCTATAGACTGTCCCTAAAACCCTTCAATTCCAAAAATTCCAATTGGAAATATTCCCAACATACCCCTTACCCTCTCCCTTCATAGTCCCTCATACACTTTCCTACACTTGGAAACAAAAGATCAAAGACACCTAAATTATTCATACTCATCAAGAAAACTCACACATTAGAAAACATTGAAAAAACTGTTGGAGAAGGCCAACAAGGAAAAGAACATGTTGAGGCACATGGCCAATCATTATTGGGTGAGAAATCATCTTTGCAAAGCAAGAATCAAAATTTTGAAGGCCAAGTTGAAGAAGGCCTCAAAGCGTCGGAAAAGGCATGATAGACTTCAAATCTTGGGTGAGGCTTCCTTGGCCTAGCATAGGACATAATGAAGGAAACTCAGCCCAAATTTCAAAAAATTTGGGACAATTTTTTCGTTTTTGAAAATTTTGGGCCTAAAACCAGACTTTTCAGCTCTATGTGTCGCGCCACTTGGCATGCGCTTTTGATGGGGGACTCCTCTTGGGGAAAACTTTAAATTTTTGGATTTTCCATGGAAAATTATGCATGCCTACTTATGGCCAAGAGATTTTTGACAGGTTTTGGGCTTCCATAAGGGTCAAAAACACCCTAAAAATGACCTTTCTACCCCTTTTTGGACACACAGGAAGAAGTGTTGGGAGAACTCATTTTTGTAGGGGCAAATGGAAACCAAATTCAAAAATTCCACTTGTGTTAGAAAGTAGATAGGTAGAACTTTCCAACCAGCTCACTTGTAGAAATTTTGGACACCGGGACTACCAACAAAAGCAGCTGTAAACTGGCGTGATGCATAGAGAAATTAGGCGCGACGCATTGGGGATTTTTGCTCATTTTGGACTCAGAAACTCTGTTTTTCGCCTAGTTTTTGACATTTTTTCTTTCTTACTTCTAAATGTCAAAATCATGATGTAATTTGATGTAATTTGATGGATATTGATGTAATTTTTTTAAATTTTCACTCATGGAGGTTGATTCATCCATCAACTGAATGAATCTGTTTCCTAGTTTATAGAGGCATGCTGTTCCACGGCCTAATTTCTAGTTCTCAGTGTATATTTTGTTGGAATAGCTCCTAAACTTGTGAGCTCGACCCCTATAGGCTAGGATGAGTTGTTGGTTGCTTATATATTGTAATTTTTCAGTCATTAGCATAGTTTGGACCTTTGGGAATGCTTTGAGAATCATTGTACATTCATCTCTGTAGTTTGGCAAGGAATAGACCAGGGTTTGTAGCACTCTATGGGATTCTTGTGGTATTTTGGTTTGATAGTGTGTTTCTCTCTGTAAATTTAAGTCTACTGTTGTTTCATGTATACCATTTTCCTTCTTATGTCTTCTTATGTTAAACAAACAAGGTTAAAGGTAGAATTCATTAAAATTTGCAGTGCTCTACCTAGGGTTTGTTTAATTTTCTATGTTTTCAGCTATTTGGAGAGGATTCTTGAAAGTTTCTTTCCCTCTTCAGCTCTTCACCTCTCTCAAACTCTCGATTTCCTTCAAAATTGAGAGTGTCAAATCAAGCGCCTACCTAGCCCCTTGAGATCCCTGCAAAACTGCTCATTTCCTAGACCCAAAATCTGCCTTTCCCTTTAATCCAACAAAACACCCTTTAAAATAAAATCCAACTCTTTTCATATATACCTAGCCTAAAATCAGCCTTCATTTCAAGTCATCTCAAGCCTCACTGATCATTTTTTGCTGAGATTGACCAAGAGATAGCCCTCTCACGATCTGGTAGGGCAAGCTACCAGGTTAAGCATGGTTTGATGTTACCCTAGATTCTGCCTTTCTTAGCCTGAGGTAGATTTATGCAATAACATAGTGGTGACCATACTAGGGAGCTCAAGATTGTTTGCTTGTTATTTTTATTTTTGTTATAAACTACAGAAGGAGCCTGAAGTTATCCAGGTAGCCTTCGAAACGCTCTTGCTTTGCATTAGTGAAAGTAGATAAATGCTACTTCAGTCAATCTCCGGTCTAGTTTTATAAACACAACATCTGACTTGAAAATTTCCCCAATACATGTATCAAGTTGGATCTGATGGTTGATGGTGGACAACGATCAGACATCGGAAGGTTGAAATCATTCACCTGGCGAATCCAGTGTCGAAGAATCCCAAGGTTCAGAATTTTTATGGTGACTCTAATCTTCAAGAATTAGTAGCCTGAGGAATTTCTTGGTGAATTCATTGTTATCAAAATGGTTTCACTAGATCGAAGGTATGCTCCCATTAGCCGAGATCACATTCCATGTTTTCCAAATAAAATTCCTAAGGTACATTGGCAAAGGAATTTGCCTATGTTTAAAGATGATGATAGGAAGGATGCTACTTTACATCTGGTTATATTTCACATACATATCCGCAAGTTGAAGGTTGATTTTCCTGAAGATTTCTTGATGAAGATATTCATGGCCACTCTGGAAGGTGAAGCCCGATCTTGGTATGAAAGTTTTCCGCCTGCTTGTATTTACTGTTTAAAGGATTTTCATACCATGTTGTTTGAAAGGTATAAGAAATCTTATCCATCCTTAACTTTAGTTCAGAACTGTTGTAGCCATGTTCATAGTTTTATTGAAAATCTTGAAAAAGTTTATGAAGATGATGACTTCATGGACGATGAGATTATGGAGGCTCTGTACGAAAATCAATTTCAACAGCATAAAGAGAACTTAGAGGATACCCATAAAGAAGCTCAGGAAACTTTGCAACAGGATCAAGATCTTAATACAATGGAAAATGATGAAAGAGAAGGTTTTTTTTCAGATCTATCCATAGAAGGAGACAATATGCAGGAAAGTCAAGTTTCAATTTCAGAATGTGATAAAGTCAAGTCAGCTATTCAGATCTAGATTCAGATTGTGATGATCAAGAATACCTTGTGCTAAATCCCATGAAGGGGAACTCTGCTGTTGAGATCATCTGGAATGAAGAAGACAAATTTGTTGATCCAAATGTTCTCATTTCATTAGAAAAAAGCCTTCATGAGGAGGTAATCCAGTCAGTTCATGAAAAACAATATGAGATCTTTGTTCAAGTAAGTGAAAAATATTCTTTCAATAACTCAGTGATAAATGATAATTTGATTTCCATGTCATATGAAGACGATCAACAATTTTTTCAAATTTCAAAAGATCAGGGAATTAAGGGTTGTCATTCAGGTTTTTCATGTTTTAAAATGTTATTTCATGAAGACAATCAATGTTTGAGCAAAATAAAACAAAAATTATTATCTCTTTTGTCTGAAGATGAGATAGATTAACTCCTGAAAGGTCATGTTATAGCCCAAGCTAAAGCAGATTTGCAGTGCTCACATGGTCAAGAAAGTGTTGGTGAAACTTCTTCCTCTTTTGAATATGATGACGGTCTTTTAATTAGCTTTATAGATCAGAAAAAAAAAAATATTTTCTTTCATGAAGATGATAAGGCTGTCATGTTTGATAATCTTGAAGATTTTTTTTCGTTTAACAATCACCTAGACCATTAAGTTGAGGAATATGAGCTTGAGAGAGACAATATGCCAGAATTTCTCATGGTCAAGGAACTTACAACTAACACTCAGATGGCAGAAGCTTATACCTCTCTGTGCCTTCCTATCACTCAAAAATCAATTGTTCTTTCAGAAAAGGAATGAAGCGAGTAGTTGTATTTTTGTTTCTGGATCTCAAGACCAACTCGTGCTTCAGGATTTTCAAGATCCCTTAGGAATTATTTTGCAAGCATCAAAAAAGATAAATGTTTCCTGGTTCGTTATCATAAGCCTTGTTTTCAGTGGTTATTGTGAGTTGCCTACATGTACATCGTTCTACCTACTCGAGAAAAGTGAGAGCAGAATTTTGGTATGTAGTCGTCTGCTGGATTGGTTACATTGGAAGGCTCACTACACATGATTGTACATATTTCATTAGTAGGCAATTGGTTGTCATCATGATTTAAAACCCTCAAATCCCGATGGACTGCTACCATTTAAAAATATTTGCAAGTACTGATTTCAGTTAAGTAGGTCTTGAGTCATTTTTATTTTAATCAGTTTCAACATAGTTTCATTGCTAGTGTGTGTTGTCATCATTCTTTCCATTTGGGGCCTGAAACGAAGGCTATAAAACTGAAGGTCTGATTTCATTTTTGGTGTGTCAGTTGTTTGAGTCATTTGCGAGTAATTTTTCAGTCTTGTTATTAAGTTAGTTTGTGTCGGTTTTCAGTCATGCATTTCAGCTTGAGTTTTTTATTCCATTTCCCAATGGATGAAGGCACTTGAATCCTTCCCCCAGTGATCAAACATGCTCTTAAAAAGTGATTTTAAGGTTTCAAGGTCAAATTTTTTCATTTCAGTGAGTCTTCAAGTAAAATTTGGCCACTAGGTATTAGGTCTAGGGTTTGTTTTCACTCCTTTCAAAGTTGTCCAAATGTCGGTCCATGTCACCATTCAGCTGAGTGTACCATCATTCAGAGGGTTCTCATCATCATTTCAAGTTCCACTGGGTCATTTTACACCTTGTTCATGCTTCAGTTCTGCCTAGGTAAGGTTTATTTCCCTCTCCTAGGGTTTTGGAGGTAATTTCTCTTGGATGGTAAAATCATCAGAAAAACTTGTATCCTAATATTCATACACCTTCCCCTATCCTTAATTACCTTATTAAAAACTTCCCATCACTGAGATCCCCCAAATCCCTCATTTTCGCACAAACCCTAGTTTCTTGCTACAACTTGGCAATTTTCTAGGCTAGGCCTGTGTTTTTCCCTTTTGGACCCCTTCCCCTCACTCAATCTTAAAATTTCCACTTTCCCCTGCTTCCTAACATCCCTCCCTACTTCCAAAATTTTTCTCAAGAATTTAGAAGCCCCTTATCTCCTTCATTTCACTTCATTTCGACAAATTCCTTGCTCCACACATCGGGATAGGTTTTACTTCAATGATGTTTCTGAGAAAGAAAAGATGAATTTGGGAAAACTGAGAGAGGTTTTTGTCCAAAATAGGCCAAGGAAGAAAAAAATCCTTCTCTTTTTACACTGGTGTCATGGTTTTAGAGAAATGTCAAAAATACAGTTGCCTCAGGAGAATTTATGCACCTCTGAAGTGACCTTAGGAAAATCAAGCTTTCTCCTATATTGGTTGGCCAAATGAATTTCTTGATGATTCAAATGGTAACTAGAGACAAGGATATTTCCAATGAGCTATCCTGAGCTCAATTTGGAGTTGAGGAAGACCTTCAAAAGTAGACTGCAACATCACTCTGCCTTGAGGCAGCCTTATTTTGCACATTTTGACCAGTCTTGGGAGATTTGATTTTTGACAGGGAAAATGAACTCCAAATTGAAAAATTATAGTTAGGTTGGGAAGTAGACTCAATAAGATTTCCAACGAGATATCCTATGCCAAATTTGGACACCAGGAAGGTCTCAAAAAGTCTCCTGCAAAAAGGCGGGGCGCATAGAGATGGTGCGGCGCATTGGGCAACCCTCTGCAGTGTAAAAAATGAACTAGCGCGGCACATAGAGATGGCATGACGCATTGGGCTAAAAAGCCTGAAATCCATTTAAATCTTCCTCCAAAAGCTCCAAAATTAAAAATTATTCATTCCACATCTAATTTAACATCTCCATATTGCCAATAAATGAGTTTCCATCAGTGTTTATGGTGTTTCAATAGGTGAAAAATAAAACCCTAGCTCCTTGCACAGTTTCATTGAAAATCTGCCTAGGGTTTGCAAAATTGCCATTTTTTGCTATCTTATTCCCCTCTACCACTTTCAAATCCCCTTCACTACCTTTTACTAGTTTCATTTCTCATTCCCCATCTCATATCCACTCATTCCCTATTCCCCATATCCCTAAAATTCATCTACCCCTAACCCAATTTTCATTATCCCAAACCCTAAGTTACAAGGTTACCAAACCCCAAATACTATCCCAAAATCATATAGACTGTCCCTAAAACCCTTCAATTCCCAAAATTCCAATTGGCAATATTCCCAACATACCCCTTACCCTCTCCCTTCATAGTCCCTCATACACTTTCCTACACTTGGCAACAAAAGATCAAAGACACCTAAATTCTTCATACTCATCAAGAAAACTCACACATTAGAAAACATTGAAAAAAATGTTGGAGAAGGCCAACAAGGAAAATAACATGTTGAGGCACATGGCCAATCATTATTGGGCGTGAAATCATCTTTGCAAAGCAAGAATCAAAATTTTGAAGGCCAAGTTGAAGAAGGCCTCAAAGCGTCAGAAAATGCATGATAGACCTCAAATATAGGCCGAGGCTTCCTTGGCCTAGCATAGCACATAACGAAGGACACTCAGCCCAAATTTCAAAAAATTTGGGACATTTTTTGCATTTTTGAAAATTTTGGGCCTAAAAACAGACTTTTCAGCTCTATGCGCCGCGCCACTTGGCGCAAGCTTTTGATGGGGGACTCTTCTTGGGGAAAAATTTAAATTTTTGGATTTTTCATGGAAAATTATGCACGCCTACTTATGTCCAAGAGATTTTGACAGGTTTTGGGCTTCCAGAAGGGTCAAAAACACCCTAAAAATGACCTTTCTACCCCTTTTTGGACACTCAGGAAGCAATGTTGGGAGAACTCATTTTTGGAGGGGAAAATGGAAGCGAAATTCAGAAATTACACTTGTGTTGGAAAGTAGACAGGTAGAAATTTCCAGCAAGCCCACTTGGAGAAAATTTGGACACTAGGAAGGCCTCCAAAAGCAGCTGTAAACTGCCGTGACGCATAGAGAAATCAGGCGCGACGCATTGGGGATTTTTGCTCATTTTGGACTCAGAAACTTTGTTTTTCGCCTAGTTTTTAACATTTTGACTTTCTGAATTCTAAATGTCAAACTAATGATGTAATTTGATGTAATTTTATGGATATTGATGTAATTTTGTTAAATTTTCACTCATGGAGGTTGATTCATCCATCAAAAGGTGAATTGCAACTGAATGAATCAGTTTCCTAGTTTATAGAGGCAAGCTGTTCCACTGCCTACTTTCTAGTTCTCAGTTTATATTTTGTTGGAACAGCTCCTAAAATTGTGAGCTTGAACCCTAGAGGCTGGGATGAGTTTTTGGTTGCTTATATCTTGTAATTTTTTATTCATTAACATAGGTTGGACTTTTGGGAATGCTTTGAGCATCATTGTACATTCATCTCTGTAGTTTGGCAAGGAATAGACAAGGGTTTGCAGCACTCTATGGGATTCTTATGGTATTTTGGTTTGATATTGTGTTTCTCTCTATAAATGTAAGTCTACTATTGTTTCATGTATCCCATTTTCCTTCTTATGTCTTCTTAAGTTAAACAAACAAGGTTAAAGGTAGAATTCATTAAAATTTGCAGTGCTCTACCTAGGGTTTGTTTAGTTTTCTATGTTTTCAGCTATTTGGAGAGGATCCTTGAAATTTTATTGCCCTCTTCAGCTCTTCACCTTTTTCAAACTTTCCATTTCCTTCAAAATTGACAGTGTCAAATCAAGTGTCTACCTAGCCCCATTCAGATCCATGCAAAACTGCTCATTTCCTAGACCCAAAATCTTCCTTTCCCTTTGATCCAACAAAACACCCTTTAAAATCAAATCCAACTCTTTACATATATACCTAGCCTAAAATCAGCCTTCATTTCAAGTCATATTAAGCCTCACTGATCATTTTTTGCTGAGATTGACCAGGAGAGAGACCTCTCCCGATCTAGTAGGGCTAGCTACCAGGTTAAGCGTGGTTTGATGTTACCCTAGATTCTGCCTTTCTCAGCCTGAGGTAGATTTAGGCAATAAAATAGTGGCAAACATACTGAGGAGCTAAAGATTTTTTGCTTGTTAGTTTTATTCGTGTTATAAACTACATATGGAGCCTGAAGTTAACAAAGTAGCCTTCGAAATACTCTTGCTTTGCATTAGCGAAAGTAGATAAATGCTGCTTCAGTCAATCTCCGGTCTAGTTTTATAAACGTAACATCTGACTTGAAAATTTCCCCAATACATGTATCAAGTTGGATCTGCTGGTTGATGGTGGACAACGATCAGACATCGGAAGGCTAAAATCATTCACCTGGCGACTCCAGTGTCGAAGAATCCCAAGGTTCAAAATTTTTATGGCGACTCTACTCTTCAAGAATCAGTAGCCTGGGGAATTTATTGGTGAATTCATTGTTATCAAAATGGTTTCGCTGGATTGAAGGTATGCTCCCATGAGCCGAGATCAAATTCCAGGTTTTCCAAATAAAATTCCTAAGGTAGATTGGCAAATGAATTTGCCTATGTCTAAAGATGATGATAGGAAGGACGCTGCTTTACATCTAGTTAGATTTCACATACATATCCGCAAGTTGAAGGTTGATTTTCCTAAAGATTTCTTGATGAAGATATTCATGGCCTCTCTGGAAGGTGAAGCCTGATCTTGGTATGAAAGCTTGCCGCCTGCTTGTATTTACTGTTTAAAGGATTTTCATACCATGTTCTTTGAAAGGTATAAGGAATCTTATCCATCCTTAACTTTAGTTCAGAACTGTTGTAGCCATGTTCATAGTTTTATTGAAAATCTTGAAAAAGTTTATGAAGATGATGACTTCATGGATGATAAGATTATGGAGGCTCTGTATGAAAATGCATTTCAGCAACATAAAGAGAACTTAGAGGATACCCATCAAGGTGCTCAGGAAACTTTGCAGCAGGATCAAGATCTTAATACAATGGAAAATGATGAAAGAGAAGGTTTTGTTTTAGATCTGTCCATAGAAGGAGACAATATGCAGGAAAGTCAAGTTTCAATTTCAGAATGTGATAAAGTCAAGTCAGCTATTTCAGATCTAGATTCAGATCATGATGATCAAGAATACCTTGTGCTGAATCCCATGAAGGGGAACTCTGCTGTTGAGATCATCTGGAATGAAGAAGACAGAGTTATTGATCCAAATGTTCTCATTTCATTTGAACAAAGCCTTCATGAGGAGGTAATCTAGTCATTTCATGAAAAACAAGATGAGATCTTTGTTCAAGTAAGTGAAAAATATTCTTTCAATAACTCAGTGATAAATGATAATTTGATTGCCATGTCATATGAAGACGATCAACAATTTTTTCAAATTTTAGAAGATCAAGGAATTAAGGACTATCATTCAGGTTTTTCATGTTTTAAAATGTTATTTCATGAAGACAATCACTGTTTGAGCAAAATAAAACAAAAATCATTATCTCCTTTGTCTGAAGATGAGATAGATCAACTCCTGAAAGGTCATGTTACAGCCTAAGGTAAAGCATATTTGCAGTGCCCACATGGTCAAGAAAGTGTTGGTGAAACTTCTTCCTCTTTTGAAAATGATGACGGTCTCGTAATTATCTTTATAGATCAGAAAACATATAATATTTTCTTTCATGAAGATGATAAGGTTGTCATGTTTGATAATCTTGAAGATTGTTTTTTGTTTAAGAATGACCTAGACCATGAAGTTGAGGAATATGAGCTTGAGAGAGACAATATGCCAGAATTTCTCATGGTTAAGGAACTTACAGCTAACACTCAGATGGCAGAAGCTTATAGCTCTATGTGCCTTCCTATCACTAGGAAATCAATTTTTCTTTTAGATCAGAATGAAGCGAGTAGTTGTATTTTTGCTGCTGGATCTCAAGACCAACTAGTGCTTCAGGATTTTCAAGATCCCTTGGGCATTATTTTGCAAGCATCAGAAAATATAAATGTTTCCTCATTCATTATCATAAGCCTTGTTTTTAGTGGTTATTGTGAGTTGCCTACATGTACATCGTTCTACCTACTCGAGAAAAGTGAGAGCAAAATTTTGGTATGTAGTCATCTGCTGGATTGGTTACATTGGAAGGCTCATTACACATGATTTTACATATTCCATCAATAGGCATTTGGTTTTCATTATGATTTGAAAACCTCAAATCTTGATGGACTGCTGCCATTTAAAAATCTTTGTAAGTACTAATTTCAGTTAAGTAGGTCTTGAGTCATTTTTTTTTTAGTCAGTTTCAACATACTTTCATTGCTAGTGTGTGTTGTCATCATTCTTTCAGTTTGGGGCCCAAAATCAAGGCTATAAAACTGAAGGTCTAATTTCAGTTTTGGTGTGTCAGTTGTTTGAGTCATTTGCGAGTTAGTTTTCAGTCTTGTTATTAAGTTAGTTTGTGTCGGTTTTTAGTCATGCATTTCAGCTTGAGTTTTTTATTCCATTTCCCAATGGATGAAGGCACTTGCAGCCTTCCCCCAATGACAAAAAATTCTCTTAAAAAGTGATTTTAAGGTGTCAAGGTCAATTTTTTTCATTTCAGTGAGTCTTCAAGTAAAATTTGGTCACTAGGTATTAGGTCTAGGGTTTGTTTTCACTCCTTTCAAAGTTGTCCAAATTTCGGTCCATGTCACCATTCAGCTGATTGTACCATTATTCAGAGGGTTCTCATCATCATTTCTAGTTCCACTGGGTCATTTTACACCTTGTTCATGCTTCATTTGTGCCTAGGTAAGGTCCATTTCCCTCTCCTAGGGTTTTGGAGGTAGTTTATCTTGGATGGTCAAATCATCAAAAAAACTTGTATAATGATATTCATACACCTTCCCCTATCCTTAATGTACCTTATTAAACACTTCCCATCACTGAGATCCCCCAAATTCCTCATTTTCGCACAAACCCTAGTTTCTTGCTACAACTTGGCAATTTTCTAGGCTAGGCCTGTGTTTTTCCCTTTTGTACCCCTTCCCCTCACTCAATATTTGAAATTCCACTTTCCCCTACTTCCTAACATCCCTCCCTACTTCCCAAAATTTTCTCAAGAATTTAGAAGCCCCTTATCACCTTCATTTCACTTCATTTCGACAAATTCCTTGTTCCACACATCAGGATAGGTTTCACTTCAATGATGTTTCTGAGAAAGAAAAGATGAATTTTGGACAAATGAGAGAGGTTTTTGTCCAAAATAGGCCAAGGAATAAAAAAATCCTTCAATTTTTACACAAGTGTCATGGTTTTAGAGAAATTTCAAAAATACAGTTGCCTTAGGAGAATTGATGCACCTCTGAAGTGACCTTGGGAAACTCAAGCTTTCTCCTACCTTTGTTGGCCAAATGACTTTTTTGATGATGAAAATGATAACTATACACAAATATCTTTCCAATGATCTATCATGAGATCAATTTGGAGTTGAGGAAGACCTTCAAAATTTGACTGCAACAACACTCTGCCTTGAGGCAGCCTCATTTTGCACATTTTGACAAGTCTTGGGAGATTTTAGTTTTGACAGGGCAAATGAACTCCAAATTGAAAAATTATAGCTGGGTTAGAAATTAGACTCAATAATATTTCCAACAAGCTATCCTACACCCAATTTAGACATTAGGAAGGTCTCCAAAAGTCTCCTGGAAAAAGGCACGGCACATAGAGATGGCGCGGTGCATTGGGCAGCCCTCTGTAGTGTAAAAAATGAACTAGCGTGGTGCATAGAGATGGTGTGGTGCATTGGGCTAAAAAGCCTGAAATCCATTCAAATCTTCCTCCAAAAGCTCCAAAATTGAAAATTTTTCATTCCACAACTAAGTTAACATCTCCATATTGCCAATATATGAGTTTTCATCAGTTTTTATGGTGTTTCAATAGGTGAAAAATAAAACCGTAGCTCCTTGCACAGTTTCATTGAAAATCTGCCTAGGGTTTGCAAAATTGCCATTTTTTGCTGTCTTATTCCCCTCTACCACTTTCACATCTCCTTCACTACATTTCACTAGTTTCATTTCCCATTCCCCCTCGCATATCCACTCATTCCCTATTCCCCATATCCCTAAAATTCATCTACCCCTATCCCATTTTTCATTATCCCAAACCCTAAGTTACAAGGTTCCCAAACCCCAAATACTATCCAAAAATACTATAGACTGTCCCTAATGTTAGGGTCCCATGATTTGGCTGATTGGCAAGCCAAATGACAGTGTAACATCAAACCAGTATTTGGAGCCCAAGGACCTAGACTTCCTGGACTCAGAGAAGGCTCTCTCTATTTGTGTAAGGGATATTTGTGTGTTTGCTTATTGTGTTCTCATTTTAGGCTAGTTATGAAGTAGGTTTTTTGGTTTTGGTTTTTAGGTTGTGAGGGATGAAACTGATCAAAGATATAAGATAGGTAAAAATATGTCAGATCAACTGGGCTATGGGGTTGAAGAGGTCAAGCAAGCTATCAGATGGTGATACAAGGTTGTTGAAGGGACAATTTGATTCGAGGTAGAAAGGATCTTTGGGAAAAATAGAGTAAAATGGACATCAAGTTTGTGAAAAACAAAGGATTTCAAGCATAACTAGTTTAATAGCTGACATAAACATGGTAGGGCACACCATTAATCATGAGAAATGTAACTATAAGCTAATCAATACATAGAAATAAAAATTCAAGCCATGCATAGAGATATATAGCTCTCTAAGTTTGGGAAATGGCTATCAGACTTTGGGGAAATACACTTAAGACAGACAAACAACTTAAAACACTATGCCAGAATGCTTAAACAAAATACTTCAAGTTATTGGTCACTTTGAAAACAAGATTTCATAGTCTTAGGCAAAGAGCAAGATCAGAACAAGACCTCCTTGGTTCAACAAATGAAAATCTAATCAGTCAAAGAGAAATTTCATGGATGGAGCTATGGCTAGCCATGAGTAAGCAGGGCATACCGTGAATCATACTTACCATGCATAAAACCATGAATGAAACAAGAAACAATATCCTTAAGTTATTAAAGAGCAATCAAGAATTATTTAATGTGACTAAGGATGAAGAAAACATGGAAGCTATGAAGAAACAGGAAATTTGAGGTGCCTCCAAGGGCATGTCTCAAATTTGTTCTCTACTGATCTATAGCAAGCAAGAAACATGGATTCATGAATGAAAACTAGAAAACAAAACAAAGAAAGAGACACTATACCATTCTACCAAGTCATGGAATCCAACAACAATCCTCTTTCATCATCCAAGAACATCCAAGAGACTATCCAAGAGCATGAGAAAAGTATTTCTTCCAAAGATTATATGACCATATATTGCTTCTATCATCAAGTTCAGCCTTGTTTACAATGAAATCTTTTGGAATATATAGGCTCAAGTGAGGAAAACCTCTTAGTTCAATTTTCACTCTCATTGGCCTATTCAAAATATCTAAACTTGTCCTTGAGGCTTTGCAAAGCCCAAGGCACAAAATATCTCATAAAATATCTAAAAAATGCTAAAAGTGGGAAATAAATTGACTTTTCATAACTTCTCATGTGCAAAAATAGCTAAACGCACATGAGGAAAAAATAGTTTTTAAAGGTTCAATTTTTACAAAAATACTCAAAAATTACGTTAGCAAAAGGTCCCCTGACTTGCCGACAACTTTTGGCAGCCTTCCCGAAGTTGAAACGAGGCTCATGATAGCTCGTTGGAAATATCTGAGTGTCTACTTTCTGTAGAAACTATAATGTGCCCAATATAATGCCTAGAAGTTCTCCAAAAATAGGCCTGTGTGTAAAAAACCAGAAAATAAGGTTTGTTGATAGACCGGGCAGAGTGTAGAAAAAGCGGGCATTTTTCGCCATTTCGAGGGAGAAAATGATCTTCAAATGTCCTGAAAATCGCTGAGTGTGTGCTCCTAAAATTATGGCATCCCATGATACCATTCTCCTCCTTTGATTATCCCCCAAACTAAAATTCCGAAGCCCATGAATTTTGGCCAAAAACCCAAAAATGCCAAAAAACCAAAACATGTCGAAAATAGCCCAAAATTGGTGAGCATGAACCTCAAGGGTTCTCAGCAACATGTTGTGCAGTAGAGGCCAAAATATGAAGTCCTGATGTGTCTTTCCTCACTTTCCGTGCCGGACGCTTCCCTTTAGCCTCTTTGAGCTTTTCTTGAGCAGCCTTCAACTTGCGCCGGGCAAACTGATTTAACTTTTTATAATGCCTTGTCATTCTCCTTTGAAGGTCTAAATCTCT
Organism: Pinus albicaulis; assembly: GCA_034641835.2. Lineage (NCBI taxonomy): Eukaryota > Viridiplantae > Streptophyta > Pinopsida > Pinales > Pinaceae > Pinus > Pinus albicaulis. The sequence continues at coordinate 111,882,989 of CM076576.1, forward strand.
GTTTTCCTTCTCCAATTTCTTCTCCAAGTGGTCGTTGAATCTCTCAAGCCATGCCTCCTTATTTTTCTCTATCTCCTGTTCAAACAATGCAGTGAGAGGGGTAGATTGGAGAAGGGCTTTTTCCTCTTCTTTTTTCTTCTCAAGGGACTTTTTAAGCCCCATGGTTCTAGGCCTCTTTCGCCTAGGTTGATCTTCTCCTTCACTTTCATCAAACTCACCCATGATTTCTTCCAATATTTATTGGGCTTTGGAGGCCTCCTTCTTGTACTTAGTTTCTCGTGTCTCATAAACAGCCATATGGACACTCATTTGCCTATTTTGGATTTGCAAAAATTGATTGAAATTCCTAGCTCTATGAAGATCATCCTTTAAAGCATCAATTTGGCCTTCTCTATGGATTAAGAGGCTTTCTAGAATTCGGGCCTCATTATCATTATCATCGCTTTGGACTTGGATGATGTCGAATGCACTCTTCTATTCATGACTTCCTTCTACGTTGCCCTTCCCTTTGCTTTGGGTGGCTATTCTAGTGCTCTTCCTCCTGGGCAAATCAATCATGGGCTTCTTTGGAAATTTCCCTTTACTTAAGAGGGCCCTTGTCACATTTGGAGTGACAACCTTAGGCACTCTCTTCTTTTCTATTTGGGGCTTGGCCTTTTTAGGAGAAGAGGGCATGGCCCCTTTACCTTTGTCGCCTTGCTTCTCTTCTTTTTGAGTTTTCCATTCTTCTTGAAGAGGCTGATGTTCCTGAGGAAGCTACTGTGTATCATCTTTTGGCTGCCCTTGCTCATCACTGTCATGCTACTACTCTGTCTCATAAGGTTTCCCATATTCATCACTTTCCTTTCCTTGTTCATCATCTTCATACCCTTGTTCATCATCTTCATGCTGCTGCTTTGTCTCATAAGGTTGTTGTGTGTCCTCTTTTGACTGTCCTTGCTCATCACTATCATGTGGCCCTTGTTGCTCTGTCTCACCCTCACTGTCATGCTACTGTTTGTCATCATAAGGCTGCTCACCCTCATCATGAGTTTGTTGTTCTTCATGATGCTGCCCTTCATCCTCTGTTTACTATTCTTCATGCTGCTGCCCTTCATCCTTTTCCTCATCATCATGATTGTTGTCGCTCATAGAGACAACCTATAGTTGTGATAGACCAGTGCCTAGGACATCTTATATAGCAAGGAGCATATGGTATAACAGGTGGAGTTATCAATAAAATCCTCTCATGCTATCTTCTGTAAAACAAGGAATACTAATCTGAATGGGACCAATACCTTCAAAAACTAACATAGAGAAAGGGATATTGTAGAGGCAACATGCAAAAACTCCAATATAAAAGCAACAGACAATTCAAATACAGCTTACTGTAAAGAGGGCCAATTCAGAAATACCTCATAGAAATAAGTTATCAGAAGGTGTATGTAGTGAATGAAATATTGAGAAGATACTAGTTAACATTGAGCTGATATCTAGATATACAATACCACCATGCATGGGCTTACCAATCTAAGAATCCGTACATGATAATAGCGTTTTAAAAACACCCTCCCAAAGAAACTAATATAGCAGAAACATGGTTTAGATGAATAGTGGAACAAAATATCATGCATGAGCCATATTTAAAGCGCTTGACTAATCCAAGCATGGGTATCAACTAGGATAAATCCATACCAAAAATTAGTGAGCCACTCGCATTCCAAAACATGATACAGGAAAGATGGATGAAATGAAATGATCTATTTAAATAACACATACGAGAAAGTTACAGACTGTGAAATACCAAAGACCATAATCCTCTTTAACAGATGGAACTCCTCCTCACTGAGACCTTACGGGATCTGAGCCTTCATACAAGAGTTTTACAAAATGTATAGAAAAGCCTTTCACTGCATAATTTTTTGATAAAATCTAGAACCCTAAATCATGTTTTCTTTGGGAGCTTTATAGGAGAACAAGAAAACTTGAAAAAGGGAGTAGGTGATGAACATTTAATTATCTCATTAAAACAAAATGGCGAAGACGTGCACGCCCATACTGCTCGATGACTTTGTAATGCTGTTTGTACTCTGTGGCCTGCTAACTGAAATAAATGCACTGGGTAGAAATCTCTCCAGGAACACAGCAAAGCAGGAAAATCACATAAACATTCCATCCTTTCCTAAAAGAAAATGGTGCTGAAAAGAAAGCCTTGAGGTATTTTATCTGCGAGGGGTACCTTTTTCGTTCTAAACCCTGAATTACGGTTTAAGATCTTCAATGTTGAACGTTGAATTCCTCGATCATTTGCTAATATTTCTCTGCTGCTCCATTAATGTTTTCAATTGCTCAATCTATGCTTTGAATGGCTCTGTAGGGTTTGAAAAATTTGAACCTTGCTTCTTTAATGGAAGTCTTGTCGATTTACCTTCTTGGGCCTTTCTTCATATTTTCAACTCCTGTAAGTGGTCCTTTGATGTGTCCTCTATCACAGTAATAGAGACTATGAATCATGATAGTTTTCCACTACTGTAAACCTGCAAAACCCGCAAACTCGTCAAGAAAAAAAATGCATGGGGATGACGATGTAGTGGGGATGGCCATGTAGCAACAAGGCATGATGAAATGGCGGAATAGTGCGGGACAATGGTGAAAAGTGCAGAGAAGTGGTGGAGAAATGTTTTGGCAAAGGTTGGGGGAATGTATGAAATTTAACATAGACAGTGGACGTTTGACCTTTGAATAGGAATATGTAGGGGAGACGGACGAATGTATGATAGGAGCACGTGGAATGATGACATGGAGATATGGGGTCAATGGTATGGTGGGGGTTAAATCTAGACCGTTCGATCTCAGGAGGAGATAAAGGGTGGAAAATGTATCGGAGAGCAATGAGATGGTAGGCCAAGGGCACTATTGGCTTAGATTAACTTCCGCACATCTTCGGAGTGCGATGAACATTGGATGAAGAGCCCCAGATCGAATGGTGGATATGAATATCGTGCCGCATCAAATGCCGAACAATAATGCACGATGGAGAGTGGTTTTTGACCCGTATGCGGGGACACGTGGCGCACGATGAATGGAATTTCTCCAAATTAAGAAATACCGCCTGCCTCCAAAAGGCGGTACGATAGAAATCAGGTGGGTTTTTCACAATGAGCGGGTGTGGGGACCACCGGGACAGATAGAATCCGGGCCGTTGATTTTACGTTTTTATCAGACGGTATTTAGGTGGGCTACGAGCGTGACAGAGATGAATGACCGCCATCCGATCTGTACAGATTGACGGCTCAAAATGCACCCGATATACATTTGATAAGCACCTTTCGGGCTGGCGCCTGGTCTAGCGCCCGGGTTACATGGAGGGAAAGATTTAAAGGGTTCGGGCCGAAGGGGCTAGGCCTTATATATTTTTCAAATGTGGACTTTTCGGCCTTTTATAATGCAATGTGGGGACATAGGAAGGTAACAATAAGTAGAATATGGATTTCTTAGGGCAGAAAAAGGGGTTTTGAAAGGTTTAAGCAAGGATTCTTATGAAAATTTCAATAGGATGCTGATATGATCAACAACGATCATGCTCTTCTCCCTCTTTAGGCTCTTTTTCTTGTTCTGTAGTAAATTTGAGCTTTTTAGGAATAGGTATACTAGAAGAAGGTGAGGGATGATGAGTAGGAGATGTAGGGGATGTATGGATTGGAGGGATAGTGGAGAAATCTGGATGAGTGATGAAAACATCGCAAGAGACCTGTCTCTTTTCAAGCTGATGAAGGATGATGATTTTGATGAGAGAGTGATGGAAGAGATAGGCTATTTTCTATGAATGAGGCTTCTTCTGGATAGTGGAGGCCATTTTCTCAATGCTTGTGTAAGAAGAAAGGAAGATTTAGCAATCTGGCCCTAGTGAAATGCATGAGAAGTCGAATGTGATATGCATATATTCAGGAGAATCTTCCCTCACAAGTGAAGTACTTCATGATAATCTTCATGAGAGGGGCGTAGCTGGCTAAAATATATGAGAAATGGAAAATAGAAGGACATGATTCTCTGTGCTCAGGCTTTAAGGAGGGCTTGTAATCATCTGAGTCCAAATGGCTTTGTTTAAACCATTTCTCACCAATATAGGGAATTTTAGTGGGCTTGGAGATGGATCTTGGGGAGAACTTGAAGTCAAGGCCTGCTAATTGGAAATGCTTATCTTGAAACCTCAAATCACAAAGGTGTGTCAAAGGAGAAAAACTCTTCACCTCTTGCACCCTTTGACAAAAATCTAAACATCCCACCTCATGGAAATTGAACAATACTGATGGGTGGGCATTCACTTCTTCAGTGGAAATAGGTTCATATCTCTTATGCAATCCACTCCTATGATCTTGCTTAGGAGGAATCTTGTTATAGATGCTCTCTGCAAAACTAAGCTGCCTCAAAAAGGATTCCTTGAAATGTGTTCTCAAACAACACTCTGTCTTCTTTGTAAATCACTGTTTTGATCAAGGTAAATTTGCCTCAAAGCTGTGTAAAATGTTTTCTTTGCTATTAGTTCCCTGCTCCTCTTAGAACACTGCTCTTTCCCCTTTGTATGCCCATCAACAAGTAAATTTAATAATAAGCGCAAATTCAACAAAAGATACACAGTCAAGTGATTTCAATGTTTGTGTAAGGTCACATGGCTCTAGGTGTTTTGAGGACAACAAGACAACCTTGTATTTTAGACAAGGGAAAAACAAAACTCCTCCCAATCAAAACACCCTCCTTGTCTTCACTGTTTTCTCACACAGATTTTGACAAACACCTTCAAATGGCAATGACAGCTTTACCCACTAAGGTCTGTTTATGGTCAAAAAGGCTGCCCTGACTTTGCTCTTCACCACACCGAGGAAAACTTTGAACAATGACCAAATAATATATGAATGATTATTGTGGTTGAAATTAGGACCATTGTTTCATTTTTGAAATACTGAGTTTCTTCTTTAAAATAGTGCCTCCATCTTTTATCATTGTTTTGAGGGCAGTTTAATCGGCTTTTTACATAAATAAAAACTCACCATTCTTACTGTTTCACCTCTATCAAACATAACCACATCAAGTCTCGAGTTTTAAACAAAAACACATCTCTCTTTAAAAAACTCAAAACTGTGATTCACACCATGAGTTTCATCCCTTTTTCCACCACTTAACATTTTTGAATATACCAAGGAGGCACATAAATACCTTGATAATTCGATGGCAGGCCTTGCTTGAGGTTTGGGGCAGCTTCCAGACTTGTTTGAGGGCGTTTGGACCATTTAAAGTGTGCGGGGCACGTTTGCTATGAAAAACGCCGTGCAAAAAGAGGTTGTCGGATCACTGTCGGGCCGACGTGACTGGCGCCTACAGGCGCACCACATGCCGCTACAGGAGTGCCGTGCAACAGTGGAGTGCTTTGTAAAAAATCTACCTGAACGTGCCACATAAAGCTACAGGCACGCTGCGCGTTCTTAAAGCTCAAAAATCAATGAATTAGCTCTAAATTTCCTTCTATGGTCTCATGGATAGCAAGAGGGGAGCGATGCCTTGTGCTTTGAGAAGTTTAAAAGGGCTTGCAACGGTCCCTCTATCCTTTTGTATTTGAACAAGATCAAAAACCCTTTGGTGTGTTCAAAGATGGTTTTGAAAACGTTGAAAAAGCCTTTGGTTTAAAACCAAAATATGAAACTCACATCTTTTTTGAAAACGTAACTAAGACTTCTTTTTTTTCTAACAAAAACATAGAGTAAATGATCATTTCTTTATAAGCCTGACCTCCTTTTCTAAATGAAACAACCTTTTTGAGAATTTAAAACTTTGCATGTTTCTCATCTAAGGAATGAAAAAATGTCCTCCTTTTTGATATTTTCACTATGGAAGGAAAAATTGTTCTAAGCCACGTGAAGGATTGTAGAGGTGCCTTTTGAATGCAACTATCTTTTTGCTAGGGGAAAAAGCTTAACTGTAATTTCAAAAACCCTTTCCACCTCTTGTCTTTGCATGGCTCATCTGCTGTTACTTTTGATTAGTTGAAAAAGGTTTTTATGGAAAAGGAGGAGAAGCACCTCTGAATATCATCATCATCCATTTGTTTTTGTCATTGAAAAAGGACACCTATAGAAGACACTTTGTGTTATAGGAGGTAGTTTCTCCCTTTTGCAACCTAGACTGTCACTTTTTGCTTCGGATGCTTTGGATACGGTCATGTCCATTGTGAAAACTAAATGAGATGGTAGGTGCTGCTTGAGTTTCTTTTTTGACTGTGGGTAAATATAAACAAGGGATGATACACTAGATTTGAAAAGTGAATAAGGGAAGCTACCCCTTTGTTTTTCTATGAAGGAGGTCTGCAAGAAACCTGGGCTTCATTGTCATCTGTCCATCAAGAGGGCACTTCTTCTGAAAACTTCTTCTCGACTCAAAATGGAATCAACAAAGAACCTTTGACCTATTTTCATAAGGAAACTGCCTTCATTTGTAACAGTGGCATGCGGGTATTGCTTTTGAGTGTTTGTTCCAGAAACTTTTGAAAAAAAATTATCACCCTTTGGCTTGTGTCTAACCCAGCTGATTTCAACTATTCTTCCACTCTGTTTTGTTTAAAGGAACAGAGACTAAATGTTAAGCCTGTTCATCAAGGAGATGAGTTTTATTAAGGAATTTATACTCCTCAGCCAGGATTTTTGATAGTTATAGTACTCATGCTTTCCTTTTTTTTTGACATGATTGCCTTGTTCAGAAGCTTTCAACTATCTTCTGCTACTCTCACCATTTGTCTCTTAATCAGTCCAAACCTTAAAATGATTCACTGCTCTGGCCCTCTGCTTATGAATGAAGGAGGCCTATTTGGAAAAATGCTTGATGTCCTTTCAACCTATGTTTTAATCAAAAGAAGGATGTTTGATGAACCTACTAATAGTGGTTTCCCTTACATATGTTGGCAGAAGTTCGTTAGAAGCTAAGACTGATGGATTCCTTTGGCCATCCGTTCAATAATATTTCTACATTGACGATCAACTCATTAGCTTCATATTGTAACTCAATAGCAATGGAGCTCCACTGCTTTGCCTCTGCCTTAAACATCATTTTACTTCAGAAAACCTTAGCTTTTGTCTTACTGTAACCTAAGTTTGTCCTTACAGTTAGTGAAAAGCTTAAAAATAGACATTGTCCATTTTCCCTCTGCTTATAGATGAAGGAGGCGCTCTTAACCCTCTGCTTGTGAAATGAAGAAGGTTATTAAGTATTCAAACCCTCTGCTTATAGATGAAGGAGGTTTTTCAGTCATGGCATATCATCAGCCCTTTGACAGTGTTCTTTTTCCTTTCTCTGTCCTTTCAGGCTTTAACTATGATCGCAAGAGCTTAATGAAAAAACTCTCTGCTCTATGGCTGCATCCCAGGCTCAAGATCACATTGAGAAGAAGTTATCTTCTCATGTGGAGCCAAATATTGTCTTCTGAGATGCTGGTATGCCTCTGTCCTTGAAAGATCCATTAAAACACTGTAAAAACACCTAGAATTAGTTTGAGTTATGGTCCATGTATTGCTGAGACTTGAGGGTGTATTAGTGGCGCGACCTATGGATGTAACCAAATTTATTTGCAGAATGGGAAGGTATGTTATGACTGGTCTATAGCAGCTAGAGGTTCTTTGGCTTTAGGATAGTTTTCCAAGGGAGAAATGCCTAAAGCACCACTTCCTAACTTAGGGGAGACTTTTTGGACAGATTTGGATTATTTCCTTAGAGCTGATGGGTAGACTAGTATGGTTGAGGGTAAGTAGGATTTCATAATGATGTTTCATCTCATCATGGGTAGACTGAAAGGTAAGAGGGAAAAAATGTTTATGGGTGTTTTCCAGCTGACAAATTTGACAAATTTTTAGATCAGCTGCTAGAAAACTTGGCTGTTACAACTAGTCATCACCAAAAAGTGAAAAATACTGATGACTAACACCTAAAACCCTTCAATTCCCCAAATTCCAATTGGAAATATTCCCAACATACCCCTTACCCTCTCCCTTCATAGTCCCTCATACACTTTCCTACACTTGGCAACAAAAGATCAAAGACACCTAAATTCTTCATACTCATCAAGAAAACTCACACATTAGCAAACATTGAAAAAACTGTTGGAGAAGGCCAACAAGGAAAAGAACATGTTGAGGCACATGGCCAATCATTATTGGGCAAGAAATCATCTTTGCAAAGCAAGAATCAAAATTTTGAAGGCCAAGTTGAAGAAGGCCTCAAAGCGTCGGAAAAGGCATGATAGAATTCAAATCTTGGGCGAGGCTTCCTTGGCCTAGCATAGCACATAATGAAGAACACTCAGCTGAAATTTCAAAAAAATTGGGACACTTTTTGCATTTTTGAAAATTTTGGGCCTAAAAACAGATTTTTCAGCTTGACGCGCCGCGCCACTTGGCGCGCACTTTTGATGGGGTACTCCTCTTGGGAAAAAAATTACATTTTTGGATTTTTCATGGAAAATTATGCACGCCTACTTATGGCCAAGATATTTTGGCAGGTTTTGGGCTTCCAGAAGGGTCAAAAACACCCTAAAAATGACCTTTCTACCGCTTTTTGGACACATAGGAAGCATTGTTGGGAGAACTCATTTTTGGAGGGGAAAATGGAAGCCAGATTCAGAAATTCCACTTGTGTTGGAATGTAGACATGTAGACCTTTCCAACAAGCCCATTTGGAGCAAATTTGGACACCAGGAAGGCCTCAAAAAGCAGCTATAAACTGGTGTGACACATAGAGAAATCAGGCGCTGTGCATTGGGGATTTTTGCTCATTTTGGACTTAGAAACTTTGTGTTTTGCCTAGTTTTTGAAATTTTGACTTTATTACTTGTAAATGTAAAAATAATGATGTAATTTGGTGTAATTTGATGGATCTTGATGTAATTTTGTTAAATTTTCACTCATGGAGGTTGATTCATCCGTCGAAAGGTGAATTGCAACTGAATGAATCAGTTTCCTAGTTTATAGAGGCAAGTTGTTCCACTACCTACTTTCTAGTTCTCAGTTTAGATTTTGTTGGAACATCTCCTAAAATCGTGATCTCAACCCCTAGAGGCTGGGATGAGTTTTTTGTTGCTTATATCTTGTAATTTTTCAGTCATTAGCATAGGTTGGACTTTTTGGAATGCTTTGAGCATCATTGTACATTCATCACTGCAGTTTGGCAAGGAATAGACCAGGGTTTGCAACACTCTATGGGATTATTGTGGTATTTTGGTTTGATAGTGTGTTTCTCTCTGTAAATGTAAGTCTACTGTTGTTTCATGTATACCATTTTCCTTCTTATGTCTTCTTAAGTTAAACAAACAAGGTTAAAGGTAGAATTCATTAAAATTTGCAGTGCTTTACCTAGGATTTGTTTAATTTTCTATGTTTTCAGCTGTTTGGAGAGGATTCTTGAAATTTTCTTGCCCTCTTCAGCTCTTCACCTTTCTCAAACTCTCCATTTCCTTCAAAATTGACAGTGTCAAATCAAGTGCCTACCTAGCCCCATTTAGATCCCTGCAAAACTGCTCATTTCCTAGACCCAAAATCTGCCTTTCGCTTTGATCCAACAAAACACCCTTTAAAAGCAAATACAACTCTTTGCATATATACCTAGCTTAAAATCAGCCTTGATTTCAAGTCATCTCAAGCCTCACTAATCATTTTTTGCTGAGATTGACCAGGAGAGAGCCCTCTCCCGATCTAGTAGGGCTAGCTACCAGGTTAGGAGTGGTTTTATGTTACCCTAGATTCTGCCTTTCTCGGCCTGAGGTAGATTTAGGCAAGAACAGTATGAATGGTTCTTGAAGCTAGTATGTTTCTCCTCAAACAAAGAAGCTTAATCCTACTTGTTACTTCTAATATGGCTGATGTTGTTATGAAATCTGGTCTCCCAGTGGAGTCTTATGAAAACCAAGATAATCAGCAGGCCTACTGATCACCAGTGGAGTATTTTCATCATTAAGGAACTATGGAGTTACCAGGTGGAAGGTTTAGAATGTTTCAAGAAGGTATACTATCCACCACAATGATTAACCACCAAACTCAGGCTACTATGGTCTTCTTTGAGTTCTTAGAAGTGTTTAAAGGTGTGTTTTACTCAACGTTCCCCAGTGGAGTCGCCATTATGTTGGAGACTAAAATGGGACAGAAGACAAGATATAGCAATTAAGGGCACTCATAATTTTCTCCCTAGTGGAGTCGCCATTATGTTGGAGACTACAATGGGACGGAAGACCAGATATAGCAATTAAGGGCACTCATAATTTTCTCCCCAGCGGAGTCGCCATTATGTTGGGGTTCCTATGTTTTGGCAGGTTTGGCTCTACCAAAAGATAAGACAACATCAAAACCACTTTGGGACCTTAGGATCTAGCCCTCTTGGGTCAGGAGGGATCTCTCTATAAAGGCCAAGGTATATGTGTTTGAAGTTCGGTTTCAAGGTATTAGGCTAGTTATAAGGCACAAGGTTTGTTTTGTTTTGTTTGTTTGTTTGTTTGGTTGTTGGGAAACATGAAAGAAGGGCTGAACATAAGACAAAGGTGAGAAAATAAGAGTTCTAGGAAAAAGGGAGATAATTCATAGAACACTTGCAACCATTGGGCAATGGAGTCATAAAAGGGTTTACCTGCTATTCAGTATCCAAGAATTTCAATTGGGCTAGTCATATAAAACAAAGGATCTTTAAAGATGATAGTATGGTGTGAAATGGTAAGGAATGAAGGTGAATGACAAGGAAACCTTCGAGGTGGCCACCTAGGAAGCAGATCTAGGGATAGGGCATGCCTTAAACACCTATGATCCAATCCCTAAAAGGCTAACTCTTCAGACAACAAGAAACCCTTAAGATTTAAACACAAAGTTGAAGCCTGAGATCAGAGAAAGGATTTGAAATTTCAATGCTTTGAAATTCAACTTAAGGGAACTTAGAAAGGTTCAATTGATTGAAAAATACCCTAGTGAGACAGAATTTGCATTCTAAACTCCCAGTATCCCAATTCTTTCAATTAAAACCAGTTAAGAACATCTAAGAATAGATTCATAAATTCATACATCAGTTAGCAGTGAATAACAACTACTACACTGGTTAAATTATCTTGAAATAGTTCTCAGATAACACAATCAGTAGAAAACATCAAAGATAAGAAGAGCAGGAGCATTAGGGTACCATGCAAGGGTATATCCTAAGCCAGATTTCTGATTATTACTAGAGAAATGAAATGTAACAAATTACAGAAGGAAAACAGAGACAAAGGTAGAACACATCACCACTGCTTTAAATCAAGATCCAAATAAATGTGCTTGTCATACTAAAGAGCAACACCATTCATATACAACATCTTCCAACAGTTTGGTATTCCGTCTAAAATCATTTCCTCAGCCTATTTTATAGCTTCAGACACAGAACTATATCTTAAGAGAAAAATCTTACAATTCACAGATATCCGATCAAAAACATTTACAATATGTTTCCTCATGAGTTTTATAGCTAAAGAGAGGCAGCGGAGGTAGGTGAGACCTTAAATGAAACAATAAAATAGAAGTAGAAGGAAGGGGCTCAAGGCCCATTCTGTCTTAATATCTATGCATTGTGTTAGGAATCTATAATCAACAAGATTGGAAAAGTCTGATCACAGAAACAACATCGTTTCAACCAATTTGGGATTCTAGGATCTAGCCCTCCTGAATCTGGAGAGGGATCTCTCCAATAAGTGCAAAGATTGATTTGTCTTTGAAGTTTTGTGTTATGATATTATGCTAGTTATGAAGGACAATGGTTTTGTTTATTTTTGGATGGTTGAGCATGATTATTATTCGAGGTGGAAATTTCTAAATGCAAAGAGTTTCAAAGGTGTGAAGTTGCAAGAAAATAGAACAAGCTTTGGCCAGAAAGGTAGATAATTGCAGGTTTTAGTCCATTGGGCTATGGAGTCATAATAGGGTTTAATTGAAACAACAAAAGGCAAGAGTGGTCCATGGGGCAAGTCATTTATGTCTAAGGATCTCTTTAAAGTTTGATTTATGGAATGGAATGGTACAATAAGAAGGGGAATTTAAACAAATGAAGAACAAAGAGCAGCCCAAGATTAGGTAAGTACTTTTAAACTAGCCTGCTTTGACATACACTTAAGAAATACATAAAAGTAATCTAAGATCAGGTAAGTACTTCTAAACTAGCCTGCTTTTGATGAAATTTCAATAGAAAACATTTTAAAACGAAGGGAAACTTGAAGGCAACTGTTGGAGAAGAAATTAGCAGACTAGGCTCACCACAAATCATCTCCTAGCTCTGCTTTACTGGGTTACTTTCAAGACAAACATAAAGATAACAAAGAATGGCCTAAGATCTGGTAAGTACTTCGGAACTAGCCAGCTTTTGACACATTCCAAGAGAAAATTTCAGACAGTCTTTTGGGATAAAACTAGGACCAGGGCTCACCATATCTTCCTTAGTTCATCTCTACTGAGCATATACTGAAAACAACATTTAAGAATAACAATTAGCTAAATAGGAGGATGAGGGAATACCAGCATTCCTACTGCCTGAACTAAATTAAATCATTCCCAAATAAAACAGATTGGAAGAAAACATTTAGTTAAAGATTTTCAGTCAGAGAAGGGTACTGATATACAGTAGGTCCTAAATCTATGCATGTTGTTCTTTATAAGAGAAGATGAACACAGTGAAAACAGAAACAAAATAACAATTTACAATAAGAAATAACATCACCGTCGACATAGACCAGGATCCCATAAATCAGCTTGTATTGATGCTCCAAACTAGTTACATCTTTAAGTCCAATGCTTTAGTTTAGCAATCATCTACACTTCCCATACTATCTATCACAAGAAGAGCTCCAAGAGCCAGTTAACACTTTTTACAAGTACAAGTCTCAAACTCAATTACATTTCAAAGTTCAGCAACCAACCCCTCTCTCATCTTCTACAGTAGTATTTATAGAAGAATGAGGAGGTGAGATCTGATAAAAAGATCTCCAAAGATAATTAATACAGTCTTAATGGCTTCTCGGTCTTTGTGGGGCTCAATGAAGAAGTTTACAGATGTTTTTTGTCCGTATTAATTGTTTTACATCTAAGATTAAGATCGATGGGAGCTTTGTTGACTTTTGAGGCTCTTTGTTATATTAAAGTAATTCTGCTGATATTTTGTGATTAAGTTTATTCGCAGAATTAACTCTCTGGCTGCGCTGAGGCAAATATCTGATCTTGATCAATAACTTTGGCCTCTGTTTGAATGCTTTGAGGCACAGGTGGCACTGTAGTAGCTGGGAGGAATCAATTTTCCTCAGATGCGGCAGTGGAGGCTTTCCTGCTTGATAAAACACTTATGATTTTCTTTAAACTGTGTTTTAATTGGGAGGATTAGGATTTTGATAATCAATCTTAGCCATAATCCCCCACATATCTGTCTTCAATCTTCCATTCTAGTGTGTTCTATCTTTGACACTAATACTCTTTGATTTGTGATTGATTCACTGTGTTTTGTTAGTGTGCAGTGTTGCATAGGGATTGTGAGGCATAAGTTCCTTTGGAGTATTGACGAGGCACGGAATTTTGAACCCATGGATGGATTTATTTTAAAGAATCGAAGGCATGAGAATTAAAAACCCAGCCTTCGGCCTTCCTTCAGTATATAATGAAAAAACCATATAATCACCCTTTATCAAATAACATACCCGGACTTCAAAAATTTGATAAAACCAAGTTGTATAACCATTTTGGGTCACACAAGGGACTTGCTGATGTCAGGGTATTTGTGACTCGAAATTTTTATGAAATCCACTTTATAAAGCTCCCCGAGTCCGTATTTCTTGACTATGCGAGCAACCGAACAAGACCCGCTCCAATCCACTGCTGCCGCGTGGATGCTAACTAGGTTTTGGGACCACCGGTTCTGTCAGACCACTGACTGCTGTCATGGATGCGGGGACCAGGGCGACTGATTGTGGATTTGATGAATGTGTCGTACCTTAGTTCATCCCCCGAGCTCCTTTTGAGTGTGATCACGGTTCGATGAACCGGCCTCAGATCGGATGACTCACGTCAATATCAAGCTAAGCACATAGTCGACTTTTAACGCACGGGGAGGGTGGTATCTCCAAACTGCTTGAGGCCATGTGTCAGCCTGTGGCATGTGTCGTGCTTGAATTGGAAATACAACTTACCCCACAAAGGTGGTGTGATCAAAACTGCTCTGGTTTTGTACGGTGATTGACCGTGGGGACCACCGGGGTGATTGATTTGTGGGTCGTCGATCTGCAGATCAGATCGACGAAGTGATTTAAGCTTTGCACTGGCGGAAACCTTTATGATATATCAAAACGATACAAAAACCACAAAAAATTAATATAAAACAAAGGTTTCATGTGTCGGGATGGTTTTATATATACGAAGTGGATATGCACCCGGCTACTGGGCCTTGGTCTATATGAAATGCAATATGATCGGGGGCTATAATATACAGGGCTAATCGGCATCGGGGGCTTTTTCTAATGCACAAAAAAATGCGCTCCGTTAGTTTCTCCAACGTGATAAGTGCTTAGGACCCTAGCACTTGGTTCTAGCACTAGGGCACATGGAGGGGAAATGGTTTGGATTTAGCCTAAAGGTGCTTCGACCCACAGTCAAAATACTTGATTTTTAGGACATTTTCAAGATGTTTAGATGGATTTTGGGGGTTTTGATATAGTTCAAAACGAGTTTTAAACTATGTAAAAGATGATTTTCATGAATGGAGGAAGGGGAAACATAAAAATAGAGGATTTTTATGGAGGAAAAGGGGAGCAAAATGGAGTTTAGTTTTTCAAGTGAGGAAAGGGAAAAAGGTGATTTTGTAGAAGTTTCTTCTCATGAAATCAGTAGAATTCCAGAGTGTAAAATGGGCACAGTAGGGAAGATTTTGGACAGAGGCATGAGGCCTTCAAGAGTCTTCAAGAGATAACACTTTTTTGCAATAAAATTTGTTCCTTGAAGGCTCCAAAAAATGATTTAGCCACCTTTTGGTATAATCATATTTTTATAGGTGGCTAACAGTGGCTCCACTTGGGGATGGTGCCTTCTTGAAGGCATCAAGAACTTCAGAACTACATTCTCTGGGAGGCTAATCAGTGCCTCATCCATTAGGCTGTCTTTCTTTCCTTGAATTATCTTATTTTTCTCTAAAAAAATATTAGCAACCATAAAAAAATGGATCTTTCATCAACAAGTTTTCACTCATCAACCACATCACATTTTTTCTTCTTTAGAGTGCACTTGATTTAAAATCCTTTCACAACATGTTAGTTCTTTTGAAAAACAGAAATCTAATCTATTTCTACTCTTATTTATCCATGTACTCGTATTTAAATGTCAGCTGAGCCCATAGATTTTCTTATCAATTCACTACTGGGCTTGGGATGAATCATCTACCATTTTTGTTCTTTAAATTTAACAACAAAAATTAAAAGAAGTTGAAATGGCCTAACTTGTTGATTCATGGCATGGCAATCTTCATAGATTCCTACTACAGAAAATTAAAACAAAAATGGAAGGCTTAGGATCTAAAAGTTCAAAGTATTTCCTTCATCTTTTCATAGCTCTATTTTGACTTTTGTTTGAGTTGTATTTCCTTTTTCAACTGGTTCATATTTTGAGATGATTAGAACCAGATTTACATCCTTTTTCACTCAGAATTTGAAACAGATTTGAGTCACTCTCTTTGGAGACTTAGGTTCAGATTTTGAGCATGTTTGAACCTTTAATTTCTATCCTAAACTATCTACTGATAAGCCAAGACTAAATAGTTTGGAAAATCGAATTCACTATCCTATCAGGAGAAAATTTAAAACTAATTAGTCAAGATTAAACAGTTTGACTAACTATAAGTGTGTTCTTTAGGAGTGGCATTTAAGCTTGCACATTTTCAAATTTGTTTCTCTTTTTGGTATGGGGCTATACCTTTCATGTTTTTACAATCTGTCCTCTTTTCTTTACTTCTTTGATTTTGTATTTTTTAATCTTATAACTTTGAATGAAATGATGGGTGAAGTATTTACCATGAGAAAAAAGATAAAAGGTTCTCAGAACATAACATGGATCAAGAAAAGTAATGCTTAAGCATCCTGCCATTGAGGACTTTTTTCATAAGTTGACAAATTTTCCATGATTTCCTTTGTCTTCCCTCCTTGAGTCTCACTTCAAAAATTTGTCGCCAAGATTGAAATTGTTGGCCTTTGTTCTTTTGTCAGAAATATTTTTAATGTTGTTTTGCTTCTGCAATGCTTTTTTATAAACCTCCTCTCTGGTTTGCTGAAGATGAATGGTTTGCTTTATTATTCTGATCATGTCATTATCTTTAGTTTGAAAATATTGAATCAACTTCATCACTGGTACACCAAGGCTGGTTGGAAAAATTGCATCGGTACCATACACAAGCTGGAAAGGTGACATACCAATAGATTTCTTCGAAGTCAATCTGTCAGCCCAAAGTGCATGAACTAGCTTTGTGTGTGAATACTTTTTGTTGTCTTCCAACAGTTTCTTGATTATGTTCACTAAACTCTTGTTTGAGGATTCTGCAAGTCCATTACCTTGAGGGTAATAGGTCATGGAATGCCCCAATGTTATCTGATATCTGTGGCAGAATTCAACCATATTCTTTGATCCAAATGATGCTGCATTATTAGTGATGATCTTGGTAGGACAACCAAATCTAGAGAGAATATTATTCTCTATGAATTTTATAATAACATAATCATTGGCCTACCTACAAGGTATGGCTTATATCCACTTAGTGAAATAGTCTGTAGCAGTGAGAATCCATTTATGCTGAGCAGAATATGGTGGATGGATTTCTCCTATGAATTCAATTCCCCACTGTTGAAAAGGAGCTTCAATAGTGATTGGATGCAGAGGTAGGGGTAGCAGTTTTCTTTTGCCCTCAAAAATTTGACATTTATGACAGGCAATGATCATCTTATGTATATGAGGAAAAAGAGTAGGCCAATAGAAACCAGCCCTCAAAATTTTGTTGGCTGTTGTCTTCCAGTACAAATGACCTCCACACTCTCCTTCATGGAACTCGTGCTTAACCTTCTCTGCATCATACTTAGACAAAAATTTAAGCAATATACCACTTGCATTTTCCAATACAGACATCCATATATAATGCAATAGTTTACAACTTTCAACTTTAGGAACCTTTCCTTTGTTTTTGTCAAACTAGGAGGTGTGTTCAATTTAAGAAAAACATAAATAATATCAGCATACCAAGAGGAATTCATAAAATGATCTTCAACAATTGGAGTTGAGATTTCCTCTTGTTCATCCAAAGCATTAATCATATTAATATCGAGAACCTCAAAATTGGATTCAGCCATTAATCTAGCTAGACCTTGGCCTTTAATGAGTTTAGTGGGTTTTATCTCTAAATCATATTCAAGAATAATAGCAATCCACTTACCTTTCTTACCATCTGGGTCCTGTGTTAGAATGTCTTTAACAACTGAATTTGGGACAAAGGCAATGATGTGTGAGTGAAGGATGTATACTTCGAAGTCCTTCAAAGCTTTAACCAAAGAAAAAGCTTGCTTCTCCATAACATTATACTTCAGAGGGGCATCCCTCAATGCCTTGCTAAAGAATGCAATAGGCTGCTCTTTTCCTTGTGGATTTTTCTATAAAAGGACAGTAGCTATGGTATGTTCTGATGCAAAAAAAAAATATAAAAATATTTTGAAAAATCAGGACTTATCAGAACCGGTGTTTTGGTTAACATTTGTTTCACTAGCTCTAAGTAATTCTTTGCTTCCAAGGTCCATTTTACCCCTTGCTCCTTCCTCAACATATTTGTGATATTTCTAAGGAGCTCAGCCAAGTTGGGGATGAACCTTCTCAAAAAGTTAATCTTTCCAATGAAAGATTGCAACTCCTTGATGTTTCGAGGATGAGAGATTTGCAATATGGCCTCAATCCTTTTGGGATCTATCTTAATACCCTCTTTTAAAATAATGTGCATGAGAAGTTTTCCTTCTTGAAGCCCAAATAGTGTTTTCTTAGGGTTTAAAGATATCCCAAACTTTCTACATTTCTTGAAAACTTTTCTTAAGTGTTTCAAGTGCTCTTCATCTGTCTTTGAAAACATAGTAACATCATCAAGGTATATAATGATGAAGTAGCCTAGATATTTCAATAATGCTATGTCCGTGGCTCTCTGAAAGGTTGCTCCAACATTCATTAGACCAAAGGGAATTTCCACATACATGAAAGTGTCCCATGGTGTAGTAAAGGATGTCTTTAATTGATCATCAGGGTGAACTAAGATCTAATTTTACCCTGAGTAGCCATCAAGCAAATAAATTCTTCTAAACCCTACCACCCTTTGTAAAATATGATCCATCTTAGGTTAAGGGTAGTTGTCTTTTAATGAAGCTTTTTTTAAGTCTTGAAAGTCTATACAAAGCTTGATCTCTCCAGTTTTCTTCCTAACTGACACCAGATTAGATACCCACTCATAATATCTAATAGGCACAATAATACCAGCTTCATACATTTTCCTGATCTCCTTCTCAACCAAAGGGAGCTGTACAGGGTTTATTCTGTGCAGTTTCTGTTTGAATAGTTTTTGGTTTTCCTTGAGAGGGATTTTGTGCTGGATTATTTCAGTGTCGTAGGATTTAAGATCGTAACTCCACGCAAAAACATCAGAAAATTGTTTAAACAGATCTATGTATTTGAGTTTAATGAGAGTTGGTAAAGTCTTAGATAGTTTTATCATCATTAGTTTAAGTTTACTGCCTATATTGCACTCCTCAAATTCAGTCTCTACAGGTTCCAGTTTTGGCTTCTTGGCCACATTGTTAAAATCAAACAACTCTTCTAAAGGGGCCAGACCGTTGGGCAAACCTTCATCTTTAGAGTGCAGGGTTTCTAACTTTTCTGTTTCTAATTCTACAGTCATCTCTATTTCATTTTCAAGTTTTCTAGATAACAGACTTACATTAGCAAGTTCAGGAGACCTTTCTTCTTCATCAAGAAATTTTTCTTCACTAGGGCAGTCTGTTTCATAATCTGAATCTGAACTTGGTAGTTCGAATTCGTTTTTAAATTGCATAAAGTCTTCTATTTGTTTGTCTCCATTGAACACCTACCAATATTTTTCATTATCAGGGACGGCTGGTCTAAATTTTATCTGAGTTGTGCATTCTTGGGTTTCATATGGTGTTAAGCATGTTCTAGCTGCAAAGGCTAAATTGTGGGCTGTAATATTTCTTTTTATTGGGACAAAAATTATTTGGTGCTCCTCAAAAGTTTTTAAAAGGTCCATGACATCGTTTCGGTAGGCCCTAAGTCTTGGGTGATTTGCATTGTATTCTCCATTGACTTGCCTAATGATTAACTCAGAATACCCATATTCTTTGATTCTTTTGGCTCCTAACTTTTTCAACAAACGCAAGCCTAGAAGTAGGGATTCATATTCCGCTATGTTATTGGAACACTGAAAGTTTAATTTGCAGGAAATTATTTCTGTGTGGTTGTTTTCATTGTTGCAGATCCAGACAGGTACACCAGCATTGTTCCTAGTGCAGGATCCATCAAAATACATACTCCACAGAGGAATATTTTCGGTTTCATCTGTTTGGTGATTGTCCTCTCCAACTAAAATGCTTTCAGATGTTTCTTGAATATCAGCAGTTAGCTAGGTTTGTTTTAATCCCTCGAGTTTTTCAATATGTTGAGGAACAAGCTCTTGAATCTCAACATTTAAAAGCAAAGGAAACATGATTTGTAGCTCAAGATCTACGTTTTTTTTGCTAGAGTTTATAGGTTCAGCAAACTGTTCTGACACTCCTACGTTATCTTCTTCCTCCTCTCTATCTATCATTAAATCAGACAAGGTCACTTGTTCACTAAATGTTTCAGCATTGAAAAGGATAAATGAATCCACACCTATGTTTACAAAATAAAGGGTAGATTTGTGTGGTCTGTCTTGGCTTGTAACTGTGTATTGCATATGGGATTCCTTGTAAAGTCTTCTTGTTTGGTTGAAAACAGGGATGGTCACATAGGTCATGTCCATTTGCATAGTCCCTTGTAACTTAGCCCCCCAAGACCTATATAATAGCATTCCATACTTTGGGGGCACATCAGCGACAACAATGTCCATTACTAAACATTTGGCTAGAATTTGAGCTAAGTTAACAAAGAGGTCCTTAATTAATCCTAAACATTTTACTCTGCTTGAGTCAAAAGAGTAAAGGTATTTGTAAGGTTTGGTGATTTCTAGACCAAGGCTCTCCATTACAGCTTTAGGCATTAAATTAGGAGAAGCCCCAGAATCATGCATAGCGTTATGAAAAATCTTGTCATGAACATTTAAACTTACATAAAAGGGAGGAACAGGTCCCTCTTGATATCTACCTTCAATCTTAGGACCAAAAATCAGCTCTGGTTGGTCATCATTAAGATTTACAATGTCCTCATTATCCTCTATGTTTGAAGCCTTCAAAATTTAGGTCCTATATACATTCTGGGTAGCTAACTCAATCAGGGGAACAGAGATTTTGATCTTTGAAATTTCCTACTCTAGGCTGAAAGGAATTTGGTTCTTTGAAGAACTTGTCTCAACCTTACTAGCTACCACTCTTTCAGAAACATATGTTTATTGATTTGTTTTATTTACATTTGAAAAAATGGTTATAATAGGAGTACTAGCTGAAGTGTTAGTACTGCTAAGGTCTGTACTCTATTTTTCATTGTTTTGAGTGCCTTTCTCTTTACCTTTATCAGAATTAACAACTACTGTCTTGTATTTTTGTTTGACAACTTTAGGCCTAGTTGGAGTGTTGTTTTGTGAAGATTTGTTAGATGTTTTGGTGTTGGGAGTTTGTTGACTGGTTTTTCTTTTAAGGTCATATTCTCTTTGAGACTCTATGATGACATTTTCTGTGTCTTGATAATAAATTTCATCATCATCTCTTTCGTCATCATAAGGTGTATAAAGGCCTTGTTTTCTATCATAATGGACTTCAAAGTCATCATTATCTACCCCCAACATGTTGATATCATCTTCCTTTGTTATTTCACCTATTTCCTCAACCTCACTTACAAAATTTTTATGAAAGGGAGGAGTGATATGTTGATCATCTTCCCTAGGTTTGTTTGGAGGTTGGTTCCTTCTAAAATTCTGATTCTGGTTCTGGTTTCTGTTTTGAGGAGCAGTTTGGTTTTGAATGGCTTATGCTCTCTCAAGGATGCTCATTTTCTTCATCATCTCCTCCATCATTCTTTCCATATTTGAGCTGGAAGTAGAGGGTGTAGATTCCTCTCTAAAGGACACTCTCTTCTCATTTTTCATTCTTGCTCTCTTTTCCATTAAATTTACTTCCACAGCAAGAGCACCCTTTTTCATATCTCAAGGAGTTGCAGGATCTCTCTCTCTCAGATGACAGGCCATCTCAAGGTCAAACCCTTCAAGAAAATTGTTTAAAGCTGAGCCTTGTGGAGGTTTTAGATCTGGGGAAAGTGCATTATACACACTATTGAATCTGGTACAATAAGCTTGTACACTTTCCCCAGTGTTTCTATGGAGGTTCTTGTAATCAGAAAGGACTTAAAGAGGATTATTCTTCACTTCCCATTTGTTTAATAAATTATGATGGAAGGCTTGGAGATCATTGATACTATGGGGGGTTAAGCCTTTAAACCATTTTCTTACTTCTCCCCCTAATCTTTGAGAAAATAATCTAAGTTTTACGGAATCATCATCAATTTCATTTCTGTCAAAGTAGTCATTCATTTTATCCACATGTTGCAATGCATTAGTAGCATTACTAGCATCATATAATGGAATTTTGGACTAATAGTCCTGTGGAAGATTGACTAAGGGAGCATACCATGCTACCATGAGATGTGGTGGAGGTGGATTTACAAGAGGTGGATTAACAAAAGGTAAAGTGGGATGAGTGGAGTGGTTTAGACAATGGATGTTTGGTGAACAGATTTGGATGGAACAACAGTAGATTGCTGAGCTGATATTGGATGAGAGATACCTAAATTGTGAAGGAAATGTAAATCAGGAGGTGTTGTTTCTCTGCTACTGGGGTGTTCACTTGTTTCAGGAGATGAAATTGAAGCCTCAGCATATAAATGATCTAAATCATCAAGATACCTAGTTCTAAAGGGATTTACTAAGTCAACTTGCAATTGTTGTAGAGCTAAAATATTTTCAAGAACTGAATTAGCTCTCAAGGGTGATCTGAAAACAGTTGATAATTTGATCTTGGGAGACTTCCTAAGGATACTTTTTGGGTTATAAACTATATCAGGTGGATCAGGGTCAGGATAAGCTCTAGTGTGAATCTTTCTGGGAGCCACTATGTTGTGTTTTTTAGACCCAAATAAACAAGAAAAGTTCAACCAGGTATGAAAGTCTTTAAAAGGTCAACTAATCTGTTTACACAAATTTTAATCCTACAGTACTCTAACTAAGTTCGAATGATATTATGATGATTAAGGTTCTTCCCAGTGGAGTCTTAAGGTCTGTTAAGGATTGTATAGTCACAAAGTGGAATTTTTAGCTCTTTTCAGAGGTAAAAGGTTTTATGGTCCACCACCATGTTTATTGAATACCAATCTGAAATATTTAGGGGATTTTCTGAGTTACTTTTTAGTTGTGTGGTTTCTAAGAGTATGCTAAATATTTTTCAAAACATAGCTATGGTTATGAGACAAAGAAAGTCTACTCTTACGGCTAGGCCAGCTTATTTTTCAAGGTTATATAAATTTTCATGAGAATCCTAGGGTTTGCCTAGTTTGTCATTGATTCAAACAAGCTTCATCGTGATTACCATTTCTTGGTAGTGCTTGAAAAGGCTGATTTTTATTCACTAAACAATGTTTGTATGAAATTTTAAGGGGAACCAGAGATTCTGGGTTTGATCCCTAGCGGAGTCACTAGAAATGTTAGGAATATGTAATCAGCAATATTGGAAAAGTCCGATCATAGAAACAACATTGTTTCAACCACTTTGGGATTCTAGGATCTAGCCCTCCTGAATCCGGAGAGGGATCTCTCTAATAAGTGAAAAGATGGATTTGTCTTTGAAGTTTTGTGTGATGATATTAGGCTAGTTATGAAGGCTGAGGGTTTTTCTTGTTTTTGGACAGTTGAGCATGATTATTATTCGAGGTGGAAAGTTCTAAATGCAAAGAGTTTCAAAGGTGTGAAGTTGCAAGAAAATAGAAGAAGCTTTGGCCAGAAAGGTAGATAATTGTAGGTTTTAGTCCATTGGGCTATGGAGTCATAATAGGGTTTAATTGAAACAACAAGAGGCAAGAGTGGTCCATGGGGCAAGTCATCTATGTCTAAGGATCTCTTTAAAGTTTGATCTATGGAATGGAATGGTACAATAAGAAGGGTAATTTAAAAAAATGAAGAACAAAGATCAACCCAAGATCAGGCAAGTACTTTTAAACTAGCCTGCTTTGACATACACTTAAGAAATACATAAAAGTAATCTAAGATCAGGTAAGTACTTCTAAAATAGCCTGCTTTTGATGCACTTTCAATAGAAAACATTTTAAAACAAAGGGAAACTTGAAGGCAACCATTGGAGAAGAAAATAGCAGGCCGCGCTCACCACAAATCCTCTCCTAGCTCTGCTTTACTGGTTTACTTTCAACACAAACACAAAGATAACACAGAATGGCCTAAGATCTGGTAAGTACTTCGAAACTAGCCAGCTTTTGACACATTCCAAGGGAAAATTTCAGACAGTCTTTTGGGATAAAAATAGGACCAGGGCTCACCATATCTTCCTTAGTTCATCTCTACTTAACATATACTGAAAAAAAAATTTAAGAATAAAAATTAGCTAAACAGGAGGACGAGGGAATGCCAGCATTCCTACTGCCTGAACTAAATTAAATCATTCCCAAATAACACAGATTGGAAGAAAACATTTAGTTAAAGATTTTCAGTCAGAGAAGGGTACTGATATACAGTAGGTCCTAACTCTATGCATGTTGTTCTTTATAAGAGAAGATGAACACAGTGAAAACAGAAAAAAAATAGAAATTTACAATAAGAAATAACATCACCGTCAACATAGACTAGGATCCCATAAATCAGCTTGTATTGATGCTCCAAACCAATTACAGCTTTAAGTCCAATGCTTTAGTTTAGCAATCATCTACACTTCCCAGACTAACTTACCTATCACAAGAAAAGCTCCAAGAGCCAGTGAACACTATTTAAAAGTAGAAGTCTCAAACTCAATTACATTTCAAAGTTCAGCAACCAACCCCTCTCTCATCTTCTCTAGTAGTATTTATAGAAGAATAAGGAGGTGAGATATGATAAAAAGATCTCCAAAGATAATTAACACAGTCTTAATGGCTTCTCGGCCTTTGTGGGGCTCAATGAAGAAGTTTACAGATGTTTTCTGTCTGTATTAATTGTTTTACATCTAATATTAAGCTCGATGGGAGCTTTGTTGACTTTTGAGGCTCTTTTTTATATTAAGGTAATTCTGCTGATATTTCGTGATTAAGTTTATTTGTAGAATTAATTCCCTGGCTGCGCTGAGGCAAATATCTGATATTGATCAATAAGTTCTGCCTCTGTTTGAATTCTTTGAGGCACAGGTGGCACTCTAGTAGCTGGGAGTTATCAATTTGCCTCAGATGTGGTGGTGGAGGCTTTCCTGTTTGATAAAACACTTATGATTTTCTTTAAACTGTGTTTTAATTGGGAGGATTAGGCTTTTGATAATCAATCTTAGACGTAATCCCCCACAGATCTGTCTCCAATCCTCCATTCTGGTGCATTCTGTCTTCAACACTGATACTCTTTGATTTGTGATTGATTCACTGTGTTTTGTTAGTGTGCTGTGTTGCGCATGGATCGTGAGTCATCAGTGCCTTTGGAGTATTGATAAGGCGGGGAATTTTGAACCCATGGATGGCTTTCTTTTAAAGAATCGAAGGAATGAGAATCAAAAACCCAGCCTTCGGCCTTCCTTTAGTATATAATGAAAAAACCATATAATCACCCTTTATCAAATAACATACCCGGACTTCAAAAATTTGATAGAACCAAGCTGTATAACCATTTCGGGTTACACAAGGGACTTGCTGATGTCAGGGTTTTTGTGACCCGAAATTTTTATGAAATCTGCTTTATAAAGCTCCCCAGGTCCATATTTCTTGACTATGTGAGCAATCGAACAAGACCCGCTCCAATCCGCTGCTACTGTGTGGATGTTGACTAGGCATTGGGACCACCGATTCTGTGGGACCGCTAACTATTGTTGTGGCTGCGGGGACCAGGGCGACTGATTGTGGGCCATCGATCTGCAGATTAGATCGACGATGGAGATGTTTAGATAAATGCGTCATACCCTAGTTCATCCCCTAAGCTCCTTTTGAGTGCGATCACTGTCCGATGAGCCGGCCTCAGATCGGACGGCTCACGTCAATATCACACTGAGCCCACAGTTGAATTTTAACGCACGGGGAGGGCGGCATCTCCAAACTGCTTGAGGCCACATTTCGGCCTGTGGCATGTGTCGCACTTGAATTGGAAATACAGCTTACCCCACAAAGGCGGTGCAATCAAAACTGCTCTGGTTTTGTACAGTGATTGGTCGTGGGGACCACCGGGGTGATTGATTTGTGGGTCATCGATCTGCAGATCAGATCGACGGTGGGGAGCGATTTAAGCTTTGCACCGATGGAAACCTTTATGATATATGAAAAACCTGCAAAAAACACAAAAAAATAATATAAAACAAAGGTTTCATGTGTCGGGATGGTTTTATATATACGAAGTGGATAGGTGCCCGGCTGCGGGGCCTTGGTCTATATGAAACACAATATTATTGGGGGCTATAATATACAGGGCTAATCGGCATTAGGTTTTTTTTTTAATGCACAAACAAATGCGCTCCATGAGTTTCTCCAATGCGATAAGAACTTAGGACCCTAGCACTTGGTTCTAGCGCTGGGGCACATGGAAGGGAAATGGTTTGGATTTAGCCCAAAGGGGCTTAGACCCATAGTCAAAAGACTTGCTTTTTAGGACATTTTCAAGATGTTTAGATGGATTTTGGGGGTTTCTATATAGTTAAAAATGAGTTTTAAACTATGTAAAAGATGATTGTCATGAATGGAGGAAGGGGAAACATAAAAATAGAGGATTTTTGTGGAGGAAAAGGGGAACAAAATGGAGGTTAGTTTTTCAAGTGAGGAAAGGGAAAAAGGTGATTTTGCAGCAGTTTCTTCTCATGAAATCAGTAGAATTCCAGAGTGTAAAATGGGCACAGTAGGGAATATTTTTGATAAAGGCATGAGGCCTTCAAGAGTCTTCAAGAGATAACAATTTTTTGCAATAAAATTTGTTCTGTGAAGGCTCCAAAAAATGATTTAGCCACCTTTTGGTATAATCAAATTTTTATAGGTGGCTAACACATTGATATTCAGTACTCTTTGGGTGAAAGAGTGGTCTTCGACAGGCTAATATTAAGTTCATAGGTATGTTCCTTGATGTAATTTTCGGATGTAGTACTCTGTAGTACTCTGGTGATGAGAAAAAGCAGATAAATGACTTTCAGGCCTGCCATACTGCATAAAAAATGCTTCTGTGAACATTATAACTTTTTGTTAGGGTGGAGATCTTCTCCGGAGCTCAATGTAGAATAAGAAACAATATGACAACCTGTCCTTTCACAGGAAATAACCTTCTGCTAATGTGAGACACTGATAAGATTTTTTTCTATGCTTTACACCTCATTAGGCCTTCTGTGTTAATCATAAGGTATTCGATCTGGTACATTCGCCCTTTAAACACTGAATTAGAGCTTAAAATATTCACTAACAGGCTTTAAAACTTTTTAATCTATTAGTGATACTCTTTGCCGCTTCATTGACTATCTTTGTCTCTGAATTTGCAGGGCTTATGGTGTTAGAGTCTTAAACAGAGTTGATACCCCCAATTTGGATAAAACCTGCACTTAAAACCTTCTCATGGGTTTTCCCTGCAATCTCTGGCTCTGATAAAACTTCATCGGCGCTACTATGTCACTAACAGTGACTGTGTAGAAAAGAACGGCTCTCACCATCTATAACCCTGCACAAAGACACAAACAATGTTAAGAAATCCATGCAAGAGGGAGGATGGATGCTGTGGAGGACTGTGAGAATGGCAGCGCAGTAGAGATGAATGTGGTGGATGCAGTGGAAAACTACTGAAAAATGCTGTGAAATGGTGGAAACATGACCTGATGAAGGTCTGATGGAGGAATGGTTGCGGATCGTCCGATTAGATCTGGTGGTGGTGATCGACGGTTATGATTAAATGATGGAGTGGCCTTAGAGGGTCAGATGGAATGAATAAAATTTTTAATGTAAAACATTACAAGTTACACTTTGGAAAAATACAAAGGAAATGTATGAAAATGCATGAGATCGTGGCTTAGAATGGTGGGAACGGCATGGGCGGAGGGTGATTGATTATGAACCATTGGATCTCAGGAGGATATCAACGGCTAAGATCATCCCATGAAACTCTATAAAAGTCTGATGGAAAAATATGAATGAAATGCCAGATAGAATGAGGGCCATGAAAGGGATTTCGGAGGTAGAAAAGGGGGAAGTGGTTTTCGGAGAAAACAAATTTTTTCGCGCAACAAAAAGATGGTTTTGAATTTTTCCAAAAATCACGCGATATGGTCTGTCGCCTGACACGTGGAAAAATAAAACCTCCCATATCACGTGATTTAAAGATGTTAAAACTTAGATGAAGAAAAAATGCAATATGTATGCTGGCCAATGGATCTGGGACTGTGAGATCTGATGGTGATGGATGGAGCGCGATACGAACAGTTGCACGGTCGGTAATGTGGGGACAGAGCAATGGTGGTTTTAATGTCAGTCATCCGATCATCAGAATGAACGGATAAGATATGACAAGGGGAAACAAAGGTGGAGGAGCTCATGAGTGGGCGGGAATAATATGAGCCATCGGATCAAGCAGGATGGACGGTTTCGATCCAATAGAAATCAAAGAAGGTAGGGGCCAAAAACTCTGATGGAATGATGTTGCGATTACATATGGACCGTTGGATCAGCGGGAGATCGACGGTTGCGATTGGATCGAGGATGGCCAATCGGGGAATATGGGGCGGAGAGAGAGAAAATCCTGGCCATTGGTTCTTGTGGGTTTAACAGCTAGGATTCAATTGGGGATCTGCCAATCAGGGAGAGGGAAAGTGGCACATTTTAAAATTTGCGATTGGCGATTGGGGCAGTGCTACGATGGCCGTTGGATTGTTTTAAAGATCAACAGTGGAGATCGCCATCAGAGGGTATCAAAGGAACTTTATGGGGCACGTGGTGGGTTTTGCGTGGACTGTCAGATCTGTATAGATCAATGGCTGGTATTGCACCAAAGGCCGACAGAACAAAAAACATCTCGCATCGGAAGTTTTCAAATAACAAAAGAAACGTGCATTTCAACAAAATTCTGATGTGATTAGTGCTATATGGCTTAGCAGTTGGTCCTATGTGACGGTTACATGCGGAGAAGGGGCTGTGGGCTGGGCCGAAAGGGGCTTAGCTTGTTATATGATAAAAAGTGGGTTTTTAGGCCTAAAAATGGTGTTTTTAAGGCTAAACAGTGGTTCCGATAGCAGGGAGGAGGGATTTTAAAATCAAATGGAGGGATTTCACATGGTTTGAAAAGGGGAGTTAGATGGTTTAGAAGACTTAGGGAGGGGTTTTGGGGGTTAAAGGGGAAACTTTGAGAAGGGAAAAAAAGAGAGGTTAAAATGGGAAAATTTGCAGGGATACAAGGGAGCAGATGGAGGCTTTTACGAGCATAATTTTTTCACAGACAGTGAGTCTTTTTTTATGGAAACAACAGTGAAGATATTTTTCAAAAGAAAAGGGCGCACAGAGGCTTCAAGAATGAGATATTTTCATAGGAAATGTATCTCTTGAAGGCTCAGAAAAATATTTAGCCGCCTGTTTGCTTGACAAAAAATTTATAGGTGCCTAACACTGTGCACACAGCAGGACTGAGGATCTTTGTGCACACAACCAGCAGGAGTCCTTACCCAAAAAAACCTAGAACAGATCTAGTAATTTTCACATAGCATCAGACTTAATTCTTTCCTACCTCTAGACTCAAAATGTTCATCTATTTATAATGACTTCGCCTACGCTTTCCTGTGGTCCGCAAATCGTGGTTTTTGGACTATAGGTATACCCTTGATCCATTACAATGTGCTTGGGGCTTTGACTCACCCTAAAACCCTTGTGTTAGACTAATTAATACGAAAAATATACAAAATTGTGAAAAATTCATAGCTTTAGGGGACCCTTTTCCAACATAACTGAAGGATTAAGACTAGTAGCCACCTGTGTTGTTGATTTATCCTTTAGTAATTCTTCAATCTGTTCTTCCATATTTTTTATTTGAATATTTTCATCAATGATCAATCTGAGTATCTCCTCTTTGTTGTATTCATTTTTTGAAATTTCCTTTGTTTCTGGATCTCCAGTTGAAGGTAATTTAATATTTTTGTAGAGAGCAGATATGTCTGCATTCTTCTTTTTTATAATTTCCTCAACTACCTCGTAGTCTTTTGGATCATATCCAACTTTCAATACAAGGTCCTCCAAATACTTTAATATGTTTTCTTTTTCTAATAAAGATAGCTTTTCAATCTTAATATGAGATTGAACATTTGACAATGCAGTCTTCATTTTGGAGAGTAACATGGTTTTTGTTTGCATTGTTGAAAATAGCATCTCCCCAGATTGTCTGTGTATGTCCATTTGATCTATAGGATGTATCTAACTTGCATCAAAATAAAACTTAATATTTTTATATTCAACATGAGTCTTTGGATAAGGAAATGTTGCCTGCAAAAAGGCCATTTTCATCCTTCCTTTATCATTTTCAAAGGCAGGAAGAAGATTTTGTTGGTAAGTTGATGTTTTCTTCCATAACTCACTATAGACATTAAATTTTAATGCCTCATTTTTATGCTTAATGTCTAAGAATCTAGAGAAAAGGTTATGTTCTTCAAAATAACTAGCATCTGAGTGATGGATAATCTCCACAGGTTATCTAGCAGGTGATGATGACGGAGGAGTCATAGGAACACTTGTTGATGTAGAAACTTCAGTCTCTCCCAAATAAATAATCTCTGGTTGTTCTCCCTCTCAAAGTAAATTTGAACCAAGGTTTGGCTTTTTGCGTTGCAAGATAAACTCCTTCATGAATTTTTTGGCATGTGCAGGATCTTATCTGACTCTTTTCTGCTGCTTAGTCTCAGGAACTGGGGTCTACACATTAGAAGTTGAAAGGAATTGTTCATCTGCCTCCTGAAGAGTTCCTTCAACCCATTCATATTGATTCATATATTTCCCTATTTCTACTCTAGAGGTGTGAGTATAGGAAGTTGTTTTGATTTCGACTCTCATAGCAGAAATAATGCCATGGGGGTCATAAGACCAAGTGAAACTTGGTTTGAAACCCATTTTCTTTAGCATTGCATCAGCTTTAGCACTAGCTGATATGGTATTATAGATGAAGGATCCAATTCTTTCCTTGAGATTGAACTAAGCTTTCCATGAAATAAAATGGAGGTCATCCATATTTATCATTTGTATAATATATTATAAGGAAAAGAATCTGATAGGGACATATCTTGGAAGCTTATATGGTGGGAGTTCATAGCCATATACTCTAATTTCTATGTATTTTTGGTATAAATACCAATCCCCAGTTTTGGATTGCTCACTCAGGTGTAGGATCCTTTTGATTTCTTCCCCAATTCTAGGTTCTGTCTGACTAGTAAGTATCTGCTTCACTGGGTGTATGAAGAATTCTATGAACTCTGCAAAAGTAGTTGATGTCAATGTAGCCCTGAATAACTTTGTCTAGTGAATTCCTAATTGATTCACTCCTTGTGCATCATGTTTATTGAAGTGGATATGCATCATCTCTGCTTGTTGAAAAAGAAACATGTGAATAATTACAGAAGTGTAATTAAACACACCTTGTGTTGTAAAATTCATGAATTTCTCATGTATAGTTTCAATCAGGAATTGGTTGTAATTATACATGAACAATGGTTCTTTTTCTTTATTGAAAATGGATAAGAACCCCATGATGGTTTCATCAGCTGTTTGGTCATTTTGGTATCGTAGAAGGTATGAAAGAAGTGAAATGCAGTGTTTAGAGGCTTCAGGAAATATTGAGGATGAGTATGGTGGATTTTTCTTGGGTAATTTTGCATCCTCAAGGAGGAATATCTCAAATATATGGGCTCTCTGTGGGAAGGTTAGCTTATGGTAGAGGTCCATAAGAGCAGCAGGTGAAAAGTGGGATAGAGAATTAGATGAAGGGATTAGGATCATTTTTTTTATGGTCTCTGCGGAGATGGTGATCAGAATGTTTCCATTCTGATCCACCACTAATCTATTTATGGGATCATACTATATTTGACATCGGTAAGTAAGGTTAGGGAAAGAATGGATCTGTGGAAAGGCTTACAATTGTAACATAGATTCCCATAACCTAATAGGTTCCTGATTATGTGGGTGTTTTTGTCTTAGCCATAGATATAGATCATGAAAATAGAATTTGCAGTGAGCATATGAGACCTTAAAGAAGTTGTCTATATGGGGTATAAGATCCATGTTGAGTTGTGGTATAGGAGTGGGGATTTATTCTGCAACCGGGTCACTGACTAGCACCTCTTCAACCACATGTTTCTTTTCTTTGACTTTAGGGGTAACCTACTTTTTGGTCTTCGCTTTTGGGGCCATTTTAGATATGGATATAGAATGGGAGAAATAATTCGAAGATCGGGCAGTTTCAGAAAGGGTGACAGTGGTCGCATAAATGATGACGGGGAACAGAATACATAGTTGATGAAAAATATATGAGAAGGTAAAGTGTTATACGGCACTCTACAAACTATTTAATAGGTGGAAATCTAAGTTTAATAGCCTGGATAGTGACCGTAGGAGTTTAATGGTTCTGAAGCAGGTTTTAATGAGAAACGGTGCACCAAACTGTCAGGGGAGGATCGTGTTGGAGAACAAAGTACAACGGTTAGGGAGTAGAGGCATAGGAGGATAATGGTTGGATGATGTGGCAGGATGAAATTGGTTGGAGGCCAACAGTTATGGTGTGGAGGGAGGATCCGTTGTCTTGAGGTGCGGGAGGAAAAAAATGTTGGAAGAAAAACCGCTAGTGGATTTCGGGGGGGATTACCTCTCGGTTTACGGTTTTGGGCAGAGAGGGTACGAATTCATGTGCTGTTGACACGTTGCAAAATGCGGCGGCCATTAAAACCATATTTCGGACCCCCCCGCCATTACGTTAACAAGAAATGGTTGGGGGGGTTGTGAATTGATTTTAATGTTCCTAATTAGCCCAAGCTAATAGGAACATTTCACTATGTTTCTAATTTTATTTATTGATGAATAAAATTTAAAGGAGGACATGAAAAACTCCTAAAACATAAAATTAAATCAATGCCTAGTGTGAACAGAGAAAAATAAGGGCTTTCTCAATAAAAGCCACTTGTGTGTGAACAGGATTGAGCTATTTAACTGAGTCAATAGGACCAAATCACCAAGCAGACCAGATACATTGAACCACTTTGAAGACCTAGCATAGTTCTAGAAGGAGGATCCCATGTGAAAGGGGTTAATTCATTTGAGGTGGTTTAGGGTTTTTCACATCTTCAT
Organism: Pinus albicaulis; assembly: GCA_034641835.2. Taxonomy (NCBI): domain Eukaryota; kingdom Viridiplantae; phylum Streptophyta; class Pinopsida; order Pinales; family Pinaceae; genus Pinus; species Pinus albicaulis. The sequence continues at coordinate 111,915,763 of CM076576.1, forward strand.
CTTATAAAAGGAAGGATAAGGCTCAAGGAAAAGGTTGTTGATGGTCATTTGATTTTGAGATTGCTTGAGCAGCTCAAACTGTCTTGTTTGTTTAGCTAGAGAGAGATGGATTTCCTGTTTAGGAATTCTCCTTCTTCCTTGAGGGTCTCTTAGAGGAGATTATGCTGCATTGATCCACTATCTAGAATTTTGGCCAAGCTTCACCTCCCTTGACAGCATAAATCCTGATTATGGCTTCACTATTTATATAGCTGTAGCAAGTGGATTTAGATCTATTCAGATCTGAAGAGTTCTAGTGCATTCTTTCAGTGGTGAAGTCATCTAAACCATTGACATGAGTGCAATAGCTGCTTAGAGCTTCAGATTTCCATGTTGGCATGAGGCCAAAGTGTATTTTACCTCATCTATGTAGTTAGGTTCAGAAACTGTGTCCTTTTTGCAGGCAGAGTTGCAGTGTGGTTTTTGCATCAGTTTGGAGGAGAGATCTGCAGTGAAAGGGCTCATTTCCTTCACTGAGGTGATCCATGGGTTGGCCAACGAATCCATGTCCTATTTCAGATATGATCTATTGTGCATCATATTATTCAGAAATTTCTGAATATTACTGCAGATATATGGTGTATATCTCAGATCTATTCATTGTTATTCATCTTTTGCTGAGATCCCCAAGGGGAATGTACTAAAAATATATTTTTTAATTTAGATCCCATTTTGATCTGTGATTTTGTATTCATATCTATTTTATATCTAAAATATAATGTAACACTACTTCATCTACCTATAAATTACATTTTTTCAGCTCTTCTATCTCATTGCATGGTTGCAACACCTCATTTGGAGGCCTTTCTTTGTGTAAATCTCTGTTTTTCCTAATGTAAACCATATGATTCATATTATAAGTTTCCATACTGATGTAAAAAAATTATTTCAGTTGAAACCCTCAGAAATTATTCTCTACATGCTTCAGTCATTTTCTACATAATTTAAGCCATGGGAAATCAGGGTTTTCTAGCCTAGTTTGGAAAGTAGGAACTCTTTAACTTAGCTAGAATTATTTGTTTGAGCTGAAATTTGGAGCATAGGTCCCTAATGACCTAATCGGAAATAACCTCCCGAAATTTCCCTTATTTATAAGCATATCTCTAAATATACTCATTTTAGGGCCAAAATCATCACTTTTCCCCACCTTTTTGCCCATAAAACACTGTACAAGGTTGTTGTTGCATATTTAACTAAAGGTTAAGTGTTTTTACATATATATAAGACATATTTATATATATCCACATTTTTAATAACTCATATTATTCCAAATCTGCAGCTGTTCTTGAAAATGGGACATTACAGTAATGTCCCTTTTCCAGGAACAACTGCAGATTTGGAATAATATGAGTTATTACCAATGTGGAGCTACATAAATATGTATGATATAGATTTAAAAACACTTAAAATTTAGTTAAATATGCAACAACAACCCTATACAACGTTTTATGGGAAAAAAGGTGGGGAAAAGTGATGATTTTGGCCCTAAAATGAGTATATTCAGAGATATGCATAAAAATAAAGGACATGGTGGGATTTTATTTCAAATTAGGTCATGAGGGACCTATTCTCTGAATTTCAGCTCAAACAAATAATTATAGCCAAGTTAAACAGTTCCTCCTTCCCAAACTAGGCTAGAAAACCCTGATTTCCCATGGCTTAAATTATGCAGAAAACGGATGAAGCATGAAGAGAATAATTTCTGAGGGTTTTAACTGAAATAATTCTGGGACATCAGTATGGCAACTCAGAATATGAATCATATGGTTTACATTATGAAAAACAGAGATTCACACAAAGAAAGGCCTCCAAATGAGGTGTTGCAACCATGCAATGAGACAGAAGAGATAAAAAACGTAATTTACAGGTGGCTAAAGTAGTGTTACATTATATTTTAGATCTACAACATATATTAATAGAAAATCATAGATCAGAATGGGATCTATATTCAAAAAGAGCTTTTTAGTACATTCCCCTTGGGGATCTCAGCAAAAGATGAATAAAAATGAATAGATCTGAGATCTACACCATAGATCTGCAGTAATATTCAGAAATTTCTGAATAATATGATGCATAGCACATCAGATCTGAATTAGGACATGGATTGGTTGGCCAACCCACGGATCACCTCAGTGAAAGAAAGGAGCCCTTTCACCGGAGATCTCTCCTCCAAACTGATGCAAAACCCACACTGCAACTTTTCCTGCAAAAAGGACGTAGTTTCTGAAGCTAACTATGCAGATGAGGTAAAATAAACTTTTGCCTCATGCCGAGATGGAAATATGAAGCTCTAAGCAACTATTGCACTCTTGCCAATGGTTTATATGACTTCACCACTGAAATAATGCACTAGAACTCTTCAGATCTGAATAGATCTGAATCCACTTGTTGCATCTCTCTAAAAAGTGAAGCCCTAATCAGTATTTATGATTTCAAGGGAGGTGAAGCTTGGCCAAAATTCCAGATAGTGGATCAATGCAACACAATCTCCTCCAAGAGACCCTCAAGGAAGAAGAGGAATTCCTAAACAAGAAATCCCTCTCTCTCTAGCTAAACAACCAAGAGATTTTGAGTTGCTCAAGCAATCTCAAAATCAAATGATCATAAACAACCTTTTCCTTGAGCCTTATCCTTCCTTTCATAAGATGAAGATGTGAAAAACCCTAAACCACCTCAAATGAATTAACCCCTTTCACATGGGATCCTCCTTCTATAACTTCGCTGGGTCTTCAAAATGGTTCAATGTATCTGGTCTGCTTGGTGATTTGGTCCTGTTGACCCAGTCAAATAGCTGAATCCTATTCACACACAAGTGGCTTTTATTGAGAAAGCCCTGATTTGTCTATGTTCACACTGGGCATTGATTTATTTTTATTTTTTAGGAGTTTTTCATGTCCTCCTTTACATTTTATTCATCAATAAATAAAATTAAAAACATAGTGAAATGTTCCTATTAGCTTGGGCTAATTAGGAACATTACAGTCCTCCCCTCCAAAATTGTTGCTTGTCCTTGAGAAACTATAAGGTGAGTGCTGCAAAATCTCCTCCTTGGTGACACCAACATAATAGAAGCTTTCTCCATAAGCCAAGTGCTCACCAATCCATCCATCCATGTCTTTCTCCTCCAATGTTCTCATGAGATGAAAATATCTCATCCCATAAGGATACAATAGATCATATGAAACAAACATGGTTTTCCCCCAGGCTCTCTCTGAAACAAGAAAACATAAAGTACTTGGAGAGTAGCCATCCCATGAGGTAGATGCCATCCTTCCTTCTTTCCCCATACATCCCCATAGCATTACAAGTACATTATTAAGATAGGGAATCAAAAAAATGTGCTTGAAAACATAAAATTGCACATATGGAGGTGGGCCATAGTCCCACATGTGGAACCAACATAATGCATCGCCTGCTTGCATCAAATGTAGATATGGTAAGTGTTTTTCCCACCACTTACTTGCTATCCACACCATATTACCATGGTTGAAAGTGTGATATATGTTTGGTGATTTGGGGAAGCATCCATCATCTTGCAAAATATCCCTTTTCGTCTCAAGGGAGTGGTCCAAATCAGAAATGTTTGGGGCCCAATATTGGCCAAGAGGCTCACATGATATAACACTCCTTCTTGGAGCCATGACCTATAAAAACATGGTGCAAGAATGCATGAAATCAGAATATAAAGCATATCTAACATGATCATGTTCTTCACCAATAATCCTTCCCCCATCAATGGAATGGTGCATGGATCTATTCTCTTCCTTAAAAGAAGAAAGAGTGGGCTGATTTAATTCTTCCTTTTTGAATCCTTCCATGCCAAAGGTGTCATATGGAAATTTTCTTTTCACATGTTGCTTCAAACCATAGTATAATAAGGGGCCATCCCACCACTTGTTTACTGAAATAAGCTTCTTCAAAGCTCGAAAATGATAGAGGATAATGAGTGTTGGCTGAATGGAATTCAAGCAACACATGTCAAGCTCAAATTTGTCCCATGTGAGAGACTTCCTTTCATGACACAAACTCAATACATGACCTTTTTCATAAGAGAACACAATACATAATGCAACATCCATATAAGGTTCCATCCTCTTCTTGAAATACAAATGAATATGGGGAATTTCACTCCCAATGGATACATTCATCCTATGTATCATTCCTCCCCTCATGTTTACAATAAATATTGGAGCATCATTAATATCATGATATAAACATGCTCCCATATGCCATTTCATGAGAAGGTTACATCTTCTCCCAACCCAAAGTACATACATGATTATGATATTCATTCTAAATAGAAATACATGTATATACAACATGAACAGAAGTAGATGTATGGCCATGAAATTCAACATGGGGTATCCATACTCTCTCCTCATCAACCAAAACAAACATGCCTTCTTATGCATTCTTTTCTTGAAATACAAGGCATGAGACAATAAATTCAAAAACCTTGGGTGGTACCCAAACTCACCCAATAGGAACCAGCGCAGGTGATCTTCTCTCTGCTTAAGATCTAGATGTGGTAAGTGGTTTGCATGCCACTTACTTTCTGATTTTCTCATTTCACCATGGCTTAAAGTGAAATGTATATTTGGGGATTTAGGGAAGCACCCATCATATTTCGTCACCTCCCTTAGCCTATCAAGGGAGTGGTCATATTTGAAAATAATCTTGCCCCATAGTTGGCCATGAAGCTTGTAAGGTAAAACACTCCCCTTAGGAGTTATGGCCTGCAAATATAAAGTAAGAGAATACATGCAATCATAAAATAATATGTGATTTACATAATCATGATTCTTACCCAAAGTCTCCAATGTTGTGTTTTCTTCCCTCTTAGAAAGAGATGACATTGATGCACAAGGTTGAGGGAACACTTTGCTCTTCTGCTCATCATGGGAACTCCTTGGTGGAATTCCTTGAAGTAAGGAGACATCAAGGCATATATCATGGAATGATGTATGGACTGATGTGTCCTTGCCTTGATTGAATAGATCTCTTTGCCTTCTTGCATCAATATGCTGAAATAAAGAGGGACAAATGTTTCTTACCATGTGGAGCTTTCCCTCCTCTTTTCCTTCTGCAATCTTCAGGGTCTCATCCCTTGATAGTGATGGCACATGCTGCCCATATATGGTGCCATAATATTCATATAATGAGACCTCCTCAATGAGATATGACTGAATACATAAGTGGGGAAGACCCTCCATGCTTCCACTATGCAATCCAATCACCTTCCTAGGTGTTTTAACATTCTGCAATGGATAGGAATGAGGCTGGCCCTCTTCCTCATCTCCTCTTTGTGTCCTCATGGTTTTACACCCTTTGCATTTCAAGGTCTTTTGAAATGCAATCCCTTTGATATCTTCAGGAAAAGACCTCTCCTCTTTGTCCTTACTGCTCTTGCACAGCGCAGTGCAACTTTGTTGCTCTAACCGAGCAGCATACAGAAATGTAGATCTCTTCATACAATGTGCTGAAATGACAACAGATGGGTTTTTAACTATACCTTGGTGGGATGTAGAAGCAAGATATTCTTCTACAACTATGTAGTCTTCCTCCATTACTGAAGGCTGCTCTTCCAAGGTTGTGCCAGCGCTAGTACAAGTCTCCACCCTTTCAATCTCCTTGAGATCTTCTTCAATACCTTTCATGGTTTGGAAAAGGAGCAAGGAGATCTCTTCTTCTGTCATTTTTCCAAGTGGTGGAGCCATGCTCTTGTTTTCTCTGTACAATGCATCTTATTTGTGAGGGTAGGAAGTGAATGGATCTTCCTCTACTTCTTGAAACCTTCCATAGGTCTCACTGCAACCTTCTTCTCCTTCAAACCATCTAGGAGTTTCATTCTCTTCATATTTATCCTTTGTTTGTCTATCCTCTTTGAAGAGGCTCTTCATGGATTTGGAATATGATGAGGTAAAACTCATCTTCTTCAGAATTCTGAACTCTAATTCTTTGCTGTAAATTTCCCTCTTTAGGAATATCAAAATTCTATTCTAGAGATTTACTGCAGGGGAATTTACTGGATATGTCACCTTTGAAGAAAGGATGAGATCTAGAGGCTACCTAGCCACCTGCAGACTCTGTCTATAGAGTTTCAAATCTTCCCCTTCAGGGATTCAACACTTTGGCTTGAAGCCATAGGCTGAGCCAAAGATCATGCTCCGATACCACTGTAATGTTCCTTTTTCATGATCAGCTCCACATTGGTAATAACTCATATTATTCCAAATCTACAACTCATCCTGAAAAATAGACATTACAGTGATCCTCCATAGTCGATATTGAGCGGGTGAAAGATCATCCGTTGACACTTTCCAGCGCTTTATTCCTTGTGTTTTGACCTTTTGTCCTCTAGTGACTTTAGGGTAAAAATAAAATCAGCTCTATATCATATTCTTAATTAATAAAAATATAAACCCCCTTTTAAAGATTTTAATCATCATTAATTAATTTTTAATAATTTTGGTAACTCGACGGATTTAAACAAGCGGCCATGATTTATTTTTGAAGACTAAAGCATTCATATTTTATTTTGATTTATTTCCTAGCATTTTTTCTTTTTTCCTTTTTTTTTAGGGAAACTAACTCTAACATTTTATTTTGACAAGGATGCATCAAAGCATTATTTTTCCTAACATTTTTTATTTTTTCCTTTTCGTCCATATCCTAACTTAGCATTTTATTTTTATTTTTTCAAATAATATGTTAAATGATCAAGATAAAATAATTTTACAACATTACCTCCAATTGGGGACTACTTCCCCCTGTGGGATGCAGAGAACAAGAAGTTCCATGTGCCTTCTCCTCGAGCTATGGATTATTTTCTATAGAAAACAAAATTGACTTGGAATAGTAAAAGAAAATGATAATGTACAATGATGATCTAGGATCTCCTTCAGCACTGTATATAATGTTTCATAAATCTGCCATTGACAGGCAACGTTGAGAACTGTCCTTCCAAATTTTGTAGCACAAATGTGTTATTTCCCTTTACCTCTACAATGCTGAGTGGTATAAACCATATATTTTCAAACTTACCATGCTTTCCCTTGTCTTATTTCCTAGCATCCCATCTTAGGACTAAATATCCTTCTCTAAAATCTCTTTCCTTAGCCTTTTTGTCAAAAAGACTCTTCATACTATTCTATTATTTTCTCTATTTGTATTGAATATCATCCGTGTTTTCATTTAATTCAATAATATGATTTATTCTTCTAGATAAATGGTCAGGTTCATCAGTAGATTCCTGTAAAAAATTAAGCAAAGGGAAACAAAAATTTGTATGGAAAAATAGCATCTTTACCAGAAACTATCTGAAATGGAGATTTACCTATTGATATTTTGGGAGAAATCATGTTTGCTCAGACTGCATATATAAGATGACTATCCCAATTTTTCTTATGGTCTTCTAAATTTTTCTTGATCACCTTTACTAAGCTCTTGTTAGATGTTTCAACAAGACCATTCCCTTGAGGATAATAAGGGGTTGAATGATATAGTAAAATCTGATACTTTTGGCAAAATTCAATCATTTTTATACTACTAAATGCTGTGGAATTGCTAGTCTCTATTTGTTGTGGACAACCAAATATAGTAGAATGTTTTCTTCAATAAATTTTATTACAACTGAATCTATGGAATTTCTAACTAGAATGGCCTGCACCCACTTGGTGAAATAGTTAGTGGCAGTTAAAATCCATTTGTGCTGATTACTTGAAGATGGGTGAATTTCTCCTATAAAATCTAGTCCCCATTAGAGAAATGGTGTTGAGACAACAACTAGAACTAGTGGAAAAGCTGCTTGTTTTTTCTTACCATAAAACATCTGACATGGAACACAGGCTCTAACCTTTGCTCCCACTTGTGAAATCAAAGTGGGCCAATAGAATCCTGCCCTTAGTGTTACACCAATTTTTGTTCATCTAACCTATTACTATTAGATGGACTAAAGTACACCATGTAAGACCAATTTTACCATAGTAAAATTTCTTTCACTATGAGAAATAATTTAATAACCCATATTTTATTAAATTATTTCTGATCTAAATAGGAAACCCCATGAGGAATAATTGAATAAAACCTTATTTGTTTAATTTTCCTCTAGGAATAATGTTGGCTTGAGGGGTCCTAACCCAGGTTCGGAGGTTAAGGTTTGCCAATAAACCCTTATAATACTGGCCCTTTCAGAAATAACCTGCCTTCGCAGGCCAAGGTCTCACCCGAAGTAGTATGGGTGGGTGCTGGAACCAAGTTTCCACACCCTGGGAGAGAGTCGGTAGTGAAGGCAGATCGACATTTGCAATTGTCAAATCTACACAAAGTCAGGCTATTGACAGGATTTTAACGGTCTATTCAGTATATAACCTTAGCAAAATTAGCAGATCTAATTAATACCTTTGCATCCACGTGCATATTACCAAATGACATCACAGAGCGCTATAATCGTAGCCAATAACATATCATAGACAAACTATGCCGGAGATATAGATAAATTAAAGAAATATTACAGATACTTTCGTAGCTCAAATCAATAACACAGATGCATACGTAGCTTAACAGATATAATAGATTCGCATCAACAGTAACACAATATATCTAGATAACACAAAGATACTTCAACTATATCTGCATATATTTGCATCAAATAATTAGTTACAACCCAAAATACCACCTGCGCACATAGCCAGTAGGGTTCACACATAGCAAGACTGAGGATCTCCGCCCACATAGCCAGTGGGAGTCCTTATCCAAAACCAACCCAAAATAGATCTAGGAGTTCGCACGTAGCCTTATTTCACATTCATTCTTTCCTTTAAACTCTAACAGTTCATCTATTTATATCGATGTAGCCTATGGTATCTTGTGGTCCGCAAACCATTGTTTATGGACTCTATGTCTGCCCTTGGACCAATTACAATCTGTTCGGGGCTTTTACCTGCCCCAGAACCCCTTTGTTACGCTACTTAGTACAAAAATATACCAAAAATATACAAAATTCACAGCTTAGGGAGCCCCGTTCCAATAGGCCCCCAATACAATCTTGTGACTCGTCCTGAGTCACTCCGACTGTGTGTTATCCATCTTTTCCTATAGCTGCTTGATCACCTCAACGAGCAGCGGTAGCACACTTTCACTTTGCGCAACAACATTCTAGGCTATCTCTACCAACCTCTGCGAAGTTGGGCCTTGTTGGGCCAGAATTATAATCTATGGATAAACTACGCTTCCCTAGATGAGTGTCTAGTCTAGAAGAACAGGTGAAAGATTGCACTACCCTTTTTCCTAACTCAGAAAAGATACAAAGAGAGAATTGGATGGTTACTTGTTTCAGTCACTTCCACTACAGCTTCAACTTCAAGTGGTTTCAAATGGCTGAATGCTTCCTACAAGAAAGAACATTGAAACAATAGAAGATGCAATAATATAGATATCTATTCAATTTAATTAGCCAAATCAGTTAAGCATAAACTACATTCATCAACCAAGATTTTACAACATAGAAAATCAAAGTACACATGGATTCATGTAGGGAAAAACAATAAGTACTCTTTATTGATGATAGAAGGAGAGGTTACAACCAAGTGACGGATTCATCGCGACCTTCCAGAAAAGTTCCCAAGTCTCATCTCACAGCATAAGTCTCTCCAGCAGAAGCTCCACAAACCAAACTCTCTATTGAAAATTCTCTAGCATTTCCCTACTCAAATTATTCCTCCCAAACACTTAGATCTGTGTTGAATTTATAGAGTAACTGTAGGCAGTTTTGTAATCAATAACATTCCAAAAATAGGCAAGACATGTTTCCATTCATGTAGATGTCAAATGGACACTTGGATCCGAAGCTTCACATGTGAACCCTTCTAGAAGACACTAGCCAAGTGGAGATTCCGGAACAATGCGAATTTCACTCCTAATCTGACCAACGCACCTTTGAATGTCGGGAAGTGCTTTGTAGAGTGTTAGCCCCCCTGTAAATTTTTGACAGGAAAAGTAGGGGGCTAAATTGTTTTTGAGCCTTCAAGGAATGCATCTACCCTGAAGACACATCATCCTTGAAGTCTCATGTGCCTTTTCCTTTGATAAGGTTCCCTCTGCTGACTCCCTTTATAAGGTCTCATTGTTTGCAGAAATTGTGCTCCAAAAGGTCTATATTTATCGCATTTATCCCTGCAAGTGTCCCTTTTCAACCCTTTTTTCCCACTGTTAAAGTCCCTCTTTTCATCCTGAAATCCCCCTCTAAAACATCCCTACACCCTTTGGTTAGCCAAATTCCCCCTTCTTCCCTCTATCATTTCCCATTTTCGGCCTCAAATTTCACTAAAAAGGGCCGAAAAACCCATACTCTACACATTGGGTCTTAGCCACCTTCAGGCCAGCCCCCTCATCGTTTCCCTCTACGTGACCCAGCGCCATGACCAGGCACCCAGACGGAAGGTGCTTATCGCATATGACATTGGGGGCAACATCGACCGTCGATCTTCGCAGATCAGACGGTCCCCGTTAACTCTGCAAGCACCTGTCGTTGTTCACATTCACCTCTCCAACCACATCCACCGTTCGTTTAAACCACAGATCAACGGACAGATCTTCATTCCCACCTGGCGGTCCCCGCACTCGCAGACACTATTAAGAAACAACCTGGTTTTCATCGCACCGCTTATGGGGGTCAGGCGGTATTTTCCCATTAAGTAGCGATTCCACTCATCGATCGACGCATGTCGGGCGCACAATTTCAAAACTGCTACTTGATCATGCATTATCGTTCGACTGAGGATGCATAGCGATATCATTGTGAGCCATCAGATCCATCATCACCCATCCAACAGTCATTTCTCCATGAAGTTGCGTGAGGTTTAACCCATGATCACTATACCTCTGGTCCACCGTTCGTTGCCCTCCGCTGCATTTTCAACCGTCGATCCCCTTTGAGATCTAACGTTCTAGATTTTTTTTCCCCTGCTGTTGACTTTTCCGCCATCGACTGGTCCTGCCATGTCACCCCCACATGTATCCACCGTACATCCACCCATCCCGCTGCATATATTTGTTCAAAGGTCAAGTTTGTTAAGGTTTTTCATTTAAATTTCCTCTGCGCTCCGCCAACCTTCACCAAGGCTTCCCTCCATAATTCCTCTGCATTTTTCCACCATTTAACCAGCCACACGACCATTTCATCATCCACACTACATCCATTACGCCCATTCATGGATTTCATAACACGTTCTCTATTTTTTAGGGTTTCAGAAAGGCGTGAAACCGCCATGGTTCAATTATACTATTGTAATGGCGTGTTGCGCAGGAAAGGTTGAATTTGGAAGCTGGTACTACAATCTATCCAACGCCATTAAAGGCTATATTTGCAGATCAAGACATTTATGAAGCAGTAGAGAAACACCAGCTAGTGATAAACTAGCTCAAAGAAGAGCTTTGAGCCTTAATACAAGGATTTAAAGGCAAAGCACCAAATCAGCGATGTCATGAATCACACAGAGTGTACATCATACATAAATTCATGTATATCAAAGTTTGTACACCAGTAGAATGTTTTCCCGTAAAGGACAGAATGCCCATACAACTTTTATTCTATATCATGTTCCTAAAGGATTTCCCACCCTGACAACGGTCCTACGATATCAGTAGCATTAGCTACACAATATGGCATACTTGAATCATTGATTTATTTTTGTTCATATCACCAGAAGTACTACAGAGCACTGTAGCCAAAGTACATCAGAGACATACCTGGAGTTAATGGAAACCTGACGAAGACCACTCTTTAACCCAAGGATGTCCCAAATTAATGCTCAAAATTTATAAAGAGCGGCCTTCAGCCTCCTTCCCCTTCTAGAGTTTTTGATGCTGCATTTAGTTATTCACCTACCTTCTCTGCTCCTCTGGAGCTATAAATTCATGAAGAAACTCATTGTAAAGGTTGTTGATCAGTTATCAAAGAACTGCAAGTAGTTTCATTTGAGACACAGTCTCTGTGTAAAGTTGTAAGATAGGATGAGAAATATGTTTTCAGACTGAGTATTCAGCTATTGGCAATGTTGTACTTGACTGGTATTGTTGTTTAATATGACAAGCACATTTCTTTGGATCCTAATCTAAAGCAGCAGTGATGTTTTCCTATCTCTATGTTTATATTCATTTCATTTCGTTTCTACTGGCTTGCATCAGAATATTGGCATAGGATTTACCCTTGTTAGGTACCCTATGTTTCTTCTCTCCTTGCCATTGATGTTTTTCTTCTAAATGTGTTATCTAAGAATCGATTTCAGTTAATTTAACCAGTGTAGTGGATGTTATTGCTTGCTCTTTGATGTATGAATTAAATGTATATGTTCTTAGATGTTTCATGTTATGGATTTAGTTGGAAGATTTGGGAACACTGGGGATTAGAGTTAGCCCTATCCACTAGGATCCTTGTACGACCAGCTAGTCTTTAACTTTGTGCCCTGAATCTTTGTTGTCTCCCCCTCTCCTACCATTCCATATCACACTATCATCTTTAAGATCCAATGTTTTATATGACTAGCCCAATTGAAAGCTTGCACATTGGATAGTAAGCAAATCCTTTCCTGAATCCATTACCCAATCGTTTTGAATGCTCCAATAGTTTTAGCGTTAAGCACTCATATTCACACATCAACCTCCACACCATTTGTTATGTTTTCCCCATACTCTTGGACAGAGTCTGGAAAGGGCCAGGTAGCCTCCAGATCTCACACTCTTTCAGAGGTGACATATCTCGTAAATGCCCTCCCAGTCAATATCTGGTTAGAGTTTGTTGTGTTTGGAAGATATCCTTGAAAGGGGACATCTCATAAGAACTGTGATGGACAGTGTGCCCTTCAAAAACATTCTAAACCTTCCACCTGGAAACTCCATAATTCCTAAAAGATTTGAAGACTACATTGGTGATCAGTAGGCCTATTGATTATCTTGGTTCACATTAGACTCCACTGGGAGACCAAACTCCATAACAACATCAACCACAGTAGAAGTAACAAGTAGGGTTAAGCTGCTTGGTTGGAAGATAGCATTTTGGCTTCAAGAACCATTCATACAAGAGCTTACCCTAACCCAAACCCACCTGAAATATTTGACAACCCTGAGAGTATCCTCAAGGGATCTCCTACACCTAAAAGACCAACTATTTCCAGCCACATCCATAGAGCTAACTCTACACCAGAAAACTTTACAGCTTTATCAGACCCACTTTTTGACCTAAGCACTCAAAATAATTTTCCAAGGACTAGGTCATTCAGTGTCCTAAACCAGCCAGACCTTGAGCTTCCTGGTTCACCACCCCAAAGTGGTAGACACCTTGGGAATAGACAGACCCATCCCTCTACACCTCCTGATATACATTTCATACAAAATGTGGGGCTCAGTCACCCTAGGTCTGCTCATCAGTCCTCTGCTGGTCATAATGTCCCTATCATCCATATACCAGCTACTCAAGTCAACCCTTTACCTCATCAAAACATCATCATGGCAGTCTGGTATGCACCTCTGGTTTTACCTCAGCCTCTAGTACCCTTACCCAATGATTATCAATCAAAGAACCCACACTTCACTGCAAAAGAGTCTACCATAGCCCAACACCATGTAGATAGGATGGAAGATTCTTTTGACTACATGGAGATTGATGATGATACAGTCAAAATGAGAATCTTTACCCAAAGCTTAGGAGGTGATGTGAAGAAATAGTTTAAAAGCTTACCTCCAGGTAGCATCATTGACCTCCTAGCTCTATATTAGACCTTCATAAACAAATGGGAAGTTAAGTCCAACCCTCGCCAACTCCTAGCAGAATATATGAGCCTTAAAAGAAACGTAGGAGAGAGTGTCCACGATTACACGACGAGATTTAATAGCATTTACAATGCTCTCCCTCCACACATGAAACCTCCCCAAGGTATGGCCCTAGCGAAATACCCTAAAGGCTTTGATGCTGACATGGCCTATCAGCTTAGGGATAAAGAGTACAACACATTGGAAGACATGCAGAAAGGAGCGGTGAATATAGAATCCAACTTGATTGAGAAAAGGGAAAGACTGAGAGCTGAGAGGAGGGTAACATACAGAGATGACAATGTAGCTTCCACATCTGATCCCAATTATGACTGTCTATCTAAAAACATGAAAGAGTTACAACAGATGGTAAAAAAAATGGTTGTCACAGTTAGTAACCAAAACATAAATCAAAACCATAACCAGAACTAGAACTTTAGAAGAAACAATGCCACTCCCAACAGACTAAGAGAATCAAATCAACAAGTTATTCCCCCATTCCAAGAAAATTTTCTTGATGAAGATGAGGGAATCATAGAAGAGTCTGAGGGAAACACAATTAATATGTTTGAAACAGAGGATTCAATCCATAACTATTACTCAGAAGAAGATCATCCGTCACCCTCATATTGGGGTGAGGAATGGTTAGAATCTGAAGATTACAGGTTAGGGTTTGAAAATGCCATGACGCAGGTCAGAGAAAAATATGAACTTAGAAGCAAAAAGAGCCAAGAAACTCCCAAACCAAAAGCTTCTGAGGTCGCCATCAAGAAAATACCTAAGAAAACTTCTAAAGTGACCGCTAAGAGTAACAAATCAACAACTGAGAGTTCTGGAAAGAACAAAGAAAAAGACAACCAAGACACTAATACACAAGGTGAACTAACTAGCAGCACTAGCATTGCAGTTAGTGCTCCTAATAAAACTGCCACAAAAATTGTACATAACGAGAATCAACACACTGATTCAACCACTAAGGCAGTGGCTAACAAAACAGAGCTGAACATTCCAAAGAGTCAGTCCACTTTCAATTTGGAGAGTGAGATTGCAAAAATTAAAATCTCTGTACCACACTCTCAGCTAGCCACTTAGGATGTATATAAAGGCCAAATTTTGAAAGCATTAAATTTAGGTGAGAACAGTGACACTGTAAATCTGAGTGATGATCAACCTGCCCTCCTGTTTGGTCCAAAGATAGAAGGAAAGTTTTAGGAAGGGGTAGTGCCCCCTTTTTATATCAATCTTAATATCCATGATAATATTCTCCACAATGCAATGCATGATTATGGGGCATCACACAACCTGATGCCTAAAGTAGTAATGGAAAGATTAGGCCTAGAGATAACCCATCCCTATAAAGACCTATTTTCATTCGACTCTAGTACAGTAAAGTGTCTTGCCCTGATCAAGGATTTATGTGTGAGCCTTACTTAGATTCCTGCCAAGTGTATGGTCATGGATGTTGTTGTGGCAGATGTGCCACCCAAATATGGCATGTTATTATCAAGATCATGGGGAGCCAAGCTACAAGGAACAATGCAGATGGATGGGGCTTATGCCACAATCCCAATATTTGGCCAACTTATAAGACTGTACTGTGAAGCACAAATGAAATTCTTGGTTAGTATCCCTGAAAAGCCTGAAAATTCTCCTCTATACTCTATACATACAGACCTGGATTCCTTTATCTTCTGCAATGATGAATCTTTGGGGGGACCAGAATCTGAAAACGTAGATACAAGAAAAGGTACACATGATGAAACAGAGCCAATGGACATTAACATAATGGCTACCCTAGACTCAGAGGAGGAAGACGTAGAAAAATTTGAACAGTGCACTGAAACAACAATGCAAAGTGAACCAGAAATAGAACACAATCAACCAACTAGTCACCTCTCTGCTTTCCACACCCATAACTAAAAAAAAAATGACCCAGACCCTAGCGAAGCTCCTATAATGCTGCATGACGGTGAACCTAGTTGTAGGGAAGAAAGTGAAGATAAAATGGAAAATGAACCCTTGTGTGAAATGAATACTGACGGGTCATGCACCAGGAGAACTGCTGGGACAAGAGTGTGGATACATAACATAGAGATCGATTACGCAGAGAGCCATGCCTGCAACCTGCACTTCAAGTGTACTAACAATATTGCAGAATATGAGGCTTTGATCCTAGGCCTAACCATGTTGAAAAAATTAGGAGCCCATAGGATAACCGTGCATGGAGACTCTGAGCTGATTATTAAACAGGTGAAAGTTGAATACACAGCAAAACATCCTAGATTGAGAGCTTACAGGAATGACACTATGGATTTATTGAAAACATTTGTTGAATACGAATTAGTGTTTGTTCCTAGGAGTCAAAATGTCATTGTGAACGGATTAGCTTGCCTAGCTAGTTCATACCCTAAGACTCCAAGCGACCAGCATATCATCATTCAGACCAAGTTTAGACCTGCAGTGCTAGACAATGAAAAATATTGGCAGATTTTTGAAGGAGATAAACAGATTGAAGATTTCCTGGTAGGTAGAAATGAGTTTGAATTTTCTGATTCAGACTCCAAATATGATAGCAGCTGCCTAAGTGAAGAGTCCTCAAATGAGGAAGAAACGCCCTGTAACATAGAAATAAACTCTTTAAATGAAAAGATTGGAAATCCAGATGGAAAATGTGAAAACGCAGATAGTGAGGAAGTAGAGGTGCTGCAGACCAAAGATAAGAACAAACCTCAAGGTATGGCCCCTTTAGAAGACCTTTTTTACTTTGATGATGTAGCAAAAAAGCCCACTATAGAACATGCAGACTCTGATGTGGAGGAATGCAACATAGGCACTGAAGACAAACCCAAAATGATCAAACTGGCTAAGTCTCTGCCTGCAAACATGAAAAAGAAATACATTAACCTATTCAAGGAATTCATTGATGTGTTTGCTTGGAGTTATGAGGACTTAAGGGCCTATGACACAAATATCATACAGCATAAGATACCCTTGAAAGAAAATCAGAAGCCCTTTAGACAAAAAGTTCGCAGAATAAACCCAAAACAATTTCCTGCAGTAGAAAAAGAGATTAAGAAGATGTATGAGGCGGGTATAATTGTGCCAGTGAGGTTCTCTGATTGGGTATAAAACCTAGCGGTTGTGAGAAAGAAAACAGGTGAGATTAGATTATGTATTGACTTCATAAATCTTAATAGAGCCTCACTCAAGGACAACTACCCTTTGCAAAAAATGGAACACATTCTACAGCGGGTAGTAGGCTCAAAAATGATTTCTTTTTTGGATGGTTTTTCAGGTTACAACCAAGTCTTAGTAATCCCAGAAGACCAACTCAAAACAACCTTTACCACCCCATGGGGTACCTTCATGTATGTGAAGATGCCTTTTGGACTGATGAACGCTGGTGAAACCTTCCAAAGGGCAATGGATATAGCTTTTTCAGATGAGATAGGACACTTCATTGTTATTTAATTAGATGACATAACAGTCTATTATAAGACTGAATAAGAACACCTAAAACATCTGCGAAAAGTGTTTGAAAAATGCAGAAGGCTTGGTCTGTCACTAAATCCTAAAAAGACTGTATTTTGGCTGCAAGAAGGAAAGCTTCTTGGCCACATTATATCAGAAAAGGGAATCAGGATAGACCCACAAAGAGTTGAGTGAATACTACAAATCACACACCCAAGAAACATCAAGGAATTACAGTCCTTCATTGGGAAGATTAACTTCCTTAGGAGGTTTATTCCCAATCTAGCTTAACACCTTAGGAACATGACTAACATGCTGAAGAAAGGTGTAGTAGTTAAATGGACTGTTGGAGCTAAACAATATTTTGAATTAGTAAAACTTGCACTCACCCAAGCTCCTGTTTTGATTAGCCCAGATTTCTCTAAATATTTCCTGATATTTTCATTTTCCTCTTAGCATACAGTGGCTGTAGTCTTACTCCAGAAAAATTCAGAGGGAATGGAACAACCCATTTCTTTCTTCAAAAAAGCACTCAGAGATACACCCTTGAAATACAACATAATGGAGAAACATGCCTATGCTCTGATTAAGGACTTGAAAGACTTTAGGGTGTACATACTACATTCCCACACCATAGCCTATGTGCCAAATATAGTGGTTAAAGACATCTTGTCCCAAGACCCAGATGGGAAGAGGGGCAAATGGATTGTTGTGATCTTAGAATACGACCTTGAGATAAAACCTGCCAAGCTAATTAAAGTTCAAGGCCTAGCTCAATTAATGGCTAAATCAAATCTACAAGCCCTAGACATTAACATGGAAATACGTTGGATGAGCAACAAGAATTTCCTGATCCCACTGTTGAGGAAAATTTCCAGAGCTCTCCTTGGTATTATGACATTTAGTATGTGCTTACACACCTCAATGCCCCTCCTAAACTATCAAAGACCAAGGCCAGATTCTTAAAGCTGAAAGCCAGGAGCTATTGCATAATGAATAACTGCTTATACTGGAAGAATCCAAACGGCATATTAATTAAATGTTTGCCTGAAAACGAGGTAGAGAGGATTAAACAAGAATTCCATGCAGGAGAGTGTGGAGGCCACCTAAGCTGGAAAGCCACTGCAAAACAAATACTTAGAGCTGGCTAATATTGGCCTACACTCTTCAAATATGTCCATAAAATGATCATTTCCTACCACAAATGCCAGATTTTTGAAGGCAAAAGAAAACTCCTTCCCCTCCCTCTACAACCCATCACTGTTGAAGGTCCCTTTCTGCAATGGGGCCTAGATTTCATAGGGGAGATTCACCCTGCTTCTTCTGCACAACACAAATGGATTCTAACAACCACGGACTATTTCACTAAGTGGATAGAGGCCATACCTACTAGGAATGCCACAGATTCAGTCATCATTAGTTTCCTAGAAGGTCATATCCTCTCTCGGTTTGGCTACAGAAGGAAAATAATCCTTGATAATGTTGTTGCTTTTGGATCCAAGAAAATGGTTGATTTTTGTCACAGGTATCAAATAGTGCTTGGTCATTCAACTGCCTATTACCCTCAAGGTAATGGATTAGCTGAATCATCAAACAAGAGCCTGGTGATCATCATCAAAAAGCTGCTGGAAGAGAACAAGAAGTCATGGCATAACAAGCTAGTACTTGCTTTGTGGGCTGACAGGCTTACAACAAAGAATTCTATTGGCATGTCAGCTTATCAGCTTGTCTATGGAATGGAAGCAGTGTTTCCTACCAGCCTTTGGGTACCAGTGATTAAGCTGGTCCAAGATATTCAAACAGAAGAAGACAGTATGGTGAGAAGAATAAACCAAAAAATTCATATCCAACGAACAAGGGAAGAGGTTTATAGCAGAGCAGTGAAAGTTTAGGAGAATATAAATAAATTGTTTGACAAAGGCGCCAAAGCTACTGATTTTAAAATTGGGGATAAAGTTCTGAAGTGGGACTCAAGAAGGGAGGATAAAGGAAAGCACAACAAGTTTGACAGTTTGTGGCAAGGTCCATACATCATCCAGGCCACTGTTGGTCCAAATTCCTTTTTCCTATAGGAATTAGATGGTACAGAGATGTTTTGGGGTCCTGTCAATGGCAGGATGCTCAAACACTACTTCTGCTAATTTCCAATTTCCAGTTTCCATTTCCATTGTACATACCATTGCAGTTTTTTATTTTCAAGGAAAAAGAGAAAATGTTCCAAAAAACAGAGGAAAAAGAGAGGTTCATACATGCTTAAAACATGAACCTATGATGTGCAAAATATTGGCTCTAATAAGCTCAAAACCTGAGCCAAAGAAAGTAAAAAGGCTGGTCCTAACATGCCCAAAATCTGGACCAGCAAAAAAGAAAGAAGAATCAGCTCTAACATGCACAAAACCAGAGCTGAAATGAAGAAAAGTTGTGACTCTAACATGCTCAAAACTTGAGTCACAAAGAGAAGAAGGATACTTAAAGTTTTAGATTTCAAACCTTCATAGTTTTGTCTTCATTTTTTTGCAATTTTATCCATGTGCAACTGTCTTTATGCCTTGGACCCAATCCTAAGCGGTGATGTTTTCCTATCTCTGTGTTTTAATTCATTTCATTTCGTTTCTACTGGCTTGCATCAGAATGTTGGCATAGGATTTACCCTTGTTAGGTACCCTATGTTTCTGCTCTCCTTGCCATTGATGTTTTTCTTCTGAATGTGTCATCTAAGAATTGATTTTAGTTAATTTAACCAGTGTAGTGGATTTTATTGGCTGCTCTCTGATGTATGAATTAAATGTATATGTTCTTAGATGTTTCTTGTTATGGATTTAGTTGGAAGATTTGGGAACACTGGGGATTAGAGTTAGCCCTATCCACTAGGATCCTTGTGCCACCAGCTGGTCTTTAACTTTGTGCCCTGAATCTGTGTTGTCTCCTCCTCTCTTACCATTCCATATCTCACTATCATATTTAATATCCAATGTTTTAGATGACTAGCCCAATTGAAAGCCTGCCTATTGATTAGCAAGAAAATCCTTTCCTGACTCCATTGCCCAATGGTTTTTAATGCTCCAATGGTGTTGGCAGTTAAGCACTCATATTCACACACATCAACCTCCACACCATTTGTTATGTTTCTCACACACTCTTAGACAGAGTCTGGAAAGGGCCAGGTAGCCTCCAGATCTCACACTCTTTCAGAGATGATATATCTGGTAAAAGCCCTCCCAGTCAATCTCTGGTTAGAGTTTGTTGTGTTTGGAAGATATCCTTGAAAGGAGACATCTCATAAGCACTTCGTGATGGGATGGGGCAGTTTTCCAAGTCGACAAATTAATCCTGGCTTAACTGTTTTTCAATTTCTGTCGTAGAATATAGAGAAGAAATCTGCTGGATAGTTTAATCCCATCAGATATTAGATTAGGTAGAGAAACATATGAGACCAACAGTCTAATCTGGTCTCATGGAGAAATAAGGGTAGAAATAGAATAGGTTTCTTTTCCTATTTGTAAAAAATAAATGATGTAAAGGGTCTGCAAGTCCAAATGCACCCTAGAAGAAAAATCCTAGGATTGTAGGAAGGGTAGGTAGTTTTTTTGGAAAGGTTTTTCTACTGATGTATTGTCTTCATATTGTGGCAGCTAAGCTAAAGAAAGAAATGGATGTGCCAAGCAGTAGGCATCTGGCCTACACCAAATATTTATCCTCTGAATTCTTGACTCCTTCAAGAAGAAGCGATCCCCATGTGGAGCCACTATTAGCCCCTCTATAAATTTTTGACAGGAAAAGTAGGGGGCTAAATTGTTTTTGAGCCTTCAAGGAATGCATCTCCCCTGAAGACACATCATCCTTGAAGTCTCCTTTGTATTTTCCTTTAATAAGGTTCCCTCTGCTGACTCCCTTTATAAGGTCTCATTATTTGCAGAAATTGTGCTCCAAAAGGTCTATATTTATCCCATGTATCCCTACAAAGTGTCCCTTTTCAACCCTTTTTTCCCCCTGTTAAAGTCCCCCTTTTCATCCTGAAAATCCCCTCTAAAACATCCCTACACCCTTTGGTTAGCCAAATTCCCCCTTCTTCCCTCTATCATTTCCCCATTTCAGCCTCAAATTTCACTAAAAAGGGCCAAAAAACCCATACTCTACACATTGGGTCTTAGCCCCCTTCAGGCCAGCCCCCTCACCATTTCCCTCTATGTGACCCAGCGCCATGACCAGGTGCCCGGGTGGAAGGTGCTTATCACATATGACATCGGGGGCAACATCGACCGTCGATCTTCGCAGATCGGACGATCCCCGTTAACTCCGTAAGCGCCTGTCGTTCTTCACGTTCACCTCTCCAACCACATCTGCCGTTCGTTTAAACCACATATCAACAGACAGATCTTCATTCCCACATGGTGGTCCCCACGCCTGCAAACACTATTTAGAAATAGCCCGGTTTTCATCGCACCGCTTATGGGGGTCGGGCGGTATTTTCCCATTGCGCAATGATTCCACTCATCGATCGATGCATGTCGGGCGCACTATTTCAAAACCGCTACCTCATCGCGCGTTATCGTTCGACTGAGGATGTGTAGCGATATCGTTGTGAGCCGTCAGATCTATCATCACCCATCCAATGGTCGTCGCTCCATGAAGTTGCGCGGGGTTTAACCCATGATCACCGTACCCCTGGTCCACCATTCGTCGCCCTCCGCTGCATTTTCAACTGTCGATCCCCTTTGAGATCTGACGGTCCAGATTTTTTTTCCCCCGCTGTTGACTTTTCCGCCATCAACCGGTCCCGCCATGTCACCCCCACGTGTATCCACCATACATCTTCCCATCCCGCTGCATATATTTGTTCAAAGGTCGAGTTTGTTAAGGTTTTTCATTTAAATTTCCTCTACGCTTCGCCAACCTTCACCAAGGCTTCCCTCCATCATTCCTCTGCATTGTTCCACCATTTAACCAGCCGCATGACCATTTCATCATCCGCATTGCATCCATTACCCCCATTCATTGATTTCATAACAAGTTTTCTATTTTTTAGGGTTTCAGAAAGGCGTGAAACCGCCATGGTTCAATTTTACTATTGTAATGGCGTGTTGCGCAGGTAAGGTTGAATTTGGAAGCTGGTACTACAATCTATCCAGCACCATTAAAGCCCAGATTTGCAAATCAATACATTTATGAAGTGGCAGAGAAACACCAGCTAGTGATAAACGAGTTCAACGAAGAGCTTTGAACCTTAATACAAGGATTTAAAGGCAAAGCACCAGATCAGCGATGTCATGAATCATACAGAGTGTACAACATACATAAATTCATGTATATCAGTGTTTGTACACTAGAAGAATGTTTTCCCGTAAAGGACAGAATTCCCATACAACTTTTATTCTATATCGTGTTCCTAAATGATTTCCCACCCTGACAACGATCCTACGATATCAGTAGCATTAGCTACACAGCATGGCAGACTTGAATCATTGATTTATTTTTGTTCAGATCACCAGAAGTACTACAGAGCACTGTAGCCAAAGTACATCATAGACATACGTAGAGTTAATGGAAACCTGACAAAGACCAATCTTTCACCCAAGGATGTCCCAGATTAATGCTCAGAATTTATACAGAGTGGCCCTCGGCCTCCTTCCCCTTCTGGATTTGTTAATACTACATTTAGTTCTTCACCTACCTTCTCTGCTCCTCTGGAGCTATAAATTCATGAAGAAACTCATTGTAAATGTTGTTGATCAGTTATCAGAGAACTGCAAGTAGTTTCTTTTGAGACATAGTCTCTGTGTAAAGTTGTAAGATAAGATGAGGAATATGTTTTCAAACTGAGTATTCAGCTATTGGGAATGTTGTACTTGATTGGTATTGTTGTTTAATATGACAAGCACATTTCTTTGGATCCTGATCTAAATCAGCGGTGATGTTTTCCTATCTCTGTGTTTATATTCATTTCATTTCGTTTCTACTGGCTTGCATCAGAATATTAGCATAGGATTCACCCTTGTTAGGTACCCTATGTTTCTGCTCTCCTTGCCATTGATGTTTTTCTTCTAAATGTGTTATCTAAGAATCGATTTCAGTTAATTTAACCAGTGTAGTGGATGTTATTGCCTGCTCTCTGATGTATGAATTAAATGTATCTGTTCTTAGATGTTTCTTGTTATGGATTTAGTTGGAAGATTTGGGAACACTGGGGATTAGAGTTAGCCCTGTCCACTAGGATCCTTGTACGACCAGCTGGTCTTTAACTTTGTGCCCTGAATCTGTGTTGTCTCCCCCTCTCCTACCATTCCATATCACACTATCATCTTTAAGATCCAATGTTTTAGATGACTAGACCAATTGAAAGCTTGCACATTGGATAGTAAGAAAATCCTTTCCTGACTCCATTTCCTAATGGTTTTGAATGCTCCCTAGAATACTTCACCTCTGCCCTTTTCCTCTTTCCTCATCCTGGTCTTACATTGAATCCTTATTTCCTGATAACCAGAAACCAAACAAACAAATCAAACAAACAAACCTCGTGCCTATAACTAGCCTAACATCTCAACACTGAGCTTCAAATTCATTTACCTTTGACATATAATAGAGAGATCCCTCTCTAGACCTAGGAGGGCTAGATCCTGAGGTCTGAAAGTGGTTTTGATGTTGTCTCATATTTTGGTCTTGCCAATCTGGAAAAAACATGGGAACCCTAGCACATAGTAGACTTGAATGGGGCTACTTGCATATGCAACACACTTAGGCTCCTTAGAGCTTGTGTTGGTGAGCTCCCACATGTTTAATAATAAGCTTCAAACCATGGAAAAGCCTTTATTTGATGAAAATCTTGTTTTATTCATGAATATTTCCTATCTTAGCGCATATAGCAATTGAGATGATAGGGAATGATAGACCCTTTGATCATCGGTCCTAGAGTTGATGCCTAGTTAACTAGGTCATTGTGAGTGATGCCCAAATTTAGCTATAACAATTTCCCCCTAAAGCATGAGATCTAAATAATAAGAAAATTTGATTGAGATGATTTACCCTGTGATGAGCTTGGAAAAAAAGCGGAACGGTCACCTACATCAATCTTACAATACATTACATCATGATATATCCTCTATTGATCATAATTGTTGAGGGTAGGCATTCCCATAGTCAGCACATAAAACATTCTAATAACATGTACATAATTTAGAAAGTCATCTACATTGGAATGTTGCCCAGATGTAGACATCGCCTATAGATATAGGCCCATTTTTGGATGAAAATATGTATGTAAGGTCACTGTACATATGATGTGTACAAAAATCCTGAAATCACAGCCTGGATGGCTGAAACTAGATCCGGGGTCTTCTTATCTCATTCACTCGATCATTTGGGTACAGTTCTAGCCATGCGAATATATGATTTTTCATCGAACATGGAAAGACATCGTTTGATTACCAGCCAATAATGAAATTTGTTAAAAAACGCGAGAGAACCACCATTAATGTCAATGGACCTCAAGGTACTATAGTACATTTCGTAAGGCATGAATATATGATTTGATGTTGAACGCCAAACAAAATCTTTCAGTCAAAAGTCCAGAAGTGAGGATCTTGTCGATGCTGCAACAAGCCTCATGGTACTGGAATCTGATGTTTCTAAGTGAACTTCTTGGATATTGATTTGTAGTCGACAGGAAGTCACCTTATTGCAAAACTGGAGTTATTGATTTCAGACACAAGGGTATGACTTGATATAGCAATTTTTAGGGATGACGGTCATGAAAATGAAGGTTTATGAGTATTGCATCTGGATGAGTTCTTAATCACTGGATGACTTCTCTTGAACATATCGGCGACACTATGATGAGTTGGCAGCATTGACCTAAAACCGAAGTGAAGGTATGATGAACCATAGGTGTTAATGAACCATCAAGATGATTACCCAACCCAAACAGTCACAGACATGGAGTGAAAGAAGTGTCATGTTCAAGAGCGACTTGCTACCAAAAATAAACTTTTCTTGCTTTTCCCAAATTTTCCCAGGTCATTTTTCGACCAGTACCTATTTATTTTTAAACAAGATTGAGGTGGATAACATTTTCTTGATCTATAATTCAACCCTTCAGGTGAATAAAAAATAAAGTATCGCTATTTAATAATTTAACGAGTCTAGCGATGAATGAAACTCGATTCTTGCCATGATTAACAAGCCCGTCGCTATTTTATGTTTTAATGAGCTTAACGACAATGATAGCCTGATCCTTTTTCATGTTTAGAGAGTCTAAAAAGGAGGACGAAAGAGGACTCGAAAAAGTAATTTTTCGTAAATTTGTCTCTCATATCCGAAAAATTGTAAAATGATATCCGAAACAACCTCTTTGGTCATGTTTAACCAAGGTATTCCTTTTTTGTAAATAATCCATCTCAGTCCGGAAAAGGGTTAAACTTATACTGAGTAGATATAAATTCATTTACTTTAGCAAGCTCGAAATTACAAGTGCTCGGTAATATTTTCACATTATCGGAGTCTGAAAAGAGCCAAAAGAAGACTCCAGAGGTTCCCTTTTTGCTGTTATAAAAGCTCGAAAAAGAGATAAAAGTGCGCTTCAAATCCTTTTTCGTTTCTATCAAAGCTCGAAAAATAAGGAGAAAAAGCATGCTTTGTGGTCAATTCCTTCTTGAAATAAATTTGCATGACTAACCTGTTCGTCAGTTATATTTCCTGTTCAAAACAACATCAAATGGATTAAAAATACTTGTTTCATGATAAAAAACATAATAAAACTATAGCCATAGCAATAAATTTAACTTGCAAGTAATTAAATGACGATATAAAGCAGTTTCACTATTCATTTTTACCATTCCGTAGTTAGCATTTTCATTTTGGAGCTCTGAACCTGATTTTGCCACCGAACTTCAGACGTTGATTACAGTCATTTCAGTGGATGGATTTCATCGCCATTTGATCTAGGTTGGTAGCAAAAACCTCCTCTTTCTTTCAATATTCATTTCATTACCTTCCCTTGCAAATTTTCAGGGTTTTGAGTCGCCTAGGGTAAATTCTGCTAAAATTAAGGGCAGCGCATCCCTGACTCTTGAAACCTGCATTGCATAGTAGGTACAGTGAAGTGTACCTGCATGTGCAACACACTGTCTCAACCCAGGGAGTGCGTTGGGCGTAGTTGAAGT
The DNA here is from genome assembly GCA_034641835.2 of Pinus albicaulis. Taxonomy (NCBI): domain Eukaryota; kingdom Viridiplantae; phylum Streptophyta; class Pinopsida; order Pinales; family Pinaceae; genus Pinus; species Pinus albicaulis. The sequence continues at coordinate 111,942,234 of CM076576.1, forward strand.
TTTTTGTTTTCATGTTGTGTCCAAAATTTTCCTAATTTTTTGCAATGAATGGTATCTAATGGATCTTATGGTTGATTTTCAGGTTTCCATCGGATTATAATGACGATTACATGGAGAGAACGATAACGTGAAGAACAAGATATGATTGCCTTGAATGATTCGGGTATTGTAAGATCTTTAAGAGATTTCGGGCTGCTTAAGTACTTCAAATTGTTGGGAATGAGGCAACAGATAGAACTGTTGGAGTTCCTTGTTTGAGAATGGGATCCAGTGATAGAGGCATTTCACATAAAAAATCAAGTGTTTTCCATAACAGTTGAGAATGTGTATTTTCTCATAGGTTTTTCGAGGAGAGGTTTGCCCATTTCACTCACAGGATCTAACGTTGGAGGAGAAAAAATGAGGGATTATGTTATGCAGTACTGCTATCTAGGTTCATAACCTAGCAAATATGGAAAAATAAACATCCGTGATGTCAGGGATTTTCCTTTGAGAACCATCCTATTCACGATCACTAAACTAGCTGGGACCGTTACACTCCATGTAGCGAACATATCATATATGCAGTATGCGCTGGAATGTTTAGAGCCAATAGTTTTCAACTAGTCTGAAGCTATTCTATCTCAGATAAAGGAACAAATAAATAAAGAAAAGGGAGGAAGGAAGAAAAATTTCAGTTATGGTTCCATCCTTATTTCCTTCACCTTGGAACAGATTCCACTGATGCAGCCACAACATGTAACATTGGATATATCCAGTCCTAGAGTTCCTCAAATGCAGAGATGGGTAGAACTCATGGTTTGGAATTCAAGCCAATCAACCATTGTGTTCTCAACTGCATTCTTCACCTGGTTTAGGCAATAGATCATCGCCATCGATGAGTATGCATATGCAGGCGTCGACTTCCGAGGAGATCAATATCTAGTTTTACCAGAAGGCGCTCAGTGGGGTGCAATAGGTAAGATTGATTTGACCATGTTTTTTTTATTTTTATAAGGTTTATACAAAAAAAATTATGTTTTTAAATAAACTAAAATTTTTAATGTAATGCAGATATCGGTCGCATTCAACCAATAGAGGAACCAGAGCGTGAAGCGGATGCGCCAGCAGAGAGGGTTTTCCGGAGAGTAGTTATATAGGACCTTGATATGGCTGAGACTCTTGCTGAGCTCCAGCAGCACATAGAGGGATTGACCTTTGGGATTCTAGATTTCCAGATCAAATAGCTTCCCATGCGACTACAACAACACACCATTGGGGTTCCTAACCGTTGGATGCGGTTGCTCTGTAGGATTGATAGATCCATAGCATGCTATCATGAGCACCACTAGTTTACTTATGAATTTTTGCATACATTTTGAGGTCAGATGACCAATGTGTCTTGGGCACAAATTTTGTAAAAAACCTATAACTATCTATCTATATGTTTCCAGAGTTTTTCCTATGTTTAATATGCAATCCTATTCAATGATGTGAATGTTTTCTTTACCTATGTCACAAATGTCTATCTAAAACTTGATTAGCTAATGAGTGAGTTAAAGTGTTCAAATTTATGGAAATGTGTTGATATTGAATGTAATCAAAATGTCTCTCCAAAAGTCAAACTCTAAGGAACAATCTAAGAAGTGTTGGATTTCTAGTAGTATAAATACTAGTAAGTTGTAGTACCACAAGTTGTGAGTCTAACCTGATGATTATGCAGTTAATACCAAATGAAATGGCATCAGAGAGAATTTCAATCAACGTGCTATACTTAGCGATATTATTCGTCGATCCACTGATACAAATCCCTTGAAAACTCACTAACTCGCCATTCGGAGTGAAAATGGCCCACGCTGCAGAGGATAGATTCTGCGTACTACGACTAGCACCATCAGCATATCCAACAAATAGTTTTGAAGATTCAGTCATCTACGATGAAATGTAAAGTGGATTACTAACATCAAGAAAACTCTAAAAAACAAATTAAGATAGTGAATGAAAATCAACAACATATAAACAATATAACACAAAAAATTACCATGCTCATGATTAAACATAGTAATGTTTAAGATACAACCCATTTCTAGGTTGTGTTACACCATTTTTTGGTCATCTAACCTATTATCATTAGATGGACCCAAGTACACCATGTAAGACCAGTTTTACCCTATGTAAAACTGCTTTCACTATGTTAAAACAGGAAACCCCAAAAGGAAATATTAAACAAACCTATATTTGTTTGATTTTCCTCATGGAATAATTAATTAAACCATAATTTAATTATTATTCCCCACTACAAGTTTAACCCAAAAATCAAATAAATTAATTAGATAAACCTTATTTATCTTATTATTTTCTAGGAATAATTATTTAAACCTTATTTAGATAATTTTTCTCTGATATATATGACCAACTACCTACAACACTAAATAAATCATTATTTATTTGATTATCTTCCAAATCCACTTCCTTAAAAAGATATATAAATCATTTATTTATTTATTTTTGACTAATCAAAGGACTTGACCCAAGTCAAATACCTTTTCCTCCAACAAATATAATAAAATATTCCATAAAAGGTGGATCTAGATTTGGTTAACATTATTTAATCATGCACCAAGATCTAGAATGACCCAATATTTTGTTATAAATAGGAGGGTTTTTCCCATCATTCTTCACCTTTTGTTTTGCATTAGATCACTCGATCTATACACTCAATACCATTTTCTTCCATTGAGCTCCCCTTGAGCTCTATTCTTTGCATTGGGTTTTCTACACCAACAAGAGAGAGAGATCTTAGATCTGAAGTGCTGAGGACTTCCAAGAACCCATCCCACTGAGGAGAATTGGATACGCCTTCTTGTTTTCCTCCCAGGTGCCCCATTAATATAAAAAATCTTTCAAAAATTGTTCTTGTCTTGTCTATTGGTATATGGAGCAAACCCTTACTTTTTCTGCTTAATGTCTTTCCATGCATAGATCTGGTTTTTTGCAGCTCTTTTATGTCTAACTAACCGCAGATCTGAAGATATTGGCAGCCACTTTCGTTGTTAGGGCTATTAGTTATGCGTAGCTAAAGTGGTCCTTTTTCGTACACTTCGACAAAGGATTCATACTAACAAATGGCGACTCCACACGGGTTTTAAATTACGACCGCTGTCGTTTTTCCTATTCCTGCATATCCAGCTACTTCAGACCCTAGGGTTTCTTTTCAGCTTTTTTGTTTTTCCTATTTTCATGTGGTTTTTTCCTCATAAAGCCCTCAAACATTAAAATTTCTAACTTCCATGTGTTTCTGGCCCTATTGCGCAGGTGACCGACATCAGCCGCAGCTGAGACGACATTTTTTTCTGAAATCTGCCGCTGAGAGTCCCGGAAGTGCAGGTCACACTTTTTGGCCCAAAAAGTGCGACCTCAAGCCTCAGGTCATGGAAAACAGCCCAAAAAGTGCGACCGGAGCGAAAAACAGGTCAAAAACTGCGACCTGGACTTTTTTCTGGAATTTTTCTGAAATTTTTCTGGGTTTTGTCTGAACCTCTGTCAGGGTTGTCTGACCTCCGTCTCCGCCCGTTTAGACCTATTCTTGCTCCGTTTTACTCAAATAAGTGGGAATCTAGCCCCTTAGGGCGTCAGTACCCTCCACTTTTTGTGGAAGAGCTTTAGCTGCTGTAAGTGTCTAATTTTTCAGAGTTTTCAGCCATTTCTTTTTCAGATCTGATACCTCCTTTTCAGATCACTTTTAATCAGCTCTTCTTCCCTTAAAATCACCTCTTGTATTTTTGTTTGGACCTCCCTTTAGGGCCTCCTCCTTGCCCCTTCTACTTTTTTCTGATTTCCTCCCTTTTTCCAGCCACCTTGCCTCTGCCTCTTGGCTGTGGTCTGCACCTCTTTTCAGCAGTTTTCTCCTTTAGATCCCTGTCCCTTTCGACCTTAGATCTATTGGCCTCTTTTTCGTGTGTTTTTATTAGATTTTTTCCCTCTGTCAGAACAGTTTTGAGAGACCCACCTTCTTGGGTTAGATAGATGCACAAGTAGCTGTTATTTTTCTGTTATTTCAATATTATATTCTGTTCTCTGTAGGTTTATTTTCAGCTACGCAGCACACTTTTTTCTTGCTCTCAAAATGGAAAGGGTTTAAAAATTAAAATTAACGCACGCCACACACTGACCCTAAGCGAAGAAGCACCTGGTTAACACTGCCTGGCAAAGACTCTAAAATCAATTGTCACTGCACCTTTTCTGCCCTTGACCTTAATTGATTCTGTCCCTTTCTGCCCCTGTCGGTTTCCTTCTTCCTGTCATCATTGTGCCCCCAAGGCGCTTATCCCGGAGAATTCTTGGCCTTCATCCTCAGTTTCCAATCGATCGACCTGCTCCGCCCCACCGTCGTCGAGCCAGTCCACCTTCGAGTCCGCACTCCGACTCTTTTCCTGATTCATCGGGTCCTCCTTCTCCTTCTGGTTCTCCCCCTGTCACCTTCACTATGTCTGGTCCAGGGCCTAACGCTAGTGGTTCTCCCGGCCCTAATGTTGGACCTACTACTAGCGGAACCACCACAGGAACTACCTCGGCTTCACCCGTGCTCCCCTTCTTGGCAGGCCTCAGCATCCCCGATTTGGACCGATTGATAAACAACCCTATACACCATGATGCTAGTTGGCCTGCTATGTCGACAAAGCTCCCTTCCGACATCCCAAAGTTTGAAGGCCATGCTGGAGAAGATCCTTCAAATCATGTTCGATCTTTCCACATGTGGTGTTCATCTACCTCCATTACCGATGACTCTATTCGTCTTTGATTGTTCCAACGCACACTTACAGGCGAAGCTTCTAAGTGGTATGTTGATCAACCCACTTCCTCCCATACCACCTTTGCAACTCTTGCCCGGGCTTTTTTATCTCACTTCCAGCTTCCCCTTCGTTATGACACTGGTATCGAGCTCTTGACTTCCTTCAAGCAAACCTCTTCGACCCGCCTTTCTACCCATGTCCAGGAATGGCGAAGAAGACGGAGCCTATGTCAATCTCCTACCTTCGAAGACCGTGTCTACATGGACTGGTTCCTTAGATCTCTCTTGTCCCCTATCGGGAAATATGTCGCATCACATTTTCCTCAAACCGAAGAAGATGCCCTCCAAATGGCGTTAAAATATGACCTAATATATGCTCAGACAGGTTATGATCATACTGTCCTACCTGATCTCCCCAAACCCGGTGATGCCTGTACACCGGGGGCACCTCATACCGCCAACAGCATCGTTGGATCTATCTCTCATCCATCTGCTCAACCTCTCATGAGCTATGGTTTTCCCGGGGGAGGGGGCACCACTTCCCGCACTTCTCCCCCTCCCAGTAGTACGAATCTAGGATACGGCATGCCTCATCCTTTTGCCCAACCTCCTGCTTACCTCAATGTTTCCCAACCTAACCATTACCCTTATCCACAGCCTGGTGCGCCAGCTCCTCCAGCATATGCGCTTTCGCCTCCCTTTCCTCCTCAACCCTTGCAACAAAATTCACCGTCCCCTCAAGAGCAGGTGGATGCCCAGCAGGGAATCATGGCTACCCAACCACCTGACAGACAGGTGGCCCCTCAACCTTCCCCTTCTGGTTCCTCCAATTACCAGATCCTAATGATGAACTCTGATCCGTCCCCATCCGTCGATCTTCACCTTCAAACTCGGTCTCGCCAGTACCCCAAGCCTCCCGCTCAGTCTGCCCCCGAACCTCCTTCTTCAGGTTCTATAGAGCCTCTTTCGACATCCAATGGCCCCTTAAATATACCTCAACCCAGAGTTGAGGTTCATACCAAGATTCCTAAGGGACCATTACGTCGAAACACTGCTTCTGGTCGAGCTGCCCATTCATATAGCATAGTAGATGATTTGGCGCAATCTCTTGCTTCCATTTCCACACTGGAACTCCTCCAGTCATGCCCTTCCCAAAATAAGGCTCTACTATCTGCCGTGGGCACTGTAGATCCTGCTGATGACCAAATGATTGTTTTCGATGCCACTCAATCAGACCATCCTCCTCTTCCTCCTTCCGTCGCCTTCCAAATCCCCGTCAAGATCCGGAACGCCAACGTGTCCCGGTGTATAATTGATGAGGGGGCATCCACCTGCGTGATGTCCGCTTCGGTTTGGAAGCAACTCAGATCCCCCGAGCTGGCCCCTTCCATGATCACCCTTCGAGCGTGGGACAGTCATGCCTCCCAGCCCATTGGCCTGTTTCGAAATTGTCCTATCACCCTCGCCGGTAAGACTGTTTGCGTTGACGTCGAAGTCATCGACGCCCCGCTAGACTACAACATTATATTGGGGCGAAGCTACACCTATGCTATGTCTGCTGTCCCATCTGCGGTTTTCCACAAGATGTCTTTCCCCCATAATGGAAAGATAGTCACCATTGACCAGTTGACATATCACGAGCCAAAATCTCAGACCTCACCTGAGACAACCATCTCTTCTGTAGCCAACAAGCAAACCGTCAACTCCTTGACCAGTGTCTCCCCCGGCGTTTATAAGGATTCCTCCCTGCTTGGAACTTTTCCTAGTCTCCCCCCTCCTCCTATCTCTGACCCCAGCTCATCGAATGTTTGCATGATGCAATCGTCTCGGGCTGCTCTCAAGCAACCTGCTTCGGCTAGTGAGCAACCTTGCCCTCCGCAACCTGCTCCTAGCCCTTCACCTGCAGTTGGTAGTCATGAGCCCCTTTATCCCCCTCGCACGGTTCCTCCAAGCCTTAGCCATTTAGGAGCCGTCCCACCTGGCCATTACCCCTCTGGTCAGATACCGTTCCTAGCTCCCCCACCAGGAGTGTACACGGTACCATTCATGGCCACCCTCTCTCTTCCTAACTTGTCCCTTGGGATTCCCGTTTGGTACCTTGATCCTCCAGCCCCCACCTTGCCTGGTCAGCCCAAACCTCATATCGCTTTGACCCCGGTTCAACCGGTCCCCATGAATTCTCCCACTGCATCAGTGCCTCAGTCACCTCAACAGGAACCACCTCCTATTGCGACCACTTCGGGTAAGAAGGGCAAAGCTCGCAAGGGGTCATCAAAGGACAAGGCTGCCCCGAAAAACCCTGCTCCTCCTCAGCCTCCAAAGCATACCATCCAGCGTGCTTTGTGTGATGTTGTCGGTCACGCCACCCATACCTTTCCTGAATTGCTTCATCTCAAGCCCATGGTTAATGTCACGTTCCCTGAGTCCGCGGTCCCCGAAGCCTCTGTTCCTTCCGCGACCGCGGCCAAGAACCACAAAACTATTCACACCAACAACCCCTGTGCTTTGTGTGATCTCCATGGCCATTACACCCATCTTTGTCCCCGCCTCGAGGACTTCCGCACCTCTATCGCCGCAGTCCACCAATTCGAGGCCAAGCGCAATGAGTCCACCTCTCCCCTATTTACGCATTCTGCTTCAGCAGAACTACCAGATATGACTGCTCCCATTGACATTCCCCCTCCTGATGTCGAGATGATGGAGCCTTCGTCCAACATTTTTTACCTATCATCATCCATGAGACCCTCGGGGAACATTCCATCTGAATCCTCCCCTGTTGTTTCGCTTGACCTTCCTTCAACGATCATCTTGGGCTCAACATCGGTAGATCCTTTATCTACTTACTCTTCGGTCACCCCTTGTGACGATGCGCATGTGAACCTCTCTTCTCATGATGATGATTCTGGTCACTTCACCACGTCAGGTGGTCTTCCTTCCACCAGTCACCCCATCTTCTATCGTGATGACGACATTATGGAAAAAATCCCCACCTCTGACGTTATCTATTCCCCCTTACATCGAACCCATGCGTTCACACCACATCCACCGTGTAGCCATTACATTGAAACCCACTGTTTGGGTAAGGGGGCACCCACATTTGAGAGACCAAGAGAAGCAATTCTCCACCACTCTCCTAGTGGATCTGGTTGTGTTGACTTTAGTCCCAGTATTCTTCCACATTTTGAAGAACCTCTAGAGTCCCATATCACTTCAGATCACTCTAGGGATGATACCCCTTATCGTTCCCTCATCTTACATCAGCAACCCAGTCTCTTAGACATTATTGTTGACCAACCTATAGCTTTTCTACGAGAGCACCAGTTCATTATCTCCAAATCCTCTTTTTGGGATAGTGACACCAGGTATGCCAACTCGGAAACTTAAAGTCCATTTGATCCCTATATGCAGTACCAAAAGAGATTGGTAATCCTCCATTTCCTTTCTCACACTGCATAACCATAACGCGAAAAAATGGCACACCACATCATTTAAATGTGTTTAGATCCCCCTTTTTTCTAAATACATTTTGGCATGACCACACCATGCTCAGGGGCACCTATGCCCCTCAACCATAACCCTCCTCACCTCGTTGTTGGAGAGGAGGAAGTCTTACCAATCGAGTGCGACATCCCTTCCCTTCATCTGGCTGTTGAACTTCTCCCTGATACCCAACCTCTAGAACAACGACTTATCATGCCTGAGCGTGCCTCTGAAGACCGCCGTGTTGCATTGCAAACCATGGAAGCGGCCAAGAAACGCACCAAAGCTCAATATGACTGAAAAGTCCAGCCCCAAAGGCGACCTTTTTCTAGTTTGTGACCAAGCCCATGATGTCCTTGGTCACGGGAAGTTCGACTCATTATGGCTAGGCCCTTACGTCATCAGTAAGGGTCTGGGTAAGGGGGCATACCTTTTAGAGGACTTCGAAGGCAATCCTCTTCCTAATCCTCACAATGCACTCTATCTTACGAAATATTACCCTTAGCATTTCCCTTTTGAGATGCGTGTTTTAGGTTTTTTTAGATAGCCAACATATTTTTTGTACTTTCATCCTTCGCCAGGAGCTATTTTGTCCAAGAAGGATCACTTCATCTCTCCTTCAAATCGAACTTCCTCACTTACAACACTTGTACTTGGGGCACCATTTTGCCTCCTTACTTGTCTTTGTTCGTGTCGATTTTCGTCATGAGTTACCATCTTGTACTCATGTTTTCCTGGTCCCCCATTGGGCCTTTACTGTGTGGCAGCCCCATCAAGTCGCCCTTGTTTAGAGCATCCAAGTTGAGTCATCATCGCCTTCATGGAGTCTATCCTGGGTCCCTTTGTACCCCTCTCTAGCCCTCCATCCTTCATTGCTTGGTCTCTCTCTTGTGTCGCACATTATGACCTTCAGTCCCACTGTCCCCTGTCCCATATGATATTGTGTCAGTCGCTGCCATGTCATTCATGCCCTTTATGCTCTAACAAGGGAAGTCGTCCATTCGCTACTCAGTCCTTTCTATTTCACTCTCATCATTAGTGTCAGTCTGTCCGTCGCTCTACTGTTTTCTCTCGTGCCTTAGTTGGGGATATCTAACTCCCTCAACTATGGCGGACCTCCTTCTGTCGACATCAGCACTTTCATTCCAGAAGCCAGGTCTAGAGGGCGGTGTACCTTGGTTCCAGCTTCCACTCTTGTTCGGTGCCTCGGATCAGGCAAAGGGATCTCTCATTCCCTTTGACTTGATTGTTTCTCCAGCTCCTTTCAGCATGATCGAGATTCATATACTTGATGGTCCAGTGATCCAGCAGCAGCTCTTGATGATTCCCGGGTGTGTGTGAGATGTCTCAACCCTCATGAGGGGGTGGCCCTGCAGGTAGCCCCCCACATGCCCGGATGACCTCTTCCTTGCAGCCTTTGATGCAGCTCCAGATGTTTGATGATGTTGGCCGTAGCCACTTGCAGCGCCTCTTCGACTTGCATGTATCAGTCAGATTTTGTGAGCCCTTCCCCATTTACAGGGGGCATTTGGGTTGTATTTGTATCTCATGTACTCAGATATTATTATACAAGTCCTGGCTGTTATCCCAGGCACAGCATGTATGTGGGATTCCTCATTGTATTTTTATCTGGCTCATGATTATGCCAGCTGTACTTTATGGTTCGGTCCCTTGTTTACTGGACACACTATTCTTTTTTACTTTGTCTCGGCGGGCATAGGTATGCCTCCCCCGCCGCCTTCAGCACAGGTACCCTCTCATAAAAAGAGACTTGTTGCACCTGCGAGTCTCATCTCCTCAGGGTCTAGTCCTTCAACACACTATCTACCTCACCTTTCTCTCTCCGACTTCCCTTTTGTTGTCTAGTGATTGAGTTCTTACAATGTACTTCGGTCATACGATTTGCTCCTGACACTCGCACGCTGGGGGGCAATCTGTTACACCATTTTTTGGTCATCTAACCTATTATCATTAGATGGACCCAAGTACACCATGTAAGACCAGTTTTACCCTAAGTAAAACTGCTTTCACTATGTTAAAACGGGAAACCCCAAAAGGAAATATTAAACAAACCCATATTTGTTTGATTTTCCTCATGGAATAATTAATTAAACCATAATTTAATTATTATTCCCAGACATGTTTAACCCAAAATCAAAGAAATTAATTAGATAAACCTTTATTTATCTTATTATTTTCTAGGAATAATTATTTAAACCTTATTTAGATAATATTCCTTGTTAAATATGACCAAATCACCCACAAATAATTAAATAAATCATTATTTATTTTATTATCTTCCAACCACTTCCTTAAAAATATAAATAAATCATTTATTTATTTATTTTTGACTAATCAAAGGACTTGACCCAAGTCAAATACCTTTTCCCTCCAACAAATATAATAAAATATTCCATAAAAGGTGGATCTAGATTTGGTTAACATTATTTTAATCATGCACCAAGATCTAGAATGACCCAATATTTTGTTATAAATAGGAGGGTTTTTCCCATCATTATTCACCTTTTTTTGCCTATTAGATCATTCTGGATCTATACACTTGGTCACCATTTTCTGCCATTTTTCTCCCTTTGAGCTCTATTCTTTTGCATTGGGTTTTCTACACCTACAAGAGAGAGAAAGCTTAGATCTGAAGTGCTGAGGACTACAAAGAACCCATCCCATTGAGGAGAGCTGGATACACCTTCTTGTTTTCCTCTCAGGTGCCCTGTAATATAAAAATTCTTTCAAAAAATTGTGTTCTTGTCTTGTCTGTTGGATGCATGGAGCAAACCCTTTATTTTATTGCTTAATGTCTTTCCATTTATATATATGGTTGTTGCAGCATTTTTATTACTAACCGCAGATCTGAAGATATTTGGCAGCCACTATTGTTGTTAGGGCTATTAGTTATGCGTAGCTAAAGTGGTCATTTTTCGTACACTTCGACGAAGGATTCATACTAATAGGTTGTGCCAATGGAATCCCATCGTAATCAACTAACTTGTAGGCACCCTTAGCAAGAACTATTTTGAAAATATAGGGGCCATGCCATAATGGCTCGAATTTCCTTTTACCTATTTTATCAACTTCTTGGTCGTAAAGAAGAACCAAGTCACCCTCTGAGTAGATGCGAGGCTAGACATTTTTGTCATATTGTGCCTTTATATGTCTCTTATGTGCTTCATTGGCCAATTGGGCTTCACGACATGTTTCATCTAGATGGATGACGTTAAGGAGACGCGCTTCTTCTTCTGAGGTGTCAGGTAACAAGTCTATCGTGAGTTTTAACGATGATATTTCACATTGGATTGGTAAGATAGCTTCTAGACCATACACCAATTGAAAAGGAGTAAATCCGGTCGCGTTTCTCACTAAGGTTCGATATGCCCACAAGGCGGAGTACAGGATCAAGTGCCAGTTCCTTTTACAAACTCCTATCAATCGTTGAATCATTCGTTTAAGAATTTTGTTAATAGCCTCAACTTGTCCATTTGATTGTGGATAATAAGGAGTAGAATTATCATGACATCCTAACTTGGCTATCAATTCGGACATCATATGGTTGTGAAAATTCTTCCTATGATCCATAACTATATCCTATGGGACCCCAAACTGTGCAATGACATGATTGAAGAAAATCAATGTAGTTGTTTGTCCTGTGTTGTTGAATGTAGGCATCGCTTCTGCCCATTTGGTAAAATAGTCGACCGCGACAATAATATAACCATGCCCCCCGGACAAAGGAGGGTTACAGGTCATGAAATCGATACCCCATTTTGTAAATGGTCCAGCACAGACAACATGATGCATTGGCGCTGGTGGCTTGCAGATTTTACGGTCATAAATCTGGCATGCATGACAACTTTTGAATGCGAGGATAAAGTCTCGAAAAATAGTAGGCCAAAAGAAACTGGCACGGAGTATCTTCTACGCGGTAGCATAACCAGATAAATGTCCACCACAAGCCCCAGCATGGCAATCATTTTAAACCTTTTTATCCTCATCATGAGTGAGACACCTCCTTAAAATGGTATCGAAACCACGACAATAAAGTGTATCACGGACGATCAGATAATCTTTGGCTTGGTATCGAATACATTCTTTATTAGAGCGAGAGGTATTAGGTTGAAAAGTTTGGGTTTGGAGATAAATGATGAAATATCCATAACAGGGATCAGATGATTCGTTCAGAAATAGAGACTCATCTGGAATAGATGGTTCTGACGTAGTTGTAGTACTATCATAGGGAAAGTCATAGAGAAGCTCAGCCAAAACTAAAGAATTATTTGACTTGGATTTGATGAATTCCAAATCAAATTCCGGCAAAATGACGATCCATTTTGAATATTCCCCCCCCAGGAATTGATGTGATAATATGTAAGTCATGGGGTTGCAATCCAAAACTATTGTTGTTTTTCGGAGTAGGATATAATGATGAAATCTTTGGACAGCTTGAAAAGTTTCCAAGGCAAGATTTTCTACGTATGAGTACTTAACTTCCATATCATTGAGATTATGACTCAAATAATAGATCGGATGTTCAATTCCTTCTTCTACTTGGACCAAAACCATAGCGATGGTCATTTCAACCATGGAAATATATAGGAAATAATCATTTGAATAATTTGGAGGATACATTAATGACGCTCAGACAAGATGGTCCTTGACAACATCAAAAGAAACTTGCGCAACTTGGTCCCAATCGAAAGGAACCCACTTTTTCAGTAATCGAGTAAATCCTTTAGCCATTTTGGTGTAGTTTGGAATGAACCTTCTCAGGAAGTTAGCCTTTCCTTGAATTTTTTGTTTTTGAAGTAGGTTTGATGGTGCAGGCAAATCAAGAATGGCCTATAACTTTAGTGGGTCTATTCAAATTCCTTCTTTTGAGACTACAAATCCGAGCAATCGACCAGAACCAACACAAAACACACATTTGTGTGGATTGAGGAGTATCTTGTAGTGTGAGCATCATAATAAAATGGCTCTCAAATGCATCGGGTGATCAGTCAATTTTTCTAAATGCGCTGGTAAATCATCTAGATATGGTTGAACAATGTGCTTGATGTTGTTGAAATCATAATCCATTGCTCTCTAAAAATTTTCCCCAGCGTTCTTTAAACCAAACGGGAGTTTCCTATATGCGAATGTGCCCCAGGGACAAATAAATGTTGTCCTATGTTGGTCATATGGGCAGATATTTGTTTTATTGTAGCCAGAAAATCCATCCATGAAAGAAAATATTTCACATCCAGCACAGTCGTCAATAATCTAGTCGATAAAGGGAGTAGGATAGTTGTCTTTTGGACAAGCCTGATTAACATCCCCATAATCGACACACACTCTAATGGTTCCTTGTTTTTTCATAACAGGAACGATATTGGAAACCCACTCAGTTAGCAGAACAGGGTAAATGAAACCAACACGCAAAAGTTTTTCAACTTCTGCTTTGATGGCAGTGGCTTTCTTTGGATGAACAGGATGAAGCCGTTGACACACTGATTTGACATCAGGATACATATTAATAGTTTGTTCAACTATACTACTATCTATGCATGGAATTTCCTCATAAGACTAAGCGAATACGTCACGAAATTCATGAAAAAGAGAGCGATATGAATCAAGTGCTGATGGAGAACAAGATCCACTAACATGAATATTTTCTACAACATCAAGTTTAGTTGAAATATAGATAGAAATCATCTCTTCAATATTTGATATGTTTTGCTTAGAATCGATTGCATCAATTGGAAAATAATTCGAAAATAAATTTTGAATGGATGGGTGATATAGTTCACTCAGGTTGTTTTCTTCATAATCTGGAAGATGGGAACGATGATGATAATCTTTCCATGGTTCTCCATTTGAAATCATAGCTTCCAAAATATTTTCATCTATTAAAAATTTATAAAATTGACCATATACTAAAAATTAATGGAATGATTAACTAATATATTCATATACATTTTGTTTGTTCTACGGGTTTAAAGATATTATCTATTGAAGCTCAATATACTGGGAGTAAAATGATCATCTAACATAAATACCTAAATCACCTTACATTTCCTATTTAGATAGAGTGTGAAGGATCATGTTTAAAATTCCATATTGTAATCTAGGCTCAATGTAAGCAGAATGTAAAGTAATCCACTTAGTAGTTTATTCCTTAAGAGTCCCACCAGCCATGGATTTCATTTTAAAAGTGGAATATATGAATATTCGCTATTTTACAAAGTGAGGGAAAAAAGATAATTGATTAATGACTGTAATAGTACCTTTATGAGGAAAGGCAACCATTCTAAAATATGTAGAAACAATTGTAGTCATCGCATATAGCCATGGTCTTCCGAGTAAAATATTATAGTTAAGGGGTCCGTCAAAAACCTCAACATCAATACTTACTATTTTTCCCCCTAATTCAACTTGCAAGTTATTGAAAATACCACAAGGTTTATATGTTCTTCCATAAAAAGCCTTCAACGTCATTGATGATTGTGATAATCATGGCGAGCCAAGCGACTTCCAATATTTTAGAGACATAATGCAAGTAGATGCTGCCTCATCAGTAATAGTGCGATGAACAAGGTGATTGAGAACATTTACTTTGATGGAGAATGCCAATTCTACTGGTAGCTGCGGTACATAGCCCGTATGATTAAAGACAACAAGATTAGAATTGGTCAGATCAATTCCACCAACGGCTGAAAATAAAGCTTGTTTCTAGGAGGGACAATTTTGTAATATCTCAAGAGAAGACATAGCTGAAGGGGATTGAGCGAAATCTTCAACTATATTATAATTTTTTGCAGCTCTTGCTCGAGGATTATATGTTGATTTATGAATTACTCCCTTTGGTGGCTTAATCGTCAATTCAGAAATAACAGGAGGTGGTACCGATTAATTAGATGGATTAATTGTCAAGGTAGTAGGTTGATCAGTGGCCGGGCTACCATAGTCTTTATTCCACGTCGACACCAAAATATCTTGTGAATGTTTTGTAGTAGATAACATTAACACTTGGGAACTAGGAGCTAGATCCGTAGCAAACAATTTTTTCTGGATTGGATATGGGTCGTCAACACAGATAATGCATAAGAAGTATTGATGATTTTTGAGACTTCAGCACGGTGAGTAAAATCCCTAACAAAATGTTCCTCGTTACAGATTATGCATGGATAACGAGGTTTCCATTTTCCTCATGGTTGATCAGATGATCGTTCCTGCGAGTTAGAAGTTTTCTTTTTCTTTGATTTTCCATTTTTCTTACATCCTAGCTGCTTATCACTTTTTCCTTTGTCAAATGAGATGACTTTGATTTCAGAAGTAGGAGCAGGATCAGAGGTAGTAGTGTTGTGTGTATTTACAGTGCCTATCAAGTCATATATAGCATGAGAGTCCTTTATTTGAGGAGGAAAATTGAAATTATATCGTGGCACATTTGGTATTTTCTCATAGAGCATGCCAGATTGAGTATAAATCAAGTCTAAATATTGGGCACGAGCGATAACTTTCTCTTCTGTGACAATGCCTCCTTTAGCCACATCCTCTGTTATAGATGGTAACAAGGATTTGATGAATCATTTAGCAAGGAGCTTATCGGGAACAAATGTCTTAACCATTCAGTGATGGTGACACCACTCATGAATATGATCTAAAATGTGAGTAGCATTACTCTGTTCGAAATTGGTCAAGAGTTCTGTTCCAGTTTCGTATCTGATCAGTAACTAGAAATGGGTCAAAAATATAGTAGCGAAAGTAGTGAAATTGTCAAAATAAGCTCTAGGTAATTCAATGTATCGTTTAGCTATCGGACCTGTGAATGTTCTCTGAAAAAGACGTAATCTAGCAGAATCATCATTTAAGGAATTAGATGAACACCATAAATGATAAGTCATAACATGAGTTGATGGGTCTTCTCCAGGGTTTCCATTGAATTTAGGAATGTCAGAGGGTAATTTATGTGGTATCACTAGCTACCAAGGAGCATAATTGATAGGATCATTGGTTAACCGGTTTAAATCTGGTAATTCCAAGGTTGCAACAAAAGGAAATTGTTTATTAAGGTCAGGTTGAGCATAGCCAGGATAAGATGGAATTGCTTGGGAAAAAGGTCTTTGAGCACCAAAATATGGGATTTTTTGCTGGTAACCCAGATAGGGTTTGTTTTGCATGGCAAACGCTTGAGAGTTCTGTTGACCAAAACCTGGATATGGTACTTGTTGATATGAAGTTTGAGGAATTTGTGCCTGTGGCTGCCAAGGGGTTTTTCCACCAAGATTATAATGAAAATTAGTGTAAGTTGGATTCGGTTGATATGTATAACCAGATTGTGTTTGTGACATCCCATAAAATGGTGGACCAGCTTGTGAATAAATTATCCCTGATACAGTTTGTTGTAAATTAACCAAAGGATTTTGAGTTTGTAGACCCAACATTTGATGATATTGAGATGAAGAACTCACCTGATAAGGTTGATGTACAAGATTTTGATTATGTAATAGGGGTATAGATGTATTAACAAGTGGTATTAAAGTGGGTGTAACAGTTTGAATTGGTTGATACGATTGAAAAACCGTTTGTGGTTGGATAGGCAGAGTGGGCTGCCATTGACAAACATTCATGTCAACATTAGTCTGACCAAAATGTGACTAAGTACTATCATATTGGGTGACCATAGGTTTCCCCCCAGCATAAGGAGGATAATAAGACGGAAAATATTGTTCTCCAAATGCTGGGAGTCCAGTGGATATGGTATTTAAAGGAATTGACCCATAATGACTGGCTTGATATTGCCCTGATGATGGATTTAATGAATCAAGTCATTCAGTACTAACTATAGGACTACCAGTTAAAACACAAGATGATGACATTGGTAAAGACCATGAATGTGAAGGTGCACCAGAAAAAGTGCCAGATAGTGATTTTTAACCTGTTGGGACTAAAGGGCCACCGTGAAAATATTACTCTGGTGATGTTGTGAACATCACCGGAGTAGTGAGGGTAGGAGCTGACGTAATTGGAATAGCAGACCCAACCGAAGATATTGGTTCAGACATGGTTTTTTAACCAAATGTATACTCTTCGAGATCAATGTGTGATTGAATGGAAATGGGATCAACAAAAGCAGATGGAAACGATTGAGGGAATGACTAGTACAGGTAAAGGTCTTCCCCAAAGTGGGTTTGACTTAAAGGTGTATCAGGTCGAGGGATTTCTTCAACTGCGATTAAACCAGAAGGAAGAACTTCACCGTCAGGCCCAAAATATATTTTAGACGGTTGACTGTGTGATATAGGAGTTTCAATGGCTACAAATGTTTGTGGAGTGACCAAATTTGGAACAACTTCCGGCTGTTCAAATTCAGGATTCAAAGATTCTGGCAAAGACGAGACAGGATCTAGATCAATGTGAGTTTGAAAAATTTCAGGTCCAGGAGGTATGGTCTCAACGATTGAATGGATCGTGACCACGAGTAACTGTGAAGACTCCATTTCGACAATAGTAGATGAACGAGGATGTGTGGAAAAAATTTGAGGTAACTCTGGTTTAGATGATGATGTTTCTCCAGAGGTATGAATTGTACTTGATTTGGTAGATCATGATCACCTTTGTCCACTATAAATAACTTCTGGTGGTAAAGATGGTTTCAAAGCTAATCTACATGAATGACGGGGGGTAGGATTTTTTTCTTCCACGATTACTTATTTATTTTATCCAAAAAAAAATAAAAATAAAAAGAGGGTAATGCTAGGAAAAAGGGTTTACTAGGAAACTATGAACTGCAGAATACCTCTCGGCGAACCAAGAAGTACAGGTAGGTAATCTCCCTGAATGTTGTGTTCAGTGTATCACAATTTCAAGGCAGCTAACTCGATTCACTATGGATGGATAGCACCTAAAATTTGTCCTCCCAAATATATCCCAAGGTACGTGGAGGCCTAGGTCCATATTAGCGTTGTCTAATGCAAAACCGCACAGTGAGAGCACCCCTTTATACTTATCGTACCGTAACACCGCCCGATATACCCGAAAGTACGTGGATGAGCTATGATATACTTTCGTACGTGGAGTGAGGTATCACACTCAGAATGTATCGCAGACAAGTTAACGACAACTGCTATATTTTACGACGCCGGAACACATCTCTAGCCTAGACCTCTAAATGTTATCGTTAATGTTCCAAAGCATTGTTAAGTAAATTGAGATTTATTTTATGTCAATCTTGCTTAATAGTTTTCCTTTTAGCTTCACCACAATGATGTATATAGAATTCCTAAAATTCAAGCTGAGAATGATAAAAAAACTTTCACTTTCAGCTTTTTCAATGAAAGACCTAGCTACTAAGGGAAGAGAGAAAATAATTTGAGAGCAAACAAGTCAATGAACAAAAAAAATCAATGAATCTCAAACTAAATGAAGATTTCCTAATGTTCCTTTTGCAAAAAACACACAATCCTACATGCAAATGCAAGTTTTTCTTTTCAATTTCCTTAATGTTTTGAATGCAGAAAAGAAACTAGGTGCACTAAATCAATAATTGAAATGCTTTTTACTTTTGAGAAACGAAGAATAGAAACAACAATTTCTCTTTTTAAGGAAAAACGAGGACTTCAACAACAATTTATCCTATTGAGGAAATGAAGATTTTACGACAATTTCCTATTTCGAAAGAAAACGATTCTTAATGCAACCATACAAAATACTTTGAAATCAAATTTTCAATGATAATGAATTGTTTTTTTTTTAAACAACATTGAACAAATTTTCAGTCAAAGGAGAAGAAATATATAAATATACTGGTCAATAGAGCATTAAACTTTTCATAACAAATCAACAAACAAAACTAAAAAAAAGTACAAAGTCAGATTCAAGGGGATTTGTTCCTTTCAGGAGCCAACACAGTCTCCAAAGGGAGACAGTGCTCTGCAAAGCACTATGCCCTGACCAAGGGTGCGTTGAGCACAATGAAAAAAGAAAAAGCTACCTTTTGGCTCACTAACTCTCCAAATTAATGTTTGAAAAAAGTCTAATATTTATGTGAAATAGCTACTGGGTGGATTTAGAAAGCAGATCATAGACTAAAATACCAAGAAACAAGAGAAGTTATCCCCAGTAGAGTCGCTAGTTTGTTGGGCCAGAATTGTAATCTACAAATAAACTATGCTTCCCTTGACCGGTGTCTAGTCTAGAACAACAGGTGAAAGACTGCACTACAATTTTTCCTAACTCAAAATAGATACATAGAGAGGATTGGATGCTTACTTGTTTCAGTCGCTTCCAAATGGCTCCTTTCTGTCGCTTCCACGATAGCTTCAACTTCAAGTGGATTCAAATGGATGAATGCTTACTGCAAGAAAGAACACTGAAACAATATAATATGCAATAATATAGATATCTATTCAAGTTAATTAGCCAAATCATTTAAGCATAAACTACATTCATCAACCAAGATTTTACAACATGGAAAATCAAAATAAACATTGATGCATGTACGGAAAAACAAGAAGTACTCTTTATTGATGATAGAAGGAGAGGTTAAAACCAAGTGACTAATTCATCATGACCTTCCAGAAAATTTCCCAAGTCTCATCACAGCATAAGTCTCTCCAACAGCAGCTCCACAAACCAAACTCTCTATTGAAAATTCTCCAGCATTTCCCTACTCAAATTCTTCCTCCCAAACACTTAGATCTGTGTTCAATTTATAGAGGAAATGTAGGTAGTTTTTTAATCAATAACATTCCAAAAATAGGAAAGACATGTTTCCATTCGTGTAAATGTCAAAAGGAAACTTGGATCCGAAGCTTGACACATGTGAACCCTTCTAGAAGACACTGGCCAACTAGAGATTCCGGACCAATGAGAATTTTTCTCCCAATCTAACCAACGCACCTTTGAATGTTGGGAAGTGCTTTACAGAGCAGCCTTGAATGGGGCTACCTGCATATGCAATGCACTTAGGCCCCTTAGATCTTGCGCTGGTGAGCTCCCACATGTTTAATAATAATCTTCAACCATGGAAAAGCCTTACTTTGATGAAAATATTATTTTATTCATGAATGTTTCCTGTCTTAGGGCATATAGCAACTGAGATGATAGGAAATGATAGACCCTTTGATCATCAGTTTTGGAGATGACGCCCTTACCTATAACAGGCCTTCTGTAGCAGCCGTGCTGCTTTCCAGATTTTGGTTCAGTTTCTTTGCTGCGACATCAACATCCTGGGATAGCTTGAGGGCCTTATTTTCCCACGAATTGAGGTGATCACTCAAAGTCTTCTTCCTCTATCGGAGAGCTTCCATGTTGTCCCTGATCGCATGGTTGGTGCAAAGTCGGGCAAATCGCTGGGCAGGGGCCAGAGTGGTCAGAGAAACATCCATATGGTCAAAATCTTCTTCTTTCTGGCGCAACGCTTGGTTGATTTCACGTAGGAGAGGGTCACACTACACCTTGGTCCACAGCTACATAGATGTTTCCAACAATTCGGCACCTTGAGCGATTTGACCTATAATAAAATTTGTAGCCTCTCTAACCAACACAGCTCGATGAGCCCTTACTTTTGGTGGTGTTTCTAGCTGCAACTTGGCCTATATGTCCACAATATGTTGTTCCATATGCATCTTAACTGCCTGAATCTCTATCCTTGAGGATTTTAGCGCGGCAACCAACCCCTCAATCTTGGTCTGGGGGGTGGAAATAGCTAGGATATCTTCTATGACGTCCACGCAGAGCCTACTAATGAGGCTCTCCAATTCTTTCTGCTACGCGGTGGCAAGGGTACATGCAGCCTGTTCCTGGGATACCTCAACAGTTTTTTCTTCAATAGTCTACTCAGCTGTACTGAGCTGCTGGTTTACTTGACAATCTGTATGATGGATTTCTTCGAACATGGATGTGTGAAGGACTTGTAATGGTTCATGCGGCAAGTGGGCTAGGTCCAACTGCACCTCTGCGTAGGCCTGGACTTGTGCTCCTAAGTTGGGTGGACTCATTATGAAGGCTACACTCGGGAGACGGTAGAGGTGGCTTTCTTGCATACTGATTACTGCGCTACTTGTTTAAGGGGTCAACCTTGCATAGATCATGCTATTTTTCAAGGTATTTGTTTTAAGCTACAGAGCCTGGAGCTCAGCCTGGAGTGTATCGACTGTGGCTTTATGCTTCTCTTCCAAAGCTAGCCATTTGTCTTCGGCAGCCAAGGTGACTGCATCTGCAATCTGCTCGAGTTCATATTCTGTCAACGTAACTCCTATGCCACATTCTGGTCGGATGGCTCGTTGCTTCTTTTGTGGCCCCTTAATAGGGTCACCAGTGTCTGTGTCCAGATCATGCTACGAGTCCTTCTGCGAGGCCAGTTCTATGCCCTTCCCAGTACTTTTTCCTTGTTGTGAACCCTTCTGCAGTCCTAGTTTCATTTCCTTCCGTGTACCCTGGCCCTTCCCTCCAGTTTCTTTGGTGGTGTTGGGTGGGATGACCTTTGTAGCGCTTGTCGCCGTGGTGCCCTTCGCACCCAATTTGAACCCAATCTTCCATTGTGGAGGCCATGTTGTGATTAAGCGGTCAATTTCCTCATCCAACACCATGTATGGGAGTGAGACCCATGTTTGATATTTGTGGCCTCTGACTTGGAAATTATGCATAGTTACCTGAAACACCACGATGTTCTTGTATTTTTCATACACGGTAGGTGACAAGCACGACCAATAATTGATTGCAACTACCAGCTCGCTCTGGAAGAGGACCCAGAAGACTTGGTTGTCTTCAATACACTCTACGTCCTTGGAGTCCCACAAATTTTTGTAGCGCGCCCTTTCACACATATTAGGCGTGAGCTCAGGGAAGACCAAATCTTCCGGGGCTTCCTAGGTGACCAACACAATGAGAAGCAGTAGCCAGGAGTAGAAAAATGCATGCCCCTGATCCTGGGACTCACAAACGTTTTCCAGAAAGTCGTTGCATAGGTACTGGGCCCAATTTAAGCACACCCCCTATTCACATCGGCCCTCCAGCTGAATTACGTATGCAGGGACGGTGGCTGCCTGGCATTTGCACATCAGATTGCATGCTAGTAGCAAGGTACCCATCTGTGTAGCAGGGTCACTGATAGTGTTGATGATGAACCCATGGGTGTTCCGTAGCACATGGTAATCCTCGTGCACTTTGTCATTGATATTCTGCTCGTACTTCTTTCCCACATGCAACATAGGGTCTTGTCCGTCCATGGGGAGGCCAGTAATCTAGTGAATAAGTGTGACATCAATAGGGATGTAATCCTGGATCCACAAGCTGCCATCGTGGACCAAGGCAAGCAGTTGGTGCACAATTCGGTCAGTAATATTGTAATGGAAAAAATGCGGCATCCTCAGTAGGTTGAAGAGCCCAGAACCATCCAACCCACGCACCTAGCTCATGGGGATGATCTTTATCCCATCGTCTTCCAATATCCTTCCGAGGTATAGCTCAGGTGCCAGATCGAGGAAGGCCTCCAAATTGGCCAGGCATGGTCATCAAATTTTACCTCATGGAGCTTTCCAAAGGGTTCTCCAATGACGAGGACCTCGCCCAAAGTCAGAGGCATCTGCAAATAGGTATGCAGGCCATTGAGATTTTTCAGCGTGCATGTTGAGGGCTTGGGAGGCCGAAAAAAGGGTGATATCCAATTGATTGGTTCAGCCATCTAGGCCTTTTACTGAGTAGAGAGGGATCTCTTTACTAGCCTAGGTCAGCTTGTCTAGCCTACTGCTTGCGGGGACTTCAAATTTCGAGGGGAGGTGCAGGGCTTCATCCCAACCCATTTCGTGGGCTTCCACGATCCTTGATCTTTTTCTTTCCCCTTCTTCTTTTCCTTGCTGGGCGTGGACATAACCTCCTCCCCTTCAGGGTGGAATTCCAGGACTTCCTCAGATTCTTGCTTCGTCGAAGTTACAGGCTGTGAGGATTCAGTAGGATTGGTGGCCATCATTCTGGCATGGAAAATGAACTTAGGGTTGCTACTGTCAGAGGGTGTAGGGTGCTCAAACATGAACGGAACGCAATAGGCACAGAAACTGACAAAGCACAAACTTGCCAAAGACAAACTCACAAATTACAGACTATTCAACAGATACAGAACCCTTTGTCTGATTTATTCTTTTGCTTTTATAGCCATGGGGATCAACCAATGTGTTGATGAAGCTCATCAAAAACTTACCAGCAAGGAAATGGTAAAAAATCTTCGGAAATCACCACATTAAATGTCGGCTGCCCACTCCTTTCAAAGGTAAATTTTTCTTTTTACTCAATTTTATTGTTCCAACGGATATTTTTCGACCTCTTGTGCGCCCAGTGCACCCCTGTGCTCCCAGCGTACCTCCTATGTTCCCATTGCACCCCTGCATTCCCAACACACTTCCTCAAACTTCCCGACCTGTGACCAACCCCAGTGCATATTTTGTCCCATACAACTACTTTGACCATATAGTCATTTGATCCAGTATGGTTTGAGTCGGCTACCATTGATGTATCCTACTACCATATCTCCTCGTAGGATAGCTAACCAGACAGCTCCACCATCAGTGATTTCTACTACCACATAGGGGCGTAGCCAGTGATGACGAAACTTCCCTGGTTGCTTCACAAACTAGCTATCATAGAGGACGACCAACTCTTCCTACGAAAACGTCTTTTCCAAATATGTCTGTCATGCCATGATTTTTCGTGGGCCTTCTAAACTTGCTGATGGAAATTAGCAATGAATCGATCTTCCTCCAAAGCTACTAGTTGCACTAAACGCTCTTCCATGATATTCAGCTCGACCATATTAGTAAAGGTTGCAATACGTAGGCTAGGAACAATATAATCTATTGGCATGATGGCCTCATTTCCATAGACCATCTGGAATAGTGTCTTTCCTGTCAGTTTCTTGCATTTGGTGTGATAGGCCCAAATGACCAACGGAACGCGCATCCCAGTCGCTACGATTGACATTGCAGACGTTAGTCAATGCCTGCTCCAAGATTTTTTTGAAAGCTTCGACAGCCCCATTTTCCTATGGATGATATGGCGTTCTTTTCGCATGGTGGATCCAAAATTCTTCAGTCAAATTTTCCATAGGTGTTTTGATTCTCTTTGACAGAGAATTCATGAATTTGTATTTCGAACCACTCTTCGATCTCTAGTTTCTCAGGTCCCCAATTTTCCTATGCCATTGCCTGATCTCTCTCTCAAAATGATCTTGGTCCCGGCAATGGAACCACTTGTTGGCTTGAGGGTTCCTGACCCATGTTCAGAGGTTAAGGTTTTCCAACAAACCCCTATACTACTGGCCCTTTCCGCAATGACTTGCATTCGCAGGCCAAAGTCTCACCCAAATTAGTATGGGTGGGTGTTGGAACCAAGTTTCTGCACCCTGGGAGAGAGTAGGTGATGAAGGTAGATCATTTTTTGCAATTGTCAGATCTACACAGAGTCAGGCTATTTGCAGGCTTTTAACAATCTATTCAACATATAACCTTAGAAAAATTAGCAGATCTAATTAATACCTTCGAATCCACGTGTGTATTACCAAATGACATCACAGATTATTATAATCGCAGCCAATAACATATCACATATAAACCTATGCCGGAGATACAGATAACTTAAAGCAATATCATAGATACTTTTGAAGCTCAAATCAATAACATATATGCATACGTAGTTTAACAGATATAACATATTTGCATCAATAGTAACATAATAGATCTAGATAACACAAAGATACTTCAACTATATCCCCATATATTTGCATCCAAAAATCCAGTTACAACCCAAAATATCGCCTGTGCACAGAGCCAGCAGGGTCTGCACACAGCAAGACTGAGGATCTCCGTGCACACAGCCAACAGGAGTTCTTACCCCAAACCAACCCAAAACAGATCTAGAAGTTTGCACATAGCCTTAATTCATATTCATGCCTACCTTTAAACTCCAACTATTCATCTATTTATATTGATGTAGCATACGCTATCCTGTGGTCCGCAAACCGTGGTTTGTGGACTCTAGGTCTACCCTTCAACCCATTACAATGCGTTCGGGGCTTTGACCCGCCCCAAAACCCCTGCGTTAGACTAATTAGTACAAAAATTACCAAAAATATACAAAATTCGCAGCTTAGGGAGCCCTGTTCCAACAGATAATTAACTGAACCACTGTTTAATTGATGTTCCTCATCATATTTAACCCAAAACATGAGAATTAATTAGATAAATTATTATTTATATTATTATTTTCTAGGAATAATTATTTAACAATATTCCTTGTTGAATTTGACTAAATCATTTCTAAATAATTAAATAAATCATTATTTATTTAATTATTCCTTAACCTCATCATTGAAATAATAAAGAAATCATTTATTTATTTATTATTTATAAATAAAAGGATTTAACCGATTCTAAATTCCTTTTCCCTCCACCAAAAATAATAAAATATTCCAACTAAGTTGGATATAGATTTAGTTAATAATATTTTAATTATGCACCAATATCTTGAGTAACTCAATATTTTGTTATAAATAGAAGGGTTTTCCATTCATTCACTAGCTCTTTTTTATCACCTTTTGATCTATACTTTTGGTCTCACTTTGATCCTCCATCATTGACATATTTTTTCTACTTTTTCTTGTGAGCTCCCTTTGAGTTCTATTTTGTCTGGGTTTTATGCAACATCAAGAGAGCGAGATCTTGGACTTGAAGTGCTGAGGACATACAAGAACCCATCCCACTGGGGAGGACCGGTAACATATTTCTATGTTCCCTTCCTAGGTGTCGTAATACAAAAAATTATTTATAAATTATTGTCTTGTCTATTGGATGTATGGATAAACACTTGTTTATTTTCACTGTTTAATGTCTTTAACTGCATAGATTTGAATTTTTTTAGCATTTATTCTAACCACCTACTACATATCTAAGTAAATTTACAACCACATTTAATGTTAGGGTTGTTTTTTATGTACAACTAAAGTGAGATTTTTCCGTACACTTGTGATTAGAATTCACACTAACAATTGGTGACTTCAAAAGGGTTTTAATTACAACCACTATCGTGTTTCAGATCCTTGCATGACCAGATGCTTTAGTGATCCAAGTGGATATTGATGGTTACCCACCTATTCCACTTGGGGCCCCGCCATTGTCACTTTCAGTTTTTCAGTTTTCGCACAACTTACTATTTCTAGTAGTTTTTTGAGTCATGAATGACCTGAAAAAACTGAGGTGCCATTTTGA
Source organism: Pinus albicaulis (assembly GCA_034641835.2). Lineage (NCBI taxonomy): Eukaryota > Viridiplantae > Streptophyta > Pinopsida > Pinales > Pinaceae > Pinus > Pinus albicaulis. The sequence continues at coordinate 111,968,733 of CM076576.1, forward strand.
GGCCCTAAACGACATTTTTTGGGAAAATCGGCAGCAACATGGGTTCATGAACAGATGTTTCTCACTCAAAATTTTTAGTCCTTGGATAGATATTTCTAATGAGGTATGGTTCGTGTCAAACGGAGATCAGATGCCAAATTTACATCCCCGGGAAGTTGAAACACCAATTTACCCAAATGGGACCCATGGTTTTGGCACTTCATCTCCTAGGGTTAGGGTTTTGGATGTTTAGGGTTTTCCGTTATTTCTAAATAATAAATAGGCCCTTGAGCCTCATTGTAACAAATTTCAGAGGCTTGTAGCTACCACATCTCTTCTCGGAGATAGCTACTAGTGCCCTAGCTATTTTATTTCCATTCTGTCTATAAGAAAATTTCAGTTCTTTGATATTAATGAAATGAAGTGTTATTTCTGTTGCATCTTTGTATTTATGGTTATATTTTTATTATATTGCGTTCCTTCATAAATATGGATCAATGGTATCAGAGAGGTCTGCTTTTTATCGGTCCTTCTTTGCATGTCCCCAACGAGGTCGGGGTATAAGGAGTTAAGGCTCGATCTGGTGGAATCTTTGCAAGATCAGCCTCACAAACCATGACAGACACATATGGGGGATGAAAAGAAATATGAGGGAGTAGGAGATCCTTCAAAATATTGCTCTAGGAGGCCCTTTAAAAACAAAGGAACGCGATGATGGATAACTTTGCCCAGATCCTTCAACGGCTACCCACCAGTGGTGCATATGCATCCAGCAGCCACATTGGAGGTGCGACTCCCTTTAAGGTAAAAGTAAATTTTGACATTCCCATATTTGAGGGTCAGATAGATGTAGATTCCATAGATAGATGGTTGAATCTATTAGAAGGATATTTCTCGGTTCATGACTTTTCCCACTGGGAGAAGATTATTTTTGGACTCCTCAAAGCTACCCCCCATGTCAAGGACTGGTGGGAAACCTACTCTGAGAAAGAGGATGAGATAGAACCCTTTCTGTTCTCGGTCGTACCCACTTGGAATTCTTTCCGGGATGCCATCAAGGAAAAATACTATCCCATGGGGAGCTATGAGGACAAGTACATAAAATGGACCATGCTGCGACAACAAAGGGAACAATATGTGCATGAGCTTATGAATTTGTTCCATAACCTGCACATAAATTTGGGTATCAAAGATTCAGAGAAACATCTGGTGCTAAAGTATCACAATTTTTTGTACAGATACATTTAGGAGGAAATGGAGTTCCTCGACATATCCTCACTTCGTACGACATACTGGTATGCTGCTAATATTGAGAAGAATTTCAAACAGAAGAAGCAAGAATTTGGATCTGCGAATCAAAAGCAAGGGAAAGGTGCTCCCAAACCATAGAACAAAGGACATAGCCATGGCATGGTAGCTGAAGACAACCTGTCAAAGCCACAAACAAGGAACAACACCACAAAGCCAAAGAAGGAAACGGGAAAGTGGTGTGAGTTCCATAAGAGCTCCACTTAGAACACAAGTGAGTGTCATGCCAAGCATTCGTTGGTGGCCAAGATGAGCACTTCTGAGTCAGACGCATGCTCCGAATTTGAATCAGAACTTGATAAGTAGAATGACAAAGGGAAACATATTATTGATTGTGGATCCCAACGCCACTGTTGCCACTACAAAGATCCAGAAGGAGGAACTGGAAGATCCAGAGGAGGAGGAACGTCTCTTCCACTCCCAGATGTGGGTAAAGGGCTCCCTGGTACAATACATTATCGAAAATGGGAGCCAAAAGAACCTCATTTCAGCAGATGCCATGAAGCAGTTGGGCTTGCCAACCACATCTCACCCACATCCATACACCATCGAGTGGCTTCACCAAGGATGAGATCTCAACGTTAGCCAGCAGTGTCGCCTTCCCTATAGCATCAAGCCCTTCAAAGATGAGGTATTATGTGACATTGATCCTATTGATGTTTCTGATGTATTATTAGGAAAACCATACTTGTGGAAGCGTCATGCTATCTATGATTATTGACCTCATGCTATTATTGTTACTTTGGGAAATAAGTTGTACAGGATACCAGAGGTACCACCTCCTACCGCTATCTCTTTGGTTAGTGCAAAACAATGCAGTAAGCTCATTTCCCGAACCAGGAGATTTGTTTTTCTGATGATCCGCCCCCAAGGCAAGAAGAATATTGTGGCCACGACCTCCAGATAGAGCTCCTCTACACGAAAAAAAAAAATGGACAAGGTTATGGAGGAGTATGGGGACATCTTCACCTCACCCACAGGGGTTCCGCTACACTGTCAGGTCAAGCACCCGATTGATCTGACCCCAGATGCACCACTACCCAATGGACCGATCTATCGACGCTCTATTATGGAGAATGATGAAATCAAGAGACAGATTCAGGAGCTACTGCAGAAAGGTCACATCTGACCAAATTCATCACCCTGTGGGAGCCCGATCATGTTAGTACAGAAGAAGGATGGGACGTGGAGACTATGTATTGACTATCAGGCACTGAACAAGATCACTGTCTGGAATAGGTACCCGATCCCACAGATTGATGACCTTCTGGACCAACTCAAAGGGTTGAAATATTTCAGCAAGATCGACTTGAAGTCTGGGTATCACCAGGTACCAATCGAACCCTCCAATGTGTGGAAGACAGTCTTCAAAGCCAAGGAAGGCATTTTCGAATGGTTGGTCATGCATTTCGGGTTGACGAATGCTCGTACAACCTTCATGAGATGGATGGATGACATCTTGCAGCCATTCACCAACTCATTTGTAGTGGTGTACTTGGATGACATTCTGATCTTCAGCCAGACTTGAGAAGAGCACCTCCACCGCATCCGACAATTCCTCCAAACATTGCGGCAACATAAGTTGTGTGCCAATTTGGAGAAGTGCACTTTTGGCATGACCCAGGTTCAATATATGGGATATATTATTAATGAAATGGGGGTGCATGTGGATCCAACCAAGATCTAATTCATTCAGGATTGGCCAGCCCCAACCACTATAACAGAGCTTCACAACTTTCTGGGTCTTGCTAATTTCTACCATAGGTTCGTGTTGGGATTCTCTCATATCACTTGGCCCTTGAGTCAAGTCACCAAGGAGTGAGTTAGAAAATTTTTGGCCGTGAATTCACTGCATATAATTACCAGCACTGAAAATCACCGTTCTTCCCTGCTGCTCACATTAACACTTGTAAAAACATCATATCAAGAGACATGCTTCCTACCATTGCCATTGGGGAAATTCTTACCTGATGACATCCACTGACATCACAGTTATACATTGTCTGGCTACGCTTGCAAGTATCCCACTGCAAAAAGAAATGTATTTTGATTGTCAAGGCTTGTCAACAATGAAGCATTACTTTTTACAGAAACACGAATCACACAGTACTTACCTTGACTCTGCTACCATATGTACACAAGGGAGGTGCTGGTAGTTATCTACCATTATAAGTGGTCCACATATCTGCAACAGTTCCATTTGAACATCAAGTACAAGAAGGGTAGCACCAATAATGTTGCAGACTACCTCAGCTGACCACCGACCGTGGCGCTCACCACTGTTCTCAACTCTTGTGGGCATGGGACTTCTGATTGGCCACTTCTCTACGACAGCGACCCAAAACACAGCCACAAATACAAGGCACTCTTGGGGTGCACGGAAGTTCCAAATTTTCACCTCCAAGATGCACTTTTATGTCACCTGGGACACCTTTGTGTTCCTTCAAGTGAGCGTACCAAGATGATATGGGAAGCACACTACAGTTGATTCGCTGGGCATTTCAGGGTTGAGAAAATAGTAGCAATACTACAGAAGTATTTCTATTAGCCGAACCTTCAAAAGGATGTCGGGAAGCACATTCGATCTTGCACTGCTTGTGCCATTTCCAAACCAAAAATCAAGAAGCAAGGCCTATATACTCTCCTACCTACCCCTAGTCGACCTTGGGAATCCATCTCCATGGATTACATGTCGGGCCTACCTTCTACTAAGCATGTAAATGACTGTGTTTTCGTGGTCATCGATAGATTCTTGAAGATGGCGATTATGGCGGCCTGCAAGAAGAATATCACGGTAGAAGCTGTTGCTAAACCCTTCTTTGAATGAGTTTTGGTGCACTTTGGGATCCCACAGTCTATCATATCAGATCAGGATAGTAGGTTCCTCAGCACATTTTGGTCCAAACTCTGGTTAATGCTGGACACTAAACTCACCAAGTCCATAGCTTTCCATCCCCAAACAGATGGCCAGATAGAGGTTGTCAACAGAATGATTGTACACATTATGCGCATGTACAATTTAAAGCATCCACGCACATGGGATGAGAGCCTCCTCTATGTTAAACATATTTATAACTGGGCTCTCCAAAGCTCAACCGGCCACAACCCCTTTCAAGTGGGCTTGGGATTCTAGCCACTATGTCCCATTGACATAGCCATGTCATTTGCGGCTACTCAAGCCAATTCAGGTCATGTCCAATTTGAAGTTGACAAACAAAATAGCTTCATTGAGTGCATTCAACACATCTGTCAGCAGGTTCATGACATACTGGAAAGAGCCAATGCTATGTACAAGCAATGCCATGATCAACATTGGATGCCACACAACTTTCAGGTGGGTGAAAAAGTGTGGCTACATTTGCAGAAGGAGTGCCTCACTGGACCCCACCGCAAGATTTTCCCTCTCCGATATGGGTCATACACCATCACCAAAGCTATAGGGAACAATGCCTTCAAGCTCAATATTCCACCATTCCTTGGTTTGCACCCAATATTCAATGTGGACCGCCTTCGTCCCTACTTCCCACTTCTATTGGACACCTCTGACATTGCAGAACAACTCACACCAATAGAGTTAAACCAAGACTGCATGGAACAGACCACCATAGATTGTATCATGGACATGCAAATCAAGAACACTCGCCAATAGAAGATCCAACTATATTGGGTTGTCAAAGCTTGCCAACTCCTACACCAAGGAAAGTGGTTCACCATGGACTAAGTTTAGCAGAAGTTTCCTCATCTCATGGAGGAACTTAACACAATGGGGACCATAGCTTCCTACGGGGGGGAAAATGATATAGGTGGATATTGGTGGTCACCTGCCTATTCCACTTGGGGCCCCACCATTTTCTCTTTTAGTTTTTTAGTTTTGGCACAACTTACTCTTTTTAGCAATTTTTTGGGTCCTAAACTTCCGGAGCCGTTTTGAGGCCCTAAACGACGTTTTTTGGGAAATCCGAGAGCAACGTGGGTGCATGGACCGATGTTGCTCACTCAAAGTTTGTAGTCCTCGGATAGATATTTCTAACGAAGTATGTTTTGTGTCAAATGAAGATCGGATGCCAAAGTTACGTCCCCGGGAAGTTAAAACACCAATTTACCCAAATGGGGCCCATAGTTTTGGCCCTTCATCTCCTAGGGCTAGGGTTTTGGATGTTTATGGTTTTGCATTATTTCTAAATAATAAATAGGCCCTTGAGCCTCATTGTAACTAATTTCAGAGGCCTGTAGCTACCACATCTCTTCTCAGCGATAGCTACTAGTACCCTAGCTAGTTTGTTTCCATTATGTCTGTAAGCAAATTTTAGTTCTTTGATATTAATGAAATGAAGTGTTATTTCCACTGCAAATTTGTATTTATGGTTATATGTTTATTCTATTGCGTTCCTACATAAATCTAGATCATTCATCCCTTAGGGTTTTTCTTCAAATTCTTATTTTGAATTCCTTGATGTTGATTTTAACCTTTTTTACCATAAAACAGTAAAAATTATAACTTCCGTGTGTTTCTGGGGCATTTGCGTAGGTAACGTGTATCAGCCACGACAGAGATGGTAATTTTTTTCGAAACCTGCCTTCGAGATAGATAGAATTAAAGGTCACACTTTTCAGCCCAAAACCCGCGACCTCAGCTCCCAGGTAGCAAATAACTGCCCAAAAACTACGACCTTAGCAAAAACATGTTAGAACCTGCGACCTGCAATTTTTTGCGGGTTTTTTCTGTTATTTTCAGGGTTTTCTGACGACACTATTCAGGGTTATCTGACCTCCATATTTACCCTTATTTGACCTATAATTTATTAGTTTTACTCATCGAAGTAGGAACCAAGCCCCTTAGGGCTTTAGTACGCTTCCACCTTTTCAGGAGGAGTTTAGCTGCAGCAAGTATTTTGAGATTTGAACATTTCTAGCCATTTTTTCAGATCTAAACTTGTCTTTTCTATGAGGATTAATACCTCTTGCAGAAAATAATGATCTCCCTGGTACTCCAACGAGTATCTAGAAACTAAGATCCATTTGAATACATTTTCCTCTGGATTAATTTCATTTCAAGATTATTATAATAGTAAAGTGGAGAGGACATGCTCTACCTTGAAATCTAAACGTTTTATGTATCCCTTTGTACAGTCGCTCCAAAGTATTTCTCCAATGAGTAGAACGTGAAATCAAAGACAAGAAAAATAATCAAAGAATCTACAACATATAATAATCAGAAAATACTAATCCAACTTAGTGATCAATAAGTCTAACTATTGACATTATTCCAATAAGCATAGAAACAAAGAAATGAGAAAAAGAGATCCATATGTATTATATTAAATAGAAAGAGTAATCTTACAACCTGATGCCTTGATATTGTACAGATTTCTCCCGGGGTCCTGAACAATCGTTCTCCTTTAGTTTGATAAGCCTTCCTATCTTAGAATACCAGCATGAATTTATGGACATAAAGGTGTGATCTTCCTTATGCCAAAAAAAACTCACTAGTGTAGAAAGTATGCACTCTATGAAATCTATTTAGCTTAGAAAATGGATATATTAGTCTCTAATCACATTGGTATCTACATGTTTCTACCCTTCAACCTGAAACTTGAGCTCAATTTATAGGGAAGTGGAGGTAGTTTCAATTCCATGAAGAGGGGGATGGATTCCTCTAATGAATGGATTTGAGTTCCATGGATGAAGGGATACGCTCCATGAGTGGACGGATAATTCTCGAACCGATCACGAATCTAGAGGCTTCTAGTTGGGAGAATATTTGACAAGCTAGGTTTCTAGAATTTACTTTTTTCTTTTACTTTCTTTTCACGAGGGTGCAAAGGTTTTAGTGGCAAAAAGTGTGGGAGTCGCCGCAGTTAATGGAAGGAACATCAGTGCATGTGCAAGGAAAGGCTAGAGAAACCATGCAGGTATACTTTTAAGGGTTTTATAGATATTTTCTCCAATTTCCAAGACTTGATTTAGGAACATGAGTGTTTTTGACCTCTAAGGGAACATGATATGGATGGTGATAGACCCATATGAATAGTCAAATTTCATGGTGACAAAATGACATGTAACATATTGCCCCCTAAAGTGTGAATTTTGAGAATTTTTCTGAAGATTGAAGTGCTTTATCATTCCAAGGATTGGATTGGAGACATCAGTAAAAAATTTGTAAAAACATTCAATGCAAATATATATATCATTGGTGAGGTAGGCATTCCCATACTTAGATCAAAACTAACTAAATGTTCTGGTACATATATGGTTTCAATATTACATCAAAAGTAGACACAATATTGACGCGACCATCTGTCATAAGTAGTCTACTGTATCATGACTAATAAAACTCGTCGCAGCCTGGATGGTGGACACTAGATCCAGGGTCTTGATTTTCGCTTCTCAAACTAGTACGAATCTATCCATGTGATTGCTTGTGTCGAAGTCAAACATGGTACAAACCACTTGATTATCGGTCAATGATGTGATCTGTTAACAAGTGTGAGATAAATCACCAATAATGAAAATGGCTCTCAAAGTACTTCAGTAATATCTATGAAGTGTGAATGAATGATTTGCAGTCAAACACTCATAGAATCGTTCGATTGAAGGTCAATGATGCAACCTACCATCGAACGCGAGAAACCTACCATTAGGGCATGCAGATCCCAAGGTACTGATAGGATTTTAGATCGAATTTATAGATAATGAGTTGATGTCGATAGAAAGTCATTCATCCTAGGAAAGCCTATGACATGAAACCATTAGATCAAGTTTTGAAGAAATATTTTGCAAGGACTGACTCATGGATGGTCAACGCGAATGGAGAAAAATGTTTTCAATGAATGGTTTATTGAAATTTCTCTTGAACACACAAAGACACTATAGATGGCTTCGTATCATTTTACCTAAAGCTAATACCTAGAAATTGGCTGAAGACTTTTAATGTGGTTTTATTAACTATTAGACAAAGGATTTCCCAACCCAGGTACAAGTGTGACAAAGTGTCATGTTCAAGAGTGGCATGTTGCTTTCTAAAATAAGGACAACAACTGGATTATTTTTCTCTCTTTTTCACCCACCATTACTGGCAAGTACCTCTTTATTTTTTTGAAGCTTTATGAGGACAAAATTTTCTTTTTTGTGTAAGCTCATCCTTCGGATGAGTCCATCTTAGTATTAAAATCGAACCCTAACAAGAAGTGCTTCGACCCAGTTGTGATCGACATGTCCTTTACTGTTAAATTTTAACGAGTCTAGTATAGGAATAACTCAGTGTTTTTCATTTTTAGGGAGTAAGAAGAAAAACATAAGTAAAATCCATGGTTTGTTCTTTTGTAATATACCAAAACTGGAATTTTCTACAACAATAAGAATACCTTAAGGTATTCAAAATTTTTAGAACAGAAATTAATCAACTAATGTAATTTTTTTGAACACATAGCCATCATAATAATAATCACAACAACAAACTATGCCTTTATACAACTCACCAAGTGGGGAAAAGAAGCTGTTTTTGCCTCAAAAACACTATTTTTTGAATATTGAGTTAAAAAAATGGAAAATAACGGTTGTGTCCCTTATAATGGACAATATATGACATGTATGAAAAATATTTTCAGAAACAAATGCCTTTAGCCTAGTTAAATAGGCCTCCCATGCTCAAGACAGCTAAAGATTGCCAAAACCCCAAGACTGCAAAATGTCGAAGTAGCTGCACAAGTGACTATGAAGTTTAAAAAGAGGTTAAATAAAAAAATAGAGAAATATATCTGATAATATTATTATAAAACTCAATTATGTACAAAAACAGATACCTAATCTCTTTTACACAGATCCAAGAAGACCCGGCAAGGGTTTCTTGACAATAAAAGATGTACAAGAGAAAGCTGCTGCAAATATGTGGCTGAATAATGCTATATGGCTGAAACTCTACAACATATGGCTGAACATGCAAAGAAATGGCTGTATATTCTCCCTCTATCTTTCCCAAAGAAAGGTTGATCCTCCTCTTGGGAAACTAGCTCCTAAAAATGGGGTTTCAACCCCTTCCAATGAACACCTTAAGAAATAATGTAGTTTCCTGAAGGGACTACATTTTTGCTGAAGGTAGATGCTTGGCCCAACAATGGGTAGTGGAAAATTTAGATCAAAATCCTCCTCTTATATTTCTCAAGCAAGATCTCCAAGAAAGAGTAGGGAATACCCACCGAGGTAAACCCTTGCACTAAGCAGTGCAACAACTTAGCTAAAAAACTAAGTACGTAGGAAGTCTAAGTAGACCTCATGAAAATATAATCTCCAATATATCCATATTCTTTCCATCTCCTTCATTATATAATTTATGAGCTTCCTCAACAAGGGTACCACCCACTATGAGGTTGCTTCCATGCAAAGGCTCCTCCACAAAAACAACATTTTCCAACAAGATGGTGCAATGTATCTAGACAGAAATGTTGACTTGGTCAAACTTGAATGATTCTTCATGACCTGTCCCTTTTCACACTCAAGGTGCCTTCATTTTATCTAGATGGATTGATCTCTCTTCACATTGAGCTGGCTTTTATATAGGATCCACTTCTTTGAGAATAAATCATGTCGACTTGGTAAAAATTGACCTTGCCCACATATTTTAGAAATTTTTCACACATGTGGATGCTTGAACTGATTATTACATGATCCCCTTTCACACCAGGAAGGATTTTTATTCATATTTGAGAAAATTATGAGCCTCCTTGCCCATTTATTCATCAATCTAAGTTTTAAGAGAAAAATTAATATTCCCATTAGATGAAGCTAAATTAGGAATATTACAGTCTCCCCCTCCCAAATGTTGCTTGTCCTCAAGCAACTGCAAGGGTGCTGCAAAATCTCCCCTCTTCCTCTTGTGGCCCTCTCATCCCATAGTCTCCTCCATTGCTTCAGAATTTCTACAAAAATCCCATCTCCCAATGGCTCCTCCCAAGTGTGCAAGTTGGCCTTTGGGGAATAAACCCAATGGCTCTCATCATGAAAGAATGGAAGGTTGTTATGGAAACCCTCTTACTGATCCATGGCCTTATCGAGATATAAGTGATGACAATCATGGGGAATTTCATCATCAATGGAGGTATCCCTCCTCCATGCTATCATCCAAATAAAGTGAATCACCTTCCAGCTTGGCAATTCATAGAAAATCTCCTCCCAATTTCTCATGAGAGGCATGCACCAAGTGTTCCAACCAAACATATGGTCCACATCATAAAGAAACAAGTGATATTAAATGGTGGCCATATAATTTCTCATGCTCCCCTTGGAACATGTAGTGAAGAAAAAGTAGGGACTTCCTTCCCCCAAAGACACACCCAAAAAATGTGTCTCTCCTCCAACCATGTCCCTAACAAAAATAAGAACATCTTCAGCATGTGGGATCATAAGCAGGATCATACTAGCTGCCATATACAATAAGGGAGAAGGACAATGGTCCCTCATGTGCAACCAATGCAGTTTTCCTCCTAACTGCCATAGAATATGATATGACAAGCATTCTCCCCAACACTTGTTTGCTACCCCATCCTTATTGCAGGCTTGGAGAAGGTGTAAGATGGTTGGTGTTGAGGATTCACACCATGAGGAGTACATCATCTCTCCAAGATCTCCCAAAGAATGGCCAACATCACCATTTTTCATGGCCCAAAGTGGCTCATGAAGCCCATCAGAAAAGGTGCCCCCTCTTGGAGCCAAGACCTACACATGAGTGTTAAGAAGATACAAGTATATAATAAATACATCATGAGATTCAGCAATACAATATTTTTCATACACTTGTTTAAAATCAGCAAGGTAGTTCATGGATGAGCTCCCTCTCACACTCAATGAATAAGGAGGTGATGATGATAACTCTTCCCAAGAGCTATGTTCCTCCTCAACCAGCAAATGATTCATGCACTTACTCATATGAGAGTGCATCTCCTCCTTGAAATTTTCCCACATGAATCCATTTAAGATAGTATGATATGTTTTAATGAAACTAGTGGGATTTGAAATCAAGACCTCATAAGTTGTATCAAGTAGTTTATTATTGAGTTTGGAATCTTTGGTTAAGTATATCTGATCATGAACATAAATGATTCCATTAACTACCTTATACTTTTCATCCATTGCTTTCCCATCAAGAACCTTACATGTGAATAGGTCCTTAGAATATTCCATCAAGAGTTGGGACTCCCAATAAGGGTCTAGGCTTCCCAACATTGACAGCACTGTAGAAGTATTTTTCATATGATGGCTCTCATCCTTGACATGCTTGATGTCAAATTCATATGTTGGAGTATTCCCAACCTTATTTTTCTACCCCTCCTGCAACTGATCTTTCTCAAGACAAGATTGAAGGTTAGGAGAGTCACCCTCCCTTTGAAAGGTTCTCTTTCTCAAAAACTTCCACCTTTTGGCTCTTGCATACAAAAATGAAATTATATTTTTGTTATCTTTAGAAATATTCATTATATATTGGAGTATCCTTTGCTGCCCCAAATCTATGGAGTATCCTTTTGATATTATGCTCATATCAGCACAAATTTCTGAATATATCCCCTCCAACGCAAATAGATGCATTAGGGGAATTTTGAGGTCTAAAATGGGCCTCATAAGAAAAATGTACAACAAAAATAAACTTTATAACAACCAATAGGATTCAAGATGATGATGTCAACCATGGGGGATGATTCACCATTTTTTAAATAAAAGGGCAAAAATATTAAAAAATAATAAAATAATAAAACTACTTTTTCAACTCGTATTTTCAACTTATCTCCCAAAATTTTTACTCAAATTTCGAGCGGGAGTACTCGTTGGATGCGAAATTTAATTCCTCATCCAAGGAGTAGCCATGTTGCATACTTTCGATGAACTCTACTACACGAAAAATGAGAAATACATAAAAAAACGTGATTGTAATCACGTTTTTTTATGTATTTCTCATTTTTCGTGTAGTAGGACCCATCGAAAGTATGCAACATGGGTACTCCTTGGATGAGGAATTAAATTCCGCATCCAACAAGTACTCCCGCTCGAAATTTGAGTAAAAACTTTGGGAGATAAGTTGAAAATATGAATTGAAAAAGTAGTTTTTTCATTTTTCCCTCTAAAATTTGATGATTTCATCAAATCTTATTAGATTTTTTCCACTATTATTTTATAATTTCCTTAGGAGGCCCATTTTAGACCTCAAAATTCCCCTAATGGAATGGAAGAAAGCAAGGTCAATTTCAGAAATTTTCCTAGCCTTCCATCAGTGGTTTTCAGCACTGTAGTGACTCCTTCCAAGGTTCCGTCTTTAAACAAATATGTTGCTACTGCATATAGTTGATAGAACACTTTAGTTCCCCCCCAATCAAGAGGTCTTCCTGCTGAAATTCCTCCTTGCAAAGAGGCATCAAGGCATAGAGTAGGGTGTGAATGTAGGTGGAAAAATTTTCCCCTACCTTTGTTGCATAGATCCTCTTGCCTTCTTTGTTCTTTCAAAATTTGAAATAGAGAATGGTACATGCTCTTCATTTTTTGATGCCATTCCTCCTCTTTTCCTTCTCCTATCTTCAAGATCTCATCATTTTGCAATGAAGGTAAATGCTGCTCATGTGTTATGCCAAGAGCTCTATGTGCGAGATCTTTTGGAACTCCTTGCAAGAGTTTAAGAGTTCTTTTCCTTGGAGCAAGTGCTCCCTCCTCTTCTTCATGATGTGCTTGAGGTGCCCTTGTCATGACTGCGTTATCTTCTCCTGCCTCTCCTTTCTCTTCTCCACTAGTTGAAGTTGCCTTTCCTTCAACAAGAGACCTTAGATCTTGGTCTTCTTTTGAAGAAGGAATATTCATGTCTCCCTTTTGAGAAGAAAGCCCTTCATCTAAAGGAGATCTTTCCCTTGGAAAAGTATCAAACAATATCACCTCTCCTTCATTGGTTTTCAGAAATGGATTTGGATAGATGGACCCTCCCAACTCATGTAAAAGTTTGGTTTGATAGTTACAATAGAATATGCTTCACATGAAATATCATCAAACCTCTCTACTAATCTTTTAATTAACTTTGCATAAGTAGATGTATTTGCTTTCTTTAAGGAAAATGATTCAAACAACAACCAAGCATAAGCCTTACACTCAAAATGCAGTGCTGCTACTTTGATGGCTTCAAATTCTGAAACTTGATGTTGCTGCACAAATTTGTCTAGCTCCTTCACCCAAGCCCTAGCTGGACATAGAGGCAATCCATCAAAAGTGGATAGAAAGAATCTACCCTCACCCTAATTCTTGCTCCTTGTGCTCTTTTCCTCCTTCATTTGGAAAACCCTTGGAAGTTCAAGTGATCTTTGAACTCCTCGGATTGATCTTCATATTCCTGCAAATAATCACCAAGAGTATCTCTCTTTGGCACATCTCATTTCTTCCTCTTCATGAAGAAATTGCTGATAGCACATGGTAGATCTGATGATATGGCTGAGTGCTCATATCCAAAAGATGAGGACTTAGAATCTTCCTCTTGTATATATTTTTTCGAGGGATCTTCATGTGTTTCCCTCATCATTTCTTTGATGCCTTTGCTTTTACCCTGCAGATTTGTCAAGAGAAGTTTTGAGAACTTCCTTTCTTAAAAAAACAAGGGTTTTCTCTAATTTATTTTGCAAATATCCTCCTCCCCATGAGAAGACTCCATAATTCTTGAGCTTACAGGCTGAGCCAAGATTGTTGCTCCGATACCATTGTAATATCCCAAAAATGGAATTTTCTACAACAATAAGAATATATTAAGGTATTAAAAAGCTTTAGAACAAAAAGTAATCAACTAATGTAATGTGTTTGAACAAATTTCCATCATAATAACAATCAGAACAACAAAATATGCCTTTATACAATTCACCAAGTGGGGAAAAGAAGTTATTTTTTCCCCAAAAACACTATTTTATGAATATTGAGTTAAAAAAGTGGAAAATAACAGTTGTGTCACTTATAATGGAAAATATAGAACATGCATAGAAAATATTTTTAGAAACAAATGCCTTTAGCATAGTTAAATAGGTCTCCCATGCTCAAGACAGTTAAAGATTGCCAAAACCCCAAGACTACAAAATGTTGGAGCAGCTGCACAAGTAACTGTGTAGTCTAAAGAGAGGTTAACTCAGAAAATAGAGAAATATATCTGATAATATTATTGTAATACTCAATGATGTACAAAAACAGAGACCTAATCTCTTTTACATAGATCAAAGAAGACCCGACAAGGGTTTTTTGACAATAAAAGATGTACAAGAGAAAGATGCTACAAATCTATGGCTGAATAATGTTTTATGGCTGAAGCTCTATAATATATGGCTGAAAATGCAAATAAAATGGCTGTAGATGCTCCCTCTAGCTTTCCCAAAGAAAGGCTAATCCTCCTCTTGGGAAACTAGCTCCTCAAAATGGGGTTTCAACCCCTTCCACTACACACCTTAAGAAATAATGCAGTTTCCTAAAGGGAATGCATTTTTTATGAAGGTATATGCTTGGCCCAACACCAAGTAGTGGAAAATTCAGATCAGAAACCTCCTCTTAGATTTCTCAAGCAAGATCTCTAAGAAAGAGTAGGGAATCCCCACCTAGGTAAACCCTTGCACTAAGCAGTGCAACAACTTAGCTAAACAGCTAAGTATGAAGGAATTCTAAGCATACCTCATGAAAATATAATCCCCCATCTGTCCATATGATTTCCATATCCTTCATTATATAATTGATGAGCTTCCTCACCAAGGGTCCCATCGACTATGAGGTTGCTTCCATGCAAAGGCTCCTCCACAAAAATAGCGTTGTCCAACAAGATGGTGAAATGTATCTAGATAGCTTTGTTGACTTGGTCAATGTTGAATTATTCTTCATGCCCTATCCATTTTCACACTCAAGGTGCCTTCATTTTATCTAGCTGGATTGATCTCTCTTCACATTGAGCTGGCTTTTATGTAGGATCCACTTCTTTGAGAATAAATCATGTTGACCTGGTCAAACTTGACCTTTCCCACATATTTTAGACCTTGTTCACACAAGTGGATGATTTAACTGATTATTTCATGATCCCCTTTCACATTAGGAAGGATTTTTATTCATATTTGAGCAAATTATGAGCCTCCTTGCCCATTTATTCATCAATCTAAGTTTTAAGAGAAAAATTAATATTCCCATTAGCTAAAGCTAAATTAGGAATATTACATCTTTTTCGTAAATTTGGTCCCCCAGGTACAAAAAAGGATAAAATAATGCAGGAGAGAAATATATTGACCATGATTATTCAACGTATACCTTTTTTGTAATTAGTCTAGTTCAATCCCAAAAAGGGGTAAAATTATACTGAATGGATGATTGTTCATTTACTTTAACAAGTTCGAATAGTCAAGTAATTGGCAATCTTTTCATGTTTTTAGAGATAAAAAAGGGCTTAAAATAGGACTCTAGGATTTCTCTTTTTTTTTTATTTTTACTATAATATTCCTACATTAGCATACAGCTAGTAGGAATATCAATTTTTCTTGTAATATCTAGTTCGATGAATATATGGGCAAGGAGGCTCATAAGTTGCTTAAGTAGGAATAAAATCCCTCATAATGTGAAAATGGATCATGTTAATAACCATATCAAGCATCCACATGTGTGAACATGGTATAAAATGTGTGGATAAAGTCAAGTTTGACCAAGTCAACAACATTAATATTTGAAGAGTGGATCCTAAATAAAGACAACTCAATGTGAATGAAGATCAATCTAGCTAGTCAAAATAAAGACACCTTGAGTGTGAAAAGAGACAATGCATGAAGATCTAGTCAAGGTTGATCCGGTCAAGATTGACTAAATCAAAAAGCGTTGTAAAAATATGAGCAAGACTAATGGAGATATCGTGATTTTGATGGAGGAGCCTTAGCATGGAATCAACCTCATAATTGGGTGGGACCCTTGGTGAGGAAGCTCATCAACAATATAATGAAGGGAATGGAAACCATATGGGGCATGATTGATGTTGTGTAACCAGCTCCAGAAATAGAAGAAAAAGATATCAACGCCTTATAAATAAGCCACTTTGAGGGGGAAACTTCCAATACATTACATAAATGAACAATTCTTGGATGATATAATTTACAAAACCTCCTTTCTATATATAGGAGTCCATGGGGCCATAATGTAATCCTAGTGGGCCACAATGTAATCCTAGCCGACCTAACAATAATAATTTAAGGGCACAATAATAACAAAATGGGGTTACAAGGGTACAACAATAACAATAAGGGGTTTACACTAACAATAATAAGGGGCTATACTAGTGATATAGGGACCTAACATGCCCCTCTCCTTCAAAAAAAGTGTTGTCCCCAACACTTGAGTAGCTCCGGGTGCTTCTGTATAAAATTCTCATCCTCCCATGTAGAATCTTCAGTGGGTAAGTTCTTCCACTTGATGAGATACTCTGAAATTGATCGATTCCGTAGTTGTCAAGTTCTTGTTTCCATGACCGCTTCCGGTTCCAATATGATTTTTCCTTCCTCATCAAGTTCTGGAAATATTGTTTGAACTGGAATATTTTCACCTATAACCTTCTTTAAGCATGAAACATGGAAGACATGAAGATTCCTCCTTCAAAATAAGGCCAAAATCTAAGGTCTCTTATTGTTGATGAGGCGTTTTCAACTATTGAAGAGGAGGAAGAGAAGGTTGGAGATAACAACACAGTCATGAAAAGGGTGCATCTAGTACCTCATGAAGAGGAAGATGGAGAACTTTCTCCAAGAAGGGAAACCCATGCACTCTTGCAAGGAGTTCCAAACAATCTCACATATGGAGATCATGGCACAATCCATGTGCAACATGTGCCATCATTATGTAATGGTGAAATCTTGAAGATAGAGGAAGATAAAGGGGAGGGCAAGCATCACATGATGAGGATAATGCACCCATATTTATTTCAGAAGGTTGATTCACAAAGAAGGCAGGAGGATCTTTTCAATGAAGGCAAGGGAAAATATATCCACACACATATACATCCTGCTCTATGCCTTGATGTCTCTTTGCATCAAGGAATTCCACCAGGGAGACCTCCCAATTGGAGGAAAACTAAATTTTTCATTCAACTATGTGTAGCAGTTGTTAGTATGAATCTTTCGTCGTAAAATATCACTTTAGCTACGCATAACAAATATCCCTAACATCGATTATGGTTGCAAAATATATTTAGGTCTGCTGCACAAATTCAGTTCTAAGCACAAAAGACATTAAGCAGATAAAATATAATATGGCTCCATGCATCCAATAGACAAGACAAGAACAAAGTGTTCAAAAGAATTATTTGTATTATATTAAATAATGGGGCACCTGAGAGGAAAACAAGAAAGGTCTTTTCCAGTTCTCCTGAGTGGGATGGGTTCTTGAAAGTCCTCAGTGTTTCAGATCTAACATTCCTCTCTCTTATTGGTGTAGAAAAACAAACATAGAACTCAATGGGAGTTCACAAAGAAAAAATGGAAAATGGTGACCAAGAATAGATCTAGTGTGATCTAATGCAATTAAGGTGACTAATGAATGGGGAAAACCCTTCTATTTATAACAAAATATTGGGGTGTTATAGAACTCGGTGCCTGAATAAAATATTATTAATCGAATTCTAGAATCACCCTTTAAGAATATTTTATTATATTTGTTGGAGGGAAAAGGTCTTTTGACTTGGGTCAATTCCTTTATTTATAAACAATAAATAAATAAATGATTTATTTATTATTTTAGGGATATGGTGGGAATATAATTAAATAAATAATGATTTATTTAATTATTTACAAATGATTTAGTCAAATTTAACTAGGAATATTATTAAATAATGATTTGAATAACTTATTCCTAGGAAATAATTAAATAAGTAATGATTTATTTAATCAATTTCCTTGTTTTGGGTTAAATATGACTAGAAAATATAGACAAATGTTATTTTATATGGTGAAAGAAATTATACTTAGGGTAAAATTGGTCTTACATGGTGTACTTGGGTTCATCTAATGATAATGGGTTAGATGACCAAAAAAATGGTGTAACAGCAGTGACATATTTGGCTAAGGAGAGAGCCTTGAGGGGAGCTACCACAATGCCGAAAACTAATGATGGATCCCAAGGAGAGCTGAGAAATTTTATAAAATTGACTTTGCTATCTTCCACTCATCTATTTGCACTAGAAAAGAGGAATTCAAAAATATTTGTTGACATATGCATGGTGTCAAAATGCCACTCCATAGCCTTGGAGAAGAAAAATATACTTCTATATATAATGAATATTTCTGAATATGACAAGAGGATAATACCACTCTTGTATGCATGGGAAAAACTATGGAAGTTTTGGAGGAAAGAAACCTTTCAAAAGAAGGTTAACTTCCATGAACTTCAATCTTGTCTAGAGCAAGATCAGCTGCAAGAGAGGTAGCAAAAGAAAGTTGATAGTACTCCAGTTGATAGTACTCCAACATGTGACTTTGGCATCAAGTATGACAAAGAGGAGAACCATGCCATGACAGGGGCTGCATTTCAGATTTCTACATCCCTGTCATTGTTGGGAAGCCTAGATCCTTATTGGGAGTTCCAACTATTGATGGAATATTCCAAGGACCTCTTCACATGTAAGGTTCTTGATGGGAAAGTGATGGATGGGAGGTATAATTCAGTTGATGGAATCATTTATGTTCATGATCAGATCTACTTAACTAAAGATTCCAAGGTCAAGTATAAACTACTTAATGTAGCCTATGAGACATTGATTTCTAAACCCAATAACTTCATTAAAACATAACATACTATCTTGGATGGATTCATGTGGGAATATTTCAATGAGGAAATGCACTCTCATATGAGGAAGTGCATAGATAATTTGTTGGTTGAGGAGGAACATAGCTCTTGGAAAGAGTTATCATTACCACCTCCTTATTCATTGAGTATAAGAAGGAGCTCATCCATGAGTTACCTCACTGATTTGAATCAATTGTATGGTGAAACTTGTATTTTTGAACATCATAATGTATCTATTATATGCTTGTATTTTCTTAACACTCATGTTCAGGGCCTTGCCCCAAGAGGGGGAAATTTTTCTTATGGGCTTCATAGGCCACTTTGGGCCATGAACAATGGTGATGTTGGTCATTCATTAGAGGATCTTGGAGAAATGATGTACTCTTAATGGTGCGATTCATTAACACCAACCATTATACACCTTCTCCAAGCATGCAAGAAGGATGGGGCAGAAAACAAGTGTTGGGAGAAGCACTTGTCATATCATATTTTATGGCAGTTGGGAGTAAAATTGCGCTGGTTGCACTTGAGGGATCATTTTCCTTCTCCTTTACTACATTTGGCAGCTAGCATGACTCTAATTATGATTCCATATGTTGAAAATTTTCTTATCTTTGTTGAGGACATGGTTGGAGGAGAGACACATTGGTTGGATGTGTCCTTGGGGGGAGAAATTTCCCACACTTTTTGCACTACATTTTTCAAGGGGAGCATGGGTAAAGATATGGCTACCATAGTAGATCTCTTGTTTCTTTATGAGGTAGGCCATGTGATTGTTTGGAGCACTTGGGACATACCTCTAATGAGCATTTGGGAGGAGATTTTCTATGAATTACCAAGCTGGGAGGTGAATTTCATTTGGATGATAGCATGGAGGTGGGAGTCCTTCATTGATCATGAAATTCCCCATGATTGTCATCACTTCTATATTGAGGAGGCCATTGATCAGCGATAAGGTTTCCATATAGAACTTACTTTATTTTATGATGAGAGCCATTTGGTATATCAACCAAAGGCCAACCTGCACACTTGGGAGGAACCATTGGGAGACAGAATTATTGCAGAAAATCTGAAGCAATGGTGGAGACTGTTGGATGAGGAGGCCACAAGAGGAGGAGGCAAGATTTTGCAGCACCCTTGCAGTTGCTTAAGTACAAGCAACATTTGGGAGGGGAAGACTGTAATATTCCTACATTAGCATGTAGCTAAAGGAATATTAATTTTACTTGTAATATCTAGTTAGATGAATAAATGTGTAAGGGGGCTCATAAGTTGCTTAAGTAGGAATAAAATCCCTCATAATGTGAAAAGGGATCTTGTTCATAACCAGATCAAGCATCCACATGTGTGAAAAGGGTATAAAATGTGTGGAAAAAGTCAAGTTTTACCAAGTCAACAACATTAATATATGAAGAGTGGATCCTAAATAAAGACAGCTCAATGTGAATGAAGATCAGTCTAGCTAGTCAAGATAAAGACACCTTGAGTATGAAAAGGGACAGTGCAAGAAGATCCAGTCAAGTTTGATCCGATCAAGATTGATCCAGTCAATATTGAATAAATCAAATAGCTTTGTAAAAAGATGAGAAAGGCTAATGGAGACAGCATAATTTTTGTGGAGCCTTAGCATGGAAGCAGCCTCATAATTGGGTGGGACCCTCTGTGAGGAATCTCATCAACTTATAATGAAGGGAATGGAAACCATATGGGGCATGATTGAAGATTATATTTTTTAGTTGGTCTGATAGACTTTATTTTCATCCTTTGGTTTTTTAGCTAAGTTTTCTGCACTATTTAGTGCAAGGGTTTTCTCATGCAGGAATTCCGCACTCTTGCTTGGAGATATTGTCTAAGAAATTTGAGGAGACAATTTTTTGCTACATTTTCCACTACCTGGTGTTAGGCCAAGCAATCACCTTCAACAATAGCATAGTCCCTTTCAGAAACTACATTATTTATTAAGGTATTGGAGTGGAGGGGTTTAATCCCTTGTATTTTGAGCTAGTTTCCCTAAAGGAGGTTCATTATACTTCCCAGAAAGCTTTTGGAAGAGTCTATTGCCATTTCTTTGCATGATCATCCATATTTATGCAGTGATTCAACCATACAGTGTGATTTTTCCATAGATCTATAGCAGGAAATTTCATGTATATCATTTCTTTTAAGAAACCCTTTCTGGGTCATCTTGAATCTATGTAAAAGAGACCAGATCTTTGTTTTGTGCTCTATTGATTAATAAATAATTAGATCTGATTTGTCTCTCCTTTTTCTGAGTATAACCATTAATAAACTACACTGTCTCTTTATGCAGTATTTCTGTGTTGCAGTAGTCTTGGGGTTTTAGTGTTTTTGGGCTATTTTGAGCATGGGAGGCCTATTTAACTAGGAAAAATTCATTTGTTTCTAATCTCCTCTTAGATCTAAGTGTAATAATGTCAGATCTAAGGGTTCCATGGGCTATATTTTTCTATTGATGCTTATATTTCTGAAAAATGAATTTTCTTTCATGTATTGCTGAGCATTCTCTTTTGGGGATATTACATTTACAGAGCCTGAAAACATGATAAAAATATACTCAATGTCAAAATAATTCTTTTCACCAAAATATTGTATCCTGCACAAAAACTCAAAAGATTACAAATATCTTCTTTCAAAAAGTAAAAATATTTAGATTTGACCTTTTAAAAGTGAAAAATAAATAAAATAATAATATTTTATTCATTAAAACTATAGAAAGGAGTTAGAATAATTCATTTTCACATTTTTTTTTCAGAATAGTGTATAACGAGCTTTTGGCAAAAAACTTCCAGAGATTATATTAGAAGAACCGATCGTTCATTTCTTGGACTGTCAGAACCAGGTAATCGACGTCATACTTAGCTACATTTTCATCCATTTAATTTCTTGTTTTAATGTCTCATTGCATTTTTTAGGAGAAAAATATATTTCAAAATATGCCCTCGGGGGTGCATGGGTTCTCCATGTGAAAACCGCACACCCCGACGATTTTTTAAAAGAAAAATCGTCGAGCCGCCGCGTGTTCTATGTGGAGCACGTATAGATGATCACACTATCATCACAGAGAACCTGTGCAGGGGCCGTGAAATTTTTGAAAAATTATATTCCTTTATAAAAATGGTTCAAGTTTCCTGTAACTAATTTTAATTGTTTAATTTGTTGATTTGTATGCCTTTTAATCATGTTGGAATGGCGATAACGAGAACATGAGCTCATAGAAAAGGAAGCCATGGATGATCAAGCAACCATGTGTGCATTGAAAAAATGTGAGTTGTACAAGTTGTGTTCTATTTAGGGAACGAGGGCACAAGTTGAGCTAATTACTTGGCTTGTGAATGCATGGGACGTACAAGAGAAATCTTTCATAATTGGTGACCATCGGCTTGAGATTGAGCTAGTAGACATATACTTCCTTACTGTATTACCTCGGAGAGGGAGAAAAAATTCCTTATTTGGGACTAGACAAGGAGGTCTTCCCACTGCTATTGTAATATTCCCAATTATCCATGAGCTAGTTGGAATATTAATTTTTATTTTTTCTTCTTAATTTGTTGAATAAGAGGGTATGGAGACCCATAAATCTCCTTAGTAGGAATAAAATCACTACTAATGTGAATGGAGATCACTTTAGTGGCTTGATAAATCACCCTTATGTGTGAAAAGGGACTGGAGCACATATACTAGGTCAACTTTGACCAAATCAACAAAGTTGTCATGGAGGAGTGGCATTCATCATGGGACAGCGTAGTTTTGGAGAGAGACTCCATGCATGAAAGTAGTGGATTTAATGAGTGGGGCCAAGGGTGAGGAATATCACCACTTATATTAGGAAGGGGATGTCAACCATAGAGGGTATGTTTTTGAGATTATTATTTTGATATGGTATGTTAATACTTGTTTTCTTTCTTCATCTGTCTAGCTACGACTGTAGTGCTGTTTAGCATAGGGTGTTCCCGAATGGGAATCCCACCTTCATCCTTGGGGGACTTTGAGTGCCTACTTAGGAGAAGTGATTGCACTACATTTCCACATTTTTGCATCATGCCAAGCTCCATCTTTCATCTACAATGCAGTTTCTGCAGAGGTTTGTGCTGTGTTGTAGTTTGCAGTAGTGGAGAATACAGTTGGGTAATTTCTGATCTATATTTCAGTGGCGGAAGGTTTCCTTCCATTGGGAGGCTAGCAAGGAAGGCCCTTGAGCCTTATTGTAGCATTTGACACCAGGACACACATAATTTTCCCCTACACTGCATTTTCAATCTTGGACTGCGTTATTTTAGGGAGGAGTTGCAGGGGTGGTTTCAGTACACCATTTGGGGAGAAGGTTTTATAGTGAACAGATCAGCCTTCATCTAGAGAGTCTATTGGAGGAGGATACATTCTTTGTCATATCATATGAGCCACATATTTCCAGCTACGTAGTTGCAATGAATCTTCAGCCCTAGGGATTTGATTCATTTCTTGTATATTGGTGTATTTATGAAAACCCTCTTGGGTTTCTTGTTCGAGGTTGTATAAGTTATTGATCTTCATGTACATTACCTTTTGAGGCATATATCAGCCATTAATATTGTGTATGTTCATTTTCTATAGTAGTGCTCCTATGATTGTGCTGTAGCAGTCTTTTGACATTTTGTGTAGTAGCAACATCTCAATATTGAGGGGATTTACATATTGGAGGCTTATTGATTCATGTTGTATGGTTTGTGCCCCATCATTTTGTACTTATTTGTTAGTGTTATGATAAATAAATATGCTCCATATTGGTCTATCACATTTATGCATTGATCTTCACTGCTATTTCCATGCTTATGGACTATATTCCTGCTTTTCCCATTTGGGAATATTATAGTGGTATCAGATCATAATCTTGGCTCAGCCTATGCATCTTAAGCCAATATGTCATCAAAAGAAGGAGATCCTCTCAAAAATAGAGACAGGAGGTATATCATAAGAAACCGGAAGTATGATTATACAGATGATAAAGAAGACAAGGATAAAACCCCTTTATCAAGAGAAGAGGACGACAAGGAGTTTCCTAAGCTTATTATTCGAACTATGAAAGACATTGCAAGAGAAATAAAGGATATGAGTATGGATAGACAAAAATAATTCCCTAAATTGTTTCTACATGGTGAAGGCTCTGACATTTCTCATCATTGGAGTGATCAACCAGTGAAGCAATAGGTTTTCCAACGCTCTACAATGCATACATTTTTAGCAGTGCGAAATGGAGGGTTTCAAGAAAAAGAAACTCTTGAATACTATGTTATGGAGTATGAGTCTCAATCTCCTAGATTCAAGGATCATTTTAGTTTTCAATAATTCTGTCAGATCAAGGGCAATAGGAGACCTCGACATCACAATAGAGGTAGAGGATTCATACAGAATCATGATCTACACTGGACTATGGGCAGATTTTTCTTACCAAACTTTGATGGGTCATCAAAATGCAATGCCTAATCATGGGTAGATAAGCTAGACATCTACTTCCAGCTGAACCAAGTACTAGATATGGAGGCCATCAAAATAGCAGTGTTGTACCTTGAGGGTGAGGCACATGATTGGTGGTTTCATGGTCTTTCTACATTGGTTCATGCCAATTTGACTGTATATTCAGAGTTGAAAAGGATATTGGTTAAGAGGTTTGATCGAAGAGACCCGGAGGCAACTTTAATGGGGCTAGCAAAGCTCAAACAATCAGGTAATCCAGAAACTTATATTTATGAATTTCTAAAACTTTCTCTTATGGTTCCTGATTTATCTGCAACAAGGAGGGTCTATATGTTTATTTATGGGCTAGAATAACCCCTTCATGGGTTGGTTAAATATACCAAACCCACTACCCTTCAAGATGCCATTGAGAGGGCTAGAGATCTACAAGATGCCTTGCCAAAAGCAAAGGAAACATTTGAAAAAAAACCCACTTTTCCATCAGAGGGAAAAGATGAGAAAACTCCTTTTTTAAAGGAGAGCCAAAATAAAGTACCTCTTAGTGATGATGTCTGAAGATATTTGAGGATAAGGAAGCTTTACTTCACATGCCAAGAATCATGGGCACCCAAACATAGATGTGAAGCAGGAAAGGTGCACTAGAGGAGGAAGAAGAGGAAGAACCAGAAGGGGGTCATTGCATTGGGATAACAGAAGAGGATCCACCACCACTAGGAGGTGGGAATGTATCATTTTCTCCAATTGTATCGGCCCTTGCATCATTCAGAGGAGTACCCAAGTACTTGACCTTGAGGGTTCGAGCTTCTGTTACACTAAAATTCTCACCATGACATTTTACTGTTGGTATGGGTTCATCATTACTAATACAATACTCCCTTAGAAGTCTACGAACATCAAGTTCCTAAAACCAAGCCTTGAAATTGAGAGAAAAGCTTATAAAAGTTATAAAATACTTGTATTTCATTTTCTCTTAGTATTACCTGCGGTGCTGCATCTGTTTCTTTTAGAACATGCGGAGCCGGTTGCATTTTTTCTTCATTTAAGGTGTGGTTCCCTGTAAAAGGTAAAGTGAAGGTGGATGTAAATTTTGGAAGCCCAACTGGTTGAATATGGAAGCTTCTAGAAGCAATTATTTCGTGGAATGTTCACTCCTTTCATGTACATTCATCCCTCCATTAAAGGATCCTACCCCTTGGTATGTGGAATTTAATCCCTTGAAAGAGGATTCTATCCCCTCTTATTTGGAGCTTCAACCTCTTCTCTTTTGCTATAAATTGAGGCCATAGTTCAGCCTCAAGGGGAGTTAGGCTTTGAGATTTTTTTTTGAGGAGAATTGCTAGAGAAACTCAGACTCTCTTAACTAATTATCATATGGGAATGATTATAGACTCATGTGAATGTTAGTCGAGAGAGTGAAAAGGCTTGTCAAAGTAAAGGAAACACTTGTTCCGGACCCCGGAAGGACCTATACGACATCAAGGCGAACACAGTTGTAAGGCTCCTTTTTTCATCAAAGATAATACAAATGGATCCTGTTTTCTCAATGATTTGTTTATTTAAATGGATTATTTCTTGAATTCCTTGATCATCAAGATAGATTTATGGTTTATGAATTAGTCTATATTATGTAGGTGCTTCTGATTCTTTCATGTTTTTTATTGCAGATCCCGAAAGGAGACGTATTCAAAGCGATAGGAAAGAAGACTACAATTAGCATTGGACTATAGGTAAGTCATAAATCCTTCATTAGAGATAATTCTAGTTCAAATATAATCTAGATAAAGTAGTTTACATTTGTCTATTTGTTTCTAGTTATCGTAGGATACTAGGGAGATATGTCTTGTCCACAAGAACGATTTATCCATCCAACAAAATGGCGACTCTGCTGGGGAATGGATCTTGAAATTTGTTTTCTTTTATTTTTTGATGTGTGCAATTATTTTCTTGATTTTGAATGATTGATACTGGCTTGGGTAATTTATTCCTATAGAATTCCTGAAAAGTGGTTTAGAATTTTTTGTTTTTCTTTAATTTTTCTGGTCTCCGCACTTTGTCTTTAGGCACAGTGTGGTCATCTCCACTGTTTTTCTATATACATTGTGCGGCACCGCACCTGTGTACACTAAAACCTGTGGACCCTAAGAAAATTTTTGAAAAACTTAAAATTCTCTTTTCCAGGATCAACTTGCAAGATTCTCAGTATATACCCAGACTTGTATTTTTGTCAGAAAGCTTTGTGTGAGAGTTTCTTCCAGTTTTTTTAAGTTTTGAATGATTTTCTACAAGATCTTCATGCTATAAGTGATTTTTGCTTTGCTTTTGTGTCACTCAAAGATGATAAACCTCTGTATACCTTAGATCACTGGTATTTCATTGTTTTCTTGCTGAGTCTTTGAATTCATAGCAGAAATTGCTTTATGAGAATTAGATCCCATTTTCTCATTTGCAAATCTTTAATAACTTTTTCATTAAGTTTTGAATTTCACTTAAAAACCATAATTGGATGTTTTTGAGTTTTTGCTGATTTCAAAAAAGGATTTCTTAGTTAGATGACAAACTAAGAAAAATGTCCTCAAAATATTTAAAGTTTCGATTTCATATTTAATTTTTAGAATTTTTCGATCTCAAATTAGTGTTTTTAGTTTTGAGTGTTATTTCTAGAATTTGTAGTTTTCTTTTGGAGAATGTTTCATTGTTTTTTTAATCTTGAATAAACGGATTTCGTTTTGAGCAATTGATCATTCTGAGTTCTCATAAGATAAGATTTCTTTTCATATGTTCTTGTTTTGAAGGAAAGAATTGTTTTAAAAGATTGCATTTCTCAACTCTTTCTTTTAGATAGAATTCATCGAAAGGAAATGAATTTTTTCTCATAATAGATGCATTTTTAGTGTGCTTTGAGTCAGGTCACTACATATCATCAAAGTTTCACTTTCGTACCTATTGTCCTAAGAAACAGCCTATTAAAAGCAACGCTTAAATTAAAATCAGTCTAGCAATTTTTATATTTATAGGACTCTTTTCACCAATATAGCTTAGGTTAGTGTCTTGGAGTAGGGAGTAATTAACTCTCCAAGACAATTAAAACAAACAAGTAGTTGATCTTCGGTAGGAAAAATAGATTAGTATCTTGTATGATCTAGGAAGCTCCTCCTAAAGGAGTCAAGCACGATATCATATCTAAACCAGTGAGGTGATCAATTCCATCTCATTGGGAATGATAGAAGATGTGTACGTATTAACAACGGTAAACCTCGGATTGACCATTGTCGAGGAGCCTAGGGTCACTTGTCGGTATACCTTGGATTATGTCAAGGAGCCTTCAAGGGGATTGAGCTTTGTTACTCTGACCTTGCACATATATCGGATCGTAGACTATTCCCCCAATTACATTTGTTCCTGTTGGTGACCTTAGTGGCCATAAACTTTAAGATTTTTTCCTAAGGTGACAGTGGAGGAAATATCTCACTGTACCTGGAGAAGACATCGAATAAACTCACTTGGACTCTTCAGAGGGTTATCTTCACTCGAGATGGTTTAAGTGGAGAAACTTGCACAAATCTGTTTCATTAAGCAGGTTGTCAGGGTAACTGTTCCAACCACCATTTCTACATTAAAATACTATGATGTTGGATTTCATCACCAACTACTATTTTTAATGTGGGAATCTATTGTTTTTTTGTGGTTTGATCTCCTAGATTGTATAAGCATTTGATCATTTGATTGTCTCTTTAGTGACTTTAGGTATTTTGATTGAAATTTTCTTTGATTGCGTGTGATTAATAATTTTTAATCGTGGCTTAATTACCATGAAAATCGTGTAGACTTCAGGGGAAACCCCCTGAGTATACACCAAGCCAACTTGAAGGAATGAAAGTTATGGTACCACATAATACCAGTAGAATTAGATCAACGCAACCAAGAGAATCATCCATAATTACTGATCCTGATTATAATGAAATAAATCAATCAGAAACAGTAGAATATATTCAAGAGCCAATTTCAATTTCCGAAGTCCCTGACATTGCTTCTGTAACTAGTGAATTAGCTGAAGAACCTAAAATTTCTGAGCCAGAAACTGAACCTACTGTGTTAGAATAATCTTTAGGATTTTTTAATATGACTTCTAGTGATCTTGATTCACCTAGAGTAAGACATCGCATTACCGAAAACCTTCCTTCTGATATCATATGTATTGAAGAACTTGTTGGTCCAGACGAAGACGTAGTTCTTCCCGAAACCCAAGAAACTTTAAATATTAGAGAGCGTGAATCAATATTATATAGTCCTTTTAAAACTGACACTTGGTATTTATCATTGACAAAATAATTACAAAACAAAGGTCTTACTTATTCACCACCCTGAATTCCATTTTACCCTACACCGCGAGGTTATCGACCTTCATTAGCTATGTCGAGTGAGTCATCCATGTTTTTTGAATCTCCAGAATTTTTTTTATATGCTGGTTCGTTTATTCCTCCGAGATACCAGTCACTCTCTGGTACCTTCTCAGGAGCAAATCCTCAACCAATTGAACAAGTGTTATCATCTTGTAAAAATGGAACAAACACTGGCACATTGAACACAGAAATTTTTTTTATGATGTCTGGCAATATTCCAAATCCTCAACCTTAAGCAAGTCAGTTACCACCTGGGGGGCTACCTCAAGGTAGTCAATTACCACCCAGACGGCAACCTCACGGTAATTTTTTACCACTTGGAGGTCAAACTGTAGGAAAATATTTTCTACCTGGGGAGCAACCTCAACGACAATACATACCTCAAGGTCAATATCAACCGCAAGGATAATACATACCTCAAGGTCAATATCAACCCCAAGGACAGTACATACCTCAAGGTCAATATCAACCCTAGATTCCGTACATGCCTCAGTGTCAATATCAACCTTAGTACCCAGCTCAAGGTTTTCAACCTCCTTCAGGTCAACCATTATTACAAGGAGCTATAAATTTGCCAATTAATTATAAAACTTACGTTCAACCTGGTTATTTTCCTTCATATGCACAACCTTCTATGGGTTCATATTCCGGAATTAATATGGTGTGGGATCCATCTCAAATTCAATAGACTTTAAAACCCAATGTGCAATTACCTAATCAACCTAGACAACCCATAGGTTCTGGTCCAACCCAGCAACCTTTCCAGCCTACCATTCAAGTCTCTGGACCCGGTTCTGTTCAGCAACTTGGGCCTAGTACACTTAGAACTTTGCCTAAAACTTTTGTTGTTGCTGCAACTTCTATTCAACCTACCACACCTATTTCTGGAGTATCTGCAACTCCTATTTCTACTACCCCTGTATCAGTACAAATTCCTCAAGCATCTGTGCCATAGTCAGGACCTACAATTCAGACTATGGCCCAGATGCCTACAGGACAATCTGGTACAAGTACACTTCTCACTATTCAACCATAATTTACTTAGAAACCATACTAGGGGAAGTATCAACCGTATCCTACACAAAATCCAACATAAAAGTATCAGTCGTATCCTGGGTATCCTTATCAAGTACCTCAACAACCCCAGTATGGTCGGGTTAATATTGGTTATCCAGGAGGTTTCACAATTCCCAATGCAAATCCAATTCCAGGATATCCTGGATATCCTCCTCCTAGAACTAGTTTGATCACGCAAGTTTATCAAGACCGTAGCTGTCGGTTACCATTTATAGCAACTTCAGATTTACCTAATCTATTACGCCTTACGAATGATCTGATATTTTATCTTCCGTATTGGCCGCTGATGCCTAATACGTTTCCCAGTGATATTCCAAAGTTTGAAGGTAAGTTAGGGGAAGATCCATCTAATCATGTTATGACTTATCACCTCTGGTGTGCATCCAATTCACTAATCGATGATTCGATTGGATTATGTTTTTTTCAGAGAACTTTAATTGGTCTAGCTTCCAAATGGTACATTGAGTTACCATGAGGATCATTTAATAATTTTAATGCACTAGCTACTACTTTCTTAACCCATTTTTAGTTACTTTCCAGATATGACAATGGTACGGAATTGTTGACCTCATTAAAAAAATCTACATCTACATACATATTTGATCACATTCATGAATGGCGACGTAGGAGACATTTAGTGAAAGTCTTTATTCCGGATCAAATTTTGACTGAATGGTTTATCAAATCATTATTGCCCAAAATCAGTCAACATGTGGCCAAAGGAGGCATTGTTAAAGAAGAGAAAGTCATTGCTCAAGCTTAGTACCTTGACCTTGTATATACACAATCAGGTACTCTGTATGAAAAAAGCCTCGATTTACCAAGACCTGGTCAATTAACTACAACTCCTTCAGGCTCTCATGTCGCTGATGGTGTGACTAGTTCTGTTAACACTGGCAAGGGTAAGAAGAAATATTCCAAGATGACTTCTCCTATTATAAATTTACCCAATTCACCCAAAGGAGATTCTTCCATTGAAAATTCCACCGATATTCATGTTGTAGAATCATCTACAGCCAAACCTAAAACTGGTGGTAAGAAGAAAGGTAAGAATAAAAACAAAAAAACATATTCAAAAGATAAAACCGATAAAACTAAACCAATGGACGATAAACGAAAACCTCGTTATCCTTATCTTATCTGTGATGAGGATCATTTTAATAAAGAGTGCCTGCATAGAGCCAAGTTATCGAAATTCGTTAAGGGTTCGTCCACACCTGCTGTCTTGAAGGATCCCTTTCCTACTCAAGATAGTAATATGATTGGATCTTCCTCAAATATGCTAGAAGATATCTTGATGGTTGTGACGCGATTGCAAGATTATGGTAGTAAAAATCCTGTTGGTGGTAAAGAAGTAGAAAATTATAATTCTGCATCAACTACATCTCCCTTAGTTTCTAATTCGCTACAGATCGAGAAACCGAATCTTGAATTAGGAATAAAACCACCTGCTAAAGGTTTACTTCGTAAATCAACTTTCAATCCACATGCGAGCGCTGCTCAAAAGTACAATATTGTTGAATACTTGGAAATTTCCCCTTCAGAAATGTCGGGTTTGGAAGTGCTGTAATCATGTCTAGCCCAAAGAAAATTACTATTGTCAACTATAGGAGCCGTAGACATTCAGGATTTGAACCTAATGATCATCGATTTAGAGAATTTTACACCCCGCCTACCCCATCGAATGGTTTTTCAGATTCCAGTAATAGTAAAAAATAAATTTTGCTTTCGTACTTTTGTTGATGAAGGGGCTTCTACGTGTATCATGTCGTGAAAATGTTGGAAATAACTTCGTTCTCTAACAATTAACCAATCACCGACTATCCTCAACGCTTTTGATGGAAGAGGTTTCCATCCGTATGGTATTTTACAGGATCTACCAATATAGGTCGAAGGAAAAACCGTTAATCTAGATGTGGAAGTGGTTGATGCCCCTATGTATTACAACCTTCTCCTGGGTCACAGTTGGTCTGATGCCATGACTGCTGTTGTATCATCGGTATTTCATCTCATCATGTTTCCTCATAAAGGAAAGATCATTAAAATAGATCATCTCTCATATTATTCATCTGACCCAGCCACTACTGATATCATCCAACATGTCGGGAAATTGACTATCCCTTATAAAGATGTTGGAGTAGGTTTAATTAAAGATTTTTCTTTACTGGGAACTTTTTCCCTACCTACTCCCAACGTACCACCTCCTATTGCTAATATCAATAAGATTGCATCAAGTACTATTTCCTTTGATGATCCTTGGATAGTACCTTCAGATTTAGAACTGGATTCTTTTGATGGCGTGATGCCTTTGAGTCCTTTTGAATTAGCATATCAGGCAGTACAGTAATTTTCTGATACTCCTTCAACTAAACCTGATCTAGTGAATGTGATCAATGAGGAATCACTTTCGATATCAAGCTCAGCTCCGCCATCAATTCCGGATCCTGTTCAGCAAGTATTCAATACTGATGAGCACATTTGTGAATTTTTGTCTATAGAAGAATTACCATGGGAAGATCTACATCATCGATCTTCATTTTTACCTTATCTCGATCATTTTGAAATTGATTTTTCCTCCATTTTTACTACTGATTATGTCAATAAACCTCGGAATCCTCTCACGAATTCCAATTCTAAATTGAACTTAGCAAACATCTCTATGATAGTTCCTATTGACATCTCAGTGAAACCATGAATTGTTGAAAACATTCATATAGGTGCTTCTTCTACGCCAAATGAACTCCAAGCATATAAAGCCCTATTTCAAGAATTCTATGACATTTTTGCCTGGTCATATGAAGAAATTCCAGGAATCGATCCATCAATTGTTGTTCATGAAATTAAAACATACCCGGATGCTAAACCTGTCTAACAAATATTATGTCAGATACATCCACGAAAATTTGCTGCTATTAAAACAAAAGTTGAGAAATTACTTCATGCAGGTTTTATTTATCCCATTCCTTTAACGGATTGGGTATCTAATATTGTTCCTGTTAATAAAAAACAAGGGACGATACGAGTATGTATCGACTATAGGGATATAAATTGAGCTTGTCCAAAATACAATTATCCAAGCCCTTATATCGATCAAGTTATGGATGATTGTGCCAGAAGCGAAATTTTTTCGTTTATGGATGGATTTTCGAGCCACAATCAAATCAAAATACTCCCTGCTGATCAACCTGAAACAATTTTCATTTGTCAGTGGGGGAATTTTTCTTATTGCAAATTACCTTTTGGACTTAAGAACGCTAGTGC
Organism: Pinus albicaulis; assembly: GCA_034641835.2. Classification (NCBI taxonomy): domain Eukaryota; kingdom Viridiplantae; phylum Streptophyta; class Pinopsida; order Pinales; family Pinaceae; genus Pinus; species Pinus albicaulis. The sequence goes on from CM076576.1 coordinate 112,002,026, forward strand.
AACTTTTCAAAGGGCAATTTCTTATGCATTTCATGACATTAAACACATTCTGCAACCCTATCTCGATGATTTACCTACTCATTCATCATGTAGAGCAGATCGTCTTACTCATCTATGGGCTATCTTTATGATATGTAGGTATTATAAGATTCGCTTGAATCCTCACAAATGTGTCTTTTGTGTTGAATTTGGACGATTTTTGGGATTTTTTGTCTCAAATGAAGGCATTTGTGTTGACCCATCGAAGGTTGAGGCTATCATCAATTTACCTCCTCCTTCTACTCTTCGCCAACTCCAAAGTTTGCAAGGGAAAGTGAATTTTTTACGTCGATTCATTCCTAGCTATGTTGAGTTAACCAAAGGTTTTACCAGGTTTTTAAAGAAGAATATTCCTTTCTTTTAGGAGAATATTGCTGATGGATCTTTTGATTCTCTTAAACACATGTTGACCCATGCACCATTATTGCATCCTAACAATTACAACCACGATTACTTTTTATACTTAGTAGCCTCCAATTCTACGATTGGCATGGTCTTAGTTCAGGAAGATGAATTCCACAATGAGCATGTGATTTATTATCTCAATCACAATCTTCATCCGACCGAAATCATGTACTCACATGTGGAGAAATTGGCCTTGGTAGCCGTTCAAGCTGTCCAATGATTTCGTCGTTACATACCGTTATGCAAAACAACAATGATTTATGATTGTAATGCTATGATGTATATTTTGACCAAGCAACTGCTAGGGGGAAAATACTCCGAATGGATTGTTATCCTACAGGAGTTTTATTTGGAATTTGGACAATCCAAATCAAATAAATCATTGGTATTCGCTGAACTTATGTGTGACTTCCCAAGTACAGACACAAAAACTGTGGCAAAAAATCCGATCGTAGATGGATCTTTGTTTCTTATCAGTACCATTGATCCTTGGTATGGAGATATCATCATTTATCTCCAAACCCAAAATTTTTGGCCCAAAATTTCACGGTCACGGTGAAGAAAAATTCGTTTCCAGTCTTAGCAATATCATATTGTTGGTGACACACTATATCGTAATGGTGCGGACTATGTTTTTCGACGTTGTCTAGCTCTTGATGAAGCTGAAAAGGTTTAAATGAATTTCACTCTACAGCATGTGGCGGTCATATGTCTGGATATGCCACAGCCCAAAAGATATTGCGCACTGGCTATTTTTGGCCGTCCTTATTTAAATATTGTATTTTTGCTATCTGAAAATTCCACAACTGTCAAATCTTTGATCATAAGGTGCATGCAGCACCGGCTCCTCTTCACCCTATAATTTTTGTCGGTCCTTTTGAAAAATGGGGCATTGAATTCATTACATGTAAACCTCACTCGGTCAAGGGGCATGGGTATATTATTCTCGAAGTAGATTATTTTACCAAATGGGTTGAGGCGATGCCTACATTTGCGGTAGATGGAAAAACTACAACTACTTTCATGTTCAATCATGTGATTTCTCATTTCGGTGTACCCCAAGCGATAATTATTGACCATGGGAGTCATTTTCGAAACATCATGATGACCGAATCGACTGATCAACTAGGCCTGCACCATGACAGTTCTACAGCATATTATCTGCAGAATAATGGTTTGGTTGAAGTTATCAATAAATTTTTAGTCGCCATGATCAAACGAATCATCAGAATTCATAAATTGAATTGGTACACCACGCTTTTTTGAGCACTTTCGGCATATCAAACCTCAGCAAAAACATCAATAGGTTTTACCCCTTTGCAATTGGTTTACGATTTAAAAGCGGTATTAAAGATTGAATGTAAGATACCATCACTCTAAAAATCCATAGAGTTACTACCAACCACTTCTGAGGAGGAGAAACACTTTTTATACTTAGCTCAGTTAGATGAGAATCGACACTGTTAGTATGAATCCTTTGTCGAAGTGTATGAAAAAATACCACTTTAGCTACGCATAACCAATAGCCCTAACATCAAATATGGCTGCTAATATCTTCATATCTGTAGTTAGTTGATCAAGACAAGAGCTGCAAAAGCCAGATCTATGCATAGAAAGACATTAAGCAGTAAAAAGAAGGGTTTGCTCCATATATCCAATATACAAGACAAGAACAATTTTTGAAATAATTTTTGTATTAAGGGCACCTGGGAGGAAAACAAGAAGATGTTTCCAATTCTCCTCAATGGGATGGGTTCTTGGAAGTCCTCGGCACTTCAGATCTAGAATCTCTCTCTATTGTTGGTGTAGAAAACCCAGACAAAGATAGAACTCAAAGGGAGCTCACACAGCAAATAACGTAGAAAAATGTGACCAAGTGTATAGATCCGGAGTGACCTAATAGGCAACAAAAGGTGAAGAATGGTAGGAAAAACCCTCCTATTTATAACAAAATATTGGGTCATTCTAGATCTTGGTGCATGATTAAAATAACGTTAACCAAATCTAGATCCACCTTTTATGGAATATTTTATTATATTTGTTGGAGGAAAAAGGTATTTGACTTGGGTCAAATCCCTTTATTTGTAAATAATAAATAAATAAATGATTTATTTATCATTTTAAGGAAGTGGTTGAATGATAATCAAATAAATAATGATTTATTTAATTATTTGTGGGTGATTTAGTCATATTTAACAAGGAATATTATTTAAATAAGATTTAAATAATTATTCCTAGAAAATAATAAGATAAATAGAGATTTATCTAATTAATTTCTTTGTTTTGGGTTAGACATGATGAGGAATAATAATTAAATTATTGTTTAATTAATTATTCCATGAGTAAAATCAAACAAATATAGATTTGTTTAATATTTCCTTTTGGGGTTTCCTATTTAGACCATAAACAACCTAATAAATGTGGTTTATTAAGTTATTTGACATAGTGAGAGCAATTTTACTTAGGGTAAAATTGGTCTTACATGGTGTACTTGGGTCCATCTAATGATAGTAGGTTAGATGACCAAAAAATGGTGTAACAGATTGCCCCCCAGCGTGCAAGTGTTAGGAGAAAATCATATGACCGAAGTACGTTGTAAGAACTCAATCACCAGACATCAAAAGGGAAGTCAGAGAGAGAAATGTAAGGTAGACTAATGTGCTGAAGAACTAGACCCTAAGGAGACGAGACTTACAGGTGCAACAAGTCTCTTTTTATGAGAGGGTACCTGTGCTAAAGGTGGCGGGGGAGGCATACCTATGCCCGCCGAGACAAAGTAAAAAAGAATAGTGTGTCCAGTAAACAAGGGACCGAACCATAAAGTACAACTGGCATAAACATGAGCTAGATAAGAATACAAGGAGGAATCCCACATACATGTTGTGCCTGGGATAACAACCAGGACTTATACAATAATATTCGAGTACATGAGATACAAGTACAACCCAAATGCCCCCTATAAGCGGGGAAGGGCTCACAAAATCTGACTGATACATGCAAATCAAAGAGGCGCTGCAAGCGGCTAAGGCCGACATCATCAAATATATGGAGCTGCATCGAAGGCTGCAATGAAGAGGTCATCCGGGCATGTGGGGGGCTACCTGCAGGACCACCCCCTCATGAGGGCTGAGACATCTCACACACACCCGGGAATCACCAAGAGCTGTTGCTGCATCACTGAACCATCAAGTATACGGATCTCGATCATGCTGAAAGGAGCTCGAGTGGAGAAACAATCAAGTCAAAGGGGAATGATAGATCCCTTTGCACTATCAGAAACCTTAGGAACAAAGTGGAAGAACTGGAACCAAGGTACGACCCTCTGAACATCTTACGGAATGGAGGAGCGGTATGAAACGAGAAGGGAGTGCGCCATAGGTGAGGCAATGAGAGATCTTCAACTAAGGCATGAGAGAAAATAGTAGAGCGATGAACAGACTAATACCAATGATGATCATGGAATGGAGGGGATTGAGTAGCGAATGGACGACTTCCCTTGTTAGAGCATAAAGGGCATGAATGATATGGCAGCGACTGACACAATATCATAAGGGATAGGGGACAGTGGGACTGAAGGCCATAATGTGCGACATAAGAGAGAGACCAAGCAATGAAGGATGGAGGACTATAGCGGGGTACAAAGGGACTCGGGATAGACTCCATGAATGCGACGATGACTCAACTTGGATGCTCTAAACAAGGGCGACTCGATGGTGCTGCCACACAGTAAAGGTCCAATGGGGGACCATGAAAACATGAGTACAAGATGGGAACTCACGACGAACATCAACACGAGCCTGGATAAGTATGGAGGCCAAATGGTGCCCCTAGTATGAGTGTTGCAAGTGAAGAAATTCGATTTTGAGGAGGGTTATGGTTGAGGGGCATAGGTGCCCCCAAGCATGGTGTGGTCATGCCAAAATTTATTTAGAAAAAGGGGAATCTAAACACATTTTAATGATGTGGTGTGCCATTTGTTTTCGTTATGGTTATGTAGTTTGAGAAAGGAAATGGAGGATTACCAATCTCTTTTAGTACTGCATATATGAAGCAAATGGACTTTAAGTTTTCGGGTTGGCATACCTGGTGTCACTATCCCAGAGAGAGGATTTGGAGATAATGAACTGATGCTCGCCTAGAAAACCCATAGTTTGGTCAAAAACAATGTCTAAGAGATTGGGTTGCTGATGGAAGATGAGGGAACGATAAGGGGTATCATCCCTAGAGTGATCTGAAGTGATATGGGACTTTAGAGGTTCTTCTAAATGTGGAAGAATAATTGTACTAAAGTCAAAATGACTAGATACACTAGGAGAGTTGTGGAGAATTGCTTCTCTTGGTCTCTCAAATGTGGGTGCCCCCTTACCCAAACATTGGGTTTCAATGTAATGGCCATAAGGTGTATGTGGTGTGAACGCATGGATTCGATGTAAGGGGGAATAGATAAAGTCAGGGGTGGGGATTTTTTCCATAATGTCGTCATCATGATAGAAGATGGGGTGACTGGTGGAAGAAAGACCACCTGACGTGGCGAAGAGACCTGAATCATCATCATGAGAAGATAGGTTCACATGCATATCATCACAAGGGGTGACAGAAGAGTAAGTAGATAAAGGATCTACCGATGTTGAGCCCAAGGTGATCGCTGAAGTAAGGTCAAGCGAAACAACAGGGGAGGGTTCAGAGGGAATGTTCCCCGAGGGTCTCATGGATGATGATAGGTAGAAAATGCTGGACGAAGGCTCCGTCATATCGACATCAGGAGGGGAGATATCAATGGGAGCAGTCATGTCTGGTAGTTTTTCCAAAGCAAAATGCACAAATATGGGAGAGGTGGACTCATTGCGCTTGGCCTTGAATTGGCGGACTGCGGATAGAGAGGTGCAGAAGTCAGCGAGGCGGGGACAAAGGTGGGTGTAATGGCCATGGAGGTCACACAAAGCATAGGGGTGGTTGGTGTGAATAGTCTCGGGGTTCGTGGCCATGGTCGCGAAAGGAACAGAGGCTTCCAGGACCGGGGACTCAGGGAACGCGACATTAACCATGGGCTTCAGATGAAGCAATTCAGGACAGGTATGGGTGGCATGACCAAAAATATCACACAAAGCACACTGGATGGTATGCTTTGGAGGTCGAGGAGGGGTAGGGTTTGTCGGGGCAGCCTTGTCCTTTGATGCCCCCTTGCGAGCTTTGCCCTTCTTACCTGAAGCGGTCGCAATAGGAGGTGGTTCCTGTTGAGGTGACTGAGGCACTGTTGCGGCGGGAGAAGTCCTGGGGACCAGTTCAACTGGGGTCAAAGCAATATAAGGTTTGGGTTGACCAGGAAAGGTTGAGGCTGCAAGATCAAGGTACCAGATGGGAATCCCAAGGGTCATGTTAGGAAGAGAGAGGGTGGCCATGACGGGGACCGAATAGACTCCGGGAGGGGGAGCCAGGAAAGGTATCTAACCAGCGGGGTAATGAACAGGAGGGATGGCTCCGAGATGGTTAAGGCCTGGGGGAACCGATCCAGGGGGATAAAGGGGTTCAGGGATACTAGCTGTAGGAGAAGGGCCAAAAGGAGGAGGTCTAGCTGGCGGAGATGAAGGGCTAAGAGCGGGTTGCGGTGGGCGAGGTTGCGACTGAGGTTGCTGACTAACCGAGGCAGGTCGCTTAAGGGCATCCCGAGAAGATTGCATCATGCAAACATACAATAAGCTGGGATCAGAGATAGGAGGAGGAGGGAGACCAGGAAAAGTTCTAAGAAAAGAGGAGTCTTTATAGACGCCGGGAGAGACACTGGTCAAGGAATCGATGGTTTGCTTATTGGCTACAGAAGAGATGGTCGTCTCAGGGGAGGTCTGAGACTTTGGCTCATGATAAGTCAACTGGTCGATGGTGACTATCTTTACATTGTGAGGAAAAGACATCTTGCGAAAAACCATGGATGGGACAGCAGACATGGCATAGGTGTCACTTCACCCCAATAGAATGTTGTAGTCTAGAGGGGCGTCGATGACTTCAACATCGACGCAAAAAGTCTTACCAGAAAGGGTGATAGGAAAATTACGAAAAAGGCCAATGGGCTGGGAGGCGTGGCTGTCCCATGCTCGAAGGGTGAGCGTGGAAGGGGCCAAGTCGGGATATCTGAGTTGCTTCCAAACCGAAGCGGACATCACATAGGTGGATGCCCCCTCATCAATTATACACCAAGAAATTTTGGCATTCCAGATTTTGACTGGGATTTGGAAGGCGACGGAAGTAGGAAGAGGAGGATGTTATGATTGATGGGCGTCGAAAAAAATTCATTTGGTCATCCGCAGGATCTATAGCGCCCACGGCAGATAGCAGAGCCTTATTTTGGGAAGGGCACGACTGGAGGAGTTCCAGTGTGGAAATGGAAGTAGGAGATTGCGCCAAATCATCTACTATGCTATAAGAATGAGCAGCTCGACCAGAAGTAGCATTTTGATGTAATGGTCCCTTAGGAATCTTGGTATGAACCTCAACTTTGGGTTGAGGGATATGTAAGGGGCCAGTGGATGTCGAAAGAGGCTCTGTAGAACCGGAAAAAGGGAACTCGAGGGAAGACTGAGCAGGAGGCTTGGGGTACTGGCGAGACCGAGTTTGAAGGTGAAGGTCGACGGTTGGGGATGGATCAAAGTTCATCATGAGGATCTGGTAATCGGAGGAACCAGAAGGGGAAGGTTGAGTGGCGACCTGTTCATCAGGTGGTTGGGCAACCACGAATCCTTGCTAAGGAAAAGGATCAGTAAACATAGCTGGTTGAGTAGTGGCCACATTAGGGGGAGCATGAGGGGAGGCATTTTGTCCTCTCAATGTGGCTTGAGACTCCCACATCTGCCGCATCTGTGGTAAGAGGGGACAATCGTGGGTGTAATGACCATAAACACCACAACACGAACAAGGCTTATTTGTGCGAAGAGGCTTGTCCAGCTTGGGCTGAGTGCCCTGTTGCTGGTTAGCAGTGTTAGGGTCAATACCTTGAGGATTGGGTCCACGAGTACCAGGGGCAGATTGGTTTGGATTGCCTCTCCACCTTCTTTGAGAAGAAGGGGGATTAGTCGCGCCCTGCTGTGCAAATACTTGCCCTGGAGGGGGCTGTAGGTGCTGTTGCGGGTTTGGAGGAGGCAAGGGAGATGGAAGCGCATATGCTGGAGGAGCTGGCGCACCAGGCTGCGGATAAAGGTAATGGTTAGGTTGGGAAAAATTGAGGTAAGCAGGAGGTTGGGCAAAAGGATGAGGCATGCCGTATCCTTGATAAATGCTACCTGGAGGGGGAAAAGTGCTAGAGGTGCTGGCCCCTTCTTGAGGGAGACCATAGCCCATAGGAGGTTGCGCATATGGATGAGAAAGGGCTCCAACGATACCGTCAGCGGAACGAGATGCCCCCGGGGCGTTAGCACCTCTGGGTCTGGGGAGGTTAGGAAGGACGGTATAAACATAACCAGACTGAGCATAGATCAGGTCATATTTTAAGGCTATTTGGAGGGCGGCTTCTTTAGTTTGAGGGAAATGGGAGGCGACATCTTTGCCAATGGGAGCTAAGAGAGTGTGAAGGAACCAGTCCATATAAACTTGATCTTTGAAGGGGGGAGCTTGACATAAGATGCGTCTTCGTCGCCATTCCTGGACATGAGTGGAAAGGCGGGCCGAAGAGGTTTGCTTGAAAGAGGTCAAAAGCTCCGTACCAGTATCGTATCGGAGAGGGAGCTAGAAATAAGATAAAAAGGCTTAGGTAATGGTCGCAAAGGTGGTATGGGAAGAGGTGGCTTGGTCAACATACCATTTATAAGCTTCGCCGGTAAGCGTATGTTGGAACAACTGAAGAAGGATGGAATCATCGGTAATGGAATTGGAGGAACACCACATGTGGAAAGATAGGACGTGATTGGTTGGATCTTCTCCAGCAAGGCCTTCGAACTTAGGGATTTTGGAGGGGAGCTTGGTTGGCATAGCAGACCAACCAACATTGTGGCGGATAGGGTCATTGATCAACTGATTGAAATCGGGGAGGCTGAGGCCTGCGATGTACGGTAGCAAGGGTGCGGCCGAGGTAGTTCCTGTGGCGGTTCCACTAGTAGTAGTTCCACGCCAAGACGGGGCTCTCTCATAATTAAAGCACGGACGATGGGGAGTGAAAGTGACGGAGAGATGCAATAAAGGAGAACCCAATGAATCAGAAGAGGAGTCGGAATGTGGACTCGGAGGAGGACTGGCTCGGCGGCGGCGAGACGGAGCAGGTCGACCGACCGGAAACTGAGGGTGAATGCCAAGAAGTCTCCGGGAGGCGCGCCTTGGGGGCACAATGATGACAACACAAACACGGCACGAGGGGAAGAAGAACGACCGACAAAGGCAGGGAGGTGTAGAATCAAGTGATTACAATGTCGAAACAATGGCAATAAGGTGCAGTGTCAATTGATTTTAAAGTCTTTGCCTGGCGGTGTAAACCAGGCTCTTCTTCGCTTAGGGTGAGTGTGTAGTAGTTATTTTAGACCACACTGACCTTTTAGTTTTGAGAGAAAAGGAAAAAGTGCTAATATTTGAAAATAATCTTAAAGCATTCTCGTCAAGTATGGAAAATCATGACCACTATTGCACTCCAGTTCAGCACGGCGAGGTCTCTACAAAAAACAAAAACTAGTCAAAAAACACGCTAAAAAAGAGAGCCCGATATCTCGGGTCGACGGGGACGCGAGAGGATGTGAAACCCAGGAGTGAGATTGAGATCACGACCGGGCGGGCAAGGTGGTGCCGGAAAAAGATAAACAAAAAGCGAGAAGGGGCAAGGAGGAGGCCTAGGTGGATGAAGCAAATATTCGGGAGGTGATAAGAGAAGACACGAAAAAGGAGGTATCGGATGGAAAAGAGGGGATAAACTGGAAAAAACGGACACCGACGGATAAAAATACACACAAGAGTGGGTGCGAAGCCCTAGGGGGCTATGTTCCCACTTAGATGAACAAAAAATATCAGAAACAGGTCGAAATGGGCTGAGACAGAGGATGGAAAACCCTGACAGAAGCTTCAGAAAAACCCAGAAAAATTGCAGAAAAATAGCAAAAAAATTGGCAGGTCGCAGGTTTTGACCTGTTTTCTATACAGGTCGTAGAAAATGGGCTGAAAAGTGCGACCTGGAATTCCAGGTCCTAGTTTATGGGCTGAAAAGTGCAACCTGAAGCTCCGGGTGTCCCGGCGATAGATTTCCGGAAAAGTTGTCGTCTCAGTTGCGGCTGATGTCTGTCACCTGCGCAATAGGGCCAGAAACACGCGGAAGTTAGAAATTTTAATGTTTTAAGGTTTTATAGGGGAAAAAAACCATAAAAATAGGAAAAACAAAAAGCTGAAAAGAAACCCTAGGGTTTGAAGTAGCTGGATATGCAGGAATATGAAAAACAACAGCAGTCGTAATTGAAAACCCTTGTGGAGTCGCCACTTGTTAGTATGAATCCTTTGTCCAAGTGTACGAAAAAATACCACTTTAGCTACGCATAACTAATAGCCCTAACATCAAATATGGCTGCCAATATCTTCAGATCTGCAGTTAGTTGATCAAGACAAGAGCTGCAAAAACCAGATCCTATACATAGGAGACATTAGCAATAAAGAAGGGTTTGTCCCATATATCCAGTAAACAGAAGACAAGAACATTTTTTAAAAAATTGTATTAAGGAACACACAGGAGAGAGAAAACAAGAAAGATGTACCAGTCTCCTCGATAGGATGGGTTCTTGGAAATTATAGGCCTTAAGATCCTAAATATCTCTCTTTCTTGTTGTTCTTAGAAGCAGACAAAAGATAGAACTCGAGGGCTCACACAGCAAATAATGTAGAATGTGACAGTGTATGAGTCAAGTGATATAATAGGCAACAAAGGTGAAGAATAGCAGATAGTGAAGATGCTTCTCCTATTTATAACAAAATATTGGGTCATTCTAGATCTTGGTGGATGATTAAAATAACGTTAACCAAATCTAGATCCACCTTTTATGGAATATTTTATTATATTTGTTGGAGGGAAAAGGTATTTGACTTGGGTCAAATCCCTTTATTTGTAAATAATAAATAAATAAATGATTTATTTATCATTTTAAGGAAGTGGTTGAATGATAATCAAATAAATAATGATTTATCTAATTATTTTTGGGTGATTTAGTCATATTTAACAAGGAATATTATTTAAATAAGATTTAAATAATTATTCCTAGAAAATAATAAGATAAATAGAGATTTATCTAATTAATTTTTTTTGTTTTGGGTTAAACATGATGAGGAATAATAATTAAATTATTGTTTAATTAATTATTCCATGAGGAAAATCAAACAAATATAGATTTTTTTAATATTTCCTTTTGGGGTTTCCTGTTTAGACCATAAACAACCTAATAAATGTGGTTTAATAAGTTATTTGACATAGTGAGAGCAATTTTACTTAGGGTAAAATTGGTCTTACATGGTGTACTTGGGTCCATCTAATGATAGTAGGTTAGATGACCAAAAAATGGTGTAACAGGCACACCGTTGCATTAGCTACCGAAACTCATGCGAAACGAATGAAAACTCAATATGATAGAAGTGTTACACCTCGTATTTTCTCAGAAGGAGAACTAGTCTTGGTTTATGATCAAGCTAACATTAAGCTAGGGGCTAGGAAATTTGAACCCATGTGGCATGGTCCTTATATTTTCAAGTGACAGCTTGCAAAAGGGCCCTATGAACTGATTGACTTTGATGGGGTCTCTTTAGGCAAACCCAGAAATGGGATTTATCTGAAGAGATATTATTCTTGATTCTTGTGTGGAGATCTTCCTTGTATATTAGTTATTTTCATAAACTGGTGTGTTGTAGATTAGAAAGCGTGCCTATTTTAAGTGTGCTTTTACCACTATCCCTACTTATCTGGATCACTCTTGATTTTGTATATGTCAACATCCATTCAAACATACATTTGTTTTTATGATGGTGCTTTTTGTAGTACATGGAACATTTCTTCTGCAGCTTGGGTTATTTATTCACCCACTGATGAGTTAGTATCTATGCATGGGGTAAGCCTCGGTCAAACGACGAACAATATTGCAGAGTATAGCACAGTTATTGAGTTATTTTCCAAATCCATTTCATTTAGAATTTGAAGTTTGATCGTTAGGTTAGATTATGAACTCATTGTATTACAATTAAAGAGAGTATATGCAAATAAAAACCCAGTGTTGTTAATATTATTTTTGAAATTTCATCTCTTGGAACGAGAATTTGATTATATTGAGTATCAACATATTCCGAGAAAGTTAAAAACATTAGCTGATGCAGTAGCTTCTAGTGTTATAAACACACATTTGCAATAATTAAAGCAGTAGATCAAAATAACATTCGATAACATGTTAAGACAGAGAACTGGAAATAGTAGTAATATCATAGCATAAGAATAGTGTTTTTAAAAAATATTACATCGTCCTCGATCATAGGTTCAAAATGCCTTATGATCGGAAAAAACTGATACAAAAAATGATACAAGTATACAATATCAATCATCCACTATCCATGGTGATGATCATGATAAAACACTACATCCCATGCCACCTTGCTCAGAAATCTCCTGAATGGTCCCGGAACCCCAATAACATATCTCTGTAAGCGGAGAAGAATTTCATCTATGGTAGTCTTTGGAATATCTAAAGTTAACCGCTCTAGATGGCTTTCCAGATTAGTAAGGACCTCTATCGTCTGATCCTGTGGTGGTGGTGGTGATGCAGCAGCTGGCTTCCTGTCAAAAGGACGGAGAGTGGCTAGTCGACTTGGACCCACTTCTGAATTTGAAATTTTTGTCATCAATTTTGGACGATTCAAAAAATAAAATAAAAATTAGAATTTAGAACATGTCAAATGATTTTTTACCTGACTCATCCCATTGTGTCCCTGGAGGAAGAGACATCTCTCGGTCGCCATGGAAATCTATCCAGCATAAGGGAAATATTCTATCGTGAAGACTTGATTCTCCAGCCAATGGAAATATGCTGGGGTAAAATTAACAATCTCACCACCTTCACTATGACGAGCCATCAATGCAATGCATCGAACCATTCGAGGCTCTTTGAATCTACCATGATCAACTGCAATAAGTTGTGGGGCCAGTAAAGGAATACTCTCTAGAGAAAATGTAACCACGATTGCTTCATATCTAAAGTTTTTAAACTTTGCATTTTTTGCTCTAGCCAGTTGGCCTTTAACATTGGCCAACACTACCTCACACCAATTGAAAATGGTGCCTCTAAAGCAGTCAATGACAGTTTGAATTTGGGATATTGTAGAGACATGTGGATCTACTCTCCCACACAACCTGGTTACTTTGAATGCAACCACTTTAAGCTTAGGACGGACAATGGTTTTTATGTCAATATGTTTATCCTTGGGGTCCACTTCTTCAATGCAAAATTCTTCCTGAAGGCTAGTGATAGATTGGCCACCTGCCCTAGCCCCAAAAAAAGAGAGTGGCTCACCCCCCTTTGATAAAACAGTGAGGAAGTATATATCTTCCAGCTCAATTTCGAGTTGGTGAACTCCAATGATAAAGCGTTGTTCCTGTATGTCCCATTTGTTGACTAGCCAGGTAAGAAAATCCACTTGAGCCCTCATACCTTGAATGGCCCAAATTTTTTACAAACCACATTCTCTTAAAACACGTAATGTAGGTGGATGTAACATGGAAGCCTCATCAACTTCTTCATGCTCACATTCTCTCCACTAAAGGATTGTAAATATCCTACAATGGACAAATTAAAAGGTCAAAAGCAATTTGAATGGAAAATTTTGGTTTAAATTGGGATATTTGTTCATTTTATTTTTCCTTATGGTGCCTCCACACTTTTCACATAAAAAAAGTGCGTGGATCTGCACGTATCTTATGCGTAAGGTGTGGGACCACGAAAATTTTCCCTTTGTAAAATTTTCAGGGTCCGCAGGTTTCATGTGTCTTACCTACAAACCCTCGTGAGCGAATTTTTGAACCTATTTTCCTCCTAAAAAATACATTTAAGCCCTAAATTGAGAAAGTAAACAGACAAAAATGAAGGTAAGGATGATGTGGATTACCTGGAACGGATGGTTTTCGATTCTCATGAGCAAATCTTTCACAAATCCTCCGGAACATTTTCTACCAAGAGCTCTCAATTTTCATTCTGAAATCAAATGGTAAAAATGATTTACAAAAACTCCTTTTTATAATATTTTTTGAATAAATAAAATATCATTTTGTTTATTTTTCACTTTGAAAAGTGGTTTTCCAAATTATTTTTATTAATCATAAATAGGTATGTTTAATTTTTTGATTTTTTGTGCACAATACAAGATTTTTTGGGTAAAATGGTCATTTTGACAAAGGAGTATACTTTTTATCACTTTTTTGAACTCGATAAAAATTACAAAAAAGAAAATGAGTACATTTTTATCACTTTTTCGAACTTGTTAAAACTTACAGAAAAAGCGAAACTATTAAGTACACTTTTATCACTTTTCCGTACTCTTAAAAAATTAAAAAAAAGCGAGACCCTGGAGTTCTCTTTTAAGCCCTTTTCAGACTCTCTAAAGATGAAAATATTGCCGATTAGTTAACTATTCGAACTCGTTAAAGGAAATGAATAGTCGTCCCTTTAGTATAAGTTTACCCCTTTTCCGGACTGAAATGGACTATTTATGAAAAAGGTATACGTTAACTAATCATGGCCAATAGAGTTCTCTCTTGTATTTTTTTATCCTTTTTCAGGACTAAGAGACTAAATTTATGAAAAAGTACACCCACGGATTTTCCTTAAGTTTTTCTTCTGACTCCCTAAAATTGAAAAACACCAAGTTTCTCCTATACTAGACTCGTTAAAATTTAACAGTAAAGGACCTGTCGATTACAAACAGGAATGAACCACTCCTTAGGGTTCGATTTTAAACTAAGTTTGACTCATCCAAAGGATCAGCTTATATAACAAGCAAATGTTATCCTCCTCAAGCTTGTCAAAAATAAAGAGGTAGTTGCTGGAAATGGTGGGGGAAAAAGAGAGAAAACAAATCCATTTGTCACACTTTGTTTAAAAAGAAGTTTACCACTCTTGAACACGACACTTTTTGTCACACTTCTACCTAGGTTGGGAAAATCCTTTGCCTATCAGTTAATCAAACCATATTGAAATTCTTCATCCAGTTTCTGGATATTAGCTTAGGTCAATTGTTACCAAACCATATGTAGTGTTGTTATGTGTTTAAGAGGATAGTTCAAATAAAGCATTCATTTGCAAACATATGTCTCCATTCATGTTGACTATCCCTGAGTCATTCCTTGCAAAACATTTCTAAAAAACTTGATCTAATGGTTTCATGTCGTGAGCTTTCCTAGGATAGATCACTTTCTATAAACAACAGCTCATCATCTAGGAAGTTGATCTAGAATCCTTCTATTAGTTTCAGTCTTGTCATACTTCCATAAGTGATCAAAATCTACTCTTTTTCATTTGCATAGTAGGAGTCTCATACTATAAATTTTTATCAGTCCATTAGGTCATGGATCCACTAATGGTTGGGGTCACTTCATTAGTTTTCCCTCATGAAAAATACTTGCTGGTTCTCCTCTCTATGGTCTTCAGTCATGATTCATTGTCACTCTGTAGTTCATTTTATTAAGTCGTACAGTTTGGTCTCATTTGGTTTTAGGGTTCCACCATAGTCAAATTGATGATGAAAGTGTCAATAAATATCAGCAAGGACATGGAGATGCCAAATAAACTCAAAGAATAGTATCTGGAAAAGTCAAAGAGTTGTCCTTTCAAGCTTAATGTAATTTTCACCTCAAAACCATGTTTTGAGGTGAAAACAGGGTACTTTGTTTTTATTATCATTTCTTATGTAATTTTATGTTTCTATATGTAATAATTTGAACTTCAGAAGTTGTTATCTCCACAAAGCCACTATTAGTCTTTCGCAGCCTGCCACCAAGGGTCATAGGGGCTTTTTCTCTACCTGGTTTTCAAAGGTGTTATCCACATTATTTTCAGTGTAAATCATATTCTAACCATGTTCATCAGAAGAAGCTCAGAAAACAATTTCCAACGGTATATCACACTCCCAAAATCAGTTTCTGGATCGAAAAATATGCCCAAATGAATAATGGCTCAAAAAGCACAACTCTGCCCCTTTTTTGCATTACTCTGCTGGCCCTTTAACTTTACAATTTCTACCTTTTTATATGCCTTTTACCTTTATAGCAAGTCCCTTTTTTCCTTTGTAATTGCTGTCTCCTACAATCCCGATGCGGTGGCTCATCTTTGATGCGATCGCATCGCACCATCGCATCGCAATGTCACATCTTTCCTTCGCATCGCTCCATCATTTCTCCGATGCGATCATCATGCATCGCATATTGTGATTCCCGCTACGCCGAACCTTTCATATTCCTTCCATCGATGCGATCTCATCGCTCATCACATCACGCGATTGATCCCCGCCAACACTTAACTCCGCCCTTTCGTTGCCACCGATTCGATATCCCTTCATCGCATCGCGGGATTGCGATATTTATCCAACGCTAAATTCGCACTCCTGAATTCTACCACTGAAATATTGCTCCATTTCTCCCTCATTGCATTAGACCATTCGTCCATCGCCCAACGCATATCGTGATTTCCTCCGCCAAAGTAATCCTGCTCCTCTTATGATTTGCAATTGCGATATCCCAGTCCCACCAATGTCTTTCCACTCTTTTTAAAGGAAAAGGGATTTTCTCTTTTTAAATGGCACCGCATTCATTTTATTGGTTTAAAAAGGGTTTCCTTCAGCAAAATTTTTAAAAGGGGAGGACATTCTATAGAGGCTGTAAGTAATTGTGAATATAGAGATTATTATGGCGTCAACCATGAAACAACAACAAATGATAAATGAGGGATCAGGTTGGTTCTAGAGTTTTTTTCTTCCCATTGGTTGGAGTAGATCTAAATAGAAAATCTTCCAAATGGTCGAAATATATATTTTCCTCTCTTTCAGAGTCATATTGTTAGGTTTTTCTATCTTCAGGTTTTGGTTTCGGGGCAGGTGAAACATCTCCTCTTTCTACGGATTCACCCCCTGAGGCTTGTCTATTTAATGTAATTTTTCAGTCATTTGTAGGTGGAAAAGGGGTTGGAATCACTGGGGCACTCTGAGCTTGATTGTACATATTTGTAACCAATTTGGCAGGAAATTAATAAATATTTGCAGCTATTTTTTATGGGATACCTGTGGTATGGAATTTTAGCACATTTTCTTCTTTTGTAATAATTTGTTAAATGTTATGTATGCCATCATTAATTCCATTGATTTTTGTTGAATGTTTTCAAGTTAGATAGGTAGAATCCATTGTTACAATCCTCTTCCTTGGGAAATCATTCAATATTTTATGTTTTCTACTGTTTGAGAAGGATTCATCTCATATGCCCTCCTCGGCTCCTCACCAGTCTTAAACACTTCACAATCATAAACCAAAAGGTGTTAAAGTCCATGCCAACCTTGCCCATAGAATACTCTACATTTCTAATTTAATTTCCTAGACATAAACTGCCCAGTTTCATCTTATCCAGCAAACAACACTAGAAAATCTATCAAATCCTTTGGAGCTACTATACCTAGCCTAAAATCATTTTTGCAGTCATCCTTGACTAAGATTTCTTACAGAGAGAGACGTCTCCCTGCCTTGTAGGGCTAGCTACAAGCTTAAGCATGGTTTTTGGTCACCTTGGCTTGCCTCCCTTCAGCCTGAGGTCAATCTAGGTGATAACACCTTCAGTACGTTAGAATCCACATGCCTTAATGGCATTTTTCTCGCCTTTGACAACAGGTTGCATCATTGACCTTCGATCGAATGATTCCATGAATTTTTTGACTTCAAATCATTTATTCACATTTCATGGATTGTACGGAGTACTTTGAGAGCCATTGTCATTAATGGTGGTTTCTCTCAAACTTGTTAACAATTCACATCATTGACTAGTAATCAAGTGGTTTCTACCATGTTCGACTTCAACACAATCAATCGCATGGATAGAATCGTACTAGTTCGGGAGGTGGAAATCAAGACCTTGGTTCTAGTTTCCACCATCCAAGTTGTAAGGATTTTTATTATTCATTATGCAGTAGACTATTCATAAACAGATGGCTACGTCCATACTATGTCTACATTATTGATGTGCTAGTAAAATCGTTTCTACATCATAACAAGTTTTAGTTAGTGTTTGATCTAAGTATGGGAATGCCTACCTTAGCGATGATATATATATATATATATATATATATATATATATATATATATATATATATTGCATTGAATGTTTTTACAGGATTTCGACTATGGTTTCCATAAGCTAATCCTCTAAAAGATAAAACACATCACTCTTCGAATGGTCTCAGACTTTGCACTTTAGGGGGAAATATGTTACACTAAAATTGTCATCATGACATTTTACAGTCGGTATGGGTTCATAATTACTCATAAAATACTCCCTTAGAAGTCTACAAACATCAAGTTCCTAAAACCAAGCCTTGAAATTGAGAGAAAAGCTAACAAAAGTCATAAAATACTTGTACCACACTTTCTCTTAGTATTACCTACAGTGCCGCATCTGTTTCTTTTAGAACATGTAGAACATACCACACTTTTTCTTCATTTAAGGCTTGGTTCCCTGTAAAAGGTAAAGTGAAGGCAGAAGTAAAATTCGGAAGCCGAGCTGGTTGAATTTGGAAGCTTCTGGAAGTAATTATTTGGTGGAAAGTTCACTCCTTTCATGTACATTCATCCCTCCATTAAAGGAGCCTACCCCTTGGTATTTGGAAATTAATCCCTTGAAAGAGGATTTTATCCCCTCTTATTTGGAGCTGCAACCTCTTCCCTTTTGCTATAAATTGAGGCCATAGTTCAACCTCAAGGGGAGTTAAGCTTTGAGATTTTTTTTTTTGAGGATAATTGCTGGAGAAGCTCAAACTCTCTCAACCGATTATCATATGGGAATTATTACACATTCATGTGTATGTTAGTCGAGAGAGTGAAAAGGCTTGTCAATGTAAAGGAAACGCTTGTTTCGGACCCTGAAAGGACTTGTACGACATCAAGGCGAACACGGTTGTAAGGCTCCTTTTTTCATCAAAGATAATACAAATGGATCTTGTTTTCTCAATGAGTTGTTTATTTAAATGGCTTATTTATTGAATTCCTTGATCATCAAGATAGATTTACGGTTTATGAATTAGTCTATATTATGCAGGTGCTTCTGATTCTTTCATGTTTTTTATTGCAGATCCCAAAAGGAGACGTATTTAAAACAACAAGAAAGAAGACTACAATCAGCACTGGACTACAAGTAAGTCCTAAATCCTTTATTATAGATAATTCTAGATTAAATATAATCTAGAGAAAGTAGTTTACATCTGTCTTTTTGTTGCTAGTTATCGTAGGATATTAGGGAGATCTGTCTTGTCCGCAAAAACGATTTATCTTTCCAACAGGTTCCATTTTGTATCATAGGGTTTCAGTTTTGATTGATAATGGGGCTACCCACAACTTTATTGAGTCCCAAATAGTGCAAAGGAGGGTAATACCCATTGATGATTTTGAGGGATATTTTGTTTTGGTACCATGAGTTAGAACTATGCAGTACATGCATTATGTTCCATATTTATCTGTCACCATGGGGACATATACATTGACTGGCCACTTCTTTGTGGTTGACATACTTGACACCAATGTGATATTGAATGTGCAGTGGTTGATTACCTTGGGGAAGGTTGCCACAGATTGGGAGACTTTGTAGATGGAATGGGTTGATAGAAAAGTGGAAACTATCAGATGATTAGGGGCATGCACACATATCCATCACAAACAACTTCCACAGAGAAAACAGAGATGGATTTGTGCAGTGGAAGTAAGGACCTAACAGTCCCATCTATTATGCACATGACTTTGGCCCATGAGACATTATTGTTTTGTGGAAAACCACCTGGGAGGCCGCTTGATCAGGATTTGATGAGAAACATCTCACAACATGTTGCACCACTGATAGATCCAAGAGGAGTGGGGACATTAGAAGGTCATGGTACAATGCAGAGAGTTTTGGGTAGACTCAAGGAGGAGGGAGACATTCTCCCAACATAATCATTACCCACTCTCACATAAGATTGTGCATTGATAAAGGAGTAACAGAGGGAGGATAGAAGCCTTCCATTATGTGAATTTGGCATAGGATATGTCAAATAAGGGAGCAGCCACATGACATACGCCTTATATGATAGATCATCAGTGCTTTCACTATGCAGGATAGATCCATATTCAAAATCCTAGATGTTGATGGATTATTCCAAGGATATTATTACTTGCATGATACTTGATGACCAACTACTAGAGGAGGGATATTCAGTAACAGATGAGGTCATCTACTATCATAATAAGATCTTATTTTTTATAGAATCCAAGCTCAAAGAGAAGTTGCTACAAGTAGCACATGAATATTTTCTCTTTAGCAACACTTATACCATGAGAACATACCATACTATCATGGAGGGGTATAATTGGGAAGGCTTTGAAGAGGAGATATATCAACATTTGAGGAGATGAATGGATCATGTGGAGATGGAGGAGATACATGAATATTTGATAGAGTTATCACAACCACCTCTTTCCTCTTTGGGAATGAGAGGGGATATATCTATGAGCCACCCCATTTGTGTGAACAAACCATATGGTAAGGATCACGTTTTTATGCATAATGATTTACTTAATGAATATTTGCATTACTTTATCATACATGTGCATGTCATTGCTCCAAATGGGAGCATTCTTCCTTATAAACTTCATGGCAAACTTGGGGCCATTAACTATGTTGAGAATGGCCACTCCCTAGGAGGATATGGGAGATGACATATCATTTAGGGTGTGCTCCAAAGGCACCAAACATCACTCACATTCTCATAACATGTGATAAGTCTATGGTAGCAAGTATGTGGTGGGGAAACCACTTACCATACCATTATCTGAGGTAGTCAGGAGATATACTGCGCTGGTTCCACATGTGGGACTATGATCCACCTCCATTATTGCATATGGAAGCTCATGTGTCATTGGTTTTGATCCCATACATTGATGATGTTCTTATTATTATTATGGGAATCAATGGAGGAAGGATGCAAGGATTGACCATGCCCATGGGGAGAGAGATTCTCCATGCTTCTTATGCTTCATGTTTCAAGGAGAACATTGGGCAAACCATGACTACTACATTGGATATTTTTCTTCCTTATGAGGTGAGTCATTGGCATCTCTTGAGTACTTGGGAGGAGCATTTCATGGAGGGATTGATTGGGAGAAACTTGGCTTATGAGGATAGCTTATCACATGGTGGTGTCCCCAATGAAGGAGGAGAAGAGTTGCAACTCTCACCTTTACAGTTGCTTGAGGACAAGAAACATTTGGGAGGGGAGGACTGTAATATTCCCAATTAGCCATAAGCTAGTTGGAATATTAATTTTTGTTTTTTCTTCTTAATTTTGTTGAATAACAGGGTATGGAGACAAATAAATATCCTTATTAGGAATAAAATCACTACTCATGTGAATGGAGATCACTTTAGTGGCTTGATAAATCACCCTTATGTTTGAAAATGGGATGGAGCACATAGACTGGGTCAAATTTGATCAAATCAACAACGTTGTCATGGAGGAGTGGCATTTGTTATGGGACAACGCAGTTTTGGAAGGAGACTCCATGCATGGAAGTAGTGGCTTTAATGAGTGGGGAAAAGGGTGAGGAAGCTCACCACTTATATAAGGAAGGGTATGGAAGCCATATGTTTTTGAGATTATTATTTTGATATGGTCTATTAAGACTTGTTTGCTCTCTTCAGCTATTTAGCTAAGACTACAATGTTGTTTAGCACAGGGTGTTCCCGAGTGGGAATTCAACCTTCATCCTCGTGGGACTTCGAGTGCCTACTGAGGAGAAATGATTGCACTACATTTCCACATTTCGGCATCAGGCCAAGCTCCATATTTCATCTACAACATAGTTTCTGCAGAGGGTTGTGGTGTGTTGCAGGTTGCAGTAGTGGGGAATACAGTTGGGTGATTTCTTATCTAGATTTCATTGGAGGAAGGTTTCATTCCATTGGTAGGCTAGTAAGGAAGGCCCTTGAGCCTTATTGCACCATTGGCACCAGGAAACACTATCATTTTCCCCTACCACGTAGTTTCAGTCTTGGAATGTGTTATTTTAGGGAGGATTTTTAGGGGTGGTTTCAGTACACCATTTGGGGAGAAGGTTTTCCAATGAAGGGATCAGAATTTCATCTGGAGAGTCTATTGGAGGAGGCTACATTATTTTCCAAATCAGATCAGCCACACCTTTCTAGCTATGTAGTTGCAGTGAATCTTCATCCCTAGGGCTTTGATTCATTTCTTGTATATTGGTGTATTTATGAAAACCATCTTGGGCTTCCTGTTCGAGGTTGTATAGAGCCTTGATCTTCATGTAGATTATATTTTGAGGCATATATCATCCATTCATCTTTTGTATGTTCATTTTTTGTATCAGTGATCCTATGATTGTGTTGTAGCAGTCTTCCGACATTTGTTTTAGTAGCAACACCTGATTATTGAGGGCATTTATCTATTGGAGGCTTATTGATTCATGTTGTCTGGTTTGTGCCCCATCATTTTATACTTATTTTCTACAGTTATGATGAATAAATAATTTCCATATTAGTCTCTCACATTTATCCATTGATCTTCACTGCTATTTCCATGCTTATGCACTATATTCCTGATTTTTCCATTTGGGAATATTACAGATAGCTACAAGGCTCAGTATTGTAGAAATACTGTAGATTTGAAGGACAGTTGCATAGACATCAAAACCATCTTGTGACTAGAGCTTAAAATTAGAGCATTCATAGTGACTAGGTTATGTGGGAGTTCAACTCCTCATGTGGCTACCAATGCACAAATGAAAACTATAGTTGAGTGTTTGGGAGGGACAATATTAAACTGGAGTAAAGGAGTATTGGCCAATATGACGGGCTAATGGGCTAGAGAAAAAAATGGGAAGTTAAAAAACTTTGGATATGGTGCCATTCTTATCTAATTTTCTCTAGAGAGAATTCCATTTCTTGCTCCTCAATTGATTCCATTGGATCCTGGAACTCCTTAGGAATATCATATGGTATGATGGGTAGCATTGATGGCTCGCCATGGTGGTGAGGGTGGTTCACTAGTTCGGTTCACTCTAGATTATTTCATGTCGCTTATGCATCAGGTCTTCACTATTGAAGAATTTCCTTATACGGAAATGGAGTATAGAGGTGATCCTGAAACATTGTTGCCACAAAGGGCATAACAGGATGAGACAGGTTAGTGAATCATTTTGAAGTTTTTAATCTAATTTTTATTTGATTTTTTATCATCCAATACTGACAAAAATTTTAAATGCAGATGTAATTTTGGTACGACCAACAGCACTTCTTCGCTTTGATAGGCGAGAGACACAACCCGTAGCACCTCCACAGGATGATGCAATAGATATCCTGGTAGAGATGGAGTGAAAACTTGAGAGTTTGACCATTTATATTCCTGAGATAGGAACTGGTGATATCCCTCTCAGGCCCCAAAGACACGTGACTAGTATTCTAGGTCTGCTTAGGATATTTTTGCACAAGGTGGCATGTGCTATAGTTTTTTATCATGAACATCATCATGGATAGATGATGGTAAATGTAGATTGAATTTTTTTTTGTATCAGTATCTTTTAGATCATAAGGTGTTTGAACCTATGATCATACACGATGTAATATTTTCTTGGACACAAACTTATCTATCCTAATGATATTACTACTTTCGTTCTCTAAGTATCTTGTTCAACATGCATTTATTGTCAAGTTTTCCATTGTTTCACTTTGTGAGCTCCCTTTGAGTTCCATGTTTGTCTAGGTTTTCTACACCAAAAAGAGAGAGAAATGCTAGATCTAAAGCACTGAGGAATTTCAAGAACCCATCCCATTCAGGAGAATTGGAAACACCTTTCTTGTTTTTCTCTCAGGTGCCCTTAATATAAAAATTATTTCAAAAATATTTTTCTTGCCTTGTCTATTGGATGCATGGAGCAAAACTTTATTTTTACTGCTTAATGTATTTTTATGCAAAGATCTGGATTTGTGCAACATTTATCTTGATCAACTAACTATAGATTTGAGGATATTGGCAGCCATATTTGATGTTAGGGATATTTTTTATGCGTAGCTAAAGTGGTATTTTTTCGTACACTTTGACAAAAGATTCATACTAACAATTGGCGACTCCACATGGGTTTTTAATTATGACCGCTGTCATTTTTCATATTCTTTCATATCCAGCTACTTCAGACCTTAGGGTTTCTTTTCAGGTTTTTGTTTCTCTATTTTTATGCCATTTTTCACCTCTAAAACCCTCAAACATTCCAATTTCTAGCTTTCATGCGTTTCTGGCCCTATTGCGCAGGTAACAGACATCAGCCGCAACTGAGACGACAACTTTTTTCTGAAATCTTCCGCCGAGACACCCGGAGCTGTGGGTTGCACTTTTTAGCCCAGAACCTGCAACCTGGACTGCAAGATGCACTTTTTAGCCTAGAATTTGTGACCTAGACAGAAAACAGGTCAGGACCTGTGAGCTGCACTTTTTTTTCGCAATTTTCCAACAATTTTTTTGGGTTTGTTTGAAGCTTATGTCAGGGTTTTCCAGCCTCTGTCTCAGCCCGTTTGGACCTGCTTCTCATTTTTTTTACTCAAATAAGTCGGAATATAGCCCCTTAAGGCTTTAGTACCGTCCACGTTTTGTGGAAGAGTTTTAGTTATTTCAGATGTCTTAATTTTCAGAGTTTCAGCCTTTTTCTTTTCAGATCTGATACCTCATTTTCAGCTCCCTTTTAGATCAGCTCTTCTCCCTTTCAACTCACCTCATATATTTTTTTGGGGTTTGCCTCTAGGGTCACCTACTTGTCCCTTCTACCTTTCTCTGATTTCCTTTTTTGTTGTAGCAACCTTGCCTCTGCCTCTTTGCTATTTTCTGCACCTCTTTTCAGCAGATTTCTCCTTTAGATCCCTATCCCTCCCAACCTTAGATATATTGGCCTCTTTTTAGTGTGTCTTGACTAGATTTTTTCCCTCTTTAATACTAGTTTTGAGAGACCTGCCTTCTTG
Source organism: Pinus albicaulis (assembly GCA_034641835.2). Lineage (NCBI taxonomy): Eukaryota > Viridiplantae > Streptophyta > Pinopsida > Pinales > Pinaceae > Pinus > Pinus albicaulis. Next base: position 112,026,694 of record CM076576.1, read on the forward strand.
GGTTAGATCGATGCATTGTTAGATGTCAATTTTCTGTTATTTTAGCATTATTTACTATTCTCTGCAGATTTATTTTCAGTTATGCAGCACACTTTTTCTATTACTCTCAAAACGTCTACGTTTAAAAATTAAAATTAACACATGCCACACACCAAACCTAAGTGAAGAAGAGCCTGGTTAACACCACCAGGCAAAGACTTTAAAATCAATTGGCACCGCACCTCTCTGCCCTTGTTTCAACATTGTCATAACTTGATTCTACACATCCCTGCCTTTGTCGGTTATTCTTCTTCCCTTTGTGTCATCATCATTGCGCCCCCAAGATGTATATCCCGGAGACTTCTTGGCCTTCACCTTCAGTTTCCGGTTGGTCGAATTGCTCCTTCCCACTGTCGTCGAGTTAGTCCTCCCCCGAGTCCGCACTCCGACTCCTCTTCTGATTATTTGGGTTCTCCCCCTACTTCTGGTTCTCCCCCTATTACCTTAACCATGTCTGGTCTAGGGCCTAACACTAGCAGAAACCCCGGCCCTAATATTGGGCGGTTACTAGCGGAACCGCCATGGGAACTACCTCGAATGTCCCTTTTCTCCCCTATATGACAGGTCTCAGTCTCCCCGATTTCAATTAGTTGATCAATGATCCTATCCGCCATGATTTTGGTTGGCCTCCTTTTCCAACCAAGCTCCCCTCTGAAATTCCTAAGTTCGAAGGCCTTGCTGGAGAATATCCCTCCAACCATATCCGATCTTTCCACATGTGGTGTTCATCCAATTCCATACTGATGATTCCATCTGTCTTAGATTGTTCCAACGCATGCTTACAAGTGAGGCTTTTAAGTGGTATTTTGATCAAACCACCTCTTCCCATACCACCTTTGTGACCATTGCCCAAGCCTTCTTATATTATTTCCAAATCCCTCTCAGATACGACACTGGTACCGAACTCTTGACTTCTTTCCGTCAATCATCTTTGACCCGCCTTTTCGCTCATGTCCAAGAATGGCAGAGAAGAAGGAGCTTATGTTGAGATCCCACCTTTGAAGATCAGCTCTGCATGGACTGGTTCCTTCAATCTCTCTTACCTGCCATCGGCAAATATGTCGCATCCCAGTTCCCTCAAACCGAAGAAGCTACCCTCCAAATAGCCTTGAAATATAACCTCACCTATGCTCAATCTGGTTATGTTTATACCGTCCTTCCTGAACTCCCTAGACCCAGTGGCACTAATTCCCTGGGGGTATCTCACTCTGCCGACAGTATCATTGGAGCTTTTTCGCATCCCTAAGCTCAACCTCCTATGGGCTATGGTTTCCCTCTGGTAGGGGCCAGCACCCCCAGCACTTTTCCCCCTCCAGGTAGCATGTATCCAGGATACAACATGCCTCCTCCTTTTACGCAACCTCCTGCTTACCTCAATGTTTCCCATACAAACCATTATCCTTATCCACAGCCTGGTACCCAAGCTCCTCCATCATTTGGACCTCCACCTCCCTTGCCTTCTCCACCCCAGCAACAATAACTACTACCCCCTCCAGGGAAAATATTTGCAGAGCAGGGAGCGACTAATCCTCCTTCTTCTCAAAGAAAGAGGAAAGGCAATCAAAATTAATCTACCCCTGGTAATCATGGATATAATCCTTCAGGTATTGACTCTAACACTGCTAACCAAAAATAGGGCTCTCAGCCCAAGCTGGACAGGCCTCTTTGCACAAATAGGCCATGTTCGTGTTGTGGTGTTTACGGTCATTACACTCACGATTTTCCCCTATTAACACAAATGCGGCAGATTTTGAAGTCTCTGGCTACATTTCGAGGACAACATGCCTCCCCTACTATTCCCCCCAATGCAGCTACTTCTCAACCGGCTGCGTTTACCGATCCTTTCCCTCAGCAAGGATTTGTGGCTGCCCAACCACCTCATGCACCGGTAGCCACTCCACCTTCCCCTTCTGGTTCCTCTGATTACGAGATCCTCATGATGAACTCTGATACACCTTTACCCATCAACCTTAACCTGCAAAATCGGTCTCATCAGTACCCCAAGCCTCCCGCTTCGTCTATCCCCGAGTCACCATGTTTAGGTCCTACAGAGCCTCTTTCAACACCCAATGGTCCCTTGCAGATCCCTCAGTCCAAATTTGAGGTTCATACCAAGGTTCCCAAGGGCCAATTACACTGAAATGCTGCTTTTGGTCGAGCTGCTCATTCGTATAGCATAGTAGATTATTTGGCACAGTCTCCTACTGCCATTTCAACACTGGAACTCCTCCAAATGTGTCCCTCTCAAAGGAAGGCTCTACTATCTGCCATGGGCACTGTAGATCCTGTTGATGACCAGTTGATTGTTTTCAACACCCATCAATCAGACCATCCTCCCCTTCTTGCTTCCGTTGCTTTCCAAATCCTAGTCAAAATCTGAAACGCCAACGTGGCTCGATGTATTATTGATGAGGGGGCATCTACCTATGTGATGTCTACTTCAGTTTGGAAAAAACTTGGATCTACTGAGCTAGCCCCTTCCACCATCACCCTTCGTGCATGGGATGGCCATGCCTCCCAGCCCATTGGCCTATTCCACAATTTTCCTCTTGTGGGCAAGACTGTTTGCATCGAAATTGAAGTCATCGACACCCCTCTTGATTATAAATTTTTTTTGGGGCATAACTACACCTATGCCATGTCTGCTATCCCATCCGGAGTCCACCGCAAGATGTTTTTCCCTCATAATGAAAAGATAGTCACCATTGACCAGTTGACATATTATGAGCCAAAGCCTCAGACCTCCCCTGAGTCGAACATATCTTCTGTAGCCAATAATAAAGCCATTGATTATTTGACCAGTGTCTCTCTCGGCATCTACGAAGACTCCTCCTTGCTTAGAACCTTCCTTGGTCTTCCTCCTCCTCTTGTCTCTAATCCCAGCTTAGCGAATGTTTACATGATGCAATCGTCTCGGGCTGACCTTAAGCAGCCTGCTTCAGCTAGTCAGCAACCTCACCCTCAACCTCGCCTTCCCAACCTGCTCCTAGCCCTTCACCTCAGCCAGCTGGACCTCTTCCTTGTGGCCCTTCTCCTATAGCTGGTACCCATGAGCCTCTCTATCCTCCTGGGTTGGTTCCACCAAGTCTCAACCATCTTGGAGCCATCCCTCCTAGCCATTACTCCGCTAGTCAGATACCTTTCCTTGCTCCCCCTCTTGGAGTCTATTCGGTCCCCATCATGGCCACCCTTTCCCTCCCCAATTTGACCCTGGGAATTCCTGTCTAGTACCTTGACCCTCCAACCACTACCCCACTAGGTCACCCCAAACCGTACCTTTCTTTGACACCAGTTCAACTGGTTCCCCTAGCTTCCTCCATCGCTACAGTGCCACATGCACCTCAACATGATCCTTCTCCTGTTGTGCAAACTTCAAGAAAGAAAGGCAAAGCTCGCAAGGGGTCATCGAAATACAAGGCCACCCCAGCTCACCCTACCCCTCCACCTGCCAAACCTTGTGCCTTGTGTGATGGCGTCGGTCATTCCACCCATACTTGTCTCGAGTTGCCCCGTATTAAACCCATGGTTAAAGTCATGTTCCCTGAGTCTATGGTCCTTGAACCCTCTGTTTCTTCCTCGTCCACATCTAAGAACCCAAAGAATCTTCACACCAACAAACCCTGTGCTCTGTGTGGTTTCCATGGCCATTATTCCCACCATTGTCCTCATCTGACGCATTACCGAGCCTCTTTAGAGGTCATTCGTGCGTATGAGGTTGAACAAAATAAATCCGCCTCTCCCATCCTCATGCAGTATGCGTCAGGTCAGCTCGAGGATCCCCCCACTACCATTGACATTCCCCCCCTGATGTTTAGATGATGAAACCTACCGCCACTATCCTCTACCTATCATCATCCGTGCGACCCTTGGAGCACATTCCCTCTGAATCCTCTCCTTCTGTTTTGCATTATCTCCCTTCAACAACATATTTGGGCTCTACATCATTTGACCATATTTTTACCTATTCTTTTGTCATCCCCCGTGACGATTTGTATGTGAGCCCCTCCTCCCATGCTGATGATTTAGGTAGCTTTGCAGCGTCATGTGGTTTCCCTGACCTTTTCTTTCCCACCCATAATCGGGATGATACCATCCGTATCTACAATGTTCTCTGCAGCATGAGCACCAATAATCCCTCCCGTAGCCCTCATACATCACCCTCTAGTCAATTTATGAGTCATAGCCATTCTATCCAAACTAATCCCTCCCTTAGTTGTCATTTTATGTCTACTCTACACTCATGCTGGCATCATTGTTCTTCCACCTCCCATTTATTGTCTTCTGACACTCTTCCATAGGACCTTCCATCTACACTGTATATCAGCTACGCCAATGGTGCAAGTCGCTATTCCAGGAATCTAGCCTCAGCAGTTTGGGCCATCTTTACCCCCTTACATACCGTTGTTCTCTCCAATGGGATTTGCATTGGTGCTGCCACCAATAATTAAGCCGAATATGATGTAGTGCATGGTATCTTAGCCGATGCCCTCTCTCATCGCATCCTTCATCTGAATGTCCGTTTAGATTCCCTGCTTCTTGTCAAGCAACTCAATGGTGTCTATTGTGTGCATAATCCTATCCTTTTTAGATGATATTTACGAGTGAAACTTTTGATACGTGAATTTCGAGTCATTACTTTTAGTCATGTACCTAGAGAATAAAATCGCTATGTAGATAGCATTGCAAACCATGTCCTAGATTGGCATTTATCACACATATTTCCCACAAGACAATAACATTCAAAATCATCAAAAAGATGCATATCCATAATATGTGTCGTACAACATGTTTTTTGAGTCCATCTACTCTAATATATATGACATGCCCATGGCATGTTACAACAAACAAAACTCAAAACTGGGGGGCACCACTTTCCCCTACATACACACTAGGGGGCACCACCTGCCCCACATCCAATCACTATCTGGAGGATCCTAAGCCAATGGCTCTGCTCCCGCAACTCGTATATCATGCGCAGTCTGACCGGCCATCGCCATGCGCCACACGACACCTCGCCATTCTGAGGGTAGCCCAATACATAGCTCTATGTAATGGTCATCTAAGTCTTTCCAACCCCACTCTGAAACACTGGTCAGCAGCCCCTCACATCTACGATGGATGTCCTCCAGGAGGGTGGTCATATCCTTATTATGTGCCATCCTCGATCCGCTAGCACCTATAGTTCCTGATACTGCAGGTCATCCCATATATTTGGCCATTTTTACCGAAGCTATATCTGCATACCAAAAGTATAAGAATCAGTACCATATATATTATTCAAAAACTTTAACATGCACATAAAATATTAGTCACTTGTCACTTACCATTGGTCCCCCATACTCAACCCATCAGAAGTGGCAAGTCTGGATCTCCATAATAACTCATCCCACTATAGGGATAGTCATCTATGTGCAACGACATCTGTTCCAAATGGGCAAAGAAATCTGGTCGGAACACCCATGCGACCACCCCTCCTTCTCCTCTACATAGTATTCACCCCCACTGGTGCATCCTGGGTTTTCTCAGACCCCCATTTAGTAGTTGTACACGAGGTCACAAGGTTAGGATCTTCTCAAAAAATAAGGAGCACAATACGGTCCCATACGCACAATCATGGTTCACTTGCCGCTTGCAAAGCGACAGCTGTCATTTCAATGACACTAATATCATCTGGGCCCATCCATAGTAGGTCCCACTCAACACTTTTTCCACAATCATCATCTGCCCCCTAGTGATGTGATGGAGTGCCTGTCTTCCCAGGATCTACAACATTGCTGCCGCCACTGCATGGGTCTCTAACCTCTCTAGATCACTAATCAGTATCTGAGTCCATTTGACTTGGAGGCTTGGTCAACAATGTCACTCTACAAACTCCAAGATGTTACGCCCCCGCGGTAACACTAGTTGTGTATTTCCCACCATCCCTAATGGTGGGAGACCAGTCAGGAAATACAGATCCTGGACCATCAACTCGATCCTATCCTCCTGCATTATAAATATCTCATGATCTGGATCCCAATAACTAACAATCCGGGCCAACAAGGGCTCCACAGCTCTCATGAGTGGGTTCTCCACAAATTTTAGAACCCCAAACCTGGCCAATGCACAATGGACACCCTGATGTGCTTGGATTTCCGAACGTAATGTACCCAGGTCTCTCTCTCTCTAGTTGATCCATATATCTGCCATATCTGCACAAAAAAATCATCTTTTTCAGTATATAGATAGGAAAAACTGTATTCAATTACAAAAAACCTGGCTCTCAGCTCACAACAGCACTGAAATCTCCTCCATCTGACAAGTCGAACTTTTTGGCCAAATCCTGGGACAGGTCACAATTTTTAGGCCAAAACCTACTTCCCAGGTCACATTTTTTGGCCCAAATAGTGCGACTCGGTCGTGAAGATGAGGGAGGGGTTGTTCCTGAGATTTGGGACCCTAATCTGAACTTTCAATCTATCAAAAAGAAAGAGTAGGATTAGGCCTCTTACCTATAACTGATGGATCTCAATTCCAATGGTTGGTTTGTCTGCTACGATCGCTGCAAGATTTAGGGCCTCCTTTCCTCTCTACATTCACCACAACTACACAATAAAATGAATGCATTTGGAGGGAAAATTCCTTATTAGAAGAGAAACCCTTGCTTTTTCTTTCTCCCGCTGTGACCAAACCATAGCCCTGTTTGACACACCGTCTGCACCGTTGGAAAGCTCTCACTGAGCCCTCAAATGGGTATCTGTTAGTTTTTCATGATTTGATACTTCACCTTGACCCATTTTGTCCACGAAGGGTCTATTCACTTCTCCTCCAAATTAAATTTACTCACTTACAACACTTGTACTTGGGGCACCACTTTTCCTCCATACTTATGCTTGTTTGTGTCGATTTTCGTCATGAGATGCCCCATTGTACTCATGTTTATATGGTCCCCCATTTGGACCTCTACTGTGTGCAAGCACCATCAAGTCACCCTTGTTTAGAGCATCTGAGTTGAGTCATCATCGTATTCATGGAGTCTATCCTGAGTCCCTTTACATATCGCTATAGTCCTCCATCCTTCCTTTCTTGGTCCCTCTCTCGTGTCACACATTATGGACTTTCAGTCCCATTGTCCCCTGTCCCTCATGATTTTGTGTCAGTCATTGCCAGGTCATCCATGCCCTTTATGCTCTAACAAGGGAAGTCTTACATTCGCTACTCAGTACCCCCCATTTCATCATCATCATTGGTGTCAGTCTGTTCTTCATTCTACTATTTTCTCTCGTTCCTTAGTTGAGGATCCCTTATAACCTCACCTCTGGCAGACCTCCTTCTGTCAACACTGTTGGGGTTCCCATGCTTTGGCCAGATTGGCAAGACCAAAAGATGAGACAACATCAGAACCACTTTTGGGACCTAGGATCTAGCCCTCCTGGACCCAGAGAGGGATCTCTCTAATAAACAAAGAATGATTTGTATCTTTGAAGCTCAAAATGAGATGTTAGGCTAGTTATGAAGCACAAAGGAAGGTTTAAAATTATTTGGTTGGTTGGTTGCTGGGTTGGTCAGGAGATCATAGACTGAGAAAGTGATGGGAGAAAAGGAACATAGCAGTAGGATGCTTCAGCAAATAGAATAGGTCAAGACAGTGCTAACCATTGGGCTATGGAGTCATGAAAGGAAATTAATTGCATCCACTAGCCAAGGCTTTCAAAGGGCAAGTCATCTACACTAAAGGATCTTTCAGATAGATGGTGGGATGGAACATTAAATGAAAGGAAAGACAACAATTTTAAATACTATAGATCAGGTCGGTCATTTAACTCAGGACACACTTGGACATACTCAAGGAAGCTCTAGAAAGGGACAAAAGGGTTGTATAGATCGAGACTAGAGGTCATTTAACTACAAGTACACTTTGTAACTCCGAAAGCAGAATAACAAGAAACATCAGAGAAGAAAGACCCCAAGCTCATACATCAGCCGAGGAAGCAATAACATCACGCGGTTAATGACAGCGAATCTGCTCTTATATAACACATGGGCAGAGAAAACATCAAGGTGAGAGAGAAACCGAAAGAAGCTTATAGAGACACCCTAACAAGAGTGAATCATATATACATTACACGGAAAACAAGCCAGTATGAAAATAGAAATAAACGGTGGAAAACATGCGATAGTAATAGACCAGGATCCTGTGAAATGTACTTTGATTAATTGATGCAAAACCAGTCATGTACAATAAGCTCAATGGCTAATACAGTCTAGACTTTCTCCTCCCAGCCTATTACATACAACTACTCTGCTACTCCCTCCCACGACTGTTCTAACAGTCAAGAATGAATCTCTCTAACAGCAAGACCCCAACAGCTGAACAACAACAACCTTTTCAATTCGTTCTCGGGGATCTCTTATATGAGAAGAGGAAGAAACAACAGTCGGTAAACAAATAAATGAGTCTCATTAAGGCTAGTGTTGATGTTCATGTACCATATTAGCTTTACTGCTGACGTACTTGTCTCTGTGATACGTACGAGAGTCTGTTCGTAGGGAATCGACCTCGGATATTTCTTTGGGGTCCTTTCTGGTGCTTGGAGCTCTGCGCTAGCCTTCTAAATAAATGAACTGGGTGAAAGATCTGCACGGCTTCTCCATTCCTCCATTACTGCGGCTCAGACAGTCTTTAATGAAGCTCCTGTCTGTGTATTTAATTGCTTATGGGCTCGAGGAGGCATGGAGAACCCTGTAGGGATGGTGTACATCTGGAGAGAATGTACTCTGCTAATATTTAAAATGTGGATATGACCCTTTGCGTGCTTAAGTCTTCAAACTATGTTTTGAGTCCTTTGAATGCAGGATTAAGCGTTGGATCTTCAATTAACAGGTCCGGTCCCTACTAATCCGTCTCTGCTGTCTCGTTTGGCCGCTAAATTGGCCTCTCTGTGACCCCTGCACAATGAAATAACCTGTCCCAAGGCCCTGGTAGTGGTGGCGGAGGAAATTTTGCGGAGGCCGGAGGAGTGGTGGCGGAGCAGTGGAGAAACGGTGGACACAATGAAAGTGGCGAAGAAATGATCACATAGTGTAAAAACCCAACAATTAACATTGGGTGAAAAACAAAGGAAATCGCCAACAAACAAGGGAGCAGAGCCTTGGATGTGGTACCCGGCAGAGGTCGAGGGCGATTAAGCCTGAGCCGTCAGATCTGGGAGGAAACGGACGGTGGAGATGTAATCGGATCAATCACAATCGGATGGGCACAAAGGGGAGACACTCACAAACTTACGACTGCGATTAGGTAGGGAGAGCGATAGTCGTTGGATCAGAAAGGGGATGGACGGCTAGGATTGAATTGGGCAATCGCCATCGGGGGTGTGGAAGGGGAGATGCAATTGAAGGTTCTGATTGTGATTGGGCGGGCGTGCGATGGCCATTGGATCGTGAAACATATGGATGGCCGCGATCAAATCAGAAGATTTCAATCGGGGTGGCGCTACCAGGATTTGCGATCGGGAGTTGCGATGACCGTCAGATCTGCAGGAGGATGGACGGCCAGGATGAAATCGGAAGATCGCAATCGGAGCTCGGAGAAGAAGGCGTGCGATTGAGTTGTGTGACTGCGATGGAGCGATTGGCGCAGGGCTGTTGGATCGGCAGGACGGATCAACGGTCGGGATATAATCGAGGATCGAAATCGGAGGTCGGAGAAGAAGGCTTGAGATTGATCAGAGGGCACACTCAAAATATTGCGATTGAGCGCTGGCCATAGGATGCAGCGGGCAAGCGGACGGCGGAGATTTAATCGTGGCGGAGACGGAAGGACTTGCGATCAATCGCATCGCGATCACTTGCGACGGACCGATCGGAGGGTGAACACAACATGTTGCGATTGCGATCGACAGGGGGCTGCGATTATCACTCCACCGTTCGATTGAAATGGAAAATTGACGGCTGAAAACAAGCTTCAGGCCTTGGTGTTTAAAACCCAAGCGCATCGGATTTTTTACTATTACAAAGGATTTGTGCACCCGCCCGACTTTCGATTGCGATTATCGCTTGGGACTTAAGCGCTTGGTCCCAGTGCCGGGGCATGTGTGGGAAGTGGTTTGAAAGGGGCTTGCGGTAAAGGGGCTAAGCCCTATAATAAGGTCGGAAAATGGGTTTTAGCCCGTTTTAATGGATTTTGAAGGGTTTTAAAGGGAAACGATAAGGGGAAAAATAAGAAATTTAACCAAACAAAGAGTAAGGGAAGGACTTAAGGGGATTTTGGGAGGATTTTAGGGGTAAATGGGGAAATAGAAAGGGAGACAACGGGGAATAAAAGAGGCTAAATAAGGGTAAAATAAAGGGGAAAGGAGGCCTTTGGGCATTTCTTCACCAGCAGAGAGGCCTTATGATGGACACCAGCAAAGGGGATTTTTCAAAGGATAAAAGACACATGGAGGCTTCAAGGAGACTGTGTTTTCAGAGGAAATGCATTCCTTGAAGACTCAACAACAATCTTAGCCCCCTTTTTTGCTTGTCAAAAATTTATAGGGGGGCTAACAGTGGCTCCACATGGGGATGGCTTCTTCTTGAAGGAGTCAAGAATTCATAAATTGATCTCTTGGTGTAGGCCAGATGCCTGCTGCTTAGCACATCCCTTCTTCTTTGATCAGCTACCACAAACTATGAAGACAACATATCAGCAGTAAAATTCTCCCACACAACTACCTACCCACACTATAGTCCTAACATTTTTTCTTCTGGGTGCATTAGGACTTGCAGACCCTTTTACATCATTAATTTTTACAAATAGGAAAAATAAACCTATTCTACTTCTACCCTTATTACTCCATGAGACCAGATTAGACTGTTGGTCTCATATGTTTCTCTACCTACACTACTATCTGCTAGGATCAAACTGTCTAGTAGATTTCTTCTCTATATTCTAAGACAGAAATTGAAACAACCAACTACATGCTCACCTACTGAGCTTTATTGAGCTTCCTACCTACCCTACTCTAACTAGAAATCTCTGATTCTCTAGGTAATAGAATAATGCCAATGCAGCCAGTCAAGCAACAACAAAAAAGGATATGAGCATTGGCTGCCTGTCAGAGATAACCACAGGGTGCTCTGCATGTGGTTCTTCAAAAATAAGGCCACCTGCAGTGGTGACCAATCCTGTTGCATTTGGCTCTTGTGAAAGATCAATGCTAGAGTATTTGGGCCAATCAAGGCCTCCATATATTCTACCACAGGATCAATCAGCACATGATGTAAAAATTTTTCTTCAAAGCCCACCAGGATTGATAGGCTGTTTGCATCCCGGGCAACTTCAATCACTACATCTGTAGTGAGGCCTTTGTAATCACACTCCTCCTCTTCCTGATTGGGAGTATTTTGCGCATGGGCATCAACCAAGAATATCTCCTCTTCCAGTGAATCAAGACAAATATTTCTGTGGGAAAGGAGATCTACCTCATCTTCAGTGCAGCCTGAGCTAGAGGGTTCATTATATTTGACTGTGTTGTCCACCAGTAACGTAGGCTGGTTCTGCTAGAACTCTGTGAAAAAATTAACACATTCTTGAGCGGGGGTTTCTTTGATTACCTCAATCCTTTTGGGATAAGGCTCGATAGATTCATTCCGCTCAAGGTCTTCTTCACCTCTTTCTTCCTTGTCCTCAGCGCTGGAGAGTCACTGGCTTCCATCTTTTTGGAAAATATAACTGATGTTTGGATATAAAACAGAGAGAATATTCAACGAATCTTCATCTGCTATCATGCTTTCAACGCCTTCTCCATCAGTATCATAGATAGCCTGCATTGACTCATCATTTTCTTGAAGTTGATGGTCGTGTTCTTCCTTCCATGAATCTACTGATGATGGCCCTGCAAGCTCAGTTTCCCTCTGGAAAAAATCATCATCAGACAGATCGGCATGAGAGAATGCATAATTAAAAGCATAGTCACCCATCAAATCTTCGAGGCTCTCAGCAAGTCTTTCCTCACATAAAACTGCAAGTTCATTTTCTGATTCAAGCTCTGGTCTGTCATGCATGTTTGGCATGTGGCTTCTGTCTTGCAGAGATCTGGTTTTTCTTTCTTGAGGGCAAGGAACAGGTCTTTCCCAATCATCATTTCTGGTTTCGACCTCGCATTCTTTCGTTTCAATGTTCAGCAAGGCGCTGGCAGTCTCTATCAATCTTTCCAGCTTTCTCACTAGAGAGATCTGTGCTATATGCTCTACCCAGTATTTCTTTGCCGCTTTTAACCTTTCCTCCCTGCACTTTAAGTACACCTGATTTGGCTTAAAATAGGACAGAACATAAAAAGACAATGAATTCTTTAAACCAAATCCAACCAGTATGCTCTACCCTTCTATGAGGTCTGGCCATATTTTAGGTTCTTCCTCCAGTGGAGTATTTGAGGATTATGGATGGTGGAGTCGCCAGGTGGATCAGAGTCGATTTCTAGTGAGATCTTGTCCCATTCATGTGTGTGAATGCCAATCTAACCAGGTATCTTGGGTATTTGACTGCCTAAGAATGTTTAAGGTGAAATGCACTCATTCCCCAGTGGAGTCGCCATTATGTTGGGATTCCCATGTTTTAGCTAGATTGGCAAGACCAAAATATGAGACAACATCAAACCACTTTCAAACCTCGGGATCTAGCCCTCCTAGGTCCAGAGAGGGATCTCTCTAAGATATGTCAAAGGTATATGTCTTTGAAGCTCAAAATTTAAGATGTTAGGCTAGTTGTAAACACGAAGAAGGGTTTAAAATGATTTGGTTGGTTGGTTGTTGGGTTGATCGAATCATAGGCGAAAGTGATCGGGAGAAAAGAACATGGTGGAGTGCTTCGACGAAATGGTGAGCAGTGCTAACCATTGAGCTGTAGGTCATGAAATTGCATCCACTAGCCAAGGCTTTCAAAGGGCAAGTCATCTACACTAAAGGATCTTTCAGATAGATGGTGGGATGGAACATTAAGGAGGAAAGTGAAAGAAGGAAAGACAACCAATTTTCTGTCTATAGATCAGGTCAGAGGTCATTTAACTCCAGACCTACTTGGACACACTCAAAGGCAGCTCTCAAAGAGGGACAAAGGGGCTGCTTATAGATCAGACCAGAGGTCGTTTAACTCCAGGTCTGCTTTAGCAACTCCAAGAGAAAAACAGAGATAACAAGGAAACATCCAAGTAGCAAACCCCCAAGCTCATACATCATCCAGCAGGCAATAACATCCGCTGCACTGGTTAAACCCGTGAATCTACTCTTAGATAACACATGAAGTACAAAACATCAAAGGTAGGGAGATCAGGAAACATAGGGCACCTAGCAAGGGTGAATCCTATGTTATACTTTTGTTGCTTACCAGAAGAACATGAAACAGTATGAAAATGAAATAAACAGAGTTAGGGAAACATCACCAATAGTAATAGACCAGGATCTTGTGAAATGTGATTTGATTAATTGATGCAAAACTAGTCATGTACAATAAGCTCAATGGCTAATACAGTCTAGACTTTCTCCTCCCAGCCTATTACATACAAGCTACTCTGAAAATCCCTCCCAATACTGTTCCAACAGTCAGAATAAATCCCTCTAACTGCAAAAGACAGCAACTGGACAACCACCTTACATTATGTTCTCGGGGATCTCTTATAGGAGAAAAGGAAGAAACAACAGTAGATAAACAAATAAATGAGTCTCATTAAGACAGTAAGGCGGAAGTGTTCACGCCCATACCACTTAATGGCTTTCTGCGGCATTGCTTGTACTCTGTGATCTGTCTGGGGAGTCTCTGTTAGGCCGAGATCGACCTCGGATATTTCTTTGGGGTCCTTTCTGGTGCTTGGAGCTCTGTGCTAGCCTTCTGAATAAATGAACTGGGTGAAAGATCTGCACGGCTTCTCCATTCCTCCATTACTGTGGCTCAGACAGTATTTAATGAAGCTCCTGTCTATGTATTTAATTTCTTATGAGCTCGAGGAGGCATGGATAACCCTATAGGGATGGTGTACATCTGGAGAGAATGTACTCTGCTGATATTTAAAACGCGGATATGACCCTTTGCGTGCTTAAGTCTTCAAACTGTGTTTTGAGTCCTTTGAATGCAGGATTAAGCGTTGGATCTTCAATTAACAGGTCCGGTCCCTTCTAATCCGTCTCTGCTATCTCGTTTGGCCACTAAATTGGCCCCTCTGTGACCCCTGCACTATGAAATAACCTGTCCCAAGGCCCGGGCAATGGTGGCAGAGGAAATGTTGCGGAGGCCGGAGGAGTGGTGGCAGAGCAGTGGAGAAACGGTGGAAACAATGAAAGTGGCGGAGAAATGATCACATAGTGTAAAAACCCAACAATTAACATTGGGCGAAAAACAAAGGAAATCACCAACAAACAAGGGAGCGGAGCCTTGGATGTGGGACCCGGCAGAGGCGGAGGGCGATTAAGCCTGAGCCGTTAGATCTGGGAGGAAATGGACGGTGGAGATGTAATCGGATCAATCGCAATCGGAGGGGCACAAAGGGGAGACACTCACAAACTTCCGATTGCGATCGGGCAGAGAGAGCGATAGTCATTGGATCAGAAAGGGGATGGACGGTGAGGATTGAATCGGGCAATCGCCATCGGGGGTGCAGAAGGGGAGATGCGATTGAAGGTTCCGATTGCGATTGGGCGGGCGTGCGATGGCCGTTGGATCGTGAAACATATGGATGGCCACGATCAAATCAGAAGATTTCAATCGGGGTGGCGCTACCGGGCTTTGCGATCGGGAGTTGCGATGACCGTCGAATCTGCAGGAGGATGGACGGCCAGGATGAAATCGGAAGATCACAATCGGATCTCGGAGAAGAAGGCGTGCGATTGAGTTGTGCGACTGTGATGGAGCAATTGGCGCAGGGCTGTTGGATCGGCGGGACGAATCAACGGTCGGGATATAATCAGGGATCGCAATCAGAGGTCGGAGAAGAAGGCTTATGATTGATCAGAGGGCACACTCGAAATATTGCGATTGAGCACTGGCCGTAGGATGCAGTGGGGAAACGGACGGCGGAGATTTAATTGCGGCGGAGACGGAAGGACTTGCGATCAATCGCATCGCGATCACTTGCGATGGACCGATCGGAGGGTGAACACAACATGTTGCGATTGCGATTGGCAGGGGGCTGCGATTAGCGCTCCACCATTCGATTGAAACGGCAGATCGACGGCTGAAAACAAGCTTCAGGCCTTGGTGTTTAAAACCCAATCGCATCGGATTTTTGACTATTACAAAGGATTTGTGCACCCGCCCGACTTTCGATTGCGATTAGCGCTTGGGACTTAAGCGCTTAGTCCCAGCGCCGGGGCATGTGTGGGAAGTGGTTTGAAGGGGGCTTGCGGTAAAGGGGATAAGCCCTATAATGAGGTCAGAAAATGGGTTTTAGCCCGTTTTAATAGATTTTGAAGGGTTTTAAAGGGAAACGATAACGGGAAAAATAGGAAATTTAACCAAACAAAGAGTAAGGGAAGGACTTAAGGGGATTTTGGGGGGATTTGAGGGGTAAATGGGGAAATAGAAAGGGAGACAACAGGGAATAAAAAGAGGCTAAATAAGGGTAAAATAAAGGGGAAAGGAGGCCTTTGGGCATTTCTTCACCAGCAGAGAGGCCTTATGATGGAAACCAGCAAAGGGGATTTTTCAAAGGATAAAAGACACATGGAGGCTTCAAGGAGACTGTGTTTTCAGAGGAAATGCATTCCTTGAAGACTCAACAACAATCTTAGCCCCCTGTTTTGCTTGTCAAAAATTTATAGGGGGGCTAACAAACACCAGCTCATTCATTCTAGAAGATAGGTCTATAGGGTGGTGTACCTTGGTTCCAGCTTCCAATCTTGTTCGGTTCCCTGGATTAGGCAAAGGGACTCCCTATTTTCCCTTTGACTTGATTGTTTCTTTGCTCTAACTCCTTTCAGCATGATCGAGATCTATATACTTGATGGTCAAGTGATGCAGTAGCTGATACCAGTGATTCTCGGGTGTGTGTGAGATGTCTGAGCCCTCATGAGGGGGTGGCCCTATATGTAGCCCCCCACATGGCTGGATTTCCTCTTCATTGCAGCCTTCGATGCAGCTCCATATATTTGATGATTTCGGCCTTAACTGCTTGCAGCGCCTCTTAGATTTTCATGTATCACTTAGATTTTACAAGCCCTTCACCATTTATAGGGGGAATTTAGGTTGTATTTTTATCCCATGTACTCAGATATTATTTTATAAGTCTTGGCTGTTATCCCAGGTAGAACATGCATGTGGGATTCATCATTATATCTTTTATATGGCTCATGTTTATGCCAAAATGTACATTATAGTTCAGTCCCTTGTTTACTTGATGCACTATTATTTTGTACTTTGTCTCGATGGGCATAAGTATTCCTCCCCCGCCGCCTCTAGCAAAGGTACCCTCTCATAAAAAGAGACTTGTTGCACCTGTAAGTCTCATCTCCTTAGGCTCTAGTTCTTTAGCACTTTATACTACCTTACATTTCTCTCTTTGACTTCCCTTTTGTTGTCTGGTGATTCAGTTCTTACAACATACTTTAGTCATTTATTTTGCTCCTAATACTTGCACGCTGGGGGCAATCTGTTACACCATTTTTTGGTCATCTAACCTATTATCATTAGATGGACCCAACTACACCATGTAAGACCAATTTTACCCTAAGTAAAATTTATTTCACTATGTAAAATAACTTAATAAAACACATTTATTAGGTTGTTTATGGTCTAAACAGGAAACCCCAAAAGGAAATATTAAACAAATCTATATTTGCTTGATTTTCCTCATGGAATAATTAATTAAACAATAATTTAATTATTATTCCTTATTATATTTAACCCAAAACAAGGAAATTAATTAGATAAATCCTTATTTATCTTATTATTTTCAAGGAATAATTATTATAATCTTATTTAAATAATATTCCTTGTTAAATATGACTAAATCATTTATAAATAATTAAATAAACCATTATTTATTTAATTATCATTCAACCACTTCCTTAAAATAATAAATAAATCATTTATTTATTTATTACTTACAAATAAAGGGACTTGACCCAAGTCAAATACCTTTTCCCTCGAGCAAATATAATAAAATATTCCATAAAAGGTGGATCTAGATTTCGTTAACATTATTTTAATCATGCACCAAGATCTAGAATGACCCAATATTTTGTTATAAATAGAAGGGTTTTCCCATTCATTTGTCACCTTTTGTTGCCCATTAGATCACTCTGGATCTATGCTCTTGTTCTGACTTTGAGCCATTATCATTGTCAAGTTTTCCATTGTTTCACTTTGTGAGCTCCCTTTGAGTTCCATGTTTGTCTGGGTTTTCTACACCAACAAGAGAGAGAAATGCTAGATCTAAAGTGCTGAGGACTTTCAAGAACCCATCCCATTGAGGAGAATTGGAAACACCTTTCTTGTTTTCCTCTCAGGTGCCCTTAATATAAAAGTTCTTTCAAAAATATTGTTCTTGTCTTGTCTATTGGATGCATGGAGCAAAACTTTATTTTTACTGCCTAATGTCTTTTTATGCATAGATCTGGATTTGTGCAGCATTTATCTTGATTAACTAACTGCAGATTTGAGGATATTAGCAGCCATATTTGATGTTAGGGATATTTGTTATACATAGCTAAAGTGGTATTTTTTCGTATACTTCGACAAAAGATTCATACTAACACTAAGCATCATCCCAACATTGTACAGAAGAAGAAGTACAGATATATGGGTAGACAAAGATGTCAAACCATATTCTCCCAATAGTATCCAACACATCAATGCTCCCTACTGCCACACCACACTATCAAGATACCAAGTATGGTGTCGATACTCTCCAAGTAATATCCATCAGAGGAGTGCCTCTTGCTTCCATCCTCCAACACTATCATGAAAAGTAGGGGAGTATGTAGGACAAAAGTCCCCCAATAAAAGCCACAACAACAAGATCTCTTGCTGCCTCTTCACACCATCATGTGAATCAAGGAGTAATGACAACATACTGAAGGACATATGTAACGTCATATCAGCCCAATACAAACAAACTCCATTATCACATATCATGAGAGTATTATGCCATATTACAAACAATATCAAACACATAAAAATGGGAGATGTCATGTGATGGAAAAAATCTCAATGAAAATGAAATGCCTTCTTCTGCTGCATTTTATCATTGATACACAAGGCTTGAATCAGCAAAGCATGATCCATTGGGTGGTAACCATACTCACCCAAGAGCAGCTAGCACAACCATGCCTCCTTCTTCATTTCATAAGTGTTTTTCAAGGCATGGATCAAAGAAATAGGAGCCTTTGTGTAGTGACAAATCTTTCCCAAGAGCAACAAATGCAACCAAGCTTGCTGGCCCATGTCATATATTTCCAAGTGGTCATGTAAACCCTTTCTTATCATCCTCACCCACTTATCCCAATGTGGATGATGAATGATGTCCTACATAATCATGGTATCCTCCCTTTGTATAATACCATCCTCCCCAAACTGATGAAGAACTTTTCACTTCATGAAATGTTGAAGTACACCTCCAATGATATCTCTTAATGAGATTCTCTTTTCACCAAAGGCCCTCCAAAACCAAAGAGGTTCCAGATCTACTAGAGGTAGAAGTTTCTCTTTGAGCTGTGAGATGCTCATTGAGAAAGTGTCATCTAGAAAGGAGAAAATATTCCTCATCTCAAGATGTATACCATTTTTCATCTTTACCTCCATTGCTTCATGAGTGAAGCTACCTTTAGAATGCTCCAAGAATAACAGGGCTTCTTATTTATCACTGCTACTAAGTGACAACACTATAGATTTACATAGTAATACATGTGTTGTCTCAAAGCAAGGCGTAATACTGATCTCATAACCAATCATTGTACATAGGATAATGCTCATCCCTTTTTCTGAAACTCTCCACTTAAACTCAAAGGGTTGAATGGAGCTCAACAATGATGAACTGGGATAAAGTTTCATTTCCTCCTTGATTA
Source organism: Pinus albicaulis (assembly GCA_034641835.2). Classification (NCBI taxonomy): domain Eukaryota; kingdom Viridiplantae; phylum Streptophyta; class Pinopsida; order Pinales; family Pinaceae; genus Pinus; species Pinus albicaulis. Next base: position 112,045,744 of record CM076576.1, read on the forward strand.
GATCAACGTTCCTCTAATCTGTGATATTTTGCTTCTTCAAATCAACATTTTTTTCTAACCCTTGGATATGCATTGGCCCTAATGGCATGTCCTCAATAAGATCTACTTAAATACTATGTGATGAAAGTTCATGCATACCTTGGATCAACTAATGTGTGGGAACCTCTGGCCAGAACACAAGAGTTCCTCCAATTGGGAAAATAATGTATGCAACTGTTGGTAAGGGTGATGGCTACTCTTCTATCAATGTACTAGTGCTGGCATCTTCCTCCTCTTCTTCATGCATCTCCTGAATCATGAATGGGATATATGTCGAGAGCTCACGACTATCTTGCAAGGTTGCAAGTGTCTCTTCTCCAGATGTAATTGCTTCTGTAGATGGTGGTAAATGAAGTGAGTCCTTATCCAGAGTGACAAGATTGACATCCTCCTTTGTATCCTTAGGAAATGTATCTTTGTGACACATCTCTGGTTTTCTCACATCAATTTTCTTCCTCAAATTGTGAAAGAAATCTGAATATTTAGTCACCTTTGCATGCTCCATGTCACCAAACCACCAATCATTACCTTCACCATAAAGATGAACTGCTACAATCTGGATAGCCTCTTTTTGAGCCATAGGATGTAGCATGAAAAATGTATCTAACTATTTCCTCCAAGCCTTAACAGTGTTTGAGGAAGATCCATCAAATGTAGGCAAATATAATCTATTCTACCTCTTTCTTCTATTGCTGATATAGAATACCCTTTCTTCTTTGATTTGGAATAATTCTTGGAGAGTTAGACTCTCTTTGAATGATCTAGAAAATGCTTTGTACTCTTCAAGATATAGACTGAGAATCTCATGAGTCTCACATTTTCTTCTTTCTTCATTTCTATACCATTCACCCTCTTCAAAGAAAGTGGGCCTACTAGATCTATGAGGAGATCTATGATTCTATGGTCTTCTTGGTTGTTGATAGGAAGTTCTTGGACCTTCCTCATGAAATATTCTTCTCGGATCCTCCTTTTGCCTTTCCCTCTTCATTTGATTGACCTATTTGGAGAGATATTGCTTAGATCTAAAGATAAGAATGGCTAAAATATAATTCTCCTGCATGATAGATCTCATCTATATACATCTTATTTTGATGTAAAATACGAAGTTTCCATAAGCTGAGTCAAAGATCATGCTCTGATACCACTGTAATATCCCAAAAGGGAGAATGCAGTAATACTGAAACAAAATATAAGAATTGTGGAAAATTAAATAATAAATCTAAATACACATCAAAATTCACATAAATGTCCAAACCATTTTATTATTTATATAGGAGGTGAAAAAGAAAGTACAACAGTGCTCAAAATATGGGACACTCAAGCCAAAAGGATGGCCTGGAATGACCCTACAATGATCCCACAAGAGGAACTCGTAACTGCTGAACTACTGGAAGGTAAAATGCATTGTCCATACTGTAACTGTTGGGACTGCAACTACCTGAAAGATATAAATCAAGTCTAGGCAGAATGGGAGCTCCATGATGCTGAAAATTTAGATCATGGCTCAATGATGGATTCTGAAGATAACCTAGAAACGGTTTCTCAGATCTATCAGTCTAATAAAACCACCCTTTCAGGGCTCCACATATATGTTGCTAGGAATGCAGATCTAAAGATAGATATAATGATATGATAGATGTAATGATGCTCAATCAGATCTATGCAAGAACGGTTGATCCCTCCTCTAGATCCTTGGGCTAAAAGCTCAAGGTCTAGCTCCTCCAATCTCCCCCACTAAAAATTGTTATTGGATGAACAACAAATTTAGAAAACTGCACTGTCAGAGAGGGAGGCTCAATATCCTACTTCTATATGTGTCAATACAGCTCCTGAATGATGCAAACAATAGATACAATGTGAGGAGATGATTCCTCATAGGATTTCCAGCTGAAATAATGGAAAATTCTTTCCTCCAATAGATCTGCAGGACTGAACTGCGCAATTGTTGAAGGGAATGCTGCTACATGGAGCTAAAACCCAATGGCTTGAATGTCGGATATAGGTCTGCTGCTCCTGGAAGACTGAATGTGAAGAACAAAGTGGTAGGATGAATCCTCCACTGGTTTCCTAGCTGAATGCTACAAACAGCATCCTAAAGATGGCACCAATGCGTGATAAGGAATGAAGAACAACCCTCTTTCTAGAGCTACTCAAAGAAAGAGGTGGGATTCCCACTCGGGAACACCCTGTGATAAACAACACTACAGACTCTACTAAACAACCCAAGCCTACATAGAAATGTCCTAAGACAAATCTATATCTAAATAGATCAAGAAATGAATAATCCAAATCATGCTATCCAATTTTCCTTCACCTTCATTATATAGATATGAGCCTTCCATAGCTTAGGCGCACTCCAAAAATACATTGTACATATGGAAAAAAGGTTCCATGGTTGACTGTGCTATTGATCCATGTCCTCCATCATGTTCACATGGGGTGATTACCCTCTCCATCATGTGTGCATTAAATGCATCACTTCCTCCACTATCTTATCATAAGTGATTTATGATCTTATTTGAATGCACTATGATCTCAGTTAACCTTATCAAATATCCTCATGGTTTTGCATTTAAGATCCATGTTCTTATTTTAATGTTTCATCCTCCATAATCTATCTCATAAATGAGACATGATCTCCACTAATGGAGCTGCTCCACTACTCCATCATTTTAGATCTAGATCTAGAATATCCACATACACACATAAAAAGTGGATTTTATTTATCTTTGAGGTTTATGGGTCCCTCCACCCTTTTATTTAATTAATTAATTTAGTTTATTAAGAAATCTAATATTCCAAATATCATGTAAAAATTTAGGAATATTACAAAATAGCTAAATTTTTTCCATCAGTTGTGAATGTAGGCATCGCCTCGGCCCATTTGGTAAAATAATATACGGTGATAATAATATACCCATGTCTCCCGACTGAGTGAGGGCTACATGTAATGAAATCTACGCCCCATTTTGCAAAAGGGTTGATAACAATTATTGGGTGAAGAGGAGTTGGAGGTGCACACTTCTTTCAATCAAAAGTTTGGCAGTTGTGGCATTTTCAGACAACTATGATACAATCTTTGAATAAATGTAGGAAAAAATAACCAGCGCGCAATATATTTTGGGTTGTAGCAAACCCAGACATATGACCACCACATGCTCTAGAGTGGCAATCATTCAAAACCCTTTCACCCTCTTTGTAAGTTATACAACGTCGAAAAATAGAATCTTCACCACGATGATAAAGAGTGTCTCCAACAATATTATATTGTTGGGATTCGTATCGTATTCTCCGTCGATATGATCATGAAAGCTTTGGGTGAACGGTTCGAGTTTGAAGATATATAATGATATCTCCATACCAAGGTTATAAAGTACTGATTAGAAATAGGTATTCATCCACGATAGGATTCTCTGCCACTGTTTCGGACTTAGTATTGGGAAAGTCACACATAAGTTCAGCGAACACTAGTGATTTTTTTGACTTGGACTTCTTGAATTACAAATCAAACTCTTGCAGGATGAAAATCCATTTGGATTATTTTCCCCAAAACAATTTTTTTGTCAATATGTACATCATCGTGTTTGAATTAGATATCACATTTGTTTTACGTAACAATATGTAATGACAGAATCGTTGGACAACTTGAACTTCCATCAAGGAAAATTTCTCCAGATGTGAATACTTGATTTCCATCGAGTTGATATTTTGACTTAGGTAATAGATCACATATTAATTGTGAGATTCATCCTCCTCAAACAAAACCATTCCAATATTGGAATCATAGGAAACTAAGTATAAAAAGTAATCCTTGTGGTAATTAGGTGGATGCAATAATGGTTCATGGATTAACACTTTTTTAAGTGCATCAAAAGATTTATCGGAAATATCATCCTGATATGAATGGAATATATTAGTTTTTCTGTGTTAAGTATCCAAACAATAATTAAAATGTGTGCATAAGGTTCTCTGAAGTTTGCAGGTGAAAAAAATGGTTTTAACTTAGTTAAACTGATTTCTGTGTGAGCTTAACGAATGTGATTTTCCTGTAAAGCATTGTACAATAGTAAATAATAGAGAAATAAACATCACATGTAACAATACTCAGAAAATTTTATGAAGCAGTTCACCCCTCCTGGGGTACATCTGCTAGTCCAGCTCCCAATTGCATGTCCCTCATATATTATTGATCAAAAATGGTAATTAAATGTGAATAAAAGTCTCAAATGGTTGTTCTCTTTGTAAAAATAGCTTTATATTGCTTGAATTAGTCAGGAATGACTATTCATTTGCAAAAAATAGAGAATGGATGCTTAATACATTGAAAACACCATAGTGGCCCTCATGGCTCCTTGACCTCTTCTGAAGCTAAACCTATAGAATATGACCTCTGTTGGCTTTGAAACCTCTAGAAATGTGTGAAAAATGTCGAAATTAGCCTAGGTAGACTCTTTTTTCACCAAAATTGGTCAAATATTGACTTCTCCAAGCATTTTTCCCAATGACACCTAGGAAAACTCCACTAAATGTGGAGACAAGCAGTTAACTCCAGGTAAATTTAATAAAAATCCCCAAATCTGGGGGCAATCTCTAAAATGGCTAGACCGTTGGCTCTAACATTAAAGGTTAGGCACAGATTGGTCACATTACCCTCCCGATGTAACCATCGGATAGACTGCTGAGGACTTTGGAACCCAGAACCGTTGGTTCCATACCATCGCATTAACTATTGTATTGGGCACATGGTCCTTAACCATCGGACCCGTTGTTAACAAAAATTTTCAAGGAGAGTTCTTACCCTTGGTTCCAAGTGCCGAAGCATATGGAGTGTCGGGTCTGGCCCCCATTTACTGCCAAATCACCATGCTTGAAACGTTAAATACAAGTCGTGCCCTTATGGGGTAAGAACTCCTATGGGCGTAGTGATCGGGTGCTATGTTTTTGTGCGAGAGGTCCCGCGTTCGAACCCCAAATCTCCACCAAATTTTGCAATGACTTCTGACCTTCTACCTAGGCCCTCGTGTCAAGGGCCACATGGAACTCGTTGATTGGAAAAAAAAAGTATACAAAGTCAAAATTTGGGTCAAAGTCATTTTTTTGGAGTTTACTGGGCCTTTCAAACCTTCATAAATTTTGCATACGAACTCTGTTTTTTGAACCATTCACGACACCAGAATTGCAACGACGAGACCTTTCTGGTCGCTTAGGTTGAAAACACTTTTGAGAACTTTCATTTTTGAGCATTTTTGAACTACGGACATGATCTCTTAATCACACCTCCCCAATGGGAAGCTTTTGGACCCCAAAATCTCTCTAGAATACTGAACTTGAAGATGAAGAGACTGTGTCCCCACTCTTCCAATCTTAATCCACGGAAATTTCCCTGATTTCATTAATTGGAGCTTTTCATGAAACAATAAATTTTTCCTTCATTCCATTCACCAACCGTTGCTGACTTTGACATAGTCATGCTACACATTTTCAAAACTTGCAGAAAAAAAACTCAACTTTGCAGTAAACATATTGTTTCTACATTGGTCTAGAATAAAAGGAAACTGAAAATTATTTTCACCTTGCATCTTGCCCTTATGGCGAATTTTTTTTCTAAATTAGCCTTGTACTTGTGTCGATTCCTGACCAATTTTCCTCTCCATTGTACCATTCCGTTCTGAAACTAGCAATGATAATTGTTGAATCTTGTGCCCCCTTTGCTATGTTGCTTTGCCTTCTCTTGGACCTTTGTAACTTCTTGCACTGACACTTTGTTTTCAACACCGTTCGACACCAAAGACGATTGCTGCAACTGCTTGTCATCTTCTTTCAAAGACAACCAGCTTTCAAATTGAAACAACTCATTATTTACATCAGAATTTACATAAAAATGATTATGTAAAACTTCTCTTTGTTTAATCATCATCAATGTCAAGTTTTGACTTGCATTGACGAGTCTCTTCATCTGCCTTGCATTCAATAAAAGAGAGTCTTGTTTTTTGCGATGATCTCTCACAATGTACTCCTTGCCATATTTTAATAAATGATACTTGTTCTGATGGCAATGGAAGATAGCTTTCCTGTCATACAAGTAAGCACTGCCCAACACCATACCTGTAATATCAAGTGGAACAACATCTAATTCAACTGAGTTAATAAAATGTGTTGTTATTGCAAAGCGCAATATGCATTTCTTTGAAACCTATAAATTTTCATCCTTACAAATCCAACCAATAGGATATGGTTTCGGATGTGGAATGGTATCAAGTTTTAGTTTCTTGAAAAATTCTTCAGAAATAAGGTTCTCTTGTGACCCACTGTCAAACAATGTGTCAACCTTGGTATGTTTGGAAATGACCCTCACATGAAACTGTTCAATTCTCTTTTATTCTCTTCGAGCTTCTATGTGATAGTTACATATACTAGACCTACGTTTATTTTCATTATCTTTCCCCTTCAAGTTTGTAATGTTCCCAAATTTTAGCCTCAAGCTTAAAGGAACATTATAGTTAGCAATAGATGAATAAAATGGGTGGGGAGGCCCATTAACCTCTATAGGAGGAAAAATAACATTCCTCATGTGAAAAGGGGAAGAATAAGTAGCTAGATTGAGCACCTACAGGTGTGAATAGGATTGGATCATGTTGATTTAGTCATATTTGACCAAGTCCACATGCACTGTCTAGGTACATTTCATCTCCATGATGGACTGTGTAGTTTTAATGGAGGACAACTTGCATGGGCTAGGTGGCACATATGGATGGGACCCATTATGGAGAGGAGCACTTGCTATATATGGAGAAGAGGATAGCCATTGTATTCATGGTTGGATTATTATTTTCTTTGGTCTGTTGAGACTTTGCTTCCTCTTGTTGTTTAGCAGGGTTGCAGTGTTGTTTAGCAAAAGGGTGTTCCTAGTTGGGAATCCCTACATCATCGTTAGGGAAGGAGAGGTTCTTGAGCTACATTTCCCCATTTCAGCATTTTGGCCAAGCTACCTCATTCATCTATAGCACAGTTTCTATTTAGAGCTGGGTTGTGTTGCAGGGTGTTGCAAAGGAGGATCTCTTTGAGCCATTTATGGGCTTATTTTTCAGTGGAGAGCTTGTCTATCCATTGGAGGATCACCAAGGGAGGCTCCCAGGAATATTTTCACATATTGGCACTGGGCCAAACCATCTCTACAATTTTACAGTGCATTCCTTTACAGGAGCTACGTCATTTTCTAGAGAGCAGCTGTAGCAAGGTTTGATACCTTGATTTTGGGCTAGTTTCCTTGGGCAAGGGCCAACCCTTCCACTGGAAAGCTAGAAAAATGGATTCCAATCCCTATTGTATTTTATTCAGCTATTTTCATGTAATTTTGTATGGGACTGTGTTATTTTTGCAGCTGAATATTCAAATCTATTCCTTTTGTACTTGAGCTTCCAAGAAACCCTTGTCGGGTTATCTTTACATTGTATAAGAGAGGCTAGATCTCTATTTTTGTCTGTGCTTTGGCTAAATAAACTCCAGATATATTCTCTAAAACATTTTTCTATAGGAACCCTCTTGTAATTACACTTTTCTTGCTTCATAGTTTTCTGTATAAGTTAAGCCATGGGTTTTCAATGTTTTTGAGCCATATAAGAGCCAAGAGATCTGTTTAACTTAGCTAGAATGATTTTTTTCAGCTCCCATTCTATATGTGAGATGTATATTGCATAAAATAAGGGATCCAAGTCCCATTCCTCACAATTACAACGTTATTTTATGTAAATAGCATTTTTATGGTCCAGATCACTACTTTTCCCCACTTGGAGATAACATATGGAGACATAGTTTTGCTAATATGCTCCTAATTTGATCTGATAAGTAAATTGACATAGAATTTCATTATTATGTTCAAGTATTGCTGGATCTCCAATATTTGGAATATCTTAAGATATTCCCGATAGTGTAGATTTTCCCTATTTTGGGATATTACATTGGTATCAAAGCATCAATATTGGCTCAGCCTGTGCATCCAAGACATTATGCCATTAGGAGGAGAAGCTTCTCACAGAAGGGATAAGTTGTGCAGAAGAAACAAAAGCATGACTCCATTATTTGGAGGAATGAAGGAAGAGAGGGTCTCCCTGCTTCTTTTCCAAGCTATGAAGAATATCAAAGAAGATCTCAAGGAGATGAAAGGGGAGGAGTGTAGAAGATTTCTGAGAGGGTTTGAAGTAAGCCCTAGCTATTATTATGATTGATGTGAGAATTTAGCCACACATGTAGATCCACAATGTAGTCTATTGCCTACATTTACTGCAAGAAGGATGGAGGAAGGAGATACACCAAGGGAGGAGACCTTGAGTGACTATCTTTAGGAGTATGAATCTCAATCATGGAGATTCAAAGAGCACTTAGACTTCCAAGGGTTTTGCAAACTCAGGGAGGCAAGATTCAGTAGCCATAGAGGAATCAAGAGAGGTACAATATTACTATCTCACTTTGATGGATCAGCAGAGTGCACAACAAAATCTTGGGTAGAAGAGCTAGATTCCTATTTTCAGCTACACCAATTTTCAGAGAAGGAGGCCATCAGAGTAGCAGTGTTGCACCTCAAAGGTATGGCCCATGATTGGTGGTTTAATGATTCTACTTAATTTTCTCATGCAAATGTAAAAAATTATGTTGCGTTCACAAAATAATTGGTGAGGAGATTTGATCATTGTGAACCCTCATTTGTTAAAGATAAAAACTCAAACACTTTGCATGAGTTGGAGAAACCTATTAAACCAAATCCACTCCATATTTTTAAGGGGATAAAAACATGCATGATAGTTTTCAAAGGGAAAGAGCCCCACTTCTTGAAGAACCCTCTTCTATTTGTGAAGACATGGAGTCTTCTCCTTCAAGGGATGACCAAGATCAAGGGTCTCTCATTAAGGATGATGCGTTCTCATATATGGAAGAAGAGGAGAGGATCATCATTAAGGGATGATGAGAATTCACCCTTATCTATTTCCAGATGTTTCTACACATAAGGAGGGGACTGCACTACACAGTGAAGAGAGGGATAACTCAGTCCACTCATATATATAGTCCACTTCAGATTTTGATGTCTCACTACATGGAGACATTCCACCTGGAAGGCCACCAGATCTAGAGTTGATGAGAGAAATATTGTATTTGGGTTCACCACTCTTGGATTTTGGAGAGGTGAAGAGTTTGGAGGAAGAATTTGGCATGGGGGATGTCAAAGTAGTAGGCAGCAGCATGAGGAGAGCTTCACATGCCAGATCACCAACACTATCTCTTGGGAGGATTGATCCCTATTGGAGGTCTCAACTCTTGGTAGAGTACTCCAAGGATCTTGGTGCTTTCTTGATTCTTGATGACCTAGATGGAGATGACATATATAGGGTGGATGACATGGTCATCTAATCTTATGGCGGAGTCTTCTTGACTAGAGCTTCTTGTCTCAAGGATAAGTTGTTACATGCAACACATGAGGACTTCCTTTCCATGCATTACGATGCATATCTTTCTTTGACAGAGGAGTTAACTTGGGAGGGCTTCTAGCATGACATATTATAGCATATGGAGAGATGCATAGCCCAGATAGTGATAGATAGGAGGTCATAGCCACTTCCCTACTCATTGGAGGTGAGGGAAAGATTCCAGTTGAGCCATTTCATCTCAAGATCTCAAGTACATGATGGAGGTATAAATTCACATTTTTTATTGTACTTATTTTCCTTGTTTGAGCAGCATGCTGTATCAAGAAGAATTATCCCTTCTTTCATATTGTATGATGATGTACTTGTAGATACTTTTAGCATTGATTTTGGATACCTTATTGGTGGTTTTTGGGGGAAGACACATGATTCTTGGTGTGCACCATTGACACCACATTGTATCTTCATGTTTCCATCCTATGAGATGACTGTGGCAGCAAAAAAGTGGCTGGTTAAGCACTTGTTATTTTTTTTTTTGAGGCATGCATGGAATGCACTGTCCTGGTTCGTTGTGTGCAACTATCATTCACTCTCCAGTTGTCATTTGGTAGCTTGTTTTCGTAGTATTTTTCTTCCATATATTTTTGATATGACTATAATCATGGGAAGATTTGTTTGGAGAGTGGGATTTGAGATGGAGATGCCCATTGGGAGTATGATTCTCCCTATTCTACATGTTTTATGTTTCAAGAGAAATAATTGGCACACCATGATTGCCACCACACACTTCTTTCCTTCATGTAGGAGGAGCCCTTGGGAGAACTTGCATTATTGGAGGAAGCACTTCATGGTTGAATTATCTTGTGGGGTATCTTGGGCCATATTTGAAGGTCATGAAATTGTAGCCCAATATCAGAAATCCCCCCGTACTTACCATAAATGGAGAGAGAAACTACTTGGATGGGAAAATATAAACTGTCCATTCAGCCCCAACACATTGCATAAAACTGGGGTTGCATATTCCTTTGATGAGCTACCTAGAATGGCTCATTTCCTTTGGATGATAGCATGGGTGAATGGGTCACTCATTGGGAATGAGATTTCCTATGTGTATAATCACTCCTACCTTGAGGAAGCCATGAGACAACAAGAAGGTTTCCACTTACACCTTCCACCTTTTCATGATGTGAGCCATTTGGTCATGCATCTTTGGGAGGAGACATTAGAGGGCAGATTTGTTGTAGATTATCTTGAGCAGTGGTGGGGACTATTGATGAGGAGGCCACAAGAGGAGAAGGGGAGGAATTTTGTTCTCTCTATATAGTTGCTTGAGGACAAGAAAAATTTTGGAGGGGAGCACTGTAATGTTCCCAAATTTTAGCCTCAAGCTAAAAGGAACATTATAGTTAGTAGTAGATGAATACAATCGGTGGGGAGGCCCATTAACATCTTTAGGAGGAAAAATAACATTCCCCATGTGAAAAGGGGAAGAATAAGCAGTTGGATTGAGCACCTACAGGTGTGAATAGGATTAGATCATGTTGATTTAGTCATATTTGACCAAGTCCACATGCACTGTTTAGATACATTGTATCTCCATGATGGACTGCGCAGTTTTAATGGAGGACAACTTGCATGGACTAGGTGGCACATATGGATGGGACCCATTGTGGAGAGGAGAACTTTCTATATATGGAGAGGAGGACAGCCATTTTATTCATGCTTAGATTATTATTTTCTTTGGTCTATTGAGACTTTGCTTCCTCTTGTTGTTTAGCAAGGTTGCAGTGCTGTTTAGCACAAGGGTGTTCCCGGTCAGGAATCCCTATCTCATCCTTAGGGAAGGAGAGGTTCTTGAGTGAAATTTCCTCATTCCAGAATTTTGGCCAAGTTACGTCCTTCAGCTACAATGCAGTTTCTATTTAGAGCTGGGTTGTGTTGTAGGGTGCAGCAAAGGAGGATCCCTTTGAGCCATGTTTGGGCTTGTTTTTTAGTGGAGAGCTTGTCTATCCATTGGAGGATCAGCAAGGGACGCTCCCGGGCACATTTTGTATCTTGGCACTGGTCCAAAGAATCTCTGCACTTTTATAGCGCAGTCCCTTGCAGGAACTGCCTCATTTTCCAGAGAGGAGCTGCAGCAAGGTTTGATACCTTGATTTTGGGCTAGTTTCCTTGGGCAAGGGCCAACCCTTCCCCCAAAAAGCTAGAAAAAGGGATTCTAATACATATTGCATTTTATTCAGCTATGTTCATGTAATTTTGTAGGGGAATACCTTATTTTTGTAGCTGAATATTCATATATATTCCTTTTGTACTTGAGCTTCCAAGAAACCCTTGTCGGGTTATCTTTACATTGTATAAAAGAGGCTAGACCTCTATTTTTCTCTATGCTTTGGCTAAATAAACTCTAGATCGGTTCTCTACAACATTTTTCTATAGTAAACCTCTTTTAATTATGTTGTTCTTGCTTCATAGTTTTCTATATAAGTTAAGCCATGGGTTTTCAGTGTTTTTGAGCCATATAAGAACCAGGAGATCTGTTTAACTTAGCTAGAATGATTTGTTTCAGCTCCCATTCTATATGTGAGATGTATATTACATAAAATAAGGGATCCAAGTCCCATTCCTCATATTTACAGTGTTATTTTCTGGAAATAGCATTTTTATGGTCCATATCACTACTTTTCCCCACTTGGAGATAACATATGGAGACATAGTTTTGATGATATGCTCCTAGTTTGATCTAATAAGTAAATTGACACATCATTTCATTATTGTGCTCAAGTATTTCTAGATCTACAATATTTGGAATATCTTAAGATATTACCGATAGTGTCGATTTTCCATATTTTGGGATATTATAAAGTTCTTTAGTGTCATAGCTATGATTTTTGTTTCATCTTCTGATTCTGACCCTAGGTCTTGTTTAGCTATTGTAAATGTCTTGCCTTTCCCCTTGGCTTTATCTTTGGCTTTAAAAATTTCTGGTTTCAACTATGGATGAAGTTTCCAATAATGGTCCTCATCATGCCTTGTTTTAGAACAATTTTTGCAGATGAATTTTCCTTTCTCTTTTCTATAATTTCCATTTCTCTTTAAACTCACATTCCTCATTCCCATCTAAATTTTGTTTTCCCCTTGCGTCTAAATGTGTTCCTTGAACACAAACCTCATATAAGCTTGTAGGATTAAACATGAGAATGGTATGTCTTAGGTAAGTATGAAAACCTCCTATATAGTTGAGTTAAGTGTCTTGGATATGCAAATATACTCCTAGTAAAAAAAATCTTCTTCTAAATTCTTGGGTATACACTAGAACATTTTTTCCTTTCAATTGTTTAAATTTTTTCCATTCCATTATGGCTTTCTGCACGTGAGCTAATGGATAAAACTGTTGTTTTTTGTAGAAATGAAATCATTCCATGACAAGATAATCTCACCATATTTCTTGATCTCCTCCTTTGTCTTGGTTTCCCACCAAAAAAATGTTACACCTTCCATTCTCAATGAAGCTAGATGAATTTTGGTTTCGTCATCATGAAAATTTTGAATTATCAAATAGACCTCTAATTGGCTAATCCAATTATCTATCTTTTCTGCATTAACTTCACCATGAAAATTTGGCAATTCAAACTTAACATCAATTTAAAAAAAATTAATTTTACCATTGTTATTTGACTTGTGGTGTACTGAAGATGAAGTAGAGGTTGATGAAGATTAAGATGAAGATGAGGGTGATGATGGCGACTTTCCACTCTCTCCATTTTCTCCATTACCCTTCTTGGATTTGTATTCATCATTATGACCTCCTGAAGATCCCTCTCCTTCCTTGTGAAGTTGAGATCCTTCTCCTTCTAGTATTTCATTCCTTTATTGATAAAGGACTCTCACCATTTCATTCAAGTTAAGAAATGTTTTTTTGAATACTCTTTCTTCTTCCTTGGGATCAACTTCTTCGGGAATTTCTCCTTGCCTTGAAGTCATGCTTATGGCTTCTTCTGCTTCTCTTTGAGGTAAAATTGAAGGTGGAGATAATGGAACTCCTTTTGTCCTTGTCTGAGGATTAATTTGAGCTTTCACCAATAGACCTTCTCCTCTCTTAAGCTTCAGCCTAGTAAGCATTGAAAATCTTGCAAACTGTTAAATAAATTCTTTGCACAAAGGATTAAATAGAGAAAATACTGTATCTCAATCTAATGCTCAACTTGCCTCTGATACCAACTTTATCTAAATGGAATGTATTAGTTTTGATGTGTTAAGTATCCAAACAGTAATTAAAATGTGTGCATAAGGTTCTATAAATTTTTCAAGTGAAACAAATGGTTTTAACATAGTTAAAAATATTTCTGTGTGAGGTTAAAGCATGTAATTTTCTTGTAAAACATTTTAAAACAGTAAATAACAAAGAAATAAACATCACATGTAACAATACTCAGCAAATTTGATGAAGCAGTTCACCCCTCCTAGGCTACATCTGCTGGTCCGGATCCCAATGGCATGTCCCTCATATCTTTCTGCTAAAAAATGGTAAGTACATGAGAATAAAAGCCTCAAATGGTTGTGATATCTATAAAAAAAGTTTTAGAATGCTTGAATTAGTCAGGAATGACTATTCATTTGTAGAAAATAGACAATCGATGCTCAATACACTGAAAACACCCTAGTGGCCCTATTGACTCCTTGACCTCTTCTGAAGTTAAACCTACACAAGATGGCCTTTGATGGCTTTGAAACCTCTTCTAGTGTGTTTAGAATGTCAAAATTAGCCTAGGTAGACCCTTGTTTTAGAAAAATTGGTCGAATATTGACTTCTCCAAGCATTTTTCCCAATGACACCTAGGAACACTCCACTAAATGTGGAGATAGGAAGTTAACTCCAGTTAAATTTAATAAAAAGCCCAAAATCTGGGGTTGTGCTAAAAAATGGCTGGAACATTAGCTATAACATTAAAGGTTAGGTGTGGAGTGGTCACATTACCCTCCCACTGTAACAATTGGATAGACCGCCGTGAACTTTAGAACCCAGAACTGTTGGTTCCATACCATCGCATTAACTTCTCGTATTAATTGTTGTATAGGGCACATGGCCCTTGCCCGTCGGACCTGTCGTTAACAAAAAATGCCGAGGAGAGTTCTTGCACTTTGTTCCAAGCATCAGAGCGTAAGGAGTGTGGGGGCTGGCCCTTAGGGGCTGGCCCCCATTTACCACCAAATCACCATGTTTGAAACTTTAAATGCAAGTCATGCCCTTATAAGGTAAGAATTACCCGTGGGCATAGCGGTCAGGAGCTGTGTTGTTTTTCAGGAGGTCCCGCGTTTGAACCCAAACTTTCCACAAAGTTTTTCAATGACTTCTAACCTTCGGTATGGGGCCATGTGGCAGCCTCTACGCTGGCCACGTGGCACTTGTTGATTGGCCAAAAAACTTATATAAAAAATTATTTTTTTCAAACGTATTTTTTTTTGCAAAATTTTATACAAAGTCAAAATTTTGGTCAAAGTGATTTTTTTTGGAGTTTACTTGGCCTTTCAAACCTTCAAAACTTCTGCATACGAACTCTATTTTGCAAACCAGTCACGGCACCAGAATCGCAGTGACAAGACCTTTCCAATCGCTCAGGTTGCAAACACTTTTGAGCACTTTAATTTTTGAGAATTTTTGAACTATGGAAATGATCTCCTGATCACATCCCAAATAAAAGGAACACTTTGTTTCAACAATTGGGTAAAACCTTTTGTTAACTCAACATAGTTTGGGATAAATCTACATAAAAAAATTTCTTTCCCCTGCAAACTTTAGCGTTGGCGAAGAGTGGAAGGAGGAGGTAAATTGATGATAGCCTCGACCTTCGATGGATTGACACAAATGCCATCTTTCGAAACGATGAACCCAAGTAATCAGCCTGATTGTACACAAAAAACACATTTGTGTGGATTCAAACGAATTTTTAATGCCTACATCTCGTGAAGATAGCTCGTAAGTGTACAGGATGATCTTCTCTATGTAAATAATGAGTAGGTAAGTCATCCATATAAGGTTGTACAATATGTTTGATATCATGAAAAGCATAAGACATAGCTCTTTGAAAAGTTACACTTGCATTTTTTAGTCCAAAATATAGCTTGCAATAAGAAAATGTGCCCCAAGGACATATAAACGTTGTTTTAGGTTGATCGGCAGGGAGTATACATGCACATATTCTAGCTTTGCCTACATAGAGACCTAGGAAAATCTAGGGATAGGTGTACTTGGTTTTTAAATAGAAGTTTGCACAAAAAAATAGACTGGAGTTATTGGGGTACTCGGGCCAGCTTGCTAACTACTAGGTACAAATACCTGAGGTGCAATTTGAAGTGTAGGTTGGGAAGGTTGTTGGACTTGGGTATAACCAAATTGACTAGATGGATGACTAGGTTGATTATAAGGTACTTGTATAGTAGGTTGCAAATTCTCTTGGTTCAAAGACGTGTTCCAAACTATATTAATACTGGGATAAGGAGCACATATTAAAGGTTGCGGTGCATAAGGTTGACCATAACCAGTTTTAGGTATTGGAACATAAGTTTGATAATTTTTCGAATAATTTCTAGTAAAGGGTTGTCCTCCTTGAAAGGACGGGTGTTGTTGATAGAAATGTTGCCCTTGAGGAGGAAATTGTTCTTGAAAAGGCTGTGACCCTGATATAGGGTATTGCCCTTGAACAAATTTTCCTTGAATAGTTTTCCCTTGAGGATTATATAGCCCCCCAGGCAGTAAATTTCTACCTTGAGGGTCAGGTGAAGGAATATTTCTAGACATCATATAGACTTGTTCCATTGTCAAATTTTTGGTATTAGATTCATTAAAACCAGCTAATTTTGTAAGCTTTTCAGAAGAAGGAGATGCTCCTGAGAAAGTACCAGAGAGCGACTAGTATCCAGTAGGAATTGATGGACCACCATAAAAAAATGTTTATGGAAATTAAGAAAACATGGATGACTCACCTTACATGCTTGATGAAGACATGTAACTACCTCTGAGTATGGAGTAAAAATGAATGTAGCGTGGTGAATAATTGAGACCAGTATTATGTAGAAAGTTGGTTAATTGATGATACCAAGGGTCAAGCTTAAAGGGACTATAAGGGTAAATCGATTCACTATACCTTAGATATAAATATTCTTGATGTGAAGGAATTGCGATCTATTCTTCCATGTCAGTAATCTCTTCGATACTAATCAGGTGAGGAGTAAGGGTCTCATTAATGCAAAGCTTCACTCGAGGTGAACAAGGATGACCAAGGGTTTGGGCTATGAACTCCAAAGTTGACTTAGATGAATTAGATTCAGTCTTAGGCTCAGATATTTCAGGTTGAATAATTTGAGTATCTGATAATTCACTGGTTGTAGACTCAATTGTGTTTAATTCTGAAATTTCTGGTTGTTCTTTATTTATTCCTACTGTCTGAGGTTGATTGACTTCATAATCGGGATGTATTATTGCTGATGTCTCCTCTTATTTAGTAGATCTGGTTCCTTATTGTTGACCTCTTTCAGGTTTAAGATTTTCTAATTGGCTTGGTGTATACTTAGGGGGTTTTCCCTACATTCTATGAGAGTGTCTCAGTAATTCAGCCGCGGTTAATGTTTAACACATGAAATCAAAAAATGTTTCAACAAAATAGACCTAAGAGACATACCTCGCACAAATAGTATGTTTCCACACAAAAAACACTAGTTGGTGATGAAATCCAATGTTGTAGAAGTTTATTGTGGAAAAATTTATGGTTGGAACAGTTCAAAATTTGATGGTATTTTGAACACATGCCTACAAAATCTAAGAGACAAACCTCGCACAAATAGTATGTTTCCACACAAAAAACACTAGTTGGTGATGAAATCCAATGTTGTAGAAGTTTATTGTGGAAAAATTTGTGGTTGGAACAGTTACCCTAACAACCTACTTAATGAAACATTCTAGTGCAAGTCCCTCCACTTATGCCATCTCAAAGTAAAGAGTGCCCTCTGGAAAGTCTAAGTGAGTCTAGCCGACGTCTGTTCCAGGTACAGTGGGACCTTCCCTCCACCTTCACCTTGGGAAAATCCTAAATATTATGGCCACGAAGGTCACCAATAGAAACAAATGCACCTAGGGGAAAATTCTACGATCCGATATACACGCAAGGGTAGAGTATGAAGATCAATCCCCTTGAAGGCTTCTCGACATGGTAAATCCGAGGTTTGCCAACAAGTGACCCTAGGCTCCTTGAAAATGGTTAATATGAGTTTTACCATTTGTATTACGTGCACATCTTCTGTCTTTTCCAATGAGATAGGTATGATTACCTCACTAGGTTCGACATGATCTCACGCTTGAATCTTTTAAGAAGAGCTTCCCAGAGTAAAAATGAAACAATTGGATTTCCCTACCGCAAGATTCTACTTGTTTTTTTAAGCTTCTTTAGAGAATTTATTACAACCTATTCCAAAACACAAGCCTAAGCTATGTTGGTGGAATGAGCCCTACAAAATGTAAAATGTAAAGATTGATTTTATTAGGGGTTGTATTAATTTGGTTTTTTTTTAACACAAAGGGTATGGAGTTGAAACATTGATGATGATGTGACCCGAAAAAAAATACTCTAAATGCATATATATGAGAAATTAAACTTTTTATTTTCAATGAATCCTATTTAGGAGAAAGTTGAGAGATTTATCAATTTTCAGAACACAAAATTTTTCATCCATAAACAAAATCATTTTTGAAAAGAAGACAATTTCATCAAGAACTAAATTTGCAAGAATGATCAATTTCTCTTTTGAAATGAAATTCCTCGAACAATAAAATCAAAAAATAAAATTTCAACAAAAAATCAATTCCCAAAAGAAAACAATTGTTAAAAAACTCTAAGAAGCATAAATTTCAAAATCAAAACAAAATTCTAATTCTGAAGTCTATCTAGAATGTTTGAGGATGATTTCTCTTATTTTTGATAACACTAATAAAGTTTCCACTTATCTCAACAGAAATGAAATCATCCAAGAGTTCTTTGGCTTTGAATCAGGCTTTAGTCACCTAGAAGCTCTTCTGGGTTTGCAAATTAATAGGGAACAAATATTTATAAAATTAAGGTTTGCAACAATCTTGATGGCTCAAGAAACAAAATCATAAAACCAATAAGCTGAGGAAAATTAAGGTATTTTTCACACAGAGAAGCAATAAACCAGAGAAAACCCTATCTTATAAAATGCAAATAGGATGATAAAAAACTCAAAACTTTCTAAAAATGAGTTCTCACACAAGATCTAACAACTAAGGTAGATCAGGAAAACTTGAAGAATAAGGTTATCTGGCTCTAAAAAATAAAAATTTACTTTTTTCAAAATTTTCCAGGGGATTTGTAGCTTACAGTGGAATACAGTGTGCATGCACATTGGATTGAACTAAAAGTTGCGCAGGTTTCCACACTATTTTCTACAGAAAACCGTGTAGGCAAGCAAAAACTTGGAAAAAATAAATAACGAGATTTTTGTTTAGGGGATTCTTAAAATTTATTTACCCAACCACACTCAGAGAAGTCAAAATCAAAAAACTAAAATTTCAAACTAAATACAAACAAACAAAACTAAGCTCTAGATCCCTAGTATGGTCACCAATTTGTTACGAGGATTAATCCCTCTTGCGAATAAGAGAAATCTCCCTAGTACTTCAGCGAGTAACTAGAAACAAAGATCCATTTGAATACATCTTCCTCTAAATTAATTGAATTTCAAGATTATTATAATATTAAAGCAGAGAGGACATGATCCTACCTTTAAATCTGAATTTTTGATGTAGCCCTTTGTCCCATTGCTCCAAAGTAGTTCTGCAATGAGTAGAACCTGCAATCAAAGACAAGACAAATAATCCAAGCATATGCAACATATAATAATAATAAAATACTAATACAACATAGTGATCAAGGGTTATAAGTATTGACATTATTCCAATAAGCATAGAAAAAAATCAATGAGAAAAAGAGATCCATATGTATTATCTTAAATAGAAAGAGTAATCTTACAACCTGATCCCTTGATGTTGTACAGATTTATCCCTGGGTTTTGAAAAATCATTCTCCTTCAGTATGATAAGCCTTCCTCTCTTAGAATAGCAACATGAAGTTATGGACATAAAGGTGTGATCTTCCTTATGCCAACAACAACGCACTAGTGTAGAAAGTATGCACTTTATGAATTCTCTTCAACTTATAAACTGTATAGATTAGTCTCTAATCACATTGGTATCTACATGTGTCTACCCTTCAACCTAAAACTTAAGCTCAATTCATAGGGAAATGGAGGTAGTTTAAGTTCCATGAAGAGGGGGATGGATTCCTCTCATGAAGGGATTTGAGTTCCATGGACCAAGGGATAAGCTCCATGAGTGGAGGGATAGATCTAGAACTGATTGCAATTCTAGAGGATTCCACTTGGGAGAATATTCGACCAACTAGGCTTCTAGAATTTACTTTTTTCTTTTACTTTCTTTTCACGGGGGTGCGCAGGTTTTAGTGGAAAAAAGTGTGGGAATCACCACAGTTAATGGATGAAACATCAACACATGCACATGGAAAGGATATAAAATCCATGCAAGTATAATTTTAAGGGTTTTATAGAGCTTTTCTCCAATTTCCAAGACTTGATTTAGGAACATGATTGTTTTTTACCTCTAAGGGAATATGATATGGATGGTGATAGACCCATATGAATAGTCAAATGTCATGGTGAAAAAATGACGTGTAACATCCTTTTCAGATCCATCTCAGATCAGTTATTTTTCCATCCAAAGAACCTATTTCCAGTTTTTTTGGTCGTCCCTTTAGGGTGCCCTACGTTTCCCCTTAGGTTGTAGACTTTCGCCACCTATTTTACAACATTTTTCCCTTTGGTTTCTTGTTTTTTTTTTCTGTACCTCCTTTCAAAAAATATGACCTTTAGATCCCTATCCCTTTTGACCTTAGATATATTGGCCATATTGTGTGTTTTGAGTGGATTTCGCCCACCCTTAGACTAGTTGTTGGGAAGCCCTCATTTTTTGGGTTTAAATTTATGCATCTTTAGTTATTTATTTGTTGCTTTCAGTTTCATTTACAATCGATTTATTTTTTATTTACAATTATACAACATATTTTTTCTTTTTTCTATACACATGTATGGGCTTAATTAAAATTAACACACTTATGACACACACACACCTAAAGTGAAGAGCGCCTGGTTTACACTAGCTGGCCAAGACTTAAACATTGTAATTAATTAATATTCACCTCCGTGCCTTTGTTTACCTCTATTCCTTATTGGGTTTCGTGTATCTTTTCCGTCATTTCTCCTCCAAGGTGTTTATCCCGGAGACTCCAAGGTCTTCATCCTCAGTTTCCGTTAGGAAGACTTACTCAACTGTGTAGGGCCCGAGTTAGTCCTCCGCCGATTCCCCATTCCGACTCTGACTCTAGTTCATCGGGTTCTCCTTTTTTTTCTATCCCCATTTATCCTCCACCTTTCAATTTCATCATGTCTAGTGCAGGACCTACCACTGGTGGTGGCCTTGGCTCTAATGTTGGAACCTCTACTAGTGGAGCCGCATCAAGAACGATTTCAGTTGCTCCCTTGCTTCCTTATATGGCAGGCCTAAGCCTTCCCGAGTTAAGCCAGTTGATTAATGAACCTATACACCATGATACATGTTGGAATACTATGCCAACCAAGCTTCCTCCATACATCCCTATGTTTGAAGGAAATTATGGAGAGGATCCTACCAACCACGTTCATTCTTTCCACATATGGTGTTCATCCAACTCTATCAATAATGACTCTATCTGCCTTTGTTTATTCTAGCATATGCTTACAGGAGAAGCTTCCAAGTGGTATGTCGACCATGTCACTGCCTCTCATGCTACTTTTGTGACTCTTGCAAAGGCATTTATGTCCTACTTTCAGCTTCCCACTAGCTATGAAAATAGTACCACACTTTTGACTAATTTTCATCAAAATTCTACCACCTTGTTGTAGCCGCTACAACACCACCCAAAATTTTGGGTATATTTAAAATTTTGGGTCCCCCTCTGCTCACTTTGTCGTTACGGTCTTTCACCGAACCTATAGCCCATGACATCCTAGCAGCCTATCCCCAACCCCTCAGGAGTTTTCTCGCCCTCATGATCAGGCGATGTCGTTGCAATCACGCCATGTACGAAAGATCGCCATGCATACACTCGAAAGGAAACTTGTGTGTATTTACATTAAGAGCGCTTGCATCATGGATTTTCTAGGCACTTTGTTTTAGCACTTCGTTGAGCTCATGGTCTAACATTTATTATTTGGGGGGCACCATTCTCTAAAAGGTAACTGTAAACTAATTAGTGTTATAATTTTACGTGCAGGCGATCCCACAGACGATATACCAAAGGATGTCACCATCGCTTGGGAGGAAGAGATTGGAACCCAACTAACAAGAGCACAATGCCTGGGGAAAATGATAACGCTCTTGAAGACGTAGATAAGGCTATCATTAGATTCCAGAGTAAGCGACAGTCACGGATGCTTAAGAGGGACAAATACACTTTATCAGATGGAGAAGATGACATTCTTACTCATCGTGGTATTGATCTATCGACGCTTGACGACCTTGAGGACGAGATTGTTTGAAAATGAAAATGATGATGACACAATTACCAGGAAGCTGCACTTTGGTGGGGGTGCTGATCGAGAAACAATCACATGCTGCTATTTTAGGAGGAGGCAGAACAAGCATAAATTCAAAAGGGAAGTTTTTGAGGCCCTGCACAATACCATCTAAATGTCGATGGGTGCACACAGAGGAACATATTTCACCACTCCGACAAGTCTAGCCCGAAGTATAGCCCAGGCGAACCAAGCAGACTCAGAATATTTCTCTAGAGAATGACGATCTCATTCGAGGCATTCTCGCGTCGGGAAGCACTGCGAAAGCACACATGTTGATGTTGGCAATACAATGGGACATCAAAAGGGGTTTCTTCTATTTTCCGCAGTTGAATGAAATGGTTCACGGGTTCGAATGCGTCTTGATAAGCATCGAAGAGGTCATCACTGTCAATTTGGTGATTCAGTTTGAATTTTCTTCTCTCAGTGCCTCATGATCCATCAAAGTGTAGAGGTAGGTTTGTTGGTGAGATTTAGGGTTGATTGTTCAGGCAATTGTTGCATTAATAGTGTTGGCACAATTTCAATATCCAAACGCACCTTTGAGTAGCAATTTTTTGTTAAACCCAAGCTTCACGGTGGGTGAAAAAGTTATGGTTTTATACAATTAAACCAAGGCAAAATTCATGTGGTTTCAAAGCCATAAGAGATTGCGGGGAAAAACTATGTGAGGACATTAAAAGTTGGTGCACTTTCAATGGACCAAGGTGAAATTTTAAAACATTGAAGTAAGGCGCAAATACATATGGTTTCCAAACCATACGGAGGAGAAAATTCATATAAAACTATATGAAGGACATTACTATTAGGCTCGAATATGTTTATGTCGAGTTTTTCAACTTGTGTTAAAAGGTTTGGTGTAAAACATGGGGCGGAGTGCATGGCATATTATGATGACCATGGCACATTGCAATGAGTGCAAAGTTCGATGGTTTTGAGAAAATACATACATTGGGTGATCGAAAGTTGTAGTGCGAATTGCAAATTCTTAACCATGTTTCAAAGGGTGCGAACAGCATGTGCTTTTCAGACCAAAGGATGATATCATATAAACATTACATGGGCGCCGAGCAGACATATATGATGTTGTGTTACCATGGGTGCAAAAAGTTTAATAGTGCGGTTTCAATCCACATGGGGCAGGCATATGGCGGTCAACCTTACGTTTGGCGCAGACAATGAATGGACACGTTGCATGAAGGAAAACGTAGATGGGAGGGGTCCAACTTACAATAAAACATTTCAGAGTTTATCCTTCGAAGCAGACATATTATATTAACCAAAAATTCTATTTAAAGACAAGGTTTCAACGGTCAAATTTTCAACCTTGGTAAAATGGAGTGGATATATTATATAGTGACCCAAACTTATATTTAAAGCATGGGGCGGAGTTTATTCTTTTGAGAAGATATAAACTATTTGGTCAAAAGGCATTTTTAAACATGGAGTCCAACGTTGCATGGCACAGACATGCATGGACACATTGCATGGAGTCCAACGTTGCATGGCGTTTTTTTGACAACAACTATATACATACAATGGTCAATTAAAACTCGGTCAAAGCTATATATAAAACACACTACAATTGAGCTCGAATTTGGCTATGGTGGAGTTTTGACCTATGTTAAAACGTCTTGGGTGAATATATAATGGTCAGGTTTTATTTTTAAAACGTGGAGCGGGCGCAAAGGTTCATTGGCGGAGGTTTGGAGCGGATATTTTATGGTCCCAAGTCGTGGCAGCAAACATTATAATACGTTGATTGGTCAAACTGCATGGATGAAATTTTCGACGCATCTCTCACAAAGTCTGTATGGCAACTATCATAAGCAGACCATGAGTTTCTGGCAAGTATATCAGGATATAGTGCTGAAATCGAATCTGAATGATTTATGCTGACTTCTGTAGCACCGACGGAAATATTCCAGGAGATAATCACTCTTTAGATCTATTGCGCTGGTCACATTTAGAAAAAACGTTATCGCCACATATTCGATGGGAGCTGATTTTCCGCTATTGCTACTACTGACCACGTCGACCTGTCTCCACAGAGCTCAAGCTTCGATGATTCCTAAGGTGCTTACTGTTACTATGTCCGGAGGCACTAAAACCGGATCTCACATTCCACATAGATTTATTCGAGACTGTTTGCAGTGTTTTCAATTTCAGGCCCGTGAGAACAATGATCGAAGCAAAGGCTTTCAAACATTATAGGTTGAATGGAAGAAACTATGTACAGAGGACTGTTTCATGGTGGTCCTGGAGGAAGAGCTGCACTGTACAATGTGTTTTTACCTGGAAGAGGTAGCATGCCATCGAAGCTTGGAAGAACCTATTTGATAGTTAGTGCTAGATCACGAATGACACTGTCGTTGGGATCTTTGGGAAGTAGAGATGGCTTCCTACCTCATCTAGAATCAGAAGCAAGGCTGCTATCTGTTTGTCGCTTGGTTCCTTTACTAGATGGGAGCATCATAAAAATAGAATTAATCGTGCAGGAGCATCATAAAAACAAAAGTAATCATGCGGGTGGAAGTCGGTCTACAAGTTATCAATGGATGTTTTATAATAGCTAGCCTAGGGATGGGATCTTAATATGGTGGCTCTAGAGCCGCGCAAAGGAAAGATTTTAGTTGGGATAGCTATGATTTAATGGTCCTAACTGACCAGCCCTCATTGTATAAGACTGTTATAAGCCTTGCCTTGATTGCCGTACCTAACCAGTTCTCCTCAGTCAAGATACCCGAGATTCTCCAATGGAATATGACAAGTACTGCTCCTCTAATGGATGGGAAAATCGATGAGCATGAAAACCTATGGCGAACACTGAGAACATAAATGAAGAAGCTCGTGCCTATCAAGCAATTTAATCCAAGACTTGAAGAAAACCTTATGCGTGGGGAAGATGATAATCCTAACAGAGAGAGGGCACAGAGAAAGCTTACCCTAGCCATTCTCTCCGAAGATTCAGTAGTTGACCACACAGGGGTCTAAATTATTATTTTCATTCTTACAGTTGATTAAAATTCCCTTAGCATTATTAATATTCCATCAAGAAGACTTGTGACCTGTGTTATTTTATTGTAGGATGAACCTCTCTGTTTGCACATAAGAGCCAAGGTTTTCTCCAGCAAGCAAGGGGACATTTTCAAAAAAAGTAGATGCTGGCGAAACTCCAAGGAACTCACTGAGGTTGCAGGTCACAGATGGTGCAGGGTCGCAAATCCCCGGAGGTCGCAGGTCGCAAATCCCAGCAGGTCGCAAGGTCGCATTTCTAATTTTTCCTGAAATTTGCGACCTCGCGACCCAGCGACCTAGTTGCAATGTCGCAAGGTCTCATTTCCATATTTTTTTCACGATTTGCGACCCCGCGACCCTGGCCAACCAGTCGCCGAGTCTGGTCGTCGCCACATTTTGAGACTTTCGACCTGCGCAACCTACGACCTATTCGCGAGTGTGGTTGCTCGCCTCGATGCTGAAGATTTACGACTTCGTGACCTCGCGACCAGGTAAACGAGTCCTGGCTTCCGGTCAGTCGCCAAGTCCGCAAACAGTGAGTGTGAGTAGCCATGGAAGTCGAGAAAATGAAAGGGTGAGAAGCCCAAAGGGTAGGTTTTGCATGATAAATACTCCCTCGGGAGTTTGTAAAATGGGGCTTTTGTTTGGGACTCCAGCTGAGTGTATTGTGTTACCAGTAGATATACATTTAATGACGAATACAAGCATTTTGTAAAACCCCTTTTGTGGATCTGGTGTTGTTTTATGTACGAGCATTGTTTAGTATTATATCTTCAGTTTCTGAACATCTTTAGGTTAAGGGAACTGTATCTTTAATTCATATCATAGTTTCATAATAGTTTGCTGAGTATGTTAATGGTGGTTGAGTTTATTTCACTTTCTTAGCGAATGTTGATGACTTTGTTTATCTGCGTTTGTGTTATCATTTAAACCTTTAGGAAGTGAAAGGTGTTCTTGCCATGAGGAACTATTTATTTCATGGTCAGAACAACTTACAGGCATGAACCTAATGAAGTGTTGCTAACAACACTTCCTTCGGTCTTCATGTTTTATTATTTTCTCTTTCTACTCATAGGGCTGCATGTACATTTAATGCATCAAACATATGTCTTGTATCAGTTTATTAGGTGTGTACCCACTGTTTTATAGAGTTTAAGCGAGACCCAAAGCAAAGGAGAAATCAGTGGTAGCTAGACCCACACCCCGGACGGGATCCCTATTCCAAACGGTTCAAGGTCTAATTGAGACCTTTTACTGGGGAGATCCCCTACTGTTGGCTAGACAAATTTTCCCATCAATAGAATTGGTGCTAGAAGAAGGGCCAGATGACAACCTAAGCCCTTAGAGCCTGCAGTTAATCTCATATCTGTAATGGCTCGTTCCCAAATCATTCTCCTGAGATGTTTTTCGGAGTTTTATGAACCTCAATACTTCATCCCCGATGAACTTATGTATCACTTGTCCCAGTTAAAATTTGATGGTGAAAATGGGGTGTCCATAACCCAACACTTTTTAGATTTTTGTGATTTTGGTGAGTACTATGAAATTGACGATGAAGGTTTGATTTTTTTGCTTTTATTCCTCACCCTCGAAGGTCGTGCTAAGTAATGGTGTCGCACATTGCCGAAAGCTTCCATCCATTCGTTTGAATAACTCGCCAGTGAATTGCGGCAAGCTTTCCACAGGTACGATTTGCAAAGTGTAGTGATAAAGTTAAATGACATCAGAATGGAACTTCAGGAATCTTTAGATGAGTTCGCTATCAGATTCGTTCATTATTGTTTTGAGTTCCCTGAGGGGGATGTTGATTGGAAATTTTTAAGTGAACAGTTTAAGTATGTGATTCTCGTTTCCCTTGAACAATTTCAGTTAGATCCTAGTGTTCCCTATGATGACCCGCAAGTTACCGGCTGTTCAGACTTTATCCCTAATGCTTCCTTGTCTAGCTCCCCAAGTCCAAACCACACTGCAGCCTCCCAGGAGAGTATTGCTATGTGTGACATTCTCGCTCCTCCTCCTGAGTTGTCGGATAGTCGAGGTATGACCTCGAAAGTTCTGAGCAATGATGGATGGGTGCATGGAGATGAAACCTACGGTACTCCCTTTGAATATTTCACACACCATGTTGAATCAGAGCTTGAAAGCCCCAGTGGCTCATTATCTCTCTCGGTTGATGAAACCTACCTCGATCCCACTCGGTGTCTCCCTAGACACAAAACTAAATCTGATTCGCATAATGATTATGAATCAAATCCTACCCCACAGAAAGTTGATCCCCTTACAAGGCCTGCTAGATCATCGTTTTCTCTGAATGACACAGATGTGCGTGTTGAAAATCCTCGTATGGTTAACGCCCCTGCGACTCAATCTCTTCATTCATTATTCCCCAGTTGGTTTCCCGACCCCACTACACCAGTAATTTCTTCGAGACATTCAAAATTTCCTTATACTGGTATTGGCGACAATCATAAGCACGCAGATGGTGTTTCACAATCACAGTTCAAAATTGATGAATCTTTTAGATCTGATCATTCTCACTCGGAATCTTTAGACAGCCATAGGAGAAATTTCCTGCCTGGGAAACCTCAATATGTCCCCTCTATTGATTCATCCCAGTCAGTAACTCCCGGGGAACCCGACATGCTAGGTACCCAACTTGGTCAAATCGATGGTTTCAGCGATCACTCCCTATCTAAAAACGTATTCAATCATACCACTAAGGATTTTTTCTCGGATCTCTTTGCTGACCATATGAAGACACCTGAATTCGATAATCTGCTTACTGAAGATTCGAGTACCCATCAGGGAATCGAAGCACTCTCGCTCTTGCCGGTTGTCATTCCTAGTTCTTTAGACCCTGATGAGATTTCTCAAACAACTCCAACTAGGGTTTCTCAGCTTATAATTTCTGAAAGAATGACTCCCAGGTACCATGCTCCTCCCAACGTCACCTCATCGGATATCATTTCATCTAGGCAGATTTTTCATTCTAGCAAGGTTTCCCTAAGCACATATCCCTATCCCCAACGGTTAGTGTGCAACAACCGATATACCCCAATTTATTCACTGGCAAGAAAATGCCGACCATTGTCTCTAATATTTCTAGTTGTTGCCCAGCCAGTACCAGTTGCAATCAGGCACTAACATGTGATTTTTCCCAAATCCCTCAACTGCTCGGAAACCTTACGGTAAATCCACCCCATCCTGGAAAATCTAAAGAATCTGATAAATTGGATTACCAATCTGTCAGTGCGCAAACATTTGTCCGAACTGATATAGAGCCCACTGATATCTTTCCAATCACTACAATTGATGATCACACCCATTCGCCTGTTAATCTCGACAAGCAATCAACGTTGGGAAACCCCCCGCTTGAAGGGCTAAATTTTGTTCAAAACGGTAAGGAATTGCAGCCTCCACTAAAAGTGGATTCAGATCCTCATACCCTTGACTAAACCCAAGAGCAACCTTGAGCTAGAGTTTTCAAAGCTAGGGTTTCCACGCTTGGATGCGCATGCATCTATAATCCACCTGGCACTTTCTTATTTTTTCCATTCCATAGAATTGATGGTCCTCAACACCATGATGAGATTGTCGGTCAACTCAACCAAACCTATTCGGTGAATGTGCTTGCAAATAGGAATTGGCTTACCCATCACCCCTCAAATCCAGGATCGTGCATGAATGATTTTGTGTCATTTATCAATAATGTTGAGTTTCAAGAACATATTGCTGGGTATCAAGATGAGAATGGGATTCAGCTTGCACAATCCGTTCTGGCATGTTCTTTGGCAAGTATCTCTGATCATCTTGCCGTGGCACCTGCTCCTCAGGTAAGTTTTGTTGCTGCTGCACTTTTTTGGATACTAGCTCTGATCCTGATCATTTTTGTTCTTGAAGATCAAGAACTTATGCGGTGGTTGCACTGGAAAGCCGATTTTACATAGCCCCACTGCATCATTGGTTAAACTAGGTTTTAGGTGTAGGCTAGCTAGGACCTGAAATAAAATTTTTAGTTAAAATTTAGTTAGGTTTACATGCTAAATTTTTTACTTCATGATTTAAAAGTGTTTTTTTTATTTTACGATTAATATCCTAGGCATCATCATGTTACAATTTTTTTGCACTCATTTCTTTTCCATTTTCTTGATGCTGCTGCTTGTATTGCACCTCTTTCCCACCTACAACTGGTTAATCATTCTCCCACATGGCATTGTATCTTGAGCCTCGCCTACTAAATTGCGTCGTATGCTCTCTCCCTCACATCATTTTTTCCATATCACCTGCCACTTCATGAGCCCTCATTGCAACCCTATCACCATGCAGTCTTGTTTTGCCCCGATTGCTAAAAAAATAACCCCATTGTTTTGTGTGAGGTTGCGGTGGCTATCTCAAGAGGCATCTTTCTCTTAGGACCAGTCATCGAAGTCGCATTCTCGACAAGAGGCCTATGAGTATAAACTTATTATCCGGGGAGATACGATTCGGTTGTCTGTGGGAGACCTGATGAGTTGAAATGTCCCATAACCGTAAGCCTAAGCCTTGTGCCCAGCATAGTCTTAGACGTTTTAATGATCTGTTTTGTGCACTTCACCTATTGTGGTGAATGGGATGTGAAGGTTTGGCACGAGGGAAAACCTAAATCAGGATATCTTTCAGTTTCTGTAAAACAAGAAACAACCTCTCTTGCTCGTAAAATAAGTTGGGATCCCTCATCTACCCACGAAAATAAGTGCCACGAGCACATGAAAATAAGTGCTGCAAGCACATGAAACAAATAAGGGTAAAGGATCGAGAAAGGCTTCCTATGTAGAGAGGTAATGCAACGACTCCGTCGGGGTACCAACCAGGCTCGCTGGCAGCGGAGCAACGTCTGTGATTTCTTGAAGTGACTCCGCCGGGGTACTGTCTACGCCTGCTGGCAGTGGAGCAACACTAGAAACTTACTTTAAAAATCCTGAAAATAATAAGCCCACTGCCTTGCTCTTCACATCATCAACAAGCTACTGACGTCTGTGAGCTTTCTCTTTGATGTGTTTCTAATTAGCGGGACTTAGTGAGGCACAAGGATTAGGCATACCTATAAAGGGCCAGAGTAATACAAAGGGTACCCGCAGAACTTGTTCAATATTCCCTTGCATTACTATTCGGACTCAGACTTTTGTTGTGATATTAAAATAGATGCTAGATTCTACTAGCAGTTCGCCATTTGTTGTAGCCGCTACAACACCACCCAAAATTTTGGGTATATTTGAAATTTCGGGTCCCCCTCTGCTCGCTTTGTCATTAAGGTCTTTCACCGAAACTGCAGCCCGTGACATCCCAAGAACCTATCCCCAACCCCTCATGAGTTGTCTCACCCTCATGATAAGGCGCTGTCGTTGCAATCACGCCATGTGAAAAAGATCGCCATGCATACACTCGAAAGGAAACTTGTGTGTATTTACATTAAGAGCGCTTGCATCATGGATTGTCCAGGCACTTTGTTTTAGCACTTCATCGAGCTCATGGTCTAACATTTATTATTTTGGGGGCACCATTCTCTAAAAGGTAACTGTAAACTAATTAGTGTTATAATGTTATGTGCAGGCGATCCCATAGACGATATACCAAAGGATGTCACCATCACTTGGGAGGAAGAGATTGGAACCCAACTAACAAGAGCACAACGCCTGGGGAAAATGATAATGCTCTTGAAGACGCAGATAAGGCTATCATTAGATTCCAGAGTAAGCGACAGTCACGGATGCTTAAGAGGGACAAATACACTTTATCATATGGAGAAGATGACATTCTTACTCATCGTGGTATTTCTCTATCGACGCTTGACGACCTTAAGGACGAGATTGTTTTAAAATTAAAATTATGATGACACAATTACCAGGAAGCTACATTTTGGTGGGGGTGCTGATAGAGAAACAATCCCATGCTACTATTTTAGGAGGAGGCAGAACAAGCATAAATTCAAAAGGGAAGTTTTTGAGGCCCTACACAATACCATCTAAATGTCGATGGGTGCACACAGAGGAACATATTTCACCACTCCAACAAGTCTAACCTGAAGTATAGCCCAGGCAAACCAAGCAGACTCAGAAGATTTCTCTAGAGAATTACGATCTCATTGGAGGCATTCTCGCGCCGGGCAGCAGTGCGAAAGCGCACATGTTGATGTTGGCAATACAATGGCACAACAAAAGGGGTTTCTTCTATTTTCTGTAGTTGAATGAAATGGTTCACGGGTTTGAATGCGTATTGATAAGCATCGAAGAGGTCATCACTGTCAATTTGGTGATTCAGTTTGAATTTTCTTCTCTCAGTGCCTCATCATCCATAAAAGTACAGAGGTAGGTTTGTTGGTGAGATGTAGGGTTGATTGTTCAGGCAATTGGTGCATTAATAGTGTTGGCACAATTTCAATATCCAAACACACCTTTGAGTAGCAATTTTTTTTTAAACCCAAGCTTCACGGTGGGTGCAAAATTTATGGTTTTATACAATTAAAACAAGGAAAAATTCATGTGGTTTCAAAGCCATAAGAGATTGCGGGGAAAAACTATGTGAGGACATTATAAGTTGGTGCACATTCAATGGACCAAGGTGACATTTTAACACATTGAAGTAAGGCGCAAATACATATGGTTTCCAAACCATATGGAGGAGAAAAATCATATAAAATTTTCAAACCAGGAGGTAACTCCTCAAATCAGAATGTGTATTAGCTGAAGAATGTACACGCATTTATACATGTAGGTGAGGCTATTGGGATTCATCTCCCAATGACTCTTGGCCTTCCTTATTTCCTAATATTAAAATAATATACAATATTAAATGTGCACACCCATCCCATAGGATTTTAGGTGTCAACATTCCCCCCTTTAATCCGAAGGGATGTTGGTGAGGCCAAGCATCGATCTGAACTTTTCAAAATTTTCTCTTCCAAGTGCTTTGGTGAAGATATCAGCAGTTTTCTCATTTGTGGAACAATGATGTAGATGGTTGGTTTTGGCCTGAACATGATGTCGAATTAGATGTTACTTTGTATTGATGTGCTTTTTTCGATCATGGAACTTTGGGTTCTTGGCCAACTTTATTGCAGAAGTGTTGTTGATCATGAGTGGTGTGGAGTACATTTGTTTCATCTGCAAATCTTCTGGGATTTTCTGGAGCCACACAATTTCCTTTGTTGCTTCAGCTGCTACCACATATTCTGCCTCGGTCGTGGAATCTGCTGGAACTGACTGTTTGCGTGATCTCCATGAGACAACTCCTGATCCAAGACTCATGGTGTAACCTGTAGTAGACACCCCTGTTTCTTTGTCGCCATCAAAGTCTGAATCAAAGTATCCGATCAAGCTGAAGTCGCCTACCTGTGTATATTTGAGTCCAAAGTCTTGAGTCCCCTTCAAGTACCTTAAGACTCTTTTTGCAGCAGACCAATGTCCTTCACAAGGTTTTTGCATGAACCTTGAGAGGATTCCAACAGCAAATGAAATGTCAGGTCTGGTGGTGGTCAGGTAGATAAGACTTCCTACAAGCTGTCTATACTTAGTTGCATCTTCAAATTCCTTCCCTTTAATAGATGTGAGCTTCAAGTTTTGTTCCATTGGAGTGGTTAAGGGATTACATTCATCCATGCCAAACTTGTTCAAGAGATCTCCAATGTACTTCTTTTGAGAAAGAAATATGAATTTAGGATGTTGAATTACTTAAATACCCAAATAGTAATGAACATGACCCAAATCAGTCATTTCAAAACCTTTCTTCAACTCTTTCTTCATGGATGAAATATAGCTCTCATTGTTTCATGTTATCAAAAGATCATCTACATATACCACAAGATATACAACTTTTTTCCAACTTTCTTAACAAACAAAGTTTCATCATCAAGATCAAAATGTTTGAAGTCAAGTTTCAAAAGATGCTCGGTTAACTTCTTATACCAAGCTCGTGGTGCTTGCTTGAGGCCATACAAGGATTTTATAAGTTTGAAAACTTTGTGTTCTTGACCCTTTTCCACAAATCCTTCTGGCTGGGACATATAAACTTTCTCCTTTAGATCTCCATTCAAGAAGGTTGTTTTTACATCCATCTGATGGACTTTCCATCCATTATGAGCTGCTAAGGCAAAGAGAGTCTGGATGGTGGTCCATTTTGCTGTGGGAGCAAAAGTTTCTTCATAATCGACTCCTTATTTTTGTGCGAATCCTTTTGCCACAAGCCTAGCCTT
This sequence comes from Pinus albicaulis, assembly GCA_034641835.2. Lineage (NCBI taxonomy): Eukaryota > Viridiplantae > Streptophyta > Pinopsida > Pinales > Pinaceae > Pinus > Pinus albicaulis. The sequence continues at coordinate 112,079,140 of CM076576.1, forward strand.
GTGCTTTTCAAGTGAGACGTCTGCCTTGTACTTGTTCTTGTAGACCCACTTGCAGCCAATTGTTTTTGTTCCCAAAGGCGAATCAACCAGCTTCCAAGTGCCATTCTTTATCAAGGCATCATACTCCTTCTGCATCGCTTCTTTCCATTCATCATGAGAAGCGGCTTCTTTGAAGGAATTTGGTTCATGATCTGTAGACAAACTCAATTCACAGTTATAAGAAATATCCATATCAACAGGGGAATCAGAATTATCTACATCACCTTCAATTTGTTGAGTGGAACTTCTTGTTCCTGTTTTTCCAACCTCATCAGGATGAACATTCTCCAGTGTCTTTGTCAGCCATTTGGGAGGACCTTTCTGAGATGGCCCAGGCTGGTCATTTGACCGAGTTGGGATTGATTCAAGATTCAATCTCCCAATTCTGTCAATCACATCATCCAATGTGTCATCCGTGGTTGTTTCTTCATGTGGGGGAGAGAGTGCTTCAGGCCATGATTCCACAGTTTGATTCAATATCGGAATCCCCCCTTCAAGATGTGGAATCACATTATCAAATTCTTGGAAGGACTTTGCATGTGTGAATCTATCCAGGCGATCAAGTTATTGCTGAACAACCTTGTCACTCTTGGAAGATTCAAGAAATATGACATCTCTTGCTATTAAAAACTTCTTATTTGCTTCATCATATAGACGATATCCTTTGGAGTTATTGGAGTACCCCAAGAAGATACATTTTCTACTTATAGCACCAAGTTTGTTCCTTTGACCCTTGGGTATCAAGGCATAACAGGTGGACCCAAAGATCCTGAAATGCTTTACCGAAGGAATGTGGCCATTCCAAATTTCAAAAGGAGTTTTGTTTCTAATTGAACTTGAAGGACACCTATTCTTTATGTAAAAAACACATAGAACTGCATCAGCCCAAAACATCAATTTCACATTCTTGAAAAATAACATGGAGCGAACCATATTTAAGATAGTTTTGTTCATTCTTTCAACTACACTGTTCTGTTGGGGATTATATGGCACAATTGTTTGATGTTTGATTCCATGTTGACGAAGATAATTTTCAAATTCGTTTGAAGTGTATTATTTTCCATTATCAGTACGTAGAGAGCCAATATGTGTTTGTGCATCATTTTCAATCCATGCATGAAAATTCTTGAAAGTTTGAAAAGCATCAAACTTATTCTTCAGTAAGTAAATCCAACACATTCTGGTGTAGTCATCAATAAATGTCATCATGTATTTTTTTCCATTTGCAGAAGCATGCTATGCTTTCCTAGAATACAAGCATCACATTCCTTAGGTTTTCTAGGAATTGTAGGCAGTCCATTAACACCATTTTTCTTCAACAAACGAAGGCTTTCATAGTTTAAGTGTCCAAATATATCATGCCATAAAAGACCTGATGGGAATGTACCTTCATCATGATTCGAACTGAATGCAAAGTTTTGAGCATGAGCGAATGAACCTTTCAGCTTCAAGAGTCTCCCTTCTTCTATTCCCTCCATGACAAGTGAGTGATCTGATGCTTTTCTGACCTCTGCCTTGCCATCAAACAAGTGAATAGGTATCCTTATTTGGCGGTTGGACCAAGGACTGTTTTCTCCTCAAATCGAGGAGGGTATAGAACTATATTATGAGATGTGATACGGAAGACCCGAACGAGTTTAAGCTTAAGCCTTAGCCCCGATGACTTGAGTTTGGATGAATATTTGCTCTGCAGAAATATCATTTGGCTCATCAACTTTTATTCGATGAATTCTTCAAAAAAATATTTTCTAAATGTCATGTGACATGTTGCTCACAGATCTGGCAACCCATCATCTCTCCATGAAGTAAATGAAACATCAAATAGGTTTTCGATTTACTCATTGTTACAATGTGCTAGAACGAAATGAGTTTGATTGATTAACTTTACCTTTGTCTTTTCGTGGTTTTACCTTTGTCTTGATTTCTTTGCTCTTTTGATTTTAGATTGTTTGCCCATTTTCTCTAAGTTTCTTCTTCGTCATACACCATCTCTTCCTGGATGAATATGACATGTCTCTTTTCTCTCTGTGCCAAGTATGCAGCCTCTTTAGAAGATGAAGGGACTGTCATCTTCTTTTGAAGGAGGAGAAAAAAAACTTTGCTGGAGAATCTCTTTTGAAGGAGAGAAAACAAAAACACTCTTTGCTGGAAAATATACTCAGTTTAAAAGGATAGAAACATTGCTAAAAATACGAAGACTGAATTCTGCACCAAAAAAAAATATGTATTTTTTTTTGTTTGAAGAGAGAAAATTTATATGGATGAGTGTATTGAAAATGTGAAGGGGTGGTATTATGAATATGGGAAATGGTATTATAAAGTGGTATTGTAAATAGAATGAAGGGCGGTATTGAATATGGGAGGGGGCGGTATTGAATCATAGGGCGGTATTGTATGGAATTGTATGACAAACGTTATTATGGTGGGAGGGAGGTATATTAAAAGGATAAATGAGGGAGAGGATATTAAAAAGAAATGTATTGTATTATCACAGCATATTAAACTATCTATGTTAAATGGGCCTGTGTATGAGTCGTTGCTGGTATATATATGACTGTATTGATATATGGACAGTGCTATATTGAAAATAGAAAGGTGGTATTATATGTGAAAGACAGTGCTCAACAGAGTATTGTATATACAATGAAGGGAGGTTTTATATATGCCAGTGCAACTATGGGACGGAACGTGTTGCCTATGGGAGGAGGGGAGTGGTATTTAACAAAACAAATATATACCACGATGTATACAACGCTGTAGCAGATACCACGATGGATACCACACTGTGTTAAATGGAGTAGACAGCGTGTAGTTTGGAGTGGCGTTTTAATATGACACGACAGTATTATGAATAGAAGACAGGCGTGGGAAATGTAGTTGACAGGCCACGGATGTTTTAGAGTCGATAGGCCACGGGAAATAAATGAGAAGCGGCGGACTGTATATATATATGAGAACTATATTACAAGGTGGAGGGGCGGAATAAAATGCTGACTGACTATGATATGAATGCTATATTGATGCGTTGTGTAGTGAATAGCGTGAGATGGGAGGATTCGTTGGTGAGATGGGCATAGAGAAGGTCTGCGTTAGGAAGTAGGGGGTCGCAGGGAAATGGGAAGCTGTGGGGAGCGCTCGTAGAGTTGAGAGGGGAGGGCTATGTGATATATGTGGAGGAGTGCTGTTATAAATGGGACAGAGTGCAGGTAGGGGAAATGGGTGAGAGCTAAGTGAGGGGGAAGAGAGGGGAGGCCGAGAGGCCAAACGAAAATTTAGGAATGGGATCTTTTCAGGACTGTAGAGGGGGGCTGCAATTTGCAGTGTTTCAGGAACTGCAGGATTGCAAAATCTTCAGGAGCTGCAAATGTTAGAGTTGTGCAGAGATAAAAAAAAATGCAGAATAACAGTATAGCAATAAGTAGGAGCAGCAAAAACTATTATTAAAAACTGACTGAGCAAAGGAGAGGGAGTTACACCACAGGAAAAAATGCCAATAGTGGGACTAGCTTTGATACCATGTCAAACCAGGAGGTAACTCCTCAAATCAGAATGTGTATTAGCTGAAGAATGTACATGCATTTATACATGGAGGTGAGGCTATTGGGATTCATCTCCCAATGACTCTTGGCCTTCCTTATTTCCTAATATTAAAATAATATACAATATTACATATGCACACCCAACCCATAGGATTAGGTGTCAACAAAAACTATATGAAGGATGTTACTATTGGGCTCGAATATGTTTATGCCGAGTTTTTCAACTTGTGTTAAAAGGTTTGGTGTAAAACATGGGGCAGAGTGCATGACATATTATGATGACCATGGCACATTGCAATGAGCGCAAAATTCAATGGTTTTGAGTGAATACATACATTGGTTGATGCAATGTTGTAGTGCGAATTGCATATTCTTAACCATGTTTCAAAGGGTGCGAAAAACATGTGATTTTCAGACCAAAGGATGATATCATATAAACATTACATGGGCACCAAGCAGACATATATGATGTTGTGTTACCATGGGTGCAAACAGTTTAATAGTGCGGTTTCAATCCATGTGGGGCAGACATATGGCGATCAACCTTACGTTTGGCGCAGACAATGAATGGACACGTTGCATGAAGGAAAACGTATATGGAAGGGGTCCAACTTACAATAAAACATTTCAGAGTTTATCCTTTGGAGCAGACGTATTATATTAACCAAAACTTCTGTTTAAAGACAAGGTTTCAACGGTCAACTTTTCGACCTTGGTAAAATGGAGCGGATATATTATATAGTGACCCAAACTTATATTTAAAGCATGGGGCGGAGTTTATTCTTTTTAGAAGATATAAAATATTTGGTCAAAAGGCATTTTTAAACATGGAGTCCAACGTTGCATGGCGCAGACATGCATGGACACGTTGCATGGAGTCCAACGTGGGATGGCGTTTGTTTGACAGCAACTATATACATACAACGGTCAATTAAAACTCGGTCAAAGATATATATAAAACACACTACAATTGAGCTCAAATTTGGCTATGGTAGAGTTTTGACCTATGTTAAAACATCTTGGGTGAATATATAATGGTCAAGTTTCATTTTTAAAATGTGGAGTGGGCGCAAAGGTTCGTTGGCAGAGGTTTGGAGCGGATATTTTATGGTCCCAAGTCATGGCAGCAAACATTATAATACGTTGATTGGTCAAACTGCATGGATGAAATTTTCGACGCGTCTCTCGCCAATTCTGCATGGCAACTATCATAAGAAGATCGTGCATTTCTAGCAAGTATATCAGGATATAGTGCTGAAATCGAATCCGAATGATTTATGATGACTTCTGTAGCCCCGCCGACAATATTCCAGGAGATAATCACTCTTTAGATCTGTTGTGCTGGTCACATTTAGAAAAAACGTTATCGCCACATATTCGCTGGGAGCTGATTTTTCGCTATTGCAACTACTGACCACGTCGAGCTGTCTCCACAGAGCTCAATATTCAATGATTCCTAAGGCACTTACTGTTACTATGTCCAGAGGCACTGAAACCAGATCTCGCATTCCACATAGATTGATTCGAGACTGTTTGCAGTGTTTTCAATTGCAGGCCCGTGAGAACAATGATCGAAGCAAAGGCTTTCAAACATTAGAGGCTGAATGGCGGAAACTATGTACAGAGGACTGTTTTATGGTGGTCCTGGAGGAAGAGCTGCACTGTACAATGCTTTTTTACCTAGAAGAGGTAGCACGCCATCGAAGCTTGGAAGAACCCATTTGATAGTTAGTGCTAGATCACGAATGACACTATCATTAGGATCTTTGGGAAGTAGAGATGGCTTCCTACCTCATCTAGAATCGGAAGCAAGGCTGCTATCGGTTTGTCGCTTGGTCCCTTTAGCAGATGGGAGCATCATAAAAAAAAAAGTAATCATGCAGGAGCATCATAAAAACAAAATTAATCGTGCAGGTGGAATTCGGTCTACAGGTTATCAATGGATGTTTTATAATAGCTAGCCTAGGGATGGGATCTTAATATGGTGGCTCTGGAGCCGCGCAAAGGAAAGCTTTTAGTTGGGCTAGCTATGATTTAATGGTCCTAACTGACCAGCCCTCATTGTATAAGACTGTTATAAGCCTTGCCTAGATTGTCGTACCTGACCAGTTCTCCTCAGTCAAGATACCCAAGATTCTCCAATGGAAGATGACAAGTACTGCTCCTTTAATGGATGGGAAAATCGATGAGCATGAAAACTTACGGCAAACACTGAGAACGTAAATGAAGAAGCTCGTGCCTATCAAGTAATTTAATCCAAGACTTGAAGAGAACCTTATGCGTGGGGAAGATGATAATCCTGACAGAGAGAGGGCATAGAGAAAGCTTACCCTAGCCATTCTCTCCGATGATTTAGTAGTTGACCACACAGGGGTCTAAGTTATTATTTTCATTCTTACAGTTGATTAAAATTCCCTTAGCATTATTAGTATTCCATCAAGAAGACTTGTGACCTCTGTTATTTTATTGCAGGAAGAGCCTCTCTGTTTCCACATAAGAGCCAAGGTTTTCCCCAGCAAGCAAGGGGACATTTTCAAAACAAATAGATTTTGGTGAAACTCTAAGGAACTCACTGAGGTTGTAGGTCATGGATGGTGCAGGGTCGCAAATCCCTGAAGGTCGCAGGTCGCAAATCCCAGCAGGTTGCAAGGTCGCATTTCTAATTTTTCCTGAAATTTGCGACCCCGCGACCCAGCGACCTAGTCGCAAGGTTGCATTTTCATCTTTTTTTCACGATCCGCGACCCCGCGACCCTGCGACCCAGTTGCAAGGTCGCAATGTCTCACTTCCCCTGTTTTCCGAGACTTGCGACCTCGCGACCCTGCGACCTAGTCGCAAGGTCGCAAGGTCACACTTACTCTGTTTTCTGAGATTTGCGACTTCACGACCCCGCGACCTAGTCGCAAGGTCACAAAACTCAGTTAGGTCGCAGGTCGCAGAATAGACTGGGTCGCAAGGAAACCCAATGGTCAGGAATATGAAAGGTCAAGGAAGCCGAAAGGGCAGGTTTTGCATGATAAATACTCCCTCGGGAGCTTGTAAAATGGGGCTTTTGTTTGGGACTCGAGCTGAGTGTATTGTATTACCAGTAGATATAAATTTAATGATAAATACAAGCATTTTTTAAAACCCCTTTTGTGGATCTGGTGTTGTTTTATGTACGAGCACTGTTGAGTATTATATCTTCATTTTCTGAACATCTTTAAGTTAAGGGAACTGTATCTTTAATTCATATCACAGTTTCATAATAGTTCACTGAGTATGTTAATGGTGGTTGAGTTTATTTCACTTTCTTAGCGAATGTTGATGACTTTTTTATCTGCGTTTGTGTTATCATTTAAACCTTTAGGAAGTGAAGGGTGTTCTCGCCATGAGGAACTGTTTCTTTCATGGTCAGAATAGCTTACAGGCATGAACCTAATGAGTTGTTGCTAACAACACTTCCTTCGGTCTTCATGCTTTATTATTTTCTCTTGCTACTCATAGTGCTGCATGTACATTTAATGCATCAAACATATGTCTTGTATCAGTTGATTAGGTGTGTACCCACTATTTTATAGATTTTAAGCAGGACCCAAAGCAAAGGAGAAATTAGTGGTAGCCGGACCCAGACCCCGGACGGGATCCCTATTCCAAACGTTTCAAGGTCTAATTGGGACCTTTTACCAGGGAGATCCCCTGCTGTTGGCCGGCTAGATTTTCCCATCAACACACCCACGTATCTGACCACATTCAAGAATGGCGCAGAAGGAAGAGCTTATGTCGCACCCCTGTTTTCGAACACCGTGTCTACATGGACTAGTTTCTCAGATCCATTTTTTCCTCTATTAGTAAATATGTCGTGTCTCACTTTCCTCAGACTGAGGAAGAAGCCCTTCAAGTTGCGTTGAAATATGACCTAATCTACGCGCAATCTGTTTATGTTTATACCGTCTTACCTGATCTCCCCAGACCTAGTGGGGCCAATGCACCGGGGGCATCTCATGCTGCCAATGGTATCGTTGGATCCCTTTCACATTCGTACACTCATCCTCCTATCGGTTATGGTTTCTCTCAGGAAGGGGCCATCTACTCTAGCACTTTTCCCCCTCTCGGCAGCATGTATCGAGGAAATTGCATGCCTCATGCCTTTGCCCAACTACATCCACTGATGCGAGGGCCTACTTTTGCCCAATCGATTTACCCTAATTTTTCTGAGCATCCTTACTATCCGTATCCGCAACCAGGTGCTCCATATCCTCTAACACAAGAACCTTTGCCTCCCATGCCTTCCCAAGCTCCGCAGTAGTGGCCACACCCCCTCAAGGTTAGGTGTATGCACATCAAACTGCGACTAATCCTCCCACTTCCAAAAATAAGAGGAAAGGAAGCAAGAACCAAACCGCTCTAGGTAATCCATGAAAAAATACCCAAGGGAATACATCTAACACTGCAACCCAACAATAGGGAGATCAGCCCAAGAAGAACATGCCTCTTTGTACGAATAAGACTTGTTCTTGTTGCAGTGTCCATGGTCACTATTAGGGACCTATAATAATAGGGATCATAATTTTGAATTAGTTATGTTAAAGTCTTGTAATATTATACATACCTTTGCATTTCTACAAATGTTCTCCCATATTAAAAAATGAAAAGAGGATATGTCCTAAAAGAATAATCAAAGGACCAAAAGAAATAAATATCAAAATTTATATACAATATGAAGCCCATAAAAAAGAAACAAAAATAAATTTTTGAAAGTGTTTCACATTGAAATGCCTCTACTCTTAGTTTACTTTATGCAAGTAAAATTGTGTGCAGCTTGTCCAAAATGCCACAATTCATGATGATCATGCAATCTAATATTTATCATTCATGCCTTTAAATTTTATGTCATGATAGTTAGTGAATAAAAATGATCTCATAAGTCTAATATGAGCCATTAGAAGATATAAGGTTAGAAATACGTTAGTTTGCTTATTAAAAGAAAATAAAAGGGTTAGCAAGCTCAAATGCACCCAATAAAGGAAATAAAAAATTTTAGGATGAATAAAAGGGTAGGAAGAGTACTTTTCAAAGATCATATAAGCCTCATTATTATTATCCATGGTAAAAAACATTTTCTAAAAACCTTCACCTTGTTAAATCCCTTTTCCTCTCTTTCCCCTTGCTAAAACTCCCTTTCCCTCATAAATATCCCTTTTCCCCTTTGAAATCCCTTTCCCGTTACTAAAATCCTTTTTTCCCTTTAAAACCCCCTTACCCATTCTAAAAAAATATATGTTTTCACAAAAACATACAAAACCCACTTTAAATAGTCTAAAGAGTGATTAATATATTTTGGGCCCCACTTTGAATTAACCCTCCCACTTTATATATTCCCCGACCACTTTTGTTTTAAACTCTCTGCCCATCAATTACCTAACCCCACCTCTCTTTAAAAAAAGCCCAACTCCTCCTACTGCTTGATCACTGTTGATCACATCTAATAGCCTCTGAACCTTTTTGCACTCCCCACTGTTCAAAGTTTAAAAGAGAGGGGGGGGGGGGTTGCAAAATGGGTGGTTTCATTCCCCACTCCCCTGCCACATTGTACTTATACATTCTATCACACCCCCCATTACTAAACCACTAAACCATCTTTCGGCGTGCGATAAACCACCTGCCCCATAAAATAAACTGCCAAGTTCAAAAATAATAAAACCCTACCCTATTATGTTATTTCCTTATTTTTGTTTATTTGTGAAAGAGACCAAAAGCCATTTCTAACCATAATTTAATCTCGGCTACTACTTGGACTCCTTCCATGGCCAAAGTGCCATTACTCTAGATAACTCTGAGTACCCACCTTCATCAATTAAGCACAGAAATTGGTAATCTAATTGAATAAATGACTTCTAAAATAATTTAGAAAATAAACCGTCTGCAACCACCGCTGATAAATGTCGACCACACTCCTTTGGATGATAAATACTTTAAAATAAATGATGTTGTGACTAATAGCAACCTTTTGGAGCTTCATTGTTGGAGCCATGACAAATTCGTTGATCAAGCAGATGATATTCATCTGTGGGACTCTAACTTTCCCAAATGCACATTTCCATAGACCTATCAATTCCCTAAACTCATCAGACTCTGAAAAATCAGTTATTTTCCAAATGAAAAAGCCATAGTCACCCCTAACCAAGAAATCCTATTTACTATCACTGCTCAATCTATTAATCAAATGCTACAGATTTAATCACAACTAGAGGGAGTTCCTTTCTCCATTGAGACCCTCACTGAGATTTACCTAAAGTTAGATTTCCCTAAGAGGTTTAAAATATTTTAGAAATTCCTCCCTCAAACAGTAAAAGCTCCTAAAAACAGAGATCACAAAGAGATCAGAGTGTATGGAAGCCAACCAGTTCCTTATAATCTTCCCAAACACCTCCCTGCGAGGATATTTTCTTTAGAGTACATCAAATAGATCTTGAATTCTAATGAGATAAATTTCCTTTTAGCTAAAATGAAAAATCAATTCAAGATAAAAACCAGCTAAGTCATTTTATATGCAATAGTAGGAATGATGGAAAGGAAGTAGAAACATTCTTACAAGAGTTAAAATTCAGCAGCAATTTCAAATGGTCATATGACCCCTTGGGTGTCATAAGAAAATTAAGAGTTAAGTTAAAACTGACCCCTTTCATCCATGAATCTAAGCCTAAAATTGAGAAATAATATAACCATTCGGAGTGGTTGGAAAACACTCTACAGGAGGTGGAAAAGTGTAATGATCCTTTTTTAGGAAATTCAACAAGGTGATCAACAGAAACATTGTATAAGTAAAACTATGCAAAAATAACATAGAACAGGACTTGGTTCCTCTTATTTATGTTGTATGAGACTTATATATGGAGTTTCACTTTAAAAAAATCAGTTTAGACTCATTAAAAAAATCTCCCAAAAACATGACTAGCTAAAAAGCACCCAAAGAGGAAGGCTGCAACAAAATGCAAGCACTACTTCATGAATTGCACAGTTTTAGAAGATGTTTAGAGGAGATAAGCAAGGAGACTTATATTTCAGTCATATAGCAGAAAATCAGCATTATGATAAATCCATTTCATTATACAGTAGAATTCATGAGTCAATACATCAATAAATCTTCAGAAAAGAGAGCAAGAATACATGTATATTTGCAGAAATGCTTCAACATCATTATTTTTGAGGAGCTTCAGTAGCTGGAAGTTAAAACTTAGATCTAAGACAGATTTTTTGATAAAAAATCAGATGTATATCAGATCTGGAAACTATATAGTTCTCTCTTCAAGATCCACTTGGAATTTTGACAAAAGCATGCATGAATAAGAGTAGATCTAAGAAACAAGTTGCAGATTTGGAAAAAACTGTAGTAAATTTCTGAATATAACATTTCATTACAATGGATCAGATCTGAATAGAACATAGATTAGCAAGCTAATCCATGGATCACGAAGTGGAAGGCAAAGCCCAAGACAAGAGATATCTGATCTAAACTATGAGCAAGAGACCCTGTAAACCCTCATACAGAAATAACGCAGTTTACTCAATGGGACAGCATTATAGCTCAAATGACACAGAAAACTATTGTAAAATTGCAGATCTGAAGTACAAGAAGTAGAGACACTCTTTTAGGAGGTTAAACAAAACCTTCCATGAGAAGAGGCTCCCAAAAATACACTAGATCTCTGCATATCTAGAATCTCACTTGCTGCAGCTCACAAGAAAGCTCAGCCCTCAAGATGAGCAGTGTTGTAATGTAAGAAGAAGCTTGGCCTCAAGCCTGATAGTGGTTCAATTCAGAAAACTTTCCTCCTTTAATTCTCAAAGGAAGAGGTGAAATCCCTGCATAGGAATTCTAGATACAATCCTCCACTAAACAACAGAGAATGGTATTTGTCTAAGCAAACAAATACTCAGAAATATGATCAATCAACAACCTTCCCTTGCTGCCCTCCCTCTCCTTTTATCATATGAGAAAGATTTTGCAACCCATAAACCATCTTGATGAGTTAGCCCTTTTCACATGAGAGGCTTCCTTCTAGAATTGTGTTGTCCCTTTTGGAGATGCAGTGAACCTAGACAACACTCTTGATTTGGTCAAGGTTGACCCAGTCTTTAGCTCAAACCTCTTTCACACCTGCAAGTGATTATTTACATGGCCCTGATTTGTCTTTTTTCACACGGGCATTGATTTATTCAGACTTTTTAGGATTTTTACATGTCCTCCTTTATTCATTTATTCATGAAACATAAATTAAAACAAAATTGAATGTTCCTCATAGCTAAGGCTAAGTGGGAACATTATAGTCCTTCCCTCCAAAATGTTGCTTGACCTCAAGCAACTAATAGGGTAAGAGCTGTAGTTCTTCTCCTCCTCCTTTGATGGCACCATCAAGGATCAAGCTTTCATCATGGGCCAAGTGCTCGTTAAGCCAATACATCAAAAATTTCTCCTCCAAGGCTAACATGATAGGGGCATAGTCCATCCCTTCAAGAGTGTAAAACTCAAAAAAAATAAACATGGGTGAAGCAATGTCACATCTAAAACATGTATCATGAAGTACAAGATGAAGTTCCATCCCATGGGGTACATAGACACTTCCCACTCTTTTCCCATACAAACCCATAAACAATACCAATATATCATCTATGTATGGAAGAAAAATCACATATATGCAAACTGAAATTTGCACTTGAGGAGGTGGGTCACAATCCCACATAAGATACCAACGCAATGCAGTCCTTCGCTTGAGTAGATCTAAGTGTGGTAAGTGGTAATCCCACCACATCTTGGCTGGATGGGTCACTTTGACATGACTGAAAGTGATACCCAAGTTAGGTGCTTTTGTGAAGCACCCATCATGATAGAGAATCTCCCCTTGCACCTCAAGGGAATGGCCAGATTTAGAATTTTTATTGGCCTCATCAACGCCATGAGATCTGAATGTCATATCACTCCCTGTAGGAGCCATGGAATGCATACATATGGTAAGATAATATGTCAAATTGGAAAAATAAACATGCTCCATAAGATCAGATTCTTTACCATTCAAGTCTCCCACACACATGGAGTTAGGCATGGGCATTTCTCTTCTTTTAAGAGAAGGAAGAGATGGCTGAAATGACTCCTGCATAGAGTCCTTTGGATACCCCATCTCCTCATAAATATTGTACTCTTGTAAGTGTTGATGTAGTTCCTCCCAATCACAGTGTTGATGTAGTTCCTCCTTCATACCCTCCCAATAAAAAATCCTCATGATTAGGGAGTAGATATTTGCTGACTGCATATAGCTGGAAAGGAACTCTTTGTGTTCTCTTTGTAATATCTCTTGCTTAAGCTTGGAGGCTTGAGACAAGAATGTTTTACCAAGATGATATATGACCCCTTCATGGACCCCATAGCCTCTCCCTTGCTTCATACCATCTAATATCATCCTGGTGTGTAGATCTTTGGAGTACTCCACAAGGAGTTGAGATCTCCAATATGGATCCACACAACTCAACAAGGATAGCGTTGTTGATACATATATGGTGGTGCTTGCCTTGTTACTTATTGCTTCTTTGACATTATGCATGCCAAATTTGTTTGCTGGGAGGCTAATCCTCCCCTTTCCTTCCTCTCACAATGATGTGGCTTTCTCTTTCACTACTGCAATCCTTGCTTGGTCTATGTTTGGAGAAACACTTTGTGAGGCTTCCCCCACATGATCAGAATCCAATGGCATTCCAACTAACTTGCCATGAGGTAGGAATGTTCCTTGCAGCATCCTCATAAACATGAGAGAAGGAACCGTGAGATCCTTGCTTCCACTGCAGAAATCCATCTTTTTTGTTTGTGTGGAAACATCAGGTGTAGTATAAATGTGCATGCCTTGAATTATTTGTGGTTTCCCACTCTTTAAGTCCACCCACTCCATTTGCAAGGCCTTCCAATCAGTGGTAAATTTCCCCAAGGTAATCGACCACTCGACACCCAAGATGATATTGGTGTTTGGTATTTCAACCACAAAGAAATGGTCCACCAAGGTGTAGGATCCCATAGTGACCGAAAGTGATGGAACATATCTCATGCATTGCATGGTTCTATCTCCTGGGACCAAAACAGAAAACCCATATAAAGTATCAGTGGGGATCCCTCTCCTCTGCACAAGGTGAGCATCAATAAATTTGTGGGTTGCCCCACTGTCAATCAAAATAGACACTCTCTGGTTCATGATTGAACCTTGTATTCTTAGGGTCAAGTATTTGGGCACTCCTCTCAAAGAAGCAAGAGTCCAACTCGTTGGAGCAAAGGCTCCCTCTTCACCTATGGATGGCGATTGATCTTCCTCCTCATCATCACCAGTGTTGTGACCCCTCCTAGGTCCTTCATTCCCATATTCCTCCTCAAAATCTGAGAATACTTCTATATAGTGTGCCCTTCTAGCAACACATCTATGTCCTAGTACCCATGGCTCTTGACAAGTGAAACACAATCTCTTTTTCCTCAACTTCCCCCATAGATCAAGGTTAAGAGGTTTCTTCAGTGAGCTCTCCTTGGGTAGAGTAGATTTTCCCTTCTTTCCCCTTAGAAGAGTGAGGGGCTTTGCTTTGGAAATTTGCCTTTGCTCTTGGCAAGGCATCTTGGAGATCTCTAGCTCTCTCAATGGCATCGTGGAAAGTGATGGGCTTGGTAGACTTAACCAACCTATGCAAAGATTCCTCCAGGCCGTCAATGAACATGTAGACTCTCCTTGCTACTGATAGATTAGGGACCATTACTAACAAACGCAGGAATTTAGAGATATAGGCCTCTGCATCTCCTGTTTGCTTCAGCTTTGCCAAGCTTATAAAAGGTGCCTTCGAATATTTTTTATCAAATATCTCCACTAGTCTTCTAGTGAAATTAGCATATGTAGACACATTGTTGTGTCCCAATGTAGATATTCCATGAAACCACCAGTTGTGGGCTTCACCCTCAAAATGAAACGCAACAATATTGATGGCTTCTACTTCGGGGACTTTACTCAACTGGAAATAGATGTCCAAATTTTCCAACCATGCTTTGGCAGAAAAAGAGGATGACCCATCTAATTTGGGAAAAAAGAACCTACCAATAGTATGGTGTCTCCCTTGAAAGAAACCTCCATCTCTGTATTGCTACCATGGCCTCCTCTGGTCCTTGAGATGGAAAAATTCTTGAAAGCTCAGGTTATCCTTGAACCTATGACTTTGTGAGTCATATTCCACAAAGTAACCTTCCAGGGTGGTTGGTTAGTTTGGTCCCTCATTATCTATAGCCAATAAGGTAGGCATAGTAGAGCGTTGGGAGGCTTGTGGGACTTGTGGCAAGCTCACAAGTTGACTAGTTCCATAATGAGATATTTCTGAACTCTATCCTTGATGGAATCTCCCAAAGGACTCCGTCATTCTATCCACGCTCATCTCCTTTATCTCCTTGGAAAGATATTGCATAGTCTCCAAGAGAGTTTTTGCAAACTCCTCTGCCTACTTATCCTTATAATTCATAGATTTAGAGGCTTTCCCCTTGTCTTTTCCCTGATCAGTGCCATCAGTGGTGGGGTCATAATTTTTATGACTTCTAATTTGGTACCTCCTCTTCCTTTCAGTGGGAGGATCCTATTATTTGGATTGTAGCATGACTGGTGCTCCAATGGAAAGCACAAGCTATGCCGAGAGTGGAGTTTCAATACCACTATAATGATCCTTTTTCAGGAAATTTAGCAAGGTGCTCAATAGAAATGTTGCATAAGTAAAAATGTGCAAAAATACCATAGATCAGGACTTGGTTCCTTTTATTTATGCTATATGAGATTTATATATGGAGTTTCATAAAAAATAAAAAAAAATAGAATCATTAAACATATCTCCCAAAAACTTGACTAGCTAAAAAGCACCCAAAGAGGAAGGCTGCAACAAAATGCAAGCATTTCTTCAGGAATTGCGTAGTTTTAGCAGATGTTCAAAGGAGATCATAAAACAGAATTATGTTTCATTCATACAGCAGAAAATCAGCATTATGATAAATCCCTTTCATTATACAGTAGAATACATGACTCAATACAACAATAAATCTTTAGAAAAGAGAGCAGGAATACATGTATATTTGCAGAAATGCTTCAACAACGTTATTTTTGAGGATCTTCAGTAGCTAGAAGTTACAACTCAGATATAGGATAGATATATGGATAAAACATCAGATCTGGAAATTATATATTTCTCTCTTCAACACTTGGAATTTTGACAAAATCATGCATGAATAAGAGTAGATCTGAGAAACAAGTTGCAGATATGGAAACTACTGCAGTAAATTTTTGAATTTAACGTTTCATTAAAATGGATCAGATCTGAATATAACATAGATCAGCAAGCTAATACATGGATCACCGAGTGGAAGGCAAAGCCCAGCACAAGAGATCTCTGATCTAAACTATGAGCAAGACACCCTCTAAACCCTCATACAAAAATAACACAGTTTACTCAATGGGACAACGCTGTAGCTCAAATGACACAGAAAACTATTGTAAAATTGTAGATTTGAAGTACAAGAAGCAGAGACACTCTTTCAGGAGGTTAAAAAACACCTTCCATGAGAAGAGGCTGTCAAAAATACAGTAGATATCTGCAGAGCTAGACTCCCACTTGTTGCAGCTCACAAGACAACTCAGCCCTCAAGATGAGTAGTGCTGTAATGTTAGAAGGAGCTTGGCCTCAATCATAATAGTGGTTCAATTTAGCAAACTTTCCTCCTTGAATCCTCAAAGGAAGAGATGAAATCCCTACATAGGAATTCCAGATAGAATCCTCCACTAAACAACAGAGAATGGTATTTGTCTAAGCAGACAAATACTCAAAAATATGATCAATCAACAACCTTCCCTTGCTGCCCTCCCTCTCCTTTTATAAGATGAGAAAGATTTTGAAAACCCTAAACCATCTTGATGAGTTAGCCCTTTTCACATGAGAGGCTTCCTTCTAGAACTGCGTTGTCCCTTTTGGAGATGTAATGAACCTAGACAACGTTGTTGATTTGGTCAAGGTTGACCCAGTCTTTAGCTCAAACCTCCTTCACACTTGCAAGTGATTATTTACATGGCCTTGATTTGTCTTTGTTCACATGGGCATTGATTTATTCAAACTTTTTAGGAGTTTTACATGTCGTCCTTTATTCATTTATTCATGAAACATAAATTAAAACAAAATTGAATGTTCCTCTTAGCTAAGGCTAAGTGGGAACACTACAAAAGGTAGCTTGATACTAGTTCCATCCTGCTTACTCGAACCCCACAGGATAGGAATTCAAAAAGGTCTAGAGAAGAAGGCTCTTATTTAGCAGAAACTACATCTAATAGTAAATTATAGCTTATGTACAGAAAGAAAACAAAGCTAAATAAAATGATAGAGAAAGAAGAGAAAATTGAAATAGAAATGTATATTTTTATCAAGGATGATGCACCTACAACACATTCAGAAGAAACACTTATGCCATTAACTTCCAGTGCACAAATCACTCAGAAGAAAAATAGTGCAGAAATTTCATCATCCAGCAAGCCAGTTGAGAAAGAAAAAGTTGTCATGGAGAAATATAAAGAGATTAAAATAAAAAATGAAGCATTGAAGGTTGTTACATATGAAAAATATTGGAAGCGAACTCCCAGTGATTAGAACAGGTTGCTTTCAGCTTTTGACGTAAGAACAAGGAAGATGCAGATGAAATTTCTACAGTTAAAGGTACAAGCCCCTAAAACTTCAGAAGACTATAATAAGACAAGCTTTGAAGTTACTACCAAGGATGTGCATCCAATTGACCAGATTGAATTTCAGAAACAGGTAGGAGAAATGATATATTCAACCATGACACATAAAGCTCTAGGTGTCCAGAAGTTGCAGAACTCTCTAGAAAATATAAAGTCACAATTAAAGCTATAGAGAGCCTCATCACAAGAAAAAT
This sequence comes from Pinus albicaulis, assembly GCA_034641835.2. Lineage (NCBI taxonomy): Eukaryota > Viridiplantae > Streptophyta > Pinopsida > Pinales > Pinaceae > Pinus > Pinus albicaulis. The sequence goes on from CM076576.1 coordinate 112,096,672, forward strand.
ATAACAGGATAAAGTCACTAAAATATTTGGTAATTGAAGTTGGTTAGAAACCAAAGGACATCAAAGCATCAGAAGATATTTTCAAGAATAAAAATGCAGACATATTTGCATTGAAGAAGCAGTTAAAATTACCAACTACTTAGCATCTACAAACTGAGGTTTTGGAGACAAATAATAAAAATTATGAGATGATGGATCTAATCATCTAGTTGACATCTCAACTAAAGGAAATGGAAACAGAAATTGGACAACTTGTATTGGAAAAACAAGCCAGTATGGAAGAAATTCCCATTACTTCTATTCCCATAGAATCTACATCAACTCCATTATCAACATCAGTTCCAGTAACTACATCAACACCAACATCAGCAATACCAACATCCCATCCCACTGATGAGGCCAAAAAATTCATCAAAACAATGGAATATATGTCTATTCAAACTACATATATTAACAAACTTAAAGAATAAGTAAAGAACTTAGAATATGGAAAGAAATTGGCAGAAGTAATTCAGGAAGTTGAAGTACAGAAAGCCAATATATTGACTTACAGAATCCACAAGCTAGAAAATGAGTTGTCACTAAAAGAACCTTTAGCCCAAGAAAAATAGCAATTGTGGGCCAATATCGTTAACTCAGTTAATGATATTTGGCCTTTTATACAGATTATATTTCAACAGAATGACTTGATAAAGGATTCTGGTGATGCAATTGAAAAGGTCAAAGCCAATCTTGTAAAGAAACCAGAGGAAGCCTTTGAAATAATAAAATTCATGAATTCTAAAAATAAATATGAATTAGAAGAAATCGGGATAAATGATGGAAGAGAGACTATATTAAAGGTGAAGAAAGTTATTTACAAAAGAAATCTGATGATACAACTTGAAGAGAAATGTCAAACTATGGAGCTTGCAGTGAACAATTTTTTCAATAAGTTTGATGTATTAAGACAAAAGGGTCTTCCTAATCCTCTAGTAATAAATGATATACTCATGAGACATGAAGTTTATGATAAGAAGATGAGGGAATTATACAAAGAAACTTCCAAAGTTCCTCAATGAAGGGCATTCCCACAGGCAAAGTGCTCCTTCAAACTTTAGAAAAATTATTTTACCTCCAGCAAGAGGTAAATCACCTTTTTGTAAATAAGCCCATGTTTTCCAAATATACAGAGGCAGATGATATCTACCACAGGATGACGAAAATAAAACTTCCAAATGAAGAAACATGGGATAAATGGTGCGATTTACTATAAAGGATGAAAGAACATACAAGTGAAAGAAAAAGATAGATGAAAGAAAGCATATGAAAGAAACAGGGCCAGATCTTAGTCAGTTGAAAGGTGTCACTATCTTTTTGCATAAAGATATTTTATTTTCTTAGAATAAATCCTAGTCAATTGACGGGATATTTTTTTTAATTTTTTGTATAAATACTTCATCATTTGAAGTATCAAGGGTGGGTCAAGTGTGGACTTCTAAACATTTTTTTAGCTGACTGATCTCTTTCCTGTGGGTTATTGTACCAATTTCCCATCGACAGACTGAACAATTTATAAAGAAACTTTTTTACAGGATTAATGTGATGAGCTATATCAGTGAAGTATAAATTTCAAGTGTTCATGTTCTATTTATAAGTATTCCATAAACTTATATGTGTTCTAAATTTGAATGTTATAACAACAGTTTTACTGTAGAATTTTTTTAAATATTATAGTTTGCTTTTAACTGTTATACATTTATATGTTTTCTTCTAGTATCTGGTTTAGAGAATTATTAATTTCTCCTTGATCTTGTGTAATATTCGTAATTAGCCCAAGCTAATAGGAATATTTCATTTTTTTTTTATTTTCCTAATTGATGAATAAAATGTAAAGGAGGACCTGTAAACTCCTAAAGACATCAAAATAAATCAATGCCCAATGTGAATAGAGGGAAATCAGGGTTGTCTCAATAAAATATCCTTGTATGTGAAAAAGGATTGAAGAGATTCACTGGGTCAACAGGACCAAATCACAGCAATGTCCAGATGCATTGAACCTCCTTGTTGACTAGCGCAGTTCTAGATGGAGGATCTTCATGTGAAAAGGGTTAGATTTTTCAAAGTGGTTTAGGGTTTCTCATGCTCTCATGTTATAAAAGCAAGGGGAAGGCTCAAGAGAAGGTTTTTCATGATATTATATTTTCATAGTATATTGTCTGTTTAGACATATCTCATTCTCTTGGCTGTTTAGAAAAGAATTGTGAGGATTTCCTGTTTAGGGATTCTCTCTCCTTCCATTGAGTAGCTCTTGGAGGGCATTTTACTACTCTTCCAATATCAGGCATTTGGCCAAACTCCATATCCCTTAGTGAGCATAAATCTTGTTGGGGCTTACTTGTTTCAGTGAGCTGCAGCAACTGGAGACTAGATCTACTCAGATCAGATTATACTAGTGCCTCTTCTCAATGAGTGAGTCTTTTATCCTCCTAGAAGAGTGTATTAGCTGTTGGGCATCATATTTTGATCTTGGCATCAGGCCAACTATTCATAAAAGCCTAAAACGTAGTTTGATCCCTGAAACTGCGTTATTTTTAGTTGTATAATTGCAGCGTGTTTTGGCAATAGTTTGGAGGAGAAATCTCTGGTGTATGGAATCTTCCTCGACCGTGGTGATCCATGGATTAGCCATCTAATCAATGTATATTTTAGATTTGATCTATTTATTGTTATTTTCACTTCAGATTTTTTGAATCATTCTATAGATCTACTGTAGTAAAACTCAGATCTACTCCTATACTTTCATGTAATGCTGAAAACCCCAAGGGGTATCTATAATAAAGACTTTTTTACATATGGATCTATTGTAGATATAATTATTTATGTATTATCTTGCTCTAGATCTAAGTTATAAGCTAATTCTGCAGTATATTGCATTTTTCAGATCTAGATCTACAGATCTACACTTTTATACAATGTATCTCATGAAACCCTTGCCTGGTTATCCTCTTTGATGTATAAAGGAGCTGAATCTCCATTTCTCTTCATGATTTCATGTAATAAACTCCAGATATGATAGTCAATATATTTTTTATTCAAACCCTTCAGAAAATCACGCTGCATAAGAGTCAGTCAATTTTTGTTGAGTCACGTCATGGGGATTGGGCATTTTTAAGCCATATTGGGAGTGGGAGATCTGTTTAACATAGCTAGAGTCATTTGTTTCAGCTCAAATTTATTATGTAAGTCCCTCATGACCTAATATAAGGGATAACACTATCCTATGCCATTATTTTTATGCACATATCTGAAATTAACATTTTTAGGGCTGAAATAGTTGTTTTTCCCCACTTCGAGTTGAAGGAATGTATCATAATGCTTGCTACTGAAAATATTATTGAAGAACATCTAATTTCATACCTGTTATGAGATATATGGCTACATATCCAACTTTATAATACCTTAAGGTATTGTTATTGTTGTAGAAATTCCCTATTTTGGGATTTTACATCTCGATTGATTCCTAATAGAAAAATCACTTGAGCATTCAACCTTCGGATCTGATATTTCTCACCTATCTTTCCCTGTAACACTTTCCTTATAATTTGATTCAGTTCTGTTTCAAAGTATAATTGACTCCATGGCCCAATGGAAAGTTGATAATCAATTTTTCATCTAAATCATTAATTCCACCAACCAACCAAAATAAATCAAAATCCAACCAAAGTAAACATACATAACTAGCCTAAAATCTATTAAACAAACAAAGATAAATCATATGGAGAGAGCCCTCTCTGAGTTTAGGAACGCTATATCCTAAGCTCCAAAAGTGGATAGTAGTTACCTTTGATATTTCTTTTTAACGCAAGAACAACCTTTGGAAATTTTAGAGTGATAAAATATTGGCAACCATACTGGGGACAAATCAGTTCCTAGATAAAATAAATCTTAAAAGAAACAATTCTTCTCATTTTTCATATTAAGGCTTTAAAAGGTTGTTTGAATTTATCATAGAAAGTTAAAATTCTCACTTCTAAAAGAACATATTATACAAGGGCTCATCCTGATCCACAACCTACTACAATTGTTGATGATCTTGACATAATTTTAAGAAAACCTAAAAAAGTACAGAGTCAATGAAGTAGTAGTGAGTTAATCAAAGAAAATTCACTTCCTAAGGAGTTATCAAGAATAGAGGATATTCAATTTGATTTATCATTTGAGAATTATTTATTTTGTACCAAATCTAAAAACTCAATCCATGATACTGTAATAGAACCCAATTTTATTCAATTTATTGAATCAAAGAAGGACACTATACAACTTGATTTAGATCAACAGGTTTTAGATACTTTTGACAAACTTGATGCTTTAACCTCAACTTTGATAAAATATATAGACGAATATTATTTTCAAAAGTCAATTGAATTAGTTTCCCTAACTGTTGCTACCCCCAAAATCTCTACAATATCTTCAGAAACTATAAATACAACTCCATTCAGTACCACCACATCTATAATCTCCACCGCAGTTCATTCCATAAAACCATTCATGTCTAAACATCATCTCCAACCTAATGTTTCGAGTTCATCTTCAAAAGTTTCAAGACCATCTTCAAGCACCACTACTTTACATCCCAGTCAAGCTAAAGTCTTAGCCATGGCAACCGAATTTTCCCCTTTGGTCTTACAGGCCCCTTTACATGCCATGCCACAAGATTACCAAAGTAAAAAAATTCAGTTTCATGGTACTCATCAGTATATTTCTCAACAACATGTAGATAAAATGACAAACTTTTTTGAGTTACATGAAATTGATGAGGCTAATGTACAAATGAGATTATTTTCACAAACACTAATAGGAGATGTTAAAAAATGGTTTAAATCTTTACCTGCTAGCCATATTGTTGATTTAGCTGCTTTCCACCGATTGTTTAGCAGTGGATGGGAAAGAAAGAAAAACCATCTCCAAATATTATATTGATATGAGAACATTAGAAGAGATCCTAATGAATCTGTTCAGGATTACTGTATTAGGTTAAATAACATTTACAACGCAATTCCAGTGAATATCAAACCTCCACCAGTCTTATCCCTAATTAAATTTCCAGATGGTTTTGAAACTGATATGTCCTATTAGTTAAGAGAAAGAAACCCTTAAACTTTAGAATAGATGCAGAGTAATGCAATTAGTGTAGAAGCTAACTTACTAGCTAAAATAGCAAGGATGATGAATGAGAGGAGAGTGACCATTAAGGAAGAACCATAAACTTCAGATATTAAGATAGATAGTTTATCTAAAAATGTAGAAAAAATAATGGATAGACTAGAAAACATGGAAAGAAAACCTCAGTGGGAAAATAAACAAGGTCCCCAAACTGGAAACCCCAGTTTTAAGAAAAATCCTAACACTGGTAAATCAAGAGAAGTTGTACCTGATCAACAGATTAGATCACCTTTCCAACAAAATTGTGCTGGAATTTCACAACAACATGAAGAATATCAGGATACCCAGATAAAATTGATGGGAATAAACAATGAAGATGCCATTTTTCTGACCCAAGTAGAACAAGATTTGCACATGTTACAACAATTACAATTAGAATTTGGAGAATCCTTTGAATAGAAACAAGGCTATGAATATGATATGAAAGAATTTCATAAACGGTATAGCCTTAGAAGAAAACAAAACACAGAGGTTCCTATTAATAAATCATTCCAAACCCAAACTAAGAAAACAATAGAAGCTCCTCTGGCCAAAATTCTACAAATTCTCCCTAGAGAAACTCAGAATACTCTCGCCCCAAAGATTATAGACATCACATCAATTGCTACTCAAACCATTCCAAACAAAGAAGTTGAAAACAAAAAGTTGAAACACAAACTGAATTACCAAGTGTTAATAAAGAAGAGAAAACCACACAAACCACAATTGGTAAAACTAAAATGATTAAATTAGAAAAAATCAAATGCCATTCAATATCAAAAGTGAGATAGAAAATGGAAAATACAAGATCCTTTAACAGAGCTGGTGAAAAATGACTCATACAAGGCACAAATTACTGAAACATTAAGCATAGATGAAGGTGAAGATGTTTTCAACCTCAATGATGATCAACTTGAGTTATTATTTGGCCCGGAAGTAGATGGAAAACATCAACAAGGGGGTGTCCCTCCATTATATATTAGCCTAAACATTAATGATAAAATTTTACATAATGCTATGTTGGATTTAGGAGCATATCATAACTTAATGCCTAAAGTAGTCATGGAAAAATTAAACTTAGACATTGTTAGATCCATGTAATTTTTCAGATAGGCAAGGCCAAATAGACAAGGGTAACATCAAAGAAACTTTGGAGTCCTAGGACCTAGCCTTCCTAGACTCCAAAGTTGGTTTAATGTTACCCTTGTCTATTTGGTCTTGCCAACCTGAAAAATTACAAGGACCTAACATAATGGTGATCACAGTGGGACACTTATTAAAAATATTAGTGTTATATAAAGAACTTAGAAAACCCAAAAAATATCTCAAGGTTGGTATCCAATTGTTGATGGTGGACAACAAACAAATCCTTGAGACAATTAGCATCACCCACTAGGTGACTACACTAGTTTTCAGTAGGCCTACTGACTCAACTGGTTTTCCATAGACTCCACTAGGAACTTATTTTGTTATTAAACATCAAAAGAACCCAGTCAAGAATACTTTTTGGATTAAGTATTTCTTTCACAGAGGGGTTTTTCCTTTAAGAATATCAAAAACTTTCAACCTCTCTGATTTTTGGGTCTAAGTTCTAGAAGAATCTATACCAGATCTCATCTTGAACCAAATCCTCCTGCAATAGTTGACAATCCTGAAAGCATCCTTAGGAAGTCTCCTAGATACAAAAACTCAACTGTTAGTAGCGCTATCCACAAAGAAAGTTCCCCACCTGAAAACCCTAAGAACTTGCAAATAACTAGTTGCTGATGGTGGACAATAGCCAGCCTCAATAAATTTGTCAATCATCCACCTGCTGACTCCAAAACTCTCAATAAGCCTAAAGACTCCACTGAAGGAAGAACTTGAAACATGACCAGTCATCCTAGAAAGAGAGAGTATCCAAGCCTAAATTGGATTCAGGAAATTTTTTTTTTATCTATAACTATGTTCTATCATACTTTAAACCTAATCAACAATACACTGATGAGGTTTGCATTGATCATTGTAAACTTCTCAAGCCTAAAAAAGCTAAGCCTCAAATTGCAGACCATGTACTTACTTATACACCTATGCACATCCATGATGCACTTGTACAAAACCCAGTGAAACATGAGCCTCATGTTACCTCCCCTACGCTTGCAGAAATCTAAAATGGTTATAAGCCTCCTTCTGTACTACCTATGCCCATAAAAGTCCCAGACAAATACAAACCTCTGGTTTTACCTCCTATCCTCCATGCCCTCCCTAGAAATCTTGTAAATAAGCTGCCTGGTTTTGATGGAGAAAATAGAAAGATCACCGCTGAAAAACAGATTCAAAATCTTGAGGATTTACTTGACCTATTTGAAGTAGGAAAAGATGATGTGCGTATTAGAATGTTTTCCTTATCATTATAAGGAAAAGTTAAAAGTTGGTTTAAGTACCTTCTAGCTACAAGCATTTGCAATTTTCATAAATTCAGTCAAGTTTTCCTAGATAGGTGAGTAGTCCTAGGAAATGTTTTTCTCATCATAGAGGAATACATCCATTTAAAAAGATAGCCAAGGGATACAGTACCCCACACATTGTTGAGGTGACTTCCTAGTGAAGATTCCTCCTTCAAAACTGCACTGCCCTAGTTGGCTTCCCTCCTCTTTGTAGCAACGTTGTTGACTTGGTCAACTGGGACTAATCCACCTGCGATGCCTCTTCAATCTGGTTCTCATATGTGTGTCTAGGCTGATCCTTGTTTACATTGAGCTAGTTTACTTGGATGATTTCTTCCTCCTCAAGAATGCATGTTGACTTCGTCAAACTTGACCATGTCCCCCATCTATTTTTCCCTTGTCCACACTTGGAAGTGTAAAACCAGCTCCTAAGGTGATCTCCTTCCTTACTAAGGTGGAATTTATTCATCTATTTATTGTTCATGGGCCTCCTTTCCCATTTATTCCTCTCCTAAGTGAAAGCATCAAAATCTAATATTCAAATTTTCTTGTGTGAAAATTTTGGAATATTACATTATTTAACTAATCATGGATTATGGAATTTTGAACAATCTGCACATAATCATTAATTTTGCAATAAAAGTAAATAGTAGTGGAATTTGGCCTTGCTCACTTTCATGTCTTATTCTTATCTCTTTTTTCTTTTGGGTTCCATTTTTTATTCTTTTTTATCTTTTCTTTTCTAAGTCCTTTGATCTTTTTTTTAGGACTTTTACCCTCTTTTCATTTTTTATTATATTTCAAAATATGGGAGAACAACTTGCAGAAAGCAAGGGATGTATATATTTACAAGACTATCAAATTCAATTTAAAAATTATGAAACCTATTATTATAGGACCCTAACAGTGCTGAGCTTATTCGCAATACCCATCTATCCTAGTCTAACTTGGAGGTATATTTTGACTAGGTGAACTTCCTTCTCCAATGCAGCCAATCAAGTAAGTGACTAGATGATTGATTTTCATTTAGCCCTTTAGGTATGCTGAAAAAACAAAAAGGCCACTCCCATGTCACTTTCTTTTGAACAACAGTGCCCAAGGTATTATTTACACTCTGCAACAAACCATTCCTGGCATAGCATGTTCCTTCAGATTCCTCTAAGAAAACAAGAAAGGGATCTTGAAATAATACCTGGCTCTAAGGATTTGAATAATCAGTTATATCCAAGACCATTCCTTGCTCCAGCTTGTTAAGCTTGGGATTCTTTTGAGAAATAATCTCTTCCCCCTATTCATGATCATCTAACTTGGCATCGTCATAATATATTGCAATGTTTTCCTCTAGAAAACCTAATATGCTATGATTGATTGGGCTGATTTCTATCTGAAAGTCGTCATTTTGATGAGCAGAAGCACTTTTTGGCAATGAGTGTCCTTAAGAAGGTAGTACAACTCTAGTATCAATCTGTTCTCTTGTTTCTTCATGAGGAAAGGTTGTTACACCATTGTTTTGTCATCTAACCTGTTACTATTATATGGACCTAAGTACACCATGTATGACCAATTTTACCCTAAATAAAATTTTTTTTTCTATGAAAAATAACTTAGTAAAACACCTTTATTAAGTTGTTTATGGTCTAAACAGGAAACCCCATGTGGAAATATTAAATGAATCTACATTTTTTTTATTTTCCTCAAGGAATAATTAGTTAAAAAATAGTTTAATTAATATTCCTGGTCATATTTAACCCAAAACAAGAAAATTAATTAGACAAATTATTATTTATCTTATTATTTTTATAGGAATAATTATTTAAACCTTATTTAAATAATATTCCTTGTCAAATTTGACTAAATCATTCATAAATAGTTAAATAAATCATTATTTATTTAATTATTACTCAACCACATCCTTAAAATGATAAATAAATCATTTATTTATTTATTATTTACAAATAAACGGATTTGATCCAAGTCAAATTCCTTTTCCATCCAACAAAAAGAATAAAATATTCAATAAAAAATGGATCTTGATTTGGTTGATAATATTTTAATTATGTGCCAATATATAGACTAACTGAATATTTTGTTATAAATAGAAAGGTTTTTCCATTCATTCGTCACCTTTTGTTGCCTAAAGATCACTCTGGATCTATACTTTTTGTCTGACTTTGATCCACCGTCATAGTCATATTCTTGCTACCATTTTTGTCTGGGTTTTCTACACCATCAAGAGAGAGGAGTTTTATATCTGAAGTGTTGAGGACATACAAGAACCCATCCCACTGAGGAGAACTAGTAACACCCTTTTGTGCTTTCCTCCCAAGTGCCATTAATACAAAATTCATTCAATATATTCTTGTCTTGTCTATTGGATGCATGGAGTAAATCTTGTTTTTTCTACTGCTGAATGTCTTCTAATGCATAGATCTAGATTTTTGCAGTATTTATCTTGAGAACATAACTGCAGATCTGAGGATATTGGCAACCATATTTTCTATTAGAGCTGTTTGTTATGCACAACTAAAGTGGTATTTTTTCGTACGCTTGGAATTAAGATTCATACTAACAACTGGCGTCTCCACACGATTTTACGATTACGAACCTTGTCGTTTTTCTGATCCGTGCATATCCAGCTGCTTCAAACCCTAGGATTTCTCTTCAGCCACTTTTTTTCTTTTCTTGATGTCTTTTTTAACCAATAAAACCCTAAAAATATAAAAATTCTAACTTCCGTGTATTTTCAGACCTGTTGCGCAGGTGACAGACATCAGCCGCAGCTGAGACGACAATTTTTTTTTAAATATGTCGCCGAGAGTGCCGGAAGTGTAGGTCGAATTTTTTGGCCCAAAAAATGTGACTTGGACCCTCTGGACACACCTTTCAGCCCAAAAACTACGACCTCTACTAAAAATAGGTAAAAAACTGCGACCTGGACTTTTTGCGGGAATTTTTCTAAAAGTTTTCTGGGTTTGTCTGAGCCTCTGTTCACGGTTGTCTAACCTCCGTCTCCACCTATTTTTGACCTGTACTTGTTATGTTTTTCTCAACTAAGTGGGAACCTAGCCCCTTAAGGCTTCAGTACCCTCCACCTCTTGTGGAAGAGTTTTTGTTGTTGTAGGTTGTCTAAAATTTCAGAGTCTTCAACAATTTTTCAGATCTGATACCTCACCTTCAAATCCACTTCATATTAGATTTTTATCCATCCAAATCACCTCATGTAAATTTTTTTGGGTTTTCCTCTAGGGTTCACTCTGTTTCCCTCCAGGAGATAGCCTTTGCCACCTCTTTTACAACAATTTTTCCTTTGATTTGTTGTTGTTTTCTGCACCACTTTCCAGCAGATTTTGTCCTCTAGATCCATGTCCCTCCTGACCTTAGATCTATTGGAATTTTTAGCGTGTTTTTATTAGTTTTTTTACTCACCTACAGACTAGTTGTTGAGATTCCCGCCTCCTTGGGTTTATATTATTGCATTATTAGCTGTTTATTTTCTGTTTTTGCAGGCTTATATACTGTCATTCGCATGTTTATTTGCAGCTATATAGCACACTTTTTCTTTTTCTCTACAAATGTCCGGGTTTAAAAATTAAAATTTACACACTTCACACACACACCCTAATTGAAAAAGGGCTTGGTTAGCACCACCAATCAAATACTCTAAAACATTGAAATCAATTGATCCTGCACCTCTCTGCCCTTGTTTTGACATTGTAATCACTTGATCCTACACCTCCCTGCCCTTGTCGGTATCTTTTTCCTTTGTATCGTGTTTGTGTCATCATCATTGTGCCACCAACGTGTTTATCCTGAAGACTTATTGGCCTTCATCCTCAGTTTATACTAGGAAGACTTAATCCTCCGCGTAGGATTACAGTTAGTCCTCCACCGAGTCCGCACTTCGACTCTTCTTCTAGTTGATTGCATTCTCCTTCTCATTCCGCCTTGGTTCTCCCCTTGTCACCTTCACCATGTCTGGTGCAGGACCTAATTTTGGTGATAACCCTGCACCTCATGCTAGGAATACCACTAGTGGGACCGCAACGGACACTACCCTGGCTGCGCCCTTGCTCCCCTTCATGGCAAGCCTCAACCTTCCCGATTTTGACCAGTTAATAAATGACCCTATACATCATGATTTTGGTTGGCCTACAGTGCCAACCAATCTCCCTTTCGACATTCCCAAGTTTTAAGGTCTTGCAGGCAAATATCCTACAAATCATGTTCAATCTTTCTACATGTGGTGTTCGTCTAACTCCATTACCGATGACTCTATCCGTTTTCAGTTGTTCCAACGTACGCTTACTAGTGAAGATTCTAAGTCTTATGTTGATTATGCCCCTTCCTCTCATACCACCTTTAAGACTCTTGCCTAGGTTTCTATGTCTTACTTCCGGCTTCCCCTTCGTTATGACACTAGTATCAAACTTTTGTCTTCTTTCCATCAATCATCTGCGACCTGCCTATCCGATCATGTTCAGGAATGGTGGAGAAGAAAGAACTTATGTCAAGCCCATTCCTTCGAAGACCATGTCTACATGGACTGGTTCCTTAGATCTCTCTTGCCTCCTATAGGGAAATATATCGCATCACATTTCCCTCAAACCAAAGAAGCCACTCTCCAAATGGCATTAAAATATGACCTGATCTACACTAACTCAGGTTATGTTTATACCATTCTACCTGATCTTCCCAAACCTGGTTGTGCCAATGCACCCGGGGCACCTCATTCCGCCAACGATATCATTGGAGCTCTCTCTAATCCATACGCTCAGACTCCCATGGGCTATGGTTTTCCTTGGGGGGGGACCAACACCTCCTACACTTTTCCCCCTCCTGGTAGCACGTATCTAGGATATGGCATGCCTCCTCTTTTTTCCCAACCTCCTATTTACCACACTATTACCCAAACTCTTTATTATCCGTATCCAAAACCTGTTGCTCCAACTCCTCCAGCATTAGCACCTCCACCTCCCTTGCCTTCTCAACCCTTGCAACAACAGCCACCACCCCCTAAGGGGCTGGTGTATGCATAGCAGGGCATGAATAATCCTCCTCCCTCTAAATAGATGAGGAAAGACACTCAAAATAAATCTTCTCCTGGTAATCATGGACCTAATCCTCAAAATAATGCTCCTAACACTACTAACCAACAACATGGCACTCAGCCCAAGCAGGACAAGCCTGTTCGCATGAAAAAACCTTGTTCTTGTTGTGGTGTTTATGGTCATTACACACATGATTTTCCTCTTTTACCATAGATGAAGTAAATGTGTGAGTCTCAAGCAACATTTCAAGGACAACAAACCTCCCCTTCCATCCTTCCCAGTGCTACACTTAATTAGCCAGCTGTGTTTACTAATCCTTTCCCTCAGCAAGGATTTGTGGTTACCCAACTACCTGAAGGTCAGATGGTGACTCAACCTATTCCATCTGGTACCTCTGATTTCCATATTCGTATCATGAACTTTGATCAACCTATAACTGTACACATCAATCTTCAGACTCGGTCCCTTCAGTACAACAAGGCTCCCGCTATGTCTGTCCCCGAGCCGCCTCCTACAGTCTCTACATAGCCTGTTTCGACATGTAATTGTCCCTTACAGATCCATCAGCCTAAGGTGGAGGTTCATACCAATATCCCTAAGGGACCACTACACCGAAATGCTTCTTATGGCAAAGCTGCCCTTTGGTATAACATAGTAGATGATTTGGCACAATCTCCTGCTGTCATTTCAACGCTGGAACTCGTCCAGTCATGCCATTCACAAAGAAAATCTCTACTATCTACCATGGGCACTGTATATCCTTCTAACGTTTGATTTATTTTCTTTTATGTTGACCGGTCAGAACATCCTCCTCTCCCTGCTTCTATCACCTTCCAAATCCCAATCAAGATCCGGAATGCCAACATTTCCCGATGCATCATTGATGAGGGGGCATCCACTGTTGTGATGTCTGCTTTGGTTTGGAAGCAACTCGGATCACCTAAGTTGGCTCCTTCCATGAGCACTCTCTGAGCATGGGATGGCCACGCCTCCCAGCCCATCGGCCTATTCCACAATTGTCCTATCACTCTTTCGGGAAATAATGTTTACGTTGATGTATAAGTCATAGATGCGCCCATATATTAAAACATTATATTGGGTTGTAGCTACACCTATGCGATGTCTTCTATCCCATCTATGGTTCACCACAAGATTTCCTTCCCTCATAATGGAAATATAGTCACCATTGACCAGTTAAGATATTACGAACGGAAGTCTCATACCTCCCCTAAGTCCATCATCTCTTCGGTGGAAAATAAGAAAATCGTCGATCCTTTGACTAGTGTCTCACTTGGATTATACAAAGATTCCTTATTTCTTGGTACATTCCATGGTCTTCCTCCTCCTCTCTTTTATCCCAGCTCATCGAATGTTTGCATGATGCAATCATCTCGGGCTTCCCTCAAGCGGCCCGCTTCGACTAGTTAGCAACCTCCTCACCCTCTGCAGCCTACTCTTAGCCCTTCGATTCAGCCTTCTGGACCTCCTCCTCCTGTCCTTTCAGCTGGTATCCAAGAGCCTCTTTACCCTCCTGAAACAGTTCCTCCAGGCCTTAACCATTTAGGAGTTGTCCCACCTAGCCATTACCCCTCCGGTCAGATACCGTTCCTAGCTCCCCCCCAGGAGTGTACACGCTACCTGTCATGGCCATTCTCTCTCTTCCTAACCTGACCCTTGGGATTCCCATCTGGTACCTTGATCCTCTAGCCGCTACCCCACCTGGTCAACCCAAACCTTATCTTTCTTTGACCTTGGTTCAATCGGTCCCCATGAATTCCCCCGCTGTAATAATGTCTAAACCACCTCAACAAGAACCACCTCCTATTGTGACTGCTTCGGGTAAGAAGGGAAAATCTTGCAAGAGGGCCTCAAAGGAAAAGTTTGCCTCAACTAACCTTGCACCTCCCCCACCTGCAAGTCCATGTGCTTTGTGTGATGTCGTCAGCAATGCCACCCATAACTGTCCTGAACTACCCCGTATAAAGCCCATGGTTAAAGTTGCATTCCCTAAGTCTACGGTCCCTAAAGCCTCTATTTCTTCCTTAACTACAACAAATAACCCTATAACTATTCACACTAATCAACCCAGTGCTTTGTGTGATCTCCATGGCCATTATTCCCACCATTTTCCCTGCCTTACGCATTACCGCACCTCTTTGGAGGTAGTTTGGGAGTACGATGTTGAACAGAACCAATCTGCCTCTCACGTACTCACGCAGTATGCTGCAGGCCATCTTGAGGATTTACCCACTCACATTGACCTTCCCCCTCTTGATGTTGAGATGACGGAGCCTGCGGCCACCATCCTCTACCTATCATCATCCATGAGACCCTCGGTGGAAGCTCCCTATGAATATTCCCCTGTTGTTTTGCTTGACCTCCCTTCAACGATCACCCTGGGATCAACATCAGTAGATCCATTACCTGCTTGCTCTTCCATCATCCCCCGTGATGATGCACATGTGAACCTTTCTTCCCATGATTATGATTCAGGTAGCTTTGCTGTGTCGTGTGGTCTCCCTTCCTCTAGTCATTCCATCTTCTATTGTGATGATGACATCATGGAAACCTTTTCGACCCCTGACTTCATCTTTCCCACCCATAAACAGGATGGCACCATCTGTGCCTATGGTGACTTTCATGGCTTGAGCACATGCTACACCTCGAGTAGCTCCCACACTCCACCTCATCGTCAGCGTGTGAGTAGTAGACATCCCACCCAGATCACTCCCTCTCGTGGAGTGCGTTCGATTTCTACTTTGCGCTCAGGTTGCCATCATTTTTCATCATCCTCCCATTTATTTTCTTATGGCACCTTTCAGATGGACCTCCCGTCCACACCTTATATCGGTTTTATCGATGGTACAAGTCGCTACACCTGGAATCTATCCTTGGCAGGTTGGGCCATTTTAATCCCCTTGCATTCGCTTGTTCTCTCGAACAGTGCATGCATTGGTACTACTACCAATAATCAGGTCAAATATGATACAGTGCAAGGTTTATTAGCTGACTCCCTTTCATATCGCATCCTCCACCTTCATGTTCGTTTACATTCCCTGCTTCTTGTCATGCAATTGAATGGTGTCTATCATGTGCACAATCCTATCCTTTTTAGAAGATATTTACGAGTGAAGCTTTTGATGCGTGAATTTGAAATCATTACATTCAGTCATGTACCTAGAGAAAAAAATAACTATATAGATAGCATTGCAAGCAATATTCTAAATTTTCATTTAACACAAGACAATAACATTAAACCATAAAGATGATGCATATCCATAATATGTGCTGTATAAAATGTTTTAGAGTCCATCAACTTTTATACATATGACATGCCCATAGCATGTTACAAAAACTCAAAAATGGGGGCACCACCTGTCCCTACACACTAATCACTATCTAGAGGATCCCGACCCAATGGCTCTACTCTCACAGCTCGTAGATCACGCATCCCATGTCCGGCCATCGCCATGCACCACATGACCCCTCGCCACTTTGAGGGTAGACCAATACATGGCTCTATGTATTGGTCCACTAAGTCTTGCCAGCCGTAATCTGAAACACCAGTCATAAGCCTCTCACATCTATGATGGATGTCCTCCAGAAGGGCTGCTGCATCCTCATTTTTCTATGCCCTCGATCCACTAGGTCCTGTAGCTCTTGATACTGCAGATCGTCCCATATACCCGGCCGGTTTTACCGGTGCTGTATTTGCATACCAAAACTGGAAGAATAAGTACCATGTACAATATTATGAAACTTTACAATGCACACAAAATATTAGCAATTTTTCACTTACCATCGGGCCCCCATACTCGACCATGAGGCAGTGGAAAATCAGGGTCCCCAAAATAACTCATCCCACTATAGGGATAGTCGTCTATGTACAATGGCATTTGATCAAATTGCGTAAAGAAATCGGGTCGAAACACCCGTCCGACTGCCCCACCTCCTCCTCTACATAGTAGTTGCCCCCATTGGCGCATCTTTGCCTCTCTCGGGCCCCCATCCTGGAGTTGTATACGAGGTCAAAGTGTCAGGATCTTCTCAAAGAAGAGTGAGCACAAAACTATACCATATGCACAATCATGGTTCACTTGCCACCTGCATAGCGACAACTATCGTTTTAATGATGAAAACATCATTTGGGCTCACCCATAGTAGGTCCCACTCAACACACTCTCCAAAATAATCATCTGGCCTCCAGTGATGTGGTGGAGTGCCTTGTTTCCTAGGATCCGCATCACCACTATGGCCACATCATGGGCCTCTAACCTCTCGAGATCCCCGATGGGTATCCGAGTCCCCTTGACTTGGAGATCTAGTCGACAATGGCGCTCTACAAAATCCATTATGTTCCTCCCTCACGGTAAAACTGACTATGTATTCCCAACCATCCCAAGTGGTGGAATACTAGTCAGGAAATATATATCCTGGATTGTCAACTAGATCCGGTGCCCCTGCAATATAAAGACCTCATTGTCCAGATCCCAGTAGCTAAAAATATGGGCCAATAAGGGCTCCCCATCTCTCATCAAAGGGTTCTCCACAAAATTCATAACCCCAAACCTGGCCAATACACTGTGTACATCCTGATCATCCCATATTTCCGACTGTAATGTGCCCACGTCTCTCTCTCTCCAGTTGATCTATAATTCTGTCATATTTTCACAAAACCATCATAATTGTCAGTATACAGATAGGCAAGACTTTATCCAAACACAAAAACCCAATTCTCAGCCAAAAAATAGCATAGAAAAACCCCTTCCTGTTAGGTCGCACTTTTCAGGCCTAATCCTGGGATAGGTTGCATTTTTCTACCCAAAACATGCTACCCAGGTCGTGGTTTTTTCCCCAAAAAGTATGGCCCGGCTGTGAGGAGGAGCAGGGGTCTGTTCCTGAGCTCTGGGAACCTAAACTGAAATTTTAATCCATTGAAATGGAATAGTAGGGTTAGGCCTCTTACCTACAACTAACATATCTTGATTCCAATGGTCGTTTTGTCCTCTAAGATTGCCGCAAGATTTAGGGCCTTCTCTCCTCTCTACATTCACCACTACTCCAAATGCAAATGAGTGAATTTGGAGGGAAAATTTCTTATTAAAAGAGCAACCCCTGATTTTTCTTTCGCCTACTGCATCCAGACCATATCTCAGTTTGAAAAACTATCTGCACCGTTGGAAAGCTCTCACTGAGCCCACAAATTGGTATCTGTTAGTTTTTTGTGATTTGATACTTCACCACGACACATTTTTTTCATGAAGCATCACTTCACTACTCCCAAAAATCGAATTTCTTCAATTGCAACACCTTTACATGGGGCCAGCACTTTGCCTTCATACTTGTCCATGCTCGTGTCCATTTTCGTCATGAGTAACCATCATATACTCATGTTTTTATTGTCCCCATTGGACCCTTTCTGTGTGGCAGCACCATCGAGTCGCCGTTGTTTAGAGCACCCGATTTGAGTCATCATTACATTCATGGAGTCTATTCTGAGTCCCTTTGTATCCTGCCATAGTCCTCCATTCTTCATTGCTTGGTTCCTCTCTTGTTTCACGCATTATGATCTTCAGTCCCAGTGTCCCCTATCCCTCATGATATTGTGTCAGTCGTTTCCAGGTCATCCATGCCTTTTATGCTCTAACAAGGGAAGTCATCTGTCCGCTACTCAGTACCCCCTATTTCATCATTATCCCTAGTGTTAGTTTGTCATTAGCTCTACTATTTTCTCTCGTGCCTTAGTTTGGGATCCCTTATTGCCTCACCTATGGTGGACCTCCTTCTGTCGTTGTCAGATCATTCATTCTAGAAGATAGGTCTAGAGAGAAATGTACCTTGGTTCCAGCTTCCACTCTTTTTCGATGCCTCAGATCAGGAAAAGGGACTCTTTATTTCCCTTTGAATTGATTGTTTCTCAACTCCAGCTCCTTTCAGCATGATCGAGATCTGTATACTTGATGGTTCAATGATGTAGCAGATGATACCGACAATTCCTGGGTGTGTGTGAGATGTTTTCAACCCTCATGAGGGGGTGGCCCTAAAATTAGCCCCCCACATGCCCGGATGGCCTCTTCATTACAGACTTTGATGCAGCTCCATATATTTGATGATGTCGGCCTCAGCCGCTTGCAACGCCCTTTTGTTTACATGTTTCAGTCAGATTTTTAGAGCCCTTTCCTGTTTACAAGGGCTTTTGGGTTGTATTTTTATCTCATGTACTCAAATATTATTGTATAAGTCCTGGCTATTATCCCAGGCACAATATTTATGTGGGATTCATTATCATGTTTTACCTGGCTCATGTTTATGCCAACATCTACTATATTGTTCAATCCCTTGTTTACTGAACACATTATTCTTTGTACTTTGTTTCGAGGAGCATAGGTATGCCTCCCCGCCGCCTATAGCATGGGTACTCACTCATAAAAGAGACTTGTCACACCTGTAAGTCTCACCTCCTTAGGGTCTAGTCCTTTAGCGCTTCGGTCTACCTTATATTTCTCTCTCTTTGACTTCCCCTTCGGTGTCTAGTGATTGAGTTCTTACAACGTACTTCGGTCATATGATTAGCTCCTAATGCTCACACGCTGGGGGGTAATTTGTTACACCATTTTTTGGTCATCTAACCTTTTACTATTATATGGACCTAAGTACACCATGTAAGACCAATTTTACCCTAAGTAAAATTTCTTTCGCTATGAAAAATAACTTAGTAAAACACCTTTATTAAGTTGTTTATGGTCTAAACAGGAAACCCCATGAGGAAATATTAAATAAATCTACATTTGTTTGATTTTCCTCAAGGAATAATTAGTTAAACAATAGTTTAATTAATATTCTTGGTCATATTTAACCCAAAAAAGGAAAATTCATTAGATAAATTATTATTTATCTTATTATTTTTCTACGAATAATTATTTAAACCTTATTTAAATAATATTCCTTGTTAAATTTGACTAAATCACTCATAAATAGTTAAATAAATCATTATTTATTTAATTATTACTCAACCACATCCTTAAAATGATAAATAAATCATTTATTTGTTTATTATTTACAAATAAAGGGATTTGACCCAAGTCAAATTCCTTTTCCCTCCAACAAAAATAATAAAATATTCCATAAAAGTTGGATCCTTATTTGGTTAATAATATTTTAATTATGCACCAATATCTAGACTAACTCAATATTTTGTTATAAATAGAAGGGTGTTTCCATTCATTCATCACCTTTTTTTGACTAAAGATCACTCTGGATCTATACTTTTGGTCTGACTTTGATCGACCATCATAGTCATATTTTTGCTACCATTTTTGTCTAGGTTTTCTACACCATCAAGAGAGAGGAGTTTAAGATCTGAAGTGATGAGGACTTACAAGAACCCATCCCATTGAGTAGAAATGCTAACACCCTTCTGTGTTTTCCTCCCAAGTGCCATTAATAAAAAATTCATTCAACATATTCTTGTCTTGTCTATTGGATGCATGGAGTAAATCTTGTGTTTTCTAATGCTGAATGTCTTCTAATGCATAGATCTATATTTTTGCAGCATTTATCTTGAGCACCTAACTGCAGATCTGAGGATATTGGCAGCCATATTTGTTGTTAGGGATGTTTTTTATGCACAACTAAAGTGGTATTTTTTTCATACGCTTGGAATTAAGATTCATACTAACAACCTGTTACTATTATATGGACCTAAGTAAACCGTGTAAGACCAATTTTACCCTATGTAAAATTGCTTTCGCTATGAAAAATAACTTAGTAAAACACCTTTATTAAGTTGTTTGTGGTGTAAACAGGAAACCCCATGAGGAAATATTATATAAATCTACATTTTTTTTATTTTCCTCAAGGAATAATTAATTAAGCAACAATTTAATTAATATTTCTGGTCATATTTAACCCAAAACAGGAAAATTAATTAGATAAATTATTATTTATCTTATTATTTTTCTAGGAGTAATTATTTAAACCTTATTTAAATAATATTCCTTGTTAAATTTGACTAAATCACCCATAAATAGTTAAATAAATCATTATTTATTTAATTTTTGTTAGTATGAATCCTTTGTTGAAGTGTACGAAAAAAGACCACTTTAGCTACGCATAACTAATAGCCCTAACATCAAAAGTGGCTGCCAATATCTTCAGATTTGTAGTTAGTTGATCAAGACAAGAGCTGCAAAAAACCAGATCTATGCATAGAAAGACATTAAGCAGTAAAAAGAAGGGTTTGCTCCATATATCCAATAGACAAGACAAGAACAATTTTTGAAAGAATTTTTGTATTAAGGGCACTTGGGAGGAAAACAAGAAGGCGTATCCAATTCTCCTCAATGGGATGGGTTCTTGGAAGTCCTCGGCACTTCAGATCTAGAATCTCTCTCTCTTGTTGGTGTAGAAAACCCAGACAAAGATAGAACTCAAAGGGAGCTCACACAACAAATAATGTAGAAAAATGTGACCAAGTGTATAGATCCAGAGTGATCTAATAGGCAACAAAGGTGAAGAATGGTAGGAAAAACCCTCCTATTTATAACAAAATATTGGGTCATTCTAGATCTTGGTGCATGATTAAAATAATGTTAACCAAATCTAGATCCACCTTTTATGGAATATTTTATTATATTTGTTGGAGGGAAAAAGTATTTGACTTGGGTCAAATCCCTTTATTTGCCAATAATAAATAAATAAATGATTTATTTATCTTTTTAAGGAAGTGGTTGAAGGATAATCAAATAAATAATGATTTATTTAATTATTTGTGGGTGATTTGGTCATATTTAACAAGGAATATTATCTAAATAATATTTAAATAATTATTCCTAGAAAATAATAAGATAAATAAAGGTTTATCTCATTAATTTCTTTGTTTTGGGTTAAACATGACTAGGAATAATAATTAAATTATGGTTTAATTAATTATTCCATGAGGAAAATCAAACAAAATAGGTTTGTTTAACATTTCCTTTTGGGGTTTCTTGTTTAGACCATAAACAACCTAATAAATGTGGTTTATTAAGTTATTTTACATAGTGAAAGCAATTTTATTTAGCGTAAAATTGGTCTTACGTGGTGTACTTGGGTCCATCTAATGATAAGAGGTTAGATGACCAAAAAATGGTGTAACAATTGTTACTCAACCACGTCCTTAAAATGATAAATAAATCATTTATTTATTTATTATTTACAAATAAAGGGATTTGACCCAAGTCAAATTCCTTTTCCCTCTAACAAAAATAATAAAATATTCCATAAAAGTTGGATCTTGATTTGGTTAATAATATTTTAATTATGCACCAATATCTAGACTAACTCAATATTTTGTTATAAATAGAAGGGTTTTTCCATTCATTCATCACCTTTTGTTGCCTAAAGATCACTCTGGATCTATACTTTTGGTCTGACTTTGATCCACCATCATAGTCATATTTTTGCTACCATTTTTTTCTGGGTCTTCTCCACCATCAAGAGAGAGGAGTTTTAGATATAAAGTGCTGAGGACTTAGAAGAACCCATCCCATTGAGGAGAACTAGTAACACCCTTCTGTGTTTTCCTCCCAGGTGCCATTAATACAAAATTCATTCAACATATTATTTTCTTGTCTATTGGACGCATAGAGTAAATCTTGTTTTTTCTACTGTTGAATGTCTACTAATGCATAGATCTAGATTTTTCTAGCATTTATCTTGAGAACTAACTGTAGATTTGAGGATATTGGTAGCCATATTTGATGTTAGGGCTGTTTGTTATGCAGAGCTAAAGTGGTATTTTTTCATACACTTGGAATTAAGATTCATACTAACTAAGGTTGCAATACATAAATCAGCAGTAGAATAGATAGAAATAATCTCTTTATATAAAATTAGAGACTCGTTGCATGTTCAAAATCTGATTGATCTCTTCTTCATATAAAGGTTGAGGCAGTCCTTGTTTTCTTTGTATTAAACAATAGTTTTCTTTTTCTTGTGAAGACTGATAATGAAGTTGAATGTCTTCTTTGTTATTAATAAAAATACCCAAATACTGCTAATTTCTGATTTTATTAAGGTTGTCTTTGATAAACTGAAATGAAGCACAACAAAGAGGTAAAGTTCCTTCCCTTTTTTCCAAAATTTCTACACTTTCTTCTTCACTCTCATAGCTAATTTGTATTTATTGATTACTATATTTGAGCTACTGAAAATGATTGTCTTTGTCCCACAAACTAGTTACTGATTTTTTTGTAGTGTTTGCTTGAGTTTGGAGAACATAATCCTCATCATATTGATCATACTTGGGTAGATTATTCATAGAAGGAATGTCATCCAATATGCACACTAGATCAAAAGATTTCTCCACCATATGTTGACCTATAAGTTTATTTTCTGATATACGGTACTTGGGATTAAAAGGAGAGTGTTTATGGCCAATATCTTCTTCTTTAGCAACCTAAAATGAATCAAAGCACAAGGTTAGAGACTCAAAAGGTGCTAGCTCATCCTCCATTTCTGGTTTTGTAATCCCAGCACCCACACCAAGATGAATTAAGGTGAGAACTTCTAGATTTGAAAAAGGGCTTGTATCATCCATCTTTTCCCTGACTGATTCCTTAGAGCATTCCTCCTTGTTTCTATTTGCAACCTACTTGCAATGCTATCTTAATAGGGAATCACAAGATGTAGGAAGGCATCTAGCACTTACTTGAATTTTTTTTGCATATTCTTCTTTGAAATCTTTCTCAACGTGCATACTTTGATTGTTATTTTTGCATTGTAATGGCTGAGTTTGTTCTTCCCAAGAAAATAGTACCGACTGTTTTGAATAATCAGCTCCAACCTCAACCTTGTACTCTTCCTCTTTCCTACCAATTATATGCATCACTTTGTTGTTTTTGTTTATCAATATCTCTAGCTATATCTCTGAAGATATCAATTTCTCTTTATCTACTTTGTACTTCTCTAGTGCTGTTATCTTTGCCTCTTTGTTCATCATGTTGGGTTCCACATCAATTGCCATCCTTTTCATTTCCTCCAGGGTTGAAGGGTCCCTTTCTCTTATCTGGAATTCCATCTATGGGTCAAAGGCAAGATAAAAAGGAGGGAATAGAATCAAATATATCATTTAGTATTCAAATATCTTTGGTCTTCTGACTATTTTCATGCTTCATCTGTTTAGCTAGATTTGCTGCACTGCTTAGTGCAAAGAGTTCCCGTGTTGGAATTCCATCATCTCTTTGGATTAGCGTTCTTAAGGGATCAAAGGGAAGGATCTGAGCTTCCATTTCATCATTTGGCTTAATGCCACTCATTCAACAACATCTATAGTGAATTCATCTTCAGAAACTGCGTATTTTTCTACAGGGGCAGTTTTCTTGGGTTAAACATTGTTGTTTTGTCCTAGTATTTGAGGAGGAGGTGTTTATTTCCCTTCGGGAGTTCTAATAAGAGGGCCTAGGGCCATTTTCTGTATTATTCAGATTTTATATGTCATATTCAACCATTTTTAATGTAGATTTGCAGTAGACTGTGTTATTTTCTGCAATCCTGCTTTTTGTATATGTATATTGCCAGAAACCCTTGCCAGGTGTCTTTTTCTTTGTGTAAAAGAGGTTAAACCTCCATTTCTATGTTATTTTATTAATAAAATATCCATATCAGTATTATTTAATAATTTTCTATAGAAAAAATCATGGGAATTATGCTCTCATAGTCTTCAGAAATTCTGTTGTAGAGAAGTCATGGGATCGGGGCGTTTTTAAACAGTATTGAGTCGGGGAGATCTATTTAATGTAGCTAGTTTCATTTGTTTCACCTCCAATTCTATAAGTGGGTTGTGTATTGTATAAAATAAGGGATCCAAGTCCCAATATCAACTTTTATTGCACAATTTTCTGAAGACAGCTATTTTATGCCCTATATTACTGCATTTCCCCACCCGGGAAGGAGAATATAGGCCATCTTGTTGCGGAGGTCCTTTCATCTATTGGTATGATGTTATTTTACATCTAATAAGCTGATATAAATTTCCATGCTCATGATTTTCTGAAGCTCCACATTGGTAATAGCTCAAGTTATTCCCAATAGTGTAGTTGTTCCCATTTTGGGATATTACAAATAGATTAATATTATGTTTTCATGCTTTGAATTTCATGCTTTAGATAGAGAATAAAGATATTTCAAACTGTTTAAACTTGAAAAATCATTATATATTTAGAGAATAAATGAGGAGCTCAACATTTTAATTTGAGCCCTTGGATGCAATAAGGTTAGAATTAGATAGTTTTATGCTTTAAAAAGGAAAATAGATTTAGGGTTGCAAGCTTAAATGCACCCATGCAAATGAAGTAAAAAATGTTAGAATAATGATGGGTAGGTAGAAAGAAGTTCTGCAAGGCATGTAATAAAACATCATCGGGAAAAATTACTAATTTCTCATCCTTCGCAATGTTCTAGTATTCAAAACCTTCAGTTAAAGAGGCTCAGAGCATTTCTATGACTTCTGTTGGGACCAAACCCAAGGCTTAATAACTTATTGGTAAAAGTATTGGATTCCCATCATAAAATTCCATTTCCTCAGCATATTCACCCTCTTCCAAAAATATAATCCCTTTTCTTAAGTAAAACACCTTTTTTTAGAAAAAGTAAAACCCCTCGTAATTAATTTCATTTCATCCACAGACACTCAAAAGTCCCATAACATACAATTTATCCTAAGTTTAAGTGTAAATATAAAAATGGGACAAGTATTATGCTCAAATGCCTATGTTACACTTTACTTAGTTTATTTTATGTATTTTCATTCATTCTCATTCATTTCATATTAACTTTTAACATAATGTATTAAATCCCTTTAAACTACCCCTTCCCGTATATAGAATTAATTCATTTTATTTAAAAATCCCAAAACCCACTTATTCAATTTTAACCTATGGTTTTATATTACCCATGTGTTAAATATTTCCCCGCCCTTTCCCCATAGGTTAAAAATGTTATATAACTAAATATCCCGCCCCAATGCTTATAAATCATATGTAAATATGTCATTTTATATATCAATATCAAAACCCGCCTATTAAAATAAAACATTGGTTTTATGTTAAAAAAATACATTTTTTACGTTAAAACTAACCCCCCACATAATAAGACCTGGGCTCCATGCCTCCATCTGCTGAGAAACTCTTTGAACTGATCTCATCCGTTCGCATACCTATCCCCAGGTCCAATGACCCAAACACTATATCGCATTTTCACTTGCGCAAACATTAATCAATTTTTATTATTGTGAAATGGGTGGTTTTTCTATACTACCTCTCCTCCACGCGGCGATATATGATTGGATCACATTCGATCTAAGGAAACAATTTACCACCCTTAGCCCAATGCGATAACCACTTACGTTTTTTCCTTCAAGCGCCAAAACCGTCCTCCACTCTAACATGACTGCCATTCAATGCTTACCTTGCTTAACCTAAAAACATTATAAAAGCTTCATATTGCATGTAGTTAATCCCTTTTTCTGCATTTTTAGTGTGTTTACATCCTCCTGATTGAAGAAAGCTTCCTCTACATTGTTTTCATGCCCAAAGAGCCAGACAAAGCCATTAAAGTTATTGTCATAGATCACTAGAAGTGTCCAGTTCATATCCAAAGACTTCCATAGCCATCAGAAACCTATCCGACACCGCTCAAACCCATTTAAAAGACCAAATACCTGCACAAACAAGTATTCTTCCTGGAAAAAAAAACCTATTTACAATTTTAAAAATTGTTTTTTCTGAGAAATTGAAACATCGGAAGCCCATTTTTTTGTGAAACCAACTCCAAAAATAGAAGAAAAGAGAGATCAACACCTTAGAAATCAGCCACTTTGAGGCAACAACCTCCAATACATTACATAAATGAACAATTCTTGGACGATACAAATGAAAAAACCTCCTTTCTATATATAGGAGTCCATGGGGCCACAATGTAATCCTAGCCGACCTAAAAATAATAATGTAAGGGCACAATAATAACAATATGGGGGTTACAGGGGTACAACAATAAGAATAAGGGGGTTACACTAACAACAATAAGGGACTATACTAGTAATATAGGGACCTAACATGCTCCTCTCTTCAAAAAAGTGTTGTCCTCAACGCTTGAGTAGCTCTGGGTGATTTTGCATAAAATTCCCATCTTCCCATATAGAATCTTCAATGGGTAAGTTCTTACATTTGATGAGATACTCTGAAATTGATTGATTTCGTAGTTTTTGAGTTCTTGTTTCTGTGACTGCTTCAAGTTCAAATATGGTTTTTCCTTCCTCATCAAGTTTTGTAAATATTGTTTGAACTGTAAGTTTGTCCCCTATAACCTTTTTTAATCATGAAACATGGAAAACTGGCTGCACTCACGAAGAAGCAGGAAGTTCCAATTTGTATGTCATAGTACCAATCTTTTGCAACACCTTGTAAGGACCATAGTACTTTGGTGATAATTTATTATCCTTCTTAGCTTGCTTGAGGGACATTTGTTTGTATGGTTGTAGCCATAAAAATACCCAGTCTCCCACTTCAAAACTTCTCTCACTACGATGTTGATATGCATGTTGTTTCATTCGATTTTGTGCCAAATTTAGGTTATCCTTTGAGATTTGGAGAACTTCTTGTTGATGTTCGATGTGATCCTCCACTTCTTGAACCCTAGAATTTTCCCTTAAATAAGATGTGATGGATGGTGGATGATATCCATAAAGTGCAATAAATTGGGTCACTTTTGCTGCAATATGGAAGGAAGTGTTATACTACCATTCAACGAGAGGTAACTGCTTAACCCATTGTGCTTGCTTCTCAGATACAAAACAACGAAGATGTACTTCCAAACATTTATTCACTATCTCTGTTTGACCATCATATTGAGGATGATAAGATGAGCTATAAGCTAGTTGAGTACCCAAACAAGAAAATAATTTTGTCCAAAAATTTCCTGTAAAAATGGGATCTCTGTCACTTACAATAATCTTCGGGTTTCCATGTATCTTTTGAATTGTTTCCATAAATGCAGTAGCAACTGTACTCACTTTAAATGGATGAGATAATTCACAAAAGTGTGCATACTTGGTAATTCTATCAACTACCAACATGATGACACTCCTTCCTTTAGACTTAGGTAAACTTGTCATTAAATCCATTGAAATCTTCTCCCAACATTGAATTGGAATGGATAAAGGTTGTAGAAGACCCAGGGTCTTAATTGTCTCAACTTTATTTTGCTGGCAAACCAAACATTCCACCACAAAATTTTGAATATAAAATTTAAGGCCATCCCAAAAAATTTCTTTCATCACCCTATGGTAAGTTTTTAAAAATCCCGAGTGTCCTCCTAAAGGAGAAGTGTGCAATTCCAAAAGACTATTTTGTTTTATTTGGGAATTATTGCACATATATAAGCAATCTTTGTACCATAAGGAATTATTTTTCCAACGAAATGTATCAGGTGTACTAGGATCTTGTTGCAACTTTTGAATGAGTGTCCACACTTCTTTGTCCTTCTTCCATTCATCCCTTACTTCGGTTATCCAATCTGGTTGGATAATTGAAATGGCACAAAGCAATGCTTCCACCTCTTCATCCTTTCTTCAGAGTGCATCTGCAACAAAATTTAGCTTCCCTTTTTTGTATATGATTTCAAAGTCATAACCCAACATCTTTGTGACCCATTTTTCCTGCCCCTCTAAAGATAGTCTTTGTTCCAAAAAGTGTTTAAGACTATCATGATCAGTTTTTACCTTGAAGTGTCTTCCCATTAGGTAAGGTTTCCATTTATTTAGTGCATGTAGTATTTCCAACATTTCCTTCTCATAAATATCCGTTTGTAAATACTTTCATTTGAATGAACGACTTTCAAAAGAAATGGGTATTCCTTATTGCATTAAAACAACACCAATTCCATTTCTTGAGTCATCACATTCCACAATAAAGGTTTTTGTGAATACTGGCATAGCTAAGATTGGTGCTAGGAACATTGCCTCTTTAAGATGTTCAAGGGCCTTAGTTGCTTCAGTAGTCCATGAAAATTCATATTTCTTCAGTAATGTTGTGAGAGGTGCTGCTATTCTCCCATAATTCTTAAAAAAATTGCGATAATACCCTGTTAACCTGAGAAATCCGCGCAACTGATTTATGGTTGTGGGGAATTTCCATTCCTTAGTGGCTTTAATTTTGTTAGGGTCTACCTTAACACCCTCATGAGATACAATATGACCTAGATATTCCACCTCTTGTACTCCAAAGAAACATTTGGATGTTTTTGCATATAATTTTTTCTCCTCCAATAGTTTGAGCACCCTGTCAACATGTTGAACATGATCCTTCCAAGACCTGTTGTAGATTAGTCTATCATCACAAAATAATAGCACAATTTTTCTAAGGAAGGGTTTGAAAATGGAATTCAACAACCCTTTAAATGTAGAAGGTGCATTGGTAAGGCCAAAAGGCATGACCAAAAATTCAGAATGACCCTCATGAGTTTGAAATGTTGCTTTCAGAATATCTTCATTCTTCATTCTAATTTGATGATATCTTGAACGAAGATCCAAATTGGTAAAATAAATTGCTCCATTTAATTAATCCAATAATTCATCAATCACATGAATGGGAAAATTTATCTTTAATAGTGAGCTTATTGAGCTCCCTATAATCTGGGCACATGCACCTGATCCATATTTTTTGTGCACCAATACTACTGGAGCAGAGAAAGAACTTTGACTAGATTGAATTCTACCAACCTCTAGAATTTCTGCAATCATACGTTCAATTTTTCTCTTTTGGACATAAGGATATCTGTAGGGCCTGATGTTTAGAGTAACACTTCCTAGAATCAAATGAATAGCATGATCATGATCATGAATAGGTGGGAGTCCTTTGGGAGTATCAAACATCTTGGAATGATTGTCCAAGAAATTTTGGATATCTGGAGAAATAGATGATTTTGACGTTGGAACTTCTAGTGAGCATAATTGTGCAATTATGCCTTGTTTTTATTTCTTCAGAAGCTTTGTCATGACATTAGAGCTTATTATCTTTCCTAGCTTCCCTATGATACCCCGTAATTCAATTTCCATTCCTTCTGGAAAAAAATTCAAGAAAATTTATTGAAAATTAAAAGCTACCATCCCCAAAGATTGTAACCATTGTACTCCTAGTACAACATCAGCACCTCCCATTGTGATGGAAAGCATTGGAATATTCAATACATATTCCCCCATGGCTAGCTTGATATTATGGCATTTTCCAGAGAAATTTATAGTTTCTCCATTTGTAACCATCACTTGACATTATGGTGTTGGGTATATGAAACAATTCAATTCCTTGGCTACCTTACAATGAATAAAATTATGTGTACTACCCGAATCAATCAACACTATTACCTTTTTTTTCTTGATATGTCCTTCTATCTTGAGAGTTTGAGGAGTGGTAATTCCTTCCAATGCATTACATGATATGGTTGGACTCATTTCTTCTTCTTCTAGGGTTGATTCCTGGTGTATATCCTCTACTTTTGAAGTTTCTTGTTCATTTTCTTCATCCTCCTCACAATCAATGTAAAATAATTTCTTATTAGTGGACTTATGACCTTTAGTGTATTTTCTATCAAAAATGTAGTAAATCCCTTTTTCTCTTTTTCCTTTCAATTATTGTGGTGTCAACCTTGTAGGTTGTGGAATTCTAGGAGTAGAAACACTTCCATCTTTATAGATGTGACTGGTAGTCTTCCTTGTCACCATAATTTTACATTCAATTTTTCTTGCCAACCTGAATGCCTTCTCCAATGAATCAGGTTCCCAAACTCGAAATTCATGTTGGATGTTATCCTTTAAAGTCCCTATGAAAACATCAATCATGTGTTCCTCTGGAATATCAGTTACCCTTATATTCAATTTTTGGAAGTCCTCAATGTGCTCCACCACTGAACCCTTTTGTTTGAGATTTATCAATTGGCTAAAGAAGGTATTTCTCTTTGTATCCTCATAATGTGCTATCATTTCCTCCATAAAAATTGACCAAGTGACAATTTTTTTATGGGAGAAAAGCCATCGATACCATACAAATGTATTTTGTTCTAAACGTAAAGTTGCAATGCGTAAATTTTGTGTGTTTTTCACACTATTGAGATCAAAATATTGCTCCATTTGTAGTATCCATGTTATGGGATCATTGCCATCAAAATTCTTCATATTCATATTTAGAATATGGTGGTTCTTCCATCCAACATTAGAGTTTATGAAATCATGATTTATTTTGTTCTCATCATGAGTTTCCTCTACTATCTTTTCGCCATTAGGAAGAATTTCCTGTATGAAATTTGTCAAACCTTCCATGTCTACTTTTAGATCATTCTTCATCTTTTCCATGTTTTCTTTAATTTTTTATTCCATGTCATCCATCTTAGCTTCCATTCCAACTTCCATGCCATCCATCTTAGCTTCCATGCCTTTCTTCAAACCATCCATTTTCCCTACCACGCCTTTCTTCAAAGCTTTCATTTCATATTTTGTTCCTCTTTGCGAGAGAGAAATTTGGTGCACTTTCTCTTGTAATTTGGATAGATCATGTTGCAATTCTTCATCTTCATGAGTCATAGTAGAGCACTCTGAGGGCTTAATGGTTGTTGAATTATTTTTGGGAGGAATTTTAGAATAAAATACTGATATATATGCTCAATAGGCCTTTGGAATCACTTAAAACTGATTTTTCAAACAAGACTTATGCAATCTGAAAAACAA
Source organism: Pinus albicaulis (assembly GCA_034641835.2). Taxonomy (NCBI): domain Eukaryota; kingdom Viridiplantae; phylum Streptophyta; class Pinopsida; order Pinales; family Pinaceae; genus Pinus; species Pinus albicaulis. Next base: position 112,128,084 of record CM076576.1, read on the forward strand.
TACACAACTTTTTCTTTATTTTGAGGAGCTCGATATTGAAACTAAATTATCTCTGTGATTTCAGATCTTCAATACATGAAATTCAGCCCTGAAGTATCCCTCTTAATTTTCTTTCGAATTCCACAGGTCTGACCTAATTTGGATTCTTGAAGTCAAAGTTATGTCCAATCTCCTATGATGACCTAATTATGGCCTCATTCAGTAGAGAAAACTTGTACGACTTGCCACGTGTCACTTTTTCTTCCTTCAGCTCTAAATTTGATACATAAGAAACTACAGTATGTTTAATTACATCCACTCTTTATAGAATTCCAATCTGAGGCTCAGAGAGAGAGAGTTATGAATATTTTCCCACATCACCTCTTTGAGATGAAATTCGGGAGCCTGAAAAAGCACTAACGTCCACAGATCCTAACTCCAAAAATAATGCGAATCAACCTCTAAAATTTTTCCACAACATTCCTTGGGATTTCGGCTTTGCTCTATGAACAATTCATCTTCTGAACCCTCATAGAAAAAAATTTATAGCAAAAATTTCGCGATGACCTGTTTAGGTTAAATTAAGGAGCCTGCAAAAATTCCTAACTTCCACAAACCATATCTCTAAAAATATTGCGAACCAAGATCTGAAATGTTGTGACGATGTTCCTCAGGATTTTAGCTTTGCACTGTAAAAATTTCTTCTTATGGAACTTTGTAAATAAAACGTTATAGAAAAACTACCACGATGACCTGTTTGGAGCAGTGAAACCCTAGAATCCAAATCTCCGATACCAAATGTTGTGAAACCAACTCCAAAAATAGAATAAAAGAGAGATCAATGCCTTAGAAATTAGCCACTTCGAGGGGGAAACCTCCAATACATTAAATAAATGAACAATTCTTTGATGATACAAATGACAAAACCTCCTTTCTATATATAGGAGTCCATAGGGCCACAATATAATCCTAGTGGGGCCACAATGTAATCCTAGCCAACCTAACAATAATAATGTAAGGGCACAATAATAACAATATGGGGGTTACAGGGGTACAAAAATAACAATAAGGGGGTTACACTAATAAGAATAAGGTACTATACTAGTAATATAGGGACCTAACACATTTACCCACAAAAATACTTGTAGTTTCCTGCAAAGAACGAATTAACTATAAAATTTCTGATAAACCCTGTCACGATACCGCAATATTTTTTAAAAATAAAAATTGAATATATTTAGTCTTTGCGGACCTTGAAAAAAATCTTAATATATCCAGAAACCATTTTCAAGTAACCCCAATCTTTATGTGCCCAATTTGAACCATTTTCAGTTCAGTTTGTCCAAACAAGTAGAGAAAACCTTGTTTTATCATTTCTTGTACCTGTAAGAGTCTAAAGGTCAATTTTAAAGCCAAATTTGAAGAGTTAAACCCAAGAGAAAGCCATTTTTTGCCTATTTCTGTTTAAATAACCTTTGTTAAATTCAAAAACCTTCTGTATACAATTCAATCTTACAGAAGAGTACAAAAAGCCAAAATACAAAGTTTCAAGCACCGAGAAAGTCTAAAATGTCAAAATAAAACCCAGCAATAACTTCAAAAACCATAATTGTTGTAAATCTTTACAACCTCCTATTGTAGACATTGAACACACACCCTTGGCTTATGTAGATTACAAAATAGCTGATCCAGTGATAGAATTTAATATTTTAGACCTCCACTACTTCAGTCTTGAAAAATCATTAGATCAAGGAGATGAAGTACAAATTTGGGAGTCAAATCTACCCAAGTATGTAGTTCCAATCACTCATCAGTGTCCAAAAGTTATTAGGATGTGTCAAGCCTATTATTCTCCTAAACAAAGGGCCATTTTTTATGCTAATAAAGAATTATTGTTCACAATTAATGCTGAGTCTATAAATCTAATGCTAGAGCTCAAACCAGATCCCAATACAATTCCTTTATCCAAAGAAGCACTCGCAAAGCTTTTCATTGGTCTAGAATTTCCTAAAAGGTTTCAAATTTTCCAATTGTTCATGCCTTTACATGTTGAAATTCCACAGATCAACCCTCCTTTTTCTACTTCAAAATTGACTAAAGGGTCAAGGAATGTCATATCCATGTTGTCCTTTATCCTAGGGTATTTTACAGATGAACATATAGATGAGTCAATCCTAGGTTATATATCTACCTTTGTACCAGGACAACCTCCTTCTATCATTTACAATTATTTTGAATACATAGCTGATAATATCCATGATCAGCTTGTTAAATTTCCAACTGAAGGAGTATTTAGGTATGCTTCATTTCTTTTCCATATGTTCTTATACTTCCAAGCAGACAAGTTCCCAATAAAACTTCATAATATTGATGTATAAGGGAACCCACTCTCAGTCATCTTTTGGACTTCTTTGATTAGAAAAGAGTCCACAGAGTTGAGTTATGCAGATTTTACAGATTATTTTTTTCATCCATTAATAAACATGTTGAAAAATAGAGTACAACCAAGAATCAGTGATGATATAAATAAAATTCTATAGCTATCAGAGAAAACTAGAACTAGAGATTGGTACTTATATCATAAACATACATAAATCAGAGTTTTTGGGTCAAATATTTTACCCTATAGACTACCTAAGTATGTACCAATGAGATTTTTTTCCTTGGAGTACATGAGGAAAATCCTAAATTCATATTCTATCAACTTCTTAGCTGCCAAAAAGAAGACCCAATTTAAGTTAAAGAACCAAGTGGGACCCTTTATTTGCAATCACAGGGATGTAGGAATAGAAGCAGCAAAACAATTGTTGGAATAGAAATTTGAAGAAAGCTTTTTATGGAATTATGATGCTTAAGGAATAATCAGCAAAATGAGGGTGAAATGTAAATTGATCCCTTATCTTCACGATAAAAGGCCTGAGATTTAACAATTTGTAAATCAAACAGAGTGGCTAGAAAATACCTTGATAGAAGTGGTTAAACAGAGTGATACTAGTCACACCTTGCAAACTGTAAATCAAGGAGATAAAGCTACTAAGAGAATTAGAGAAGAAGGTACCTACATTGCTGAAAGAATAATAGATACTAGGTTTAAACACAGATATAACAGGAAGCCTAAGCTCAATCCAGTTGATAAAGTAAAAGAGACCATCGAAGTGGAAGATACAGATATTCCAGAGACAAACAATGTGCCAGTCACGGAGATTATAAATGAAGAGCATCCTACTATTTCAAATACACAAGTAATTGAGAAGCAACAAAGTATGGAGGTATCCTCCTCATAGCCATCAGAGGATAAATATATTGACATCATAAATAAATATAAACATATAAAGGCAAAGAATGAAGAAATCAAGAGCAGGATTTATTCTCAATATTTACAACAAACTCCAGGAATTCAGAATAGACATTTATCAGCTTTTTATTATTCAAATAATAAGTTTATTATGTTTGTGCTTCAACCAATAGTTAATACTCCCAAAATAGTGGCATATTACAAGAAATTTTATCTGGAAGTACCTACAAAAAGTATCCATGCATTAGATCAAATTGAGTTTCACAGACAAACTTTTGAGATGCTTTATTCTACCATAACTACAAAGGAAATGAGTGCCCAAAAGCATCATAACACAATAATAAATATCAGAGATAAAATTAATGTTGAAAAGGCTTCCTCATATGTTAAGGAACTTAGGATTAAGTCTTTACAAAAATTGGTTATTCAATTAGGATATGATCCTGCTAATGTGAAAGTGACAGAAGAACTAGTGAAGAAAAAGAATGTTGATATTGTAGCACTAAGAAAACAGCTCAAGCTTCCACCAATAGAACATCCACAAGACAAGTAAATTGTGTAAGAGGAAAGCCAAAAACATGATATGATGAACTTGATTTTACATAGGACAGGGCATATTAAAGAGATCGAAATCTAAATGGATAAGCTTTTCCATGAAAGAGAAACTACAAAAGCACAAGAAGTTCCTACAGTAATTCCCATGGTAACAACAGTTGTGCCTTCAACACTGGAATAAGAGTTGGCACCAAAAGTACCACTAGAAATAGTAGTACTACTAACTTCATCTACTACTTCAACCATATAATCCTCTACCACAATAGCTCAACAGTCTAATGAAGCTAGTAAACTCATTAAGGCCATGGAAGAAATGGCACTTCAAGCCAATGAAATCAATAGACTGAAGAAAGTGATTGGAAATTTGGAAGACACTAAGAAGCTAGCCCAAATTAATGCTAAAACTCTGGAACAAAGGGCTAATAGGTTAAATGTTGAGTTAAAAAACCTTCAAAAGGATTTAACCTTGAAAGAACCTATGTCCTATGTGAGGAATCAACAATGGAACAAAATCATTGAATCCATCAATGATGTTTGGCCATCAATACAGGTAATTTATGAGAAAAATGTTGTTCTAAAGGAAGCTCAAGAGAAAATTCAAAAAACAAAGGAAGAACTAAGTGCCAAACATGAATAGGCCCTAGAAATCATCAAATTTTTCAACAGTAAGAACAAGCAAGAATTATAGGAGATTGAAATTACTGATAGAAAATAAACAATCCTTGAGATAAGAAAAGTAATTACAAAGAGGAATTTGATGATGCAGTTAGAATAAAAGTGTGGAAACATGAACATAGCCATAACCAAGTTTATGGTTGAATTTGAGATCTTGAGGCAAAGAGGTTTGCCAAAAATCCTTGTTATTAATGATAAAATTATGCCACAAGAAGACTACAACAAGAAGATAAGAGATCATGCAAAAGAGCAAGTGAATAAAAGAGAAGGAAAAGGAATTCCTACAGGAAAGCTTTTACATAAGAGATTTGAAGACTTGTTTTATCTACAGCATGAGGTAAAACACCTTTTTGTCATTAAACCAACATTTTCTAGATATACAGAGGCAAATGAGAACTTTAGGAAGCTGAAAAATATCAAAATTCCTCATGAAGAATTTTTGGAAACATTCACTGACTTACTGCAAAATTCAAATTGCAGAGAAGAGGATAAAAAAAGTTTGCCGATTTTACACAGTCAAAACAGAATTTTACAACAGTAAGGTAGTTAAATCAGATGATTAAAGTGCATCAGAGGTAAAGAGTATCAGATAAGAATATAATATTTGAAAACAGACTTGAAATATCTTTTGCCAACGTTGGAGACAACAAGGTAGCCAATTGCACCCAATCCAAAACAATATTTCTATTTTATTTGGATAAATAGGACAGCTTGCTAAGTTGTTAAGAAACTGTCACTATATTGTTGTAAAAGATATTTTATTTTCCTTAAAAAATTCCTATGAGTATTCTAGGATATTTTGTAAACATTTTTGTATATATACTTCATCTTTCTGTACCTAAAGGATTTTTGTAGCAAGTTCAAGTAGTAGATTGGATCAAATCATCTAGCATCATATTTTGGATTCATGTGATGAGCCATTGAAGTGAAGTACTTTCTACTATCATTTTTTTCTTTTTATGTTTTACATGCATCCATATATGTGTTCTAAATTTGAATGATAATTATTACAGGATTTGTTAAAATCACCCTGTCTTTAAATATATATCATTTCTATGTTTTCTACTGATTTCTAGAGTAGCAAACCCTTAATTTCCCCCTCTTTCAAATGACCTCTATCTTATACTTCTCTAGCCATATCTAATAATTCTTATTTTCTTCTTTTCCTGATCAAACCACTTCACCAAACAACCTTCCAATATCTTCAATGACTTGTCTATCTTGCCCTAAAAATATTAGACTTTTTGACCTTGATCCTAGTCCTTTCTACCTCACATTTGACTCCTTAGCCCAATGGAAAAATAGATATATTACTATCCATCTCATTAAGTGATTTTTCTCACCAACCCAAACCAAACCAAATCAAAACCAATTTTCACAATCATAACTAGCCTAATATCATATGATTAAAAAAAAGTTAAATCTTATAGAGAGAGCCCTCTCTGAACCCTAGGAAGGCTAGATCCTATAATTTAAAAGTTGGTTCGTGGTTACCTCTATTGTTATTTGAACTTTAAATCAAAATCTCACAACTTAGATAATTACTAGAGTGATAACATATTGGCGACCATACTAGGGACCTAAACAATCCTCAGTTTTGAAATAGATCTTAAAGGGAATAATTTTTGTCATCCTTTCACCTTAAGTATATTTTATAAGTTGTGAGTATAAAAAAATATAATTATGGCTTCTAGAAGAACCTATTATACCACAGAAAACCCAGATCCACAGCCTTCTGTTATAATAGATAATCCGAACATAATTGGGAAAAATAATAAACAAGTAGAAGATTTAGGTGCTAAAGTTTCTTTAGTTAGATAAAATTCATTTCCAAAAGAGTTTGTGGGTATACAAGACATAGAGTTTGACCTAAATTTTGAACATTCTTTATTCAGAAATAAATCAGAAAGTGACTTAAATAGTGTTGTTATAGATCCTGTTTTTATTTCATTTCTTGAAACTAAGAAAGAAAATGTTTCAATAGATTATGAATTAAATATATTTGAAACTCATGATAAACTTGAAGAAATAAATTCTACTATTCTTAAGGAAATAAATGAAGCAATTCAATTAGATGAATTATTAGCATATACATCTAAGCCTTCTATTTCTTAGTTAGATACCAACCTAGTAAAATCTATAGATTCATCCCTCTTTACCACTACATCATCCATAATTTCCACCACAATCCAATCTAAATATCCATTTATTCCTAAAGAAATGTTCCAACCTAGAATATTATTTCCATCTTCCCCCACTTCAACTCCATCCACTAGTTTATCTTCTACATTTTCAAACACATCATTCTCATTTCCAAGTACTTCTTCATATATCCCAGTTTCATTTTCTAGCACCCCAAATTCACCCTTTAGTTCATCCACATATTTTCTAGTACATCATCTTATATTTCCATTTCATCAGCCACTTCGTTAACTGCATCAGCTAGTACTTCCAATTCTGCCCCAAGCACTTCCAATATACCTCTTAGCCAAGCTATAATTCAAGCCATGGCTGCTAGGTATGCTCCCTTAGCCCTTCCAGCATAATTACATGATATACCTCAGGATTACCAAAGTAAAATACCCCAATTTGATGCAACCACTCATTATACTACCTAAAAACATATTAATAAGATGACAGATTATTTTGAGCTTCATGAAATAGATGATTCTGATGTACAAATGAGACTCTTTGCTTAAACATTAACTGGGGAGGTTAAAAAATGGTTTAAAGGTCTTTATCCTAGTAGTATAGATGATTTAGTAATTTTTCATAGATTATTTTTGAATAAATGGGAAAAGAACAAAAATCCACTCCAAATATTGTCTAAATTTGATGCTATGAAAAGAGCTCCTAATGAATCAGTCCAAGACTATTGCACTAGATACAACCGTGTTTATAATTCAATTCCTGCAAATCTTAAACCAACTCTAGACTCTATCTTACTCAAATTCCCTAATGGATTTGATACAGAAATGGCCTATTAGTTAAGAGAAATAAATGCAGAAACCTTAGAAAGAATGCAAACAGATGTTGTTGGTGTAGAGGTAAATATATTGGCTAAAAACACTAGATTAAGGAATGAGAGGAGAGTAACCATGAAAGAAGAAGCTTCTAGTTAAGATGGAAAAATAGATCAACTAGCTAAGACTTTAGAGAGAATGATGGATAGGTTAGACAATGTAGAAAGGAGACCACAATGGGACGACCAACAACAAATTAGGAATCCCAACTTCAGGGAAAATACAAACACCAGAAAAACTAAAGAATCAGCCCCTGATTATACAATAAGAAATCCATTTCAAGAGAACTATGGTGAAAGTTCTCAACAAAATGATGATGATGAAGACACCATAAATATAATGGGAATAGATGATGGTAACACTATATTTCTCACATAGGAAGACCAAGAGTTATTTGAACTACAACAACTTCAATTAGATTAAGGTGAATCATTTGACTACAAACAAGGTTATGAGTTTGCTATCAATGAAGTACATAGTCAATTTAACCTTAGAAGCAAGAAAAACACAGAGCCTTCTACTAAGAAAACTGCTCAAACACAAAATATAGTAGAAGCTCCCACTACAAAATTTCTGAAAATTCTCGCTAGGGAAAACAAGAAAAACTCAAATTCTTCCCAAAAAGTTTCCAGCCCCGAAATTTCACCCAGTCCCAAGATTGTTGACATAACAGATGAGGTTTCCCAAGCATCAACAGATTCACAAAAATCTATTGCTGTTAAAACAACTAATTTTACTAAAACAACAAACTTAGATTCCAAAACACCCACTGTTGATCAAAAATCCACTAATCCAAAAGCTGTTACTGCTAAAATAGCCTCTGAAAGTATAAAATCTACAAAAAAATCTACTACTAAAACTATCCCAGAAAAGAAAACTAAAAACAATAAGAAAGTAGAAACACAAACTGAAAATGAAGAGATAACTGTAGAAAAACAAGACAAACCTACTCAAACTACAGTTACTAAAGAAAATTTAATTTAGCTTAGTAAATCACAACCCTCATTCAATATACAAGCTGAAATTGCAAAATTAAAGATACAAATTCCTTTGAAAGAATTGGTAAAACATGATTTGTACAAAACACCTATTACTGAAACCTTAAACATGAATGATGGAGAAGAGTCAGTAAACTTGAGTGATGATCAACCAGAGTTGATTTTTGGTCCTGATGTTAATGGAAAACACCAAGATGGATCAGTTCCACCATTTTACATTAGCTTAAATATTCATGATCAAATATTACACAATAAAATGTTAGATTCAGGGGCATCACACAATTTAATGCCAAAATCAATAATGGAAACCCTAAACTTAGACATCACAAGGCCTTACAAAGATCTCTTTTCATTTGATTCAAGCAAAGTTAAATGCCTAGGTTTGATCAAAGATTTGTGTGTCACATTAGTTCAATATCTTGGTAAAAGCATACTTATGGACATTGCAGTAGCTGATATCCCTCCCAAGTACGAAATGCTCTTATCTTGCTCATGGGGATCAAAACTACAGGGATCTCTACAATTAGATATGTCACATAAAACTATATCAGTTTTTGGTCAACCAAAGAAACTATATAGAGAAACATTGATGAAATATATGGTGAGTAGTGTATTTTGACAGCCACTGACTATTTTACTATGTGGATAGAAGCCATTCCTTCTAGACAATCCACTAACACTATCATTATTTCCTTCTTTGAAAACAACATACTTTCAAGATTTCGATGCCCCCAAAAGATTATTATTGACAATATAGCTGCATTCAAACCCAAAAAGATGATTGATTTTTGCCATAAATACCACATTGCCCTTGTCCATTCTACTACATATTACCCTCAAGGTAATGGCCTTGTCGAATCTTCCAATAAGAGCCTTGTCAACATCATAAAGAAATTACTAGAACATAACAAGAAAGCTTGGAATAGGAGGTTAGTTAATGCCTTATGGGTAGATAGACTTACCACCAAAAAATATATTGGTACATCTCCTTACCAGCTTGTCTATGGAATGGATGTTGTTTTTCCATGTTCCTTAGGAGTACCAGTAATTAAAATAATCCATGAATTACAATTTGAGACAAATGACATTCAAATAAGGATTAACCAAACCATTCAGTTGCAACAAAAAATAGAAGAGGTTTATCTTAAGTCCCAAGTTATCCAAGATAAGTTAAAGATTTTTTTTGACAAAAAGACTAAAGAAGATGATTTCTACATTGGTGAAAAAGTTCTAAAGTGGGATTCAAGGAGAGAAGAGAAAGGTAAACATGGAAAATTTGATTTTCTATGGAAAGGAAATTATGTTATTTATGGTTACAGAGGTAACAATACTTTCTTTTTGAAAGAAATTGATAGATCAGATCTACTAGGAGGACCAGTCAATGGCAGAATGTTGAATCACTACTACTCTTTAGGGATAATAGATAGTTAGATTTGTTTACTTTGTCCATTGTATATAAAAATTGAAGGTTTTAGATTGGATTGGATGTTTTCCTAACAAATTTGAAGCCCGAAGAGAAGGCCCTAAGCTTTGAGAGGAAAAATATCATAAGTATGAATAACTGCAGGGATCATAAGACATTTTCAAGGTCATCACAGTCAAAATTCAAAGGCTACTAGTCTTAAGTTCTTGACATTTGAATAGGAAACTCCATCCCCATGTGGAGCCACTGTTAGGGTCCTATAATAATAGGGTCCATAATTTTTGAATTTAATTTGATAGACTTGTAAATATATACATAGCTTTATTTGTAATATTCCTAATTAGCCCAAGCTAAAGGGAATATTCTATTTTGCCTTGTTTTGTTTTGCATTTCATGTTGATGAATAAAGTGTAAAGGAGGACATGTAAAACTCCTCAAAATAAAAAAATAAATCAATGCCCATTGTGAACATGGCTAAATCTGGGCCATTTTATAAAACACACTTGAGTGTGAAAGAGGTTGATCGCTTAACCAAGTCAACCATGACCATATCAACAGTGCAGTCTAGATGCATTGATCCTCGTTGAGGGACAACACAGTTATAGAAGGGGATTCTACATGTGAAAGGGGCTAAACTAATGAAGTGGTTTAGGGTTTGACAAGACTACAATATTATAAAAGGAAGAGGAGAGAAGCATGAAGGGTTTGTTGAAGATATTATTTTCTGAAGGTATTTTCTGTTTAGAGACTCCTCTCTGGGTTTTCCTGTTTAGGATTACCACATACTCCCTTGAGCAACTCTTGGAGGAGACTTGTTCCATATTGTCCACTATCAATTTTGGGCCAAGCTTCACCTTACACCTACAACGTTGATCCTGTTGAGGGTTGGGTTGTCCTTGTGAGTTGCAGCAAGTGGAAGACACTAGATCTGCTCAGATCTAGACTATACTAGTGCCTCTTCTCAGTGAGTGTGTCTTTTAACCTCCTGGAAGAGTGCATTAGCTAAATGATATTTAGATCTAGACTTTTGCATCAGGAAAAATCATTCTCAGAGCCTATAGCTCAGCTTCTCTCCCTAGACTGCGTTATTTGCAAGGTTACAGTTGCAGGGTGTTTTTTCTGCATATTGGAGGAGAGATCTCCGGTGTTAGGATCTTCCCTCTCACTACGGTGATCCATGGATTGGCCAACCAATCGATGTTTTTTTCAGATCTGATCTACTATTTCATTACATGATTCAATAATTTCTGAATATTTCTGTAGATCTGCAACTCTAGATCTTAGATCTACTCTCTGTGCTTCATGATTTGCACAAAACCCCAAGGGGAATGTATATATGAGATCTTCTTGTACACAGATCTAGAATAGATCTATATTTTTATGTACAGATCTGATCTAGATCTGAGTTATAATATACTGCTGCTTTATCCCCTTAAAATAATGTTGTCGTGTTTATGCAGACTTTACTTATGGCTGTAGCACCTCATTTCTGAGGATTTTTCTTGTATAGTCTTGTTCTTTCACTTGTACAATGTATGGGATGTAATGTAAATTTGATTTTCCATTATACGTCTGATATTTGAACCTCCATATCATCATACTGCTTTTCTTCAGTGGATCTGCATTATTTCTTGTAGCAGTATTTGCACATAGTTGCAACCCCTCTCTTTCGGTGTTTTTCAGCTAGACTAGGTTGTGGGAGATCTGTTTAACCCACCTAGTTTGAATTTTTTTTCTCTCCTTTTGGATCTAGATATTAGATAAGCTGATCTAAGGGATCCAGGAGCTGCAAATTCATTTCAGTGCACTAAATTCCTAGAAGTGCGTTATTTTAGTAGGCTTGCTATGCAATCCCTATTTCAGGATATTACATGCTTTCTGCAATTTTTTTTCCCATATTTTGAAATATAATAAAAAATGAAAAGAGGGTAAAATTATTAAAAGAAATATCAAATGAATTAGAAAAGAAAATATCAAAAAGAATAAAAAATGGACCCCAAAAGAAAAAAGAGATAAGAATAAGACATGAAAGTGAGCAAGTCAAAATGCCACTACTATTTACTTTTACTGCAAAAGTAATGATTATGTGCAGATTGTTAAAAATTCCATAATCCATGATCAGTTATATAGTTTAATCTTAACTTTTCATGCTTTGAATTTCATGTTTTAGATAAAGAATAAAGATATTTCAAAATGTTTAAACTTGACAAATCAGTAGATAGTTAGAGAATAAATGAGGAGCTCAACAGTTTAGTCTGAGCCTTCTGATGTAATAAGGTTAGAATTAAATAGCTTTATGCTTTAAAAAGAAAATTGGATTTAGGGTTGCAAGCTTAAATGCACCCATGCAAATGAAGTAAAAAATGTTATAATAATGATGGGTAGCTAGAAAGAAGTTCTGCAAGGCATGTAATAAAAAATCATCGGGAAAAATTACTAATTTCCCCTCCCTCACAATGTTCAAGTATTCAAAACCTTCAGTTAAAGAGGCTCGAAGAATTTCTTTGACTTCTGTTGGGACTGGACCCAAGGCTTAGTAACCGATTGGTAAAAGTACTGGATTCCCATCATAAAAGTCCATTTCCTCAGCATATTCGCCATCTTCCAAAAAAATAATCCCTTTTCCTAAGTAAAACAAATTTTTTTAGAAAAATTAAAACCCCTCTTAATTAATTTCATTTCATCCACAAACACTCAAAAAACCCATAAAATACAATTTATCCTAACTTTAAGTGTAAGTATCAAAATGGGAGAAGTATTATGCTCAAATGCCTATGTTACACTTTACTTAGTTTATTTTATGTATTTTCATTCATTCTCATTCATTTCATATTAATTTTTAACATATTGTATTAAATCCCTTTAAACTACCCCTTCATGTATATAGAATTAATTCATTTTATTTAAAAATCCCAAAACCCACTTATTTAATTTTAACCTATGGTTTTATATTACCCATGTCTTAAATATTGCCTCGCCCTTTCCCCATAGGTTAAAAACGTTATATAAATAAATATCCTGCCCCAATGCTTATAAAACATATGTAAATATGTCATTTTCTATATAAATATTAAAACCCACCTATTAAAATAAAACATTGGTTTTATGTTAAAAACATACATTTTTAACGTTAAAACTAACCCGCCACATAATAAGACCCAGGCCCCATGCCTCCATATGCTGAGCAACTCTTTGAACTGATCTCAGTCATACGCATACCTGTCCTCATATCCGACGACCCAAACACTATATCACATTTTCACTTGCACAAACGTTAATCAATTTTTATTTTGCGAAATGGGTGGTTTTGCTATACTATCTCTCCTCCACGTGGCGATATATGATTGGATCACATTCAATCTAAGGAAACATCGCACCACCCTTAGCCCAATGTGATAACCACTTCCAGTTTTTCCTTCAAGCGCCAAAACCGCCCTCTGTTCTGACATGACCGCCATTCAATGCTTACCTTTATTAACCTAAAAACATTATAAAGGCTTCATATTGCATGTAGTTAATCCCTTTTTCTACATTTTTAGTGTATTTGCATCCTCCCAATTGAAGAAATCTCCCTATACATTGTTTTCATGCCAAAAGTGCTAGACAAAGCCATTAAAGTTGCTGTCAAAGATCATTGGAAGCATCCAGTTCATGTCCAAAGACTTCCATTGCCATCAGAAACTTGTCTGATGCCACTGAAACCCATTTAAAAGACCAAATACCTTCACAAACAGGTATTATTCATAGAAAAACAACTTGTTTATCATTTGAAAAAGAGTTTTCTGAGAAATTGAAACTTCTGAAGTCCATTTACCCACAAAAATACCTGTAGTTTCCTGCAAAGAACGAATTAACTGTAAAAACTCTAATAAACCCTCTCACGATACTGCAATCTATTTTTAAAATCAAAATTGAATATATTTAGCCTTTACAGACCTTGAAAAAACTCCTAATCTATCCAGAAACCCTTTGCAAGTAACCCCAATATTTTTGTGCCCAATTTCAACCATTTTCTGTTCAGTTTGTCCAAAAAACCATAGAAAACCCTTGTTTTATCATTTCTTGTACTTGTAAGAGTCTGAAGATCAATTTTAAAGCCAAATTTGAAGAGTTAAACCTAAGAAAAAGCCAGTTTGTGCCTATTTTTGTTTAAATAACCTCTATTAAAGTCAAAAACCTTCTGTAAATAATTCGATCTTACAGAAGAGTACAAAAAGCCAAAATACAGAGTTTCAAGCACCCAGAAAGTCTAAAATGTCAAAATCAAACCCAGCAATAACTTCCAAAACCATAATTTTTGTAAATCCTCTAAAACCTCCTGTTGTAGACATTGAAATCACACCCTTGGCTAATGTAGATTACAAAATAGATGATCCAGTGATAGAATTTAATATTTTAGACCTCCACTGTTGGAGTCTTGAAAAATCATTAGATTAAGGAGATGAAGTAGAAATTTCGGAGTCAAATCTACTCATGTATGTAGTTCCAATCACTCATCAGTGTCCAGAAGTTATTAGGATGTGTCAAACCTATTATTATCCTAAACAGACAACCATTGTTGATGCTAATAAAGAAGTATTGTTCACAATTAATGTTGAGTTTATAAACCTAATGCTACAGCTCAAACCAGATCCCAGTGCAGTTCCTTTATCCATAGAAGCACTCACAAAGATTTACATTGGTCTGGACTTTCCTAAAAGTTTTAGAATTTTCCAATTGTTCATGCCTTTACATGTTGAAATTCCACAGATCAACCCTCCTTATTCTAATTCAAAATTTCCTGAAGGATCAAGGCATGTCATATCCATGTTGTCCTTTATCCTAAGGTATTTTACAGATGAATGTATAGATGAGTCAATCCTAGGTTTTCTATCTACCTTTGTACCAGGACAACCTCCTTCTATAATTTACAATTATACTGAATACATAGATGATAATACCCATGATCAACTTGTTAAATTTCCAATCGAAGGAGTATTTAAGTATACTTCCTTTCTTTTCCATATGTTCTTATACTTCTAAGAAGACAAGGTCCCAATAACACTTCAGAAGCTTGATGTAGAAGGGAACCCACTCTCAGTCATATTTTGGACTTCTTTGATCAGAAAAGAGTCCACATAGTTGAGTTATGAAAATTTTACATATTCTTTTGTTCACCCATTAATAAACATGTTGAAAAATAGAGTACAACTAGGAATCAATGATGAGATCGATAATTTTCTACAACTATCAGAGAAAACTAGAACTGGAGATTGGTACTTATATCAGAAACATACAGAAATCAGAGTTTTTGGGTCAAATATTTTACCCTATAGAATACCTAAATATGTACCAATGAGATTTTTTTCCATGGAGTACACAGGAAAATCCTAAATTCAGATTCTATCAACTTCTTAGCTGCCAAAAAGAAGACCCAATTTAAGTTAAAGAACCACCTGGGACCCTTTATTTGCAATCACAGGGATGAAGGAATAGAGGCATCAAAACAATTGTTGGAATACAAATTTGAAGAAAGCTTTTTATGGAATTATGATCCTCAAGGAATACTCAACAAAATGAGGGTGAAATGTAAATTGACCCCTTATGTTCATGATAAAAGGCTTGAGATTGAACAATTTGTAAATCAAACACAGTGGCTATAAAATACCTTGATAGAAGCAGTTAAACAGGGCGATACTAGTCACACCTTGCAAACTGTAAATCGAGGAGATAAAGCTACTAAGAGAACCAGAGAATAAGGTACCTAAATTGTTGAAACAACAACAGAGACTAGGTTTAAACTCATATATAACAAGAAGAATAAGTTCAATCCAGTTGATAGAGAAAAAGAGACCATATAAGTGGAAGATACGGATGTTCCAGAGACAAACAATGTGCCAGTCGTAGAGATTATAAATGAAGAGCATCCTCCTATTTCAAATACACAAGTAATTGACAAGAAGCAAAGTATGGAGGCATCCTCCTCACAGCCCACAGAGGATAATGATATTTACATCAGAGAGAAAAATAAACAGATAAAGGCAAATAATGAAGAAATCAAGAGCAAGATTTATTCTCAATATTTACAGTAAACTCCAGGAATTAAGAATATACTTTTATGAGCTTTTGATTATTCAAATAAGAATTTTATTATGCCAGTGCTTCAACCAATAGTTAAGACTCCCAAAATAGTGGTATATTACAAGAAAATTGATCTTGAAGTACCTACAGAAAGTATCCATGCATTACATCAAATTGAGTTTCATGGACAAACTTCAGAGATGCTTTATTCTACCATAAATAGAAAGCCAATAAGTGTCCAAAAGCTTCAGAACACAGTAATAAATTTGAGAGATCAAATGAATGTTGAAAATTCTTCCTCATATGCTAAAGACCTTAGGATTAAATCTTTAGAAGAATTGGTTATTCAAGTAGGATATGATCCTGCCAATGTGAAACTGGCAGAAGAACTAGTGAAGAAAAAGAATGTTGATATTGCAGCACTAAGAAAACAGCTCAAGATTCCACCAACAGAACATCCACAAGCCAAGGAAATTGTGCAAGAGGCAAGCCAAAAAGATGATATGATGAACTTGATTTTATAATTGACAGGACCGATTAAAGAGATGGAAATCCAAATGGAAAAGCTTGTCCATGAAAGAGATACTAGAAAAGTAGAAGAAGTTCCTATAGTAATTCCCATGGTAACAATAGTTGTGCCTTCAACTCTGGCAAAAGAGTTGGCACCAAAATTACCACTAGCCACAGTAGTACTAGTGACTTCCTCTACTACTTCAGCTATAGAATCCTTAGCCACAACAGCTCAACAGTCTAATGAAACTAGTAAACTCATTAAGGCCATGCAGGAAATGACATTTCAAATGAATGAAATCAATAGATTGAATAAATTCATTGAAAATCTGGAAAACACCTAGAAGTTAGCCCAAATTAATGCTAAAACTCAGGAACAAAGGGCTAAGAGGTTAAATGTTGAGTTAAAAAACCTTCAAAAGGATTTAACCTTGAAAGGACCTATGTCGTATGTGAGGAATGAAATATGGAACAAAATCATTGAATCCATCAATGATGTTTGGCCATCAATACAGATAATTTATGAGAAAACGGATTTTCTAAAGGCAGCTCAAGAGGGAGTTTGAAAACAAAGGAAGAACTAGGTGCCAAACATGAAAAGGCCCTAAAAATCATCAAATTTATCAACAACAAGAACAAGCAAGAATGATAGGAGATTGAAATTACTGATAGAACAGAAATAATCCTTGAGATAAGAAAATTAATTGCAAAGAGGAATTTGATGAAGCAGTTAGAAGAAAAGTGTGGAAACATGAACATAGTCATAACCAAGTTTATGGTTAAATTTGAGATCTTGAGGCAAAGTGGTTTTCCAAACATCCTTGTTCTTAATGATAAACTTATGCCACAATAAGACTACAAAAAGAAGATAAGAGATCATGCAAAAGAGAAAGTGAATAAAACATAAGGACAAGGAATTCCTACAGGAAAGGTTTTACATAAGAGCTTTGAAGAATTGTTTTATCTACAACATGAGATAAACCACCTTTTTTTCATCAAACCAACATTTGCTAGATATACAGAGGCAGATGAGAACTTTAGAAAGCTGAAAAAGATCAAAATTTCTGATGAAGAATTTTGGGAAACATTCACTAAGTTACTATAAAAAGTCAAATTGTAGAGAAGAGGATTAAATTAGTTTGCTGATTTAACATAGTCAAAATAGAATTTTACAGTAGTAAGGCAGTTAAATCATATGATTAAAGTGTATCAGAGGTAAAGAGTATCAGATAAGAAGATACTATTTCAAAACAGATTTGAAATATATTTTTCCAATGTTGGAGACAACAAGGCAGCCAGCTGCACCCAATCCAAAACAACACTTCTATTTTATTTGGATAAATAGGAAAGCTTCCTAAGTTGTTAAGCAACTATCACTATATTGTTAAAAAAATTATTTTATTTTCCTTAGAAAATTCCTATGAGTATTTTAGGATATTTTGTAAGCATTTTTGTATATATACTTCATCTTTTGAAGTATTATCATGGAATAAATCGTTGAATATTTCTATAGTAAATATTTGTAATATCCAAAAAGGGAGAATGCGGTAATACTTCACACAATATAAGAACTTATAACAAGATAAATAATAAATCTAAGTACAAATCAGAATATGTAGAAAGATCTGAGCCATTTTATTATATTTGAGATGATTTAGTTACAAAAGTACATAATATAGGCAGATCTGGCCAAAAAGTTGAGCTAGGATCACCCTGAAAACATGTATGAAGCAAGTAAAATGAAACTATTGAGGCTTTGTAGCAAATACTTTGTTGTCCCTTCACCAGAATATAAACATAGATTTGCAAGCTGAAAAGGGAAATGAAAATCTACTCAAAATTGGAGCTCTGATGATGCTAGATTCAAGATCTATCCAATGTGATGGATTCCCAAGATAACCCAGAAATGATTTTCCATATTTGCAACTCTGAAAAATCACCTCCCTAGGATTTGATCCTTGATATGCTGGGAAATACATATCTGAAGCTAGATTTGAAGAATAGATGGTTGAAATATGTGCTGATATCAGATCTGTGTTTGAAGGGTCGATCCCTTCATCATATCAATGAGCTGGAAGCTCTAGATCTACCTTCTCAATCCTCCAATGATGAATTCAGTTGATGCAACACAACTGCCAACATAAACTACGTTGTGAGGGAAAGAGAGGCCTTATACCTATTGAATAACGTTGCAATAATATCCAGGCTAATGGTAAGACTGATGGCAATGTGAAGGAATGATCCTCCACTGGATTGCTAGCTAAAGTACTAGCAACTTCCTTCCTCCTTTCAAATCTGCAATATGGACAACATTATTCCTGAAGGGAATACCACTGCTAGGAGGTCAAAATTTTTTGGCTTGATTCCAGATCTACAATATGGCTCTAGGAGTGCTGATCTATAAGCCCAAGTGATGGGAATAATCCCTCACCTTGTTCTCCAGCTGAAGTACTGAAGACAACTTCCACCTTCCAAACTGATCTTCACAAAGCTGCAGATTTTTGAATATGAATGTTCATCAGAAAGTGGAAAAAATAAATGGCACTTAAAGCCTGATGTATAATGAAGTACAAACCTCTTCCTTAGAGATCACTCAAAGAAAGAGGAGGGATTCCCGCTCGGGAACACCTTGTGCTAAACAACACCTGCAATCTCTACTAAATAGCCCAAGAATGTAGTGGAATGTCACTTGAAAATTATAGATCTAAAATATCTTACATAAAATGATCCAAGATACCATTCACCTTTGCCTTCATCTCCTTTATAATGGTTGAGACATCCCAAGCCTTGGCCCTAATCTCAACTGCGCAGTCTCATGTGGACAAGATCCTCCAAGTGGGACTGCGCTGTTTGAACAAATCAACCAAATAGTTTAGGTGCAGTGTACACCTCCTCCATCATTTTTGCTTCATTTGCACATGATCCTCCATCACTTGATCATTAATGCTCAATGATCATTTGTTTGACATCTTCAAGATCTTAGTTGACCGAATCAACCCTCCATGATCTTTCTCATTAAATGAGACATGATCTCCAATCTCATTCACATTAGTAGTTTCTCAACTACCTCTTTTTGCAGATCTGGTCTAAATTAATCCACTTTCACACACACAATGTGGATATTTATTCTTATTGAGGATTTTGGGTCCCTCCACCCTTTTATTTACTAAATTCATTAAGAAAATCAAGGACTCTAATTTTCCAAATATGATGTGAAAATTTGGGAATATTACAGTCCCCCCCGGAAAAATGTTGCTTGTCCTCAAGCAACTAAAAAAGTAAATGCAAAAGCCATCTATTCCCCTCCAAATGGAATCCACATAAGGAAGGCTTCCTCCATTTTCTGCAATAGGTTATGCATGTTTGGTTCCAAAGTTGTCTTTTAAAAGCATAAAGAATGACCTCCAACTATTTGGTTATATGTCCTCCTTCCATCATGAAGTACCAAGTGACAACCATATGATGTCCAACATCATCATCAATACATGAGGTGCATACAATAATGTGGTTCTCTTCACTAAGAAAAAGCTCCATCACATAATACGTATCTTCATCCCATGTTTCATGAATTAGATTGAGCATTGAGATGCTCTCATACTTAGCCTTGTTGGCCTTGTTGGATCCAAAATTCATTATTCCAAAGTTATGCAAAAGAAGAAGGGAAGAAGTAACATGGGTAGACAAAAATTTCAAACCATATTCTCCTAACAACAACCATCGGAGTAAGGCCCTTTGCTGCCATCCTCCATCTCCTCCATGTAAGATGGACAAGCCAAACTCCCCCAAAATCAACCCAAGCAACAATAGATCTTGTTGATTCCTCTCCTCCTCCTCATGTGCATCACGAAACAAAAGCATACTAATGGAAATATGAGATTTCACATCAACCCAATACAAAGAAACATCACTAATGCACATCATGAGATCATTATGCCAAATTTTACACAATATAAAACACATAGACATAGGAGATGTCATGTGGTGGCCAAGCTCTCTCAAGTGAAACCAAAATGAACATGCCTTCCTTTGCTGCAATTTATCATTGAAAAATAAGGCATGATTCAGAAAATGATGAGCTATTGAGTGGTATCCATACTCACCCAAGAGCAGCCAGTGCATCCATGCCCATTTCATATGTGTGTTTTCAAGGCATGGATTAGAAAAATGGGTGTCTTTGGAGAGTGAAAGAAATCTCCCAATGGAAACCAGCATAACCAAGCATGGTGGCCCATAAAAATCTGTAAGTGGTTTTGCAACCCCTTGCTTATCATCCTTACCCATTCACTCCCATGTGGATGATGAATGAGGTACTGCATAATCATGGCATCCTCCCTTTGTAGAATTCCATCCTTCCCAAACTATTGAAGAACTTTTTATTTCATGAAATGTTGAAATGCATCTCTAATGAGATCTCTTAATGAGATTCTCTCTACATCAAAGGCCCTCCAAAACAAAAGAAGTTTTGGATTTTCTACAAGTAGTAGTTTCTCTTTGAGAAATGAGAGGCTCATTGAGAAAAGGTCATCTAGAAGGGAGAAAAGGTTTCTCATTTCAAGATGTCTACTATTTTTCATCTTTTCTTACATTACTTCATGAGTGAAGCTACATCCAGAATGCTCCAAGAATGATGAATCCCTTTCTTTTTCATAGCTACTAAGTGATAGCGTTGTATATCTGCAGGGTAATACATATGTTGTCTCAAAGTAAGGCACAATACTGATCTCATAATCAACCATTGTACATAGGATAATGTTAATCCCATTTTCTGAAACTCTACATCTCAAATAAAGGGGTTGAATGGAGCTCAAAAATGATGTACAAGAATATTTTTCAGTCTCCCCCTTGATTAGATCAAGGGTCCTCTGCATTGTGATATGATTCTGCTCCAAATCAGCATTTTGTTCTAATCCTTGTTCATGCATTGATCTTGAAACAATATGTGCTGAAATTTTATGCATACCATGGATCAACTGATTTGTGGGAACCTCTTGATAGAGCACAAGAGTTCCTCCAACCGGAAAAATATTATCTCCAACTGCTGGTAAGAGTGATGGCCTCTTTTCTTCAAGTATTAGCGTTGGAATATTCCTCCTCTTCCTCATGCATCTCCTGATCCATGCATGGGACTCCATATGTCAAGAGCTCAAGACTGTCCTGCAAAGATGCAAGTGTCTCTTCTCTAGATACAAGTACTTTTGTAGCAGGTGGTGAAAGTAGTGACCTCTTTTCCAGAGTGATAAGATTGACATTATCCTTGGTTTACTCGAGAAATTCCCTTTTGTAGCACAACTCTATCTTCTCCACATCAAACTTATTCCTCAACTTGTGAAAAAAATATGAATAATTGGTCACCTTTTCATGCTCTATGTGCCCAAACCACCAATATTTTGCTTCATCTAAGAGATGAAGTGCTGCAATTTGAACAGGCTCATCTTCAGCCACAAGATGTATCTTGAAAAATGAATCTAACTCCCTCCTTCAAGCCTTAAAATTGCTTGAGGGAGATCCATCAAATGTAGGCAAATATAATCTATTATGCCTCTTCCTTCTATTGCTACTATAGGATCCTCTTTCTTCTCTAATCTGGAAGAATTGTTAGAGAGTTAGCTTCTCCTTGAAAGCTATAGACTATGCTTTTTACTCTTCAAGATATAGGATGAGAGTCTCATGAGTCTCAGGTTCATTCCTTTCTTCACCTCTATACCTCTCACCTTCTTCAAAGAAAGTGGGCATAGTGGAGCTATGAGGAGATCTAGGATTCTCCGATCTTCTTTGTTGCTGATAGGAAGTACTTTTCTCATCACATCTTCTTCTTGGATCTTCTCTCTGTTCTTCCTCCATCATTTCATAGACCTCCTTGGAGAGATATTGCATGGATCTAAAGAATGAAGTGACATATTTTTCATCCTCCATGATAGATCTCATCTATATGTTCTTCTTTCAATGTAAAAAGATGAAGCATCCACAAGCTGAGCGAAAGATCATGCTTTGATACCACTGGAATATCCCAAAAGGTAGAATGCAGTAATACTTCACACAATATAAGAAATTACAGCAAGATAAACAATAAATCTAAGTACAAATTATAATATGAAGAAACAGCTGAGCCATTTTATTATATTTGAAATGATTCAGTTACACAAGTACAAAATATAGGTATATCTAGCCAAAAAGATGAGCTAGGATCACCTTGGAAACATGTATGAAGCATGTACAACATAACTATTGAAGCTTTGCAGCAAATATTACGTTTTCCCTTCAACAGAATATAAACATAGAGTTGCAGGCTGAAAAGGGAAATGCAAATCTACTCAAAACTGGAGCTCTGATGATGCCAAAATTCAAGATCTGGCCAATGTGATGGATTCCTAAGATAACCCAGAAAGGATTTTCCAGATCTGCAACTTTGAAAAATCACCTCCCTAGGATTTGATCCTTGATCTGATGGGAAATATAGATCTGAAGCTAGATCTGAAGAATAGATGGATAAAATGTGTGCTCATATCGGATCTATTCTTGAAGAGTTGATCCCTTCATCAGATCTATGAGCTGGAAGATCTAGATCTACCTTCTCAATTCTCCAATGATGAATTCAGCTGTTGCAACATCGTTGGCAGCAAAAAATGTGTTGTGAGGGAAATAGAGGCCTTATTCTTGCTGAAGATTGTTGAAATAAGATCCAAGCTAATGGTAATACTGATGGCAATGTGAAGTAACGATCCTCCACTGGATTGCTAACTGAAGTACTAGCAACTTCCTTCATCCTTTCAAATCTGCAATATGGAAAGCGTTATTCCTGAAGGGAATACTACTGCTAGGAGATAAATAACTTTTGGCCTGATGCCAGATCTACAATATGGCTCTAGGAGTGCTGATCTATAAGCCCAAGTGATGGGAATAATCCCTCACCTTGTTCTCTAGCTAAAGTACTGAGGACAAATTCCACCTTCCAAACTGATCTTTAGAAAGCTGCAGATTTTTGAATATGAATGTTCTGCAGAAAGTAGAAAAAATAAATGGCACTTAAAGCCTGATGTATATTGAAGTACAAACCTCTTCCTTAGAGATCACTCAAATAATGAGGAGGGATTCCCGCCCGAAAACACCCTGTGCTAAACATCACCTGCAATCTCTGCTAAATAGCCCAAGAATGCAGTGGAATGTCACTTGACAATTCTAGATCTAAAATATCATACATCAAATAATCCAAGATACATTTCACCTTTGCCTTCATCTCCTTTATAATGGTTGAGCCATCCTAAGCCTTGGTCGTAATCTCAACTATGTAGTCTCATGTGGACAAAATCCTCCAAGTGGGACTGTGTTGTTTGACCAAATCAACCAAATAGTCTAGGTGCAATGTACACCTCCTCCATCATGTGTGCTTCATTTGCACATGATCCTCCATCACTTGATCATTAATTCTGAATGATCCTTTGTTTGAAATTTTCAAGATCTTAGTTGACTGAATCAACCCTCCATGACCTTTCTCATTAAATGATACATGATCTCCAATCTCATTCACATTAGTAGTTGCTCAACTACCTCTTTTTGCAGATCTAGTCTAAATTAATCCACTTTCACACACACAAAGTGGATATTTATTCTTATTGAGGATTGTGGGTCCCTCCACCCTTTTATTTACTTAATTCATTAAGAAAATCAAGGACTCTAATATTCCAAAATGATGTGAAAATTTGGGAATATTACAATATTTCATTACGTGAAGGCTTTTTGTAGCAAGTTCAAGTAGCAGACTGGATCAAATCATCTAGCATCATATTTCAGGATTCATGCGATGAGCCATTGAAGTGAAGTAATTTCTACTATAATTGTTTATCTTATTATGTTTTACATGCATCCATATATGTGTTCTAAATTTGAATGATAAAATAGGAATATTATTATAGGATTTGTTAAAAGCACCCTGTCTTTAACTATTGATCATTTCTATGTTTTTTTCTGATTTCCATAGTAGGGAACCCTTAATTTCTCCCTCTTTCGAATGACCTCTATATTCTACTTCTCTATCCAAATCAAAGAATTCTTAGTTTCTCTTTATCCTGATCAAACCACTTCACCAAACAACCTTCCAAGATCTTCAATGACTTATCTATCTTGCCCTGAAAATACTTGACTTTTTGACCCTGATCCTAGTCTTGTATGCCTGACATTTGACTCCTTAGCCCAATGGACAAACAGATCTATCACTATCCATCTCATTAAGTGATTTTTCTCACCAAACCAAACAAAACCAAATCAAAACTAATTTTCACAATCATCACTAGCCTAATATCATATAATTAAAACAAATTTAAATATTATAGAGGGAGCTCTCTCTGAACCCTAGGAAGGCTAGTTCCTACAGTTTAAAAGTTGGTTTGTGGTTACCTCTAGTGTTCTTTGAACTTTAAATCAAAATATCACAACTTAGAGAATTACTAGAGTGATAAAAAACACCATGAGCATCTTTTTAGTTTTGGATTGTTTTGACAAAAAAGAGAGAAAAAGAAAAAAGATAAAAAAGAGGGCAGATAAAAGAAAAGGTAAAGCCACATACCGAAAAAGAATCTTTCTAAAAGTGTGCAAGTCCAAATGCCACTGCCTTTTGACAAAAAGGTCTTGTTCAATCATACAGCCTAATCATGATTGAACAAATCTTGAAATTTTGTTGTTAAGTTAGAAAATGAATATTTTCCAAACTGTCTAAACTTGCCTCATCAGTAGACTAGGTTAGGAAAATATACTAGTTCTCAAAGCTCAAATTTGAACCAAAGAGAAAAGAGAGGGATGAGTGACTAGTTTTGAATTATAGCCCTCAAGTTTCTAGTTTTACTTGTGCAAAAATAAAATTTGTGTGCAGCTTGTCCAAAATGGCATAGCTCATGACAAACTAGCTTCTCAACCTTGATTTGGTCATGTTTTAAATTTTATGTCGATAGATTAGAGAATGAAAATTTTCCAAACTGTTTAACCTTGATAGATAAGTAGACCATGTGGAAAATAAAAGAGCTCATCAGTCTAATCTGAGCCTTTGTATGATATAAGGGTAGAAGTAGATAGTTTGTTCTTTCAAAGAAAAAATGATGTTCAGGATTTGCCAATCCAAATGCACCCAAATGAAGATAAAATGTTAGGAAAAGTATGATGGGTAGGTAAAGCTAACATTGAAGCAATCATGTTTTTCAGAGTGTAAGATCACAGCTTCAAGGAACAACAACAAGATCAACATTGAAAAATGAAGGAAATCAACAAGCATGTGAGGCATCTCATCTGCAAAATCAGAGATTTGAGGTTCTTGACACATCCTGAAGGATCTGCCCTACCCAAGTGGAGCCACCATTAGTCATCAGTATTTTTCACTATCTTTAGATGACTGTAGAATGGTTATAGCTTTCTAAAAAAATCTTCCTTGAATATCTTGAGTTTCATAAATCTCACTGCCTTCATTATCCTTATAAACCTATTTTCACTATTCCTTAGTTGGTCCTCTCAAAACCACCCTATTGATCTTAAAATAATCATTATGGGCTCATGCCTCTCATATCCATCCTTCTTTCCTGCCTATAACCTTATTGCCCTATTTTCCCCAATCAATAAACTCCACCCTCCCTCGAGGGTTTCTTGTTGCTAATTCATTCCCATGTCCCTTTGCGAATAATAACCTATAACAATACTCTGTTTTCACTTGAAAAACTCCAAGCCAAATTTAAGTCAAAATCAGGTCAAAGGACACTCCCCTTAGGTCATTAGGGTTTTACAATTTTTCAAGGTCATCCTTGGATGTTTCAGGCACTACTTTTCCTTTGCTAGAATCTGGCTCAGATGTAATATAAATGTGAAGACATGGTTATTCAAGAAGGAACTAAAGTTTCCAAGTAGGAATATCTTCTCAGTTCATAACCTGCAAGTA
Source organism: Pinus albicaulis (assembly GCA_034641835.2). Taxonomy (NCBI): domain Eukaryota; kingdom Viridiplantae; phylum Streptophyta; class Pinopsida; order Pinales; family Pinaceae; genus Pinus; species Pinus albicaulis. The sequence goes on from CM076576.1 coordinate 112,154,515, forward strand.
AGAAATATGGAAAAAATTTATCACTTCTGCAGGAGTGTTGAAAGATTTATCAACAGAAGGTACTGATGATGTAGACTGTCTACTCCTGGACGAAAAAAATTTATAGCAAGGGAAAGAGGAAAAACTTGGTATTTTATATGACTAGGGTTTGTAAACTTTTTAATTCCACTTGACTACCAAAGTAGTGATCACTTGCAGGAAAATGACATGGAGGAAGCACACAAGGACAATTTCTCTTCAAATTGTGTTTATGAACAAACAAAGATAAATTTGACAAACGTGAGAGAGGTTTTTGTCAATCATAGGTAAATTAAGAAAAACCTCCTTTTTAGTTTACACAAGTATCATGGTTTGGCATAAATGTTAAATTTACAGGTGCCACAAGAGGTTTGTTGCACTTCTAGAGTGACCTTAGGAAAATCATTTTTTCTCATAGCTAGAGTGTCCAAATGACCTTCTTTATGAGTCAAATGACAACTAGACTAGAAGATATTTCAAATCAGCTATCATGAGCTAAATTTAGAGTTGAGGAAGGCCTCCAAACATTTACTGCACCAGCACTCTGCATTTCTACAACATCATTCAACACTATTTTACCAGTCTTGGGAGAATGCACTTTTGACAGGTTAAAACAACTCACATCAGCACAAAAAAGGTATATTCAGAAATTATACTTCAAGAGATTTCCAACAAGCTATCCTAGGTCCAATTTGGACACTGGGAATACCTCCAATAGTGGTCTGCAAAAACGTGTTGCGTTTTGTCATCCTGGCATTGCGCGTTCAACACTTGGCGCTGCGCGTTTTCACCGGTGTTGCGCGCCTAGAGCTTGGCACTATGCCCTTGCCAGAGAATTTTACTGAGATTTCCAACCACTCAAATCACATCAAATTTCCTTCAAATATTTTCCAAGGTCCTCCAAGCACTCTTGAGGGGTAAGTACATGACATGAACCCATTTTCAAAGCTATTTTGGTTATCATTTAATCAATGGAAATGAAACCCTAATCAAACCCTAGCTACAAATGAGAGATCATAGTTTTTACCCTTGTCTTATCCTCCCAAGAGAAATATCAGTCATAACAAGGGTAATCACATTTTTTTAGAGGTTTTCATTCACCTATTTTGTCATTCACATTCATTCCCTTCACTCATACTCATTCCCTTCACCTTTCAAACCTAATAGTTTCATCCCTTTCCCCTCATTCATTCCACTTACATCCTAGGGTTTCGCAAAACATAATTTGAAATGTCATAGGAGGATGACCTTCATCATGAACAAGAGAGAGAGATTTTAACAGATGGACTTGGATGACCAAGATGATCATGAGGCCTCAAAGCTGATCATCAAATAGAAGGATGGCATGATCAAAGAACTGCAGGACAACATGGCAAAAGACCAATTTGTCATATCATTAGTAGAATAGGAGAACAAGCAACTAAATGACAAGAAATTTCTCATGGAGTTAGAGCCAATAAAGGCAAAAATACAAGACATCATGGGTAAGGAAATGATGGCACTTGATGACTTTGACCATTATGATTCTCAAACCATCAAGTCAAGACCAAAAGGAAGAGGTCTTAAGAGAGCTTTAGAGCAGGAAAAACATGAGGCAAAGAAAATTAGTTTTGACGAAAATATTGCCAAGGAAGTTGAAGATGGCAGAGAGGTATGGATAGACATAGTTAACCTACACATTGAGAAGATCCTACATAAGGCAAACAAAGACAATGAGATGCTCACACACGTGTCTAACAAGTACATCACTAGAAACAAGGCTTGCAACATCAAACTCAGGCAGTTGAAAAACAAATTGAAGGAAACACTAGTTGAGAAAAATGAGAAGGAGAAGCTAAATATTCTTACTGCGGTGTCCCTCCAAGCCTCCCAACCATGATTAGCAAAGAAAAATCCATTTTGGACATCTTTTGAAAATTTTGAATTTTTCACAGTTTGGATTACATAAAATTGCACCAAACACATAGTGCCACTGGCGATACGCTCTTTTTTGGGGAAATAAAATGAAAAAAACTCAACATATTCATGTTCCTCATGCCAAGGAAATCATCCTCAGAAAATTTCAGATCATATGGAGCAAAACTTGTCCCTCAAAAGGGCCAAAAACTACCAAAACATCACCTTTCTACCCTCTTTTTGGCACTGGTGATGTGCCCTTAGCAGTCTTGGGAGAAGTGATTTTTGATAGGGTAAGTGAACTTGAAACAGAAAAAGGGCATATTTGGAATGTAGAAATGACAGGCTTTCCAATGAGTTATCATGGAGCTCATTTGGACACTGGGAAGGCCTCCAAAAGTTAGCTACAAAACAAAAAAATTTCCTAGTCTTGGCGTTCCGCATTTACTAGTGGCATTGCACCCTCAGCTAGTGGCACTGCGCCCTTGCTAGAAATTCAAAAAAATACATCACGAGTTATTGTAAAATTTATTAAGATTCTTTAAGGTCAAATGCTTCCTAAATTAGCTCAGTAGATATGTTAGAAGTTAATATTTCAATGAATGACTTTTAGATATTTTTTCCTTGGGCCTTGCATGGTCTCTGTTACACCGTTTTTTGGTCATCTAACCTATTATCATTATATGGACCCAAGTACACCATGTAAGACCAATTTTACCCTAAGTAAAATTTCTTTCACTATGTAAAATAACTTAATAAAACACATTTATTAGGTTGTTTATGGTCTAAACATGAAACCCAAAAGGGAAATATTAAACAAATCTATATTTGTTTGATTTTATTCATGGAATAATTAATTAAACAGTAATTTAATTATTATTCCTGGTCATATTTAACCCAAAACAAGGAAATTAATTAGAGAAATCCTTATTTATCTTCTTATTTTCTAGTAATAATTATTTAAATCTTATTTAAATAATATTCGTTGTTAAATATGACTAAATCATTTATAAATAATTAAATAAATCATTATTTATTTAATTATCATTCAACCACTTCCTTAAAATGATAAATAAATAATTTATTATTTACAAATAAAGGGATTTGAACCAAGTCAAATGCCTTTCCCCTCCAACAAACATAATAAAATATTCCATAAAAGGTGGATCTAGATTTGGTTAATATTATTTTAATCATGCACCAAGATCTAGAATGACCCAATATTTTGTTATAAATAGAAGGGTTTTTCCTACCATTCATCACCTTTTGTTGCCTCTTAGATCACTCTGGATCTATACTCTTGGTCTGACTTTGAGCCATTATCATTGTCATATTTTCTATTACTTTCTTTGTGAGATCCCTTTGAGTTCTATGTTTGTCTAGGTTTTCTACACCAACAAGAGAGAAATTCTAGATCTGAAGTGCTAAGGACTTCCAAGAACCCATCCCATTGAGGAGAATTGGAAGCACCTTTCTTGTTTTCCTCCCAGGTGCCATTAATATAAAATTCTTCAAAAAAATATTGTTCTTGTCTTGTCTATTGGATGCATGGAACAAAACCTTATTTTTAATGCTCAATGTCTTTTTATGCATAGATCTGGATTTTTGCAGCATTTGTCTTGATCAACTAACTGCAGATCTGAAGATATTAGCAGCCATATTTTGTTGTTAAGGCTATTTTTTATGCACAGCTAAAAGGGTTTTTTTTCGTACACTTACACTAAATATTCATCCTAACAACTGGCGACTCCACACGGGTTTTCAATTACGACCACTGTCACTTTTCATATTCCTCCATATCCAGCTGCTTCAAACCCTAGGTTTTGTCTTCAGCTTTTTTTTTTCCCTATTTTTGTGTTTTCTTTTACCCATAAAACCCCCAAACATTAAAATTTCTAACTTCCATGTGTTTCTGGCCCTATTGTGCAGGTAACAGACATCAGCCGCAACTGAGACGGAAACTTTTTCTGTAATTTTCTGTCGAGAGACCCGGAACTGCAGGTCACACTTTTTGTCCCAGAACCCATGACCTAGACTACAGGACGCACTTTTCAGCCTCAAAAATACGACCTGGACAGAAAACAGGTTAGAACCTGTGACCTGCACTTTATTCTGTAGATTTTTTGAAATTTTTATGGGTTTGTCTGAAGCTTCTATCAGGTGTTTCCAACCTCTGTCTTCGCCTGCTTAGACCTATTCTTGTTATGTTTCACTAAAATAAGTGGGAGTCTAGCCCCCTAGGGCTTTAGTACCCTCCACTCTTTGTGGAAGAGTTTTTAGCTATTGCAGGTGTCTAAATTTTCAGAGTTTCAGCCACTTCTTTTCCATATCTGATACCTCTTCTTCAGATCCCTTTTATATCAGCTATTTTCCATTCAAATAACCTCATATAGTTTTGTTTCGGTTTGCCTTTATGGTCACCTCATTTTCCCTACTTCCCTTAGCTTTTTACCTCCTCTTTCATAGCAAGCTTGCCTCTGTCTCTTTATTTTTTTCTGCATCTCTTTTCAGCAGATCTCTCCTTTAGATCCATGTCCCTCCGGACTTAGATCTATTGGCTTATTTTCAGTGTGTTTTGATTTGACTTTTTCATCTATTAGACTATTTTTTAGAGACCCGCCTCCTTGGGTTATATTGATGGATTGGTAGCTGTTAATTTTCTGTTATTTCAGCATTATCTATTGTTCTCTGCAAATTTATTTTTAGTTACGCAACACACTTTTTATTTTTCTCTCAAAACGTCTGGGTTTAAAAATTAAAATTAACACACGCCACACACTCACCCTAAGTGAAGAAGAGCCTGGTTAACACCGCCAGGCAAAGACTTTAAAACATTGTAAAATCAATTCACACTACACCTCTTTGCCCTTGTTTTGACATTGTAATCACTTTATTCTGCACCTCCTTGCCCTTGTTGGTCATCCTTCTTCATTTTGTGCCGTGTCTGTGTTGTCACAATTGCGCCCCCAAGGCATATATCCCAGAGACTTCTTGGCCTTCATCCTCAATTTCTAGTTGGTCGACCTACTCCTTCCCGTCGTTGTCGATTTAGTCCTCTTTCAAGTCTGCACTCTGACTCCTCTTCTGATTCATTGGGTTCTCCTTTTACTTCTGGTTCTCCCCCTGTCACCTTCACTATGTCTGGTCCAGGGCCTAATGCTAGCGGTAATCTCGGCCCTACTGCCGAGAATGCTACTAGCAGAACCACCACAGGAACTACCTCGGTTGTCCCCTTGCTCCCTTACATGGCAGGCCTCAGTCTCCCTGATTTCAATCAGTTGATCAATGACCCTATCCGCCACGAATAGCAGTAATCTCCGCCCTACTGCCAAGAATGCTACTAGCGGAACCGCCACAGGAACTACCTCGGTTGTCCCCTTGCTCCCTTACATGGTAGGCCTCAGTCTCCCTGATTTCAATCAGTTGATCAATGACCCTATCCGCCATAATGTTGGTTGGCCTGCTATGCCATCCAATCTCCCCTCCGACATTCCAAAGTTTGAAGGCCTTGCTGGAGAAGATCACTCCAACCATATCCAATCTTTCCACATGTGGTGTTCTTCCAATTCCATTACCAATGATTCCATCCATCTTTGGTTGTTCCAATGCACACTTACAGGTGAAGCTTCTAAGTGGTATGTTGATCAAACCTCCTCTTCCCATACCACCTTTGCGACCATTGCCTGAGCCTTCTTATCTTATTTCCAGCTCCCACTTTGATACGACACTAGTACCGAACTCTTAACCTCTTTCCATCAATCGTCTGCGACTTGCCTTTCCGATCATGTCCAAGAATGGCAGAGAAGAAAGAGATTGTTTCAAGCTCCTACCTTTGAAGACCGTGTCTATATTGACTATCTCCTTAGATCTGTCTTACCCACCATCGGCAAATATGTCGCATCGCATTTTCCCCAAACCTAAGAAGTCACCCTCCAAATAGCCTTGAAATATGACCTGATCTACGCTCAGTCTGGTTATGTTTATACCATCCTTCCTGACCTCCCCAAACCCAGTCATGCTAATGCCCTAGGGGCATCTCATTCTGCCGATGATATCGTTGGAGCTCTTTCTCATCCATATGCTCTACCTACTATGGGCTATGGTCTCCCTCCAGGAGGGGCCAACACCTCCAGCAATTTTCCCCCTCCAGGTAGCATGTATCCAAGATACGGCATGCCTCATTCTTTTGCCCAACCTCCTTCTTACCTCAATGTTTCCAAACCTAACCATTATCCTTATCCACAACTTGGTGCCCTGGCTCCTCCAGCATTTTCACCTCTACCTCCCTTGCCTTCTCAACCCCAGCAATAACAACTACCACCCCCTCCGGGGAAAATATTTGCATAGCAGGGCGTGACTAATACTCATTCTTCTCAAAGGAAGAGGAAAGGCAATCAAAATCAACCTTCCCCTAGTACTCGTGGACCCAATCCTCAAGGTCTTGACACTAATGCCGCTAACCAGCAACAGGGCACTCAGCGCAAGCTGGGCAGGCCTATTCATACCAATAAGCCTTGTTCGTGTTGTGGTGTTTACGGTCATTACACTCACGATTGTCCCCTTTTACCATAGATGTGGTAGATGTGGGAGTCTCAAGCCACATTACGAGGAAAGCATGCCTCCCCTACTGCTCCCCCCAATGTGGCCACTACTCAACCGGTTGTGTTTACCAATCCTTTCCCCCAGCAAGGATTCATGGCTACCCAACCACTTGATGGACAGGTGGCCACTCAACCTTCACCTTTTGGCTCTTTTGATTACCAGATCCTCATGATGAACTCTAATCAACCTTTGACCATTGACCTTAACCTTCAAACTCGGTCTCATTAGTACCCCAAGCCTCCCGCTCCGTCTGTCCCCGAGTCATCTTCTTCAGGTTCTACAGAGCCTCTTTTGACATCCAATGGTCCCTTACATATCCCTCAGCCCAAAGTTGAGGTTCATACTAAGATCCCTAAGGGACCATTACGCTGAAATGCTGCTTTTGGTCGAGCTGCTCATTCGTATAACATAGTATATGATTTGGCGCAGTCTCCTACTACCTTTTCAACACTGGAACTCCTCCAGTCGTGCCCTTCCCAAAATAAGTCTCTACCATCCGCCATGGGTGCTGTAGATCCTGCTGATGACAAATTGATTTTTTTCGATGCCCATCAATCAGAACATCCTCCTCTTCCTGCTTCCGTATCTTTCCAAATCCTAGTCAAAATCCAGAATGCTAACATGTCTCGATGTATCATTGATGAGGGGGCATCCACCTGTGTGATGTCCGCTTCGGTTTGGAAACAACTCGGATCTCTGAGCTGGCCCCTTCTGTTCGGGAGTTTAACACTAGAGGTTGGATTTGGGATTCAACCTACACGAAACGAGAGCGTACTACTTAACAGAGACTCACACGATCATGCACAGTCATAAAAACGAAATCGAGTAGAATGAGAGGTTTACCCGTTGGTCCTACGTTTGAAGTAGATCCGCGTGGAGTTCAAACTCCCTGCAACCGTCCTTCCTCTTTCACCTGAAATACAAGAAGAAACCAGCACAAAGGACAAGTTGTACAGTATATTTCTACTCTATATGTTAGCAAGATTCATATAAAACATTAAATAAATCATCATAAATGCTTGTATAACAAATATTCTTCACACATTAAAGCATACACTGACACGTTTTACTTCGGGAACAACATGATACTTCTGTATTATAAAAATAGTACGTACAAAAGTAAGTGGAGAGATCACCTGATCCTTCCAAGGCCTTCGCAGACCGTCGTCCGGATCCGTCCAGCCCTTGCCTCGCTAAGACTCCTTCCAAATGAGTGCATACGAGATAGCATATAAAGGGATGTGTATCTCAAGGAAACAAGGGTTTCCTGAAATGAACTGGGAAAGTGCAGGAGGCACGGGGAATCAGACTTGGATAGGGAACCAACAGAGTATAATAATAATAATTCTCTCTCCCCTTTAGGCCATACATATGAGGTCTTTTTATAGTCCCTCCAAGTAGTTTCAGCAGTTGGAAACAGTTGGCCACGGGCTGGGGTGGTTGAACTACCTGAGTAACCATCAACCCAGCGCGAAATTAGGGATTTTTATATATTTTTTAATCATAAAAATGGCATACGCGGAAAAGTCTAGCTGTACTCGCGTATACACGCGGAAAAACACGGGCATAGTCGCGTATGAAGGATTTTCCACTGTTTTTAAGTGAATTTGTCCAAGTCTGTAGGAATGGGTGCCCATAAAGCTATGTAGCAATCATGAATCATGTCAAGGTGAGAAATGATGCTATAACACTTCCACAATCACCCTTCAAGCGTGGGATGGCCACACCTCCCAACCCATTGGCCTATTCCATAATTGTCCTATCACTCTTGCGGGCAAGACGGTTTACGTTGACGTTGAAGTCATCAACACCCCTCTAGATTACAACATTATTTTGGGGCATAGCTACACCTATGCCATGTCTGCTATCCCATCCGCAGTCCACCGCAAGATTTTTTTCCCTCATAATGGAAAGATAGTCACCATTGACCAGTTGACGTATCATGAGCCAAAATCTCAGACCTCAACTGAGACGACCATCTCTTTTGTGCCCAATAAGAAAACCGTCGATTCTTGAACCAATGTCTCTCTCGACGTCTACAAAGACTCCTGTTTTCTTGGAGCCTTCACTGGTCTTCCTCCTCCTCCTGTCTCTGATCCCAGCTTATCGAATGTTTGCATGATGCAATCATCTCGAGCTACCCTTAAGCGGCCCTCTTTGGCTAGTTAGCAACCTCAACCTCCACTTCACCCACCGCAACCTACTCCTAGCCCTTCGTCTCCTACAGCTGGTACCCATGAGCCTCTCTATCCTCCTAGGTTGGTTCCACCAAGCCTCAACCATCTTGGAGCTATCCCTCCTGGTCATTACCCTGCTGGTCAGATACCTTTCCTTGCTACCCCTCCCGGATTCTATTCGGTTCCCATCATGGCCACCCTTTCTCTCCCCAACTTGACCCTGGGTATACCCATCTGGTACCTTGACCCTCCAACTGCTACCCTGCCTCGTCACCCCAAAGTCTACCTTGCTTTCACACCGGTTCAACTGGTTCCCCTAGCTTCTTCTGTTGCTACAGTGTCCTCAGCACCTCAACAGGACCCCTCTCCTGTTGCACCAGCTCCAGGAAAGAAAGGAAAATCTCACAAGGGGGCATCCAAAGACAAGGCCACCCCGACAGACTCTACTCCTCCTCCACCCACAAAGCCTTGTGCCTTTTGTGATGTCATCGGTCATGCCACCCATGCTTGTCCCGAGTTGCCCTCTATTAAACCCATGGTTAAAGTCGCGTTCCTTGAGTCTACAATCACTGAACCCTCTGTTTCTTCCTTGTCCACAGCCAAGAACCAAAAGACTATTCGCACCAACAAACCCTATGCTCTGTGTGATGTCCATGGCCATTATTCCCACCATTCTCCTCACCTGACACATTACCGCACCTCTTTAGAGGTAGTTTTAGAGTATGAGGTTGAACAAAATCAATCTGCCTCTCCCATACTTGTGGAGTATGCGTCAGGCGAGCTCGAGGATTCACCCGCTCCCATTGAAATCCCCCCTCCTGATGTCGAGATGACGTAGCCTGCTACTACCATCCTCTACCTATCCTCATCCATGAGACCCTCGGTGGAAGTCCCCTTGGAGACTTCCCCTGATGTTTCACTTGACCTCCCTTCAGAAATCACCCTAGGCTCAACATCGGTGGATCCTTTATCCACTTACTCTTCTGTCACCCCTTGTGATGATGCAAATGTGAACCTATCTTCTCATGATGATGAGTCAGGTAGCTTAGCTACGTCCGGTGGTATTTCTTCCCCTAGTCACCCCATCTTCTATCACGATGATGAAATTATGGAAAAAATCACCACCCCTGACTTTATCTATTCCCTCTTACATCAAACCCATGTGTTCGAACCACATACACCTTGTGGCCATTACATTCAAACACAATGTTTGGGTAAGGGGGCACCCATATTTGAGAGACCAGGAGAAGCAATTCTCCACAAATCTCCTAGTGTATCTAGTAGTGTCGACTTTAGAACCATTATTCTTCCACATTTAGAAGAACCTCTAAAGGCCCATATCATTTCATATCACTCTAGGGATGATACCCCTTATCGTTCCTTCATCTGACATCAGCAACCCAGTCTCTTAGACATTGTTGTTGACCAACCTATGGGTTTTCTAGGAGAGCATCAGTTCATTATCTCCAAATCCTCTCTTTGGGATTGTGACACCAGGTATGCCAACCCAGAAATTTAAAGTCCATTTGATTCATATATGCAGTACTAAAAGAGATTGGTAATCCTCCATTTCCTTTCTCAAACTGCATAACCATAACGAAAAAAAATGGCACACCACATCATTTAAATGTGTTTAGATTCCCCTTTTTATAAATACATTTTGGCATGACCACAACATGCTTGGGGGCACCTATGCCCCTCAACCATAAAAATCCCATATCTCAGCTAAAAACAACACTGAAACCCCCTTTCTCTGACAGGTCGCAGTTTTCTGCCTAGAACCTGCTACCCAGGTCACAGAACAGACCCCAACAAGTGCGACTTGGCCTGTTCATGAGCTCTGGGTACCTACACTAAACTTTCAATCGAATTTCTTCACTTGCAACACTAATAATAAGGGCACCACTTGGCCTCCATACTTTTCCATGCTCGTGTTGATGTTCTTCGTGAGTTACCATCTTCTACTCATGTTTTTATGGTCCCCCATTGGACCTTTACTGTGTGGCAACACCATTGAGTCGCCCTTTTCTAGAGCATCTGAGTTGAGTCATCATAGCATTCATGGAATCTATCTCGAGTCCCTTTGTGTCCCGCTATAGTCCTCCATCCTTCATTGCTTAGTCCCTCTCTCGTGTCGCACATTATGGCCTTCAGTCCTACTGTCCCCTATCCCTCATGATATTGTGTGAATCGCTGCTAGGTCATCCATGCCATTTATGCTTTAACAAGGGAATTCATCCATTCACTACTCATTACCCCCCATTTCATCATCATCATTGGTGTCATTCTGTCAGTCGCTCTACTATTTTCTCTCGTGCCTTAGTTGAGGTTCCCTTATTGCCTCACCTATGGTGGACCTCCTTCTGTCGACATCAACTCATTCATTCCAGAAGACAGGTCTAGACGGCGGTGTACCTTGGTTCCAGCTTCCACTCTTTTTCGGTGCCTTGGATCATGCAAAGGGACTTCTCATTATCCTTTGACCTGATTGTTTCTTAACTCCAGCTCCTTTCAGCATGATCGAGATCCATAGACTTGATGGTCCAGTGATGCAGCAGCTGATACCAGTCATTCCCGGGTGTTTGTGAGAGGTATCAACCCTCATGAGGGGGTGGCCCTGCAGGTAGGCCCCCACATGATCGGATGACCTCTTCATCGTAGCCTTCGATGCAGCTCCATATATTTGATGATGTCGGCCTTAGCCGCTTGCAGCGCCTCTTTGATTTTCATGTATCAGTCAGATTTTGTGAGCCCTTCCCCATTTATAGGGGCATTGGGGTTGTATTTGTATCTCATGTACTCGAATATAATTGTATAAGTCATGGCTATTATCCCGGGCATAGCATGTATGTGGGATTCATCATTATATCTTTTATCTGGCTCATGTTTATGCCAGCATGTACTTTACAGTTTGGTCCCTTGTTTACTGGACGCACTATTATTTTGTACTTTGTCTCGACGGGCATAGGTATGCATCCCCCGCTGCCTTTAGCATACGTACCCATTCATAAAAAGAGACTTTTTGCACCTGTAAGTCTCATCTCCTTAGGGTCTAGTTCCTCAGCACATTAGTCTTCCTTACATTTCTCTCTCTGACTTCCCTTTTGATGTCTGGTGATTGAGTTCTTACAACGTATTTCGGTCATATGATCTGCTCCTAACACTCGCACACTGGGGGGAAATTTGTTACACTATTTTTTGGTCATCTAACCTATTATCATTATATGGACCCAATTACACCATGTAAGACCAATTTTACCCTAAGTAAAATTGCTTTCACTATGTAAAATAACTTAATAAAACACATTTATTAGGTTGTTTATGGTCTAAACAGGAAACCCCAAAGGGAAATATTAAACAAATTTATATTTGTTTGATTTTCCTCATCGAATAACTAATTAAATAGTAATTTAATTATTATTCTTGGTCATCTTTAACCCAAAACAAGGAAATTAATTAGATAAATCCTTATTTATCTTCTTATTTTCTAGGAATAATTATTTAAATCTTATTTAAATAATATTCCTTGTTAAATATGACTAAATAATTTATAAATAATTAAACAAATCATTATTTATTTAATTGTCATTCAACCACTTCCTTAAAATGATAAATAAATAATTTATTATTTACAAATAAAGGGATTTGACCCAAGTCAAATGCCTTTCCCCTCCAACAAATATAATAAAATATTCCGTAAAAGGTGGATCTAGATTTGGTTAATATTATTTTAATCATGCACCAAGATCTAGAATGACCCAATATTTTGTTATAAATAGAAGGTTTTTTCCTACCATTCATCACCTTTTGTTTCCTCTTAGATCACTCTGGATCTATACTCTTGGTCTGACTTTGAGCCATTATCATTGTCATATTTTCTATTATTTGCTTTGTGAGCTCCCTTTGAGTTCTATGTTTGTTTGGGTTTTATACACCAACAAGATAGAGAAATTCTAGATCTGAAGTGCTGAGGACTTCCAAAAACCCATCCCATTGAGGAGAATTGGAAACACCTTTCTTTTTTTCCTCCTAGGTGTCATTAATATAAAATTCTTCAAAAAATATTGTTATTTTCTTGTCTATTGGATGCATGGAGTAAAACCTTATTTTTATTGCTTAATGTCTTTTTATGCATAGATCTAGATTTTTGTAGCATTTGTCTTGATCAACTAACTGCAGATCTGAAGATATTATCAGCCATATTTTGCTGCTAGGTTTGTTTGTTATGCACAGCTAAAAGGGTATTTTTTTGTACACTTACACTAAAGATTCATCCTAATAGTCTGAAAGGTCAAAATGCCTTAAATATGTAATAAATGATTTCTGAAACCCTAGATAGGTTGCACCTCATTTTACAAATAAATACTCCATGTTTTCTTCATATTTTTTGTTGGTTTTTGATTTATTGTTGAGATAAAAACCTCATAGACTTTGAGTTGTGGAGTTTTTTTTGGATTTGGAGCCTTGTAAATGTCTTGGACTGAATATCAATGGAACCAACACATTCATAGGATTTATGAACTCTGTTAAAGGGTGACGTTATTCCACTCTTGTCAATTTTTTCCTTTCTTTTACATTATGTTCATTACTTCTCTGATAATAGAACAAAAATTTTAGATTGAGATATGTTGTTTTCACACCTCAACTCTGTCTATCATTATTATCTCTATCTTTTCCTTTGAAATTAATAATTAGAGAATCCTTAACTACTCTCTAGGATTACTGGATTGTTGTTTTGTGGTCTGTCTAGTGAAGTCTAGTTGAATAATTCTTAACTTCTTTTCAGTTTTACTAAGCTAATTTCCTGAAGGCATTCCTTGTTTGAAGTATAGTTAAAGGATTCTTAATTTCCATTTAGTTTTACTGAATTCATAACTTACTGTCATCATATACTCATTTTATCTAAAGGATCCATTTGGCTTTGTTACCTTGCCCTATGAAACACCCTTGATTTATTGTTGTACTCTTCGAACCTTTCACAGACCCCATAGCCCAATGGTTTGAATTTATCATACTTTGTATGTTCTACTTAAAAAGCAACCCAACCAAACAAAAAAAAAAAAAAAAACAAACCATATCATTATAACTAGCCTAAAATCAGCATCCTAAATCAATCAAGTCATATCTTTTATCAAATATAGAGAGAGCCCTCTCTGATTCTAGGAAGGCTAGGTCCTAGGACTCCAAATTTGGTTTGTTGTTACCCTTGTCTATTTGGTATTTCCAATCTGAAAAATTACAGGAATCTAACAGACATCACCAGACCTTACAAGAACGTTTTCTCTTTTGATTCTAGTCAAGGTAAATGCCTTGGCCTGATCAAAGATCTGTGTGTAACTCTAGTCCAGTTACCAAAAAAGAGTATCATTATGGATATAGTAGCTGCTAATATCTCTCCCGAATATGGTATGTTATTATCTCGCACGTGGGGAGAAAAATTACAGGGATCACTACAATTAGACTTGTCATATGCTACCATTTCTGTGTTTGGTCAACAAAGGAAGCTATATAGAGAAAATTTAATGAAATAAATGGTAAGTAGTTTAGAAATACCACAAAATTTTGCTATATATTCCATGAATTCTGATCTGGACTCATTTATCTTATGTAATTCAGACAATGAAAAAGATAAAATCACAGTTGTAGAAGAAGAACACAAAGAAGTCGATTTTGAAAATATAACACATGAATCTTTGTGGCATCTAGATTTTGATGGTTCTGTGAATAGATTAGGAGTAGGAACTAGAGTATGGATTTAAAATTTAGAAAATGATCATTCAGAAGGACATGCTTTCAGATTAAATTTACAATGCACTAATAACATGGAAGAATATGAAGAATTAGTGTTAGTCCTACAAATTCTAAGAAAACTTGGAGCTAAAAGAGTTTCCATCATGGGAGACTTGGAACTCATTATAAAACAAATCAAGGGAGATTATATTGTTAATAACCCTAGACTTAGTTGTTAGAGAGAAACCATCCTATACTTAATAATATGTTTCCTTGAGACTAACTTTGTTGTCATTTCAAGAAATAAGAATATGCAAGCCCATAGCTTGGCCACTTTTTCCAGCACATGCAGGTTACCCTTTCAGCCAAATCATCAGTACACGGCTGAGGTAAGACATAGTCCAACCATGCCTGATAATTTGAAGTATTGGAAAATCTTTTCAGAAGAATAAAAATTTTATGATTTTATGAATTGTGAAGGAGAATTTCAAAACTGTAATACTGTTGAGGAGGTAAATCCCCTCTGCGGACAGAGGTGATCCCTACTAGCCCAGATCGGGTCTAGAAAAAATCAAACATGCTACAGTGCAGGTTCCTAATTGTAAATAAACGGACTTGCGAGGAAGGCTTACCTGGAATCCAACGCTGTCATTTGTAGAAGAGGTGGTGCTCCCATTCCTTTGCCCTGGCAGATCACAATCCTCACGATCTTCGTGATCGGACACCTGCACATACAAGAAACAACACAAACGCAAGCATAAAATCCAACATATACAACTATATGTCACTTAAGAGGATATAAACTTGTTCATGAACATGATCAAGCACAAGTGGAACCATAATCGATAGTCGCTTATCATTAAAGAGTCAAAAGAAGAATACAACCAAAGCTTTGACGCAGTACTCTCCTTTGGCGAGTCGTCAGCACAACATGTCTCGATAAAGCCTGTCAAGGATGGGACAAGCCTCTCTCTCCGGATACTTGGCAATAGTCTTCTTGATTGGATTTGGCCTTAGGGAATCAAGAAGGCTTTTGCAGCATGAAAGCTCTTGGGAACTTGGAGATTCTAGAACTAGCTTGCAATGGAAATGGGCAAGCTTTTATAATAAGGTGTTGGGATCCCCTATAATTATGGGATTGGCCCTATCATCAAGGAAGCTTCCATGAGAGGTGGCAAACCACTTCCTCTCTATGGAAATCCATAGCCAAACTAGCCAACTCAAGATAGATATCAGTCCAGGAATTTGTTAGGATGAAACTTCTGCCTTTTATATTTAAAAAACACCTCTTAATATGGTTGGCGCGGGTGCGGCTATATGACAGAGCGCCAATTGGCGCGCCCTCTTTGGAGGATTTCCCCCCTTGGCGTGAGGGCTGAACTATGGAACCGCGCCAATGAAGAAAGTGCTATTTTTAGGGTTTTTTGCAAGGAGATGTCTTCAGGGAAATTAGAGCTCATCTTCAGAGGGATGCAATGAAAGTATTTCCAAGTCTTGTCTCTTCTCATAGGTCACGGAATGAGCCCTCCAATGTGCGGGATGGGGATTGTAGGGACGGTCACAAATTTTTGTGTAACAAATGCCCCCTAAAGCATGAGGCCCAAAAGAGAGAGAGAGGGGTGAAATGCTTTACGAAAACATGCCGACTGAAAACACTGCCATTGGAAAACCTGCGGAGCGAAGTACAACTGATGTCCCAGATACATGATATATATACGTGGTATGGGTGTAGCCATCCATAACAGAGTGTACAATAATCTAGATCCAAGGCATGGACGCAACCATCCAGTGAGGATTGATAAATAGACTCAGGTATGGTCACAGCCATCCAATCAGTGAGTCATGTAAATAATCATAATAATCCACAATATCGCAGCCTGGATTACAACAGACACAATCCAGGGTCTTGTGCTCCATCTCAACCTGAACAAAGTACAAGTTCAAGCATGTGAATATGTGAGCTGAAGTCAAACATGCAAGAACATCGTCTGATTACCAGCCAATGATGAAAGTTGTTAACAGACGTGAGAGGAACCACCAATAATGATAATGGCCCTTAAGGTACTATAGGTACAATCTACGGCGTGTGAATCAATGAGATGGCGTTGAACACCCGTAGAATCACTCGATCGGAGGCCAATGTTGAAAACCTCATGTCGAATGCGACGAACCTGCCATTGAGGCATGCAGGCTCCAAGGTACCATAAGGGAGTCTCTAGATCATCTTCCTGGATAATGAGCTGAAGTTGACAGGAAGTGATCTTAATCAAAGGTGGGCCATAATGTTTCCCACACCATCGACATGAGACAGAGAAACATGATGTTCTTTGTGAATCAGGATCATATGAGAATCAGAGGAAGGTTGAAACATGCAGAGGTCAACTCCTCTTGAACATATTGGCGGCACGACAGTGGATTTGGCAGTATTTGACATCAAAAGATCAAAGGTGATGATGACGAGGCAAAGAGCAGATGAGAGGTCAAAAGAGATAACCCAAACCCACGGAGGCAAGCAGAGAATGAGATGAGATGTCCCCAACCCGACACGAATGCAGACAAGTGCCATGTTCAAGAGCGACATACTACCGACACGAAAATGATGTTGGTTCCATTTTCCCCCACCATTTCTGGCGAGTACCTCTTTATTTTTACACAAACTTAAAGAGGATACCATATTCTTTTCATATAAGTCCGCCCTTCAGGCGAATCCATCCTAGTACATTTAACGAGCCCTAGGAAGAAGAAACTTGAATAACGTCATGATTGACAATTTCCGATTTCATTCAGGTTTAACGATTATAACAAAGGAAGAACTTGGCATCTTTTCATGTTTAGAGAGTTTGAAAAGAGAGCAGAAAAGTAAACTCCAACGGTCCCTTTTCGTAAATAGTTTCTCAGACCCGAAAAGGTAGAAAACAATATCTGAGAAAACCTCCTAGTCGTGATAGGCTAGGGTATTCCTTTTTCGTAAATAATCTATCCCAACCCGAAAAAGGGGTAAATGTATACTGGGTAGATGGTGTTTCGTGCCCACTTTAACGAGTTTGAAATGACAAGGGTCTCAGCAATATTTTCGGTTTTTAAGAGTCAGAAAAGAGCAGAAATATGACTCCTCCTGGAGGAACGAGTGGTATAAAGGGTAGCAACTAGTTCTGATAATGGTGGAACTTCTCAAAACAAGATAAAGGTCAAGAGGCTGGCTAACAAGACCACTCATCGCAGCGGTTCCTCAGGAACTGGTAAAACAACCAAGTGAAGGCATATGATCGGCCAAGCAGATAGTGATGATGGAGTGAGAAAACCAAGGCTCATTTGGCAAAAACAGGCTGATAAAATGACAATCACAAGAGGTAAAATGGGAATGGTTTCATTTTTACACAAGCTTGAAATCAGGAAACTCTGCTTGAATTTGGTTTCATTTTAACACAAGCTTGAAAGAAAGATAAATTATGCTTGAAACCAGTTTCATTTTTACAGAAGCTTGAAACGGAAACAAACTATGCTTGAAAAAGTAAGCATGCCCCCAGCATGGTGACTCAACTTGAGGTACATGCCCCCCAAGCTTCAATCCATATGAAAGGCAGATGGAGTGAAGGTTCAAATTACGAGATCAAGAGAAAGACTCGACTGGGATTTTACGAGATATTATCAAAGACTTAAATTGAACGGGAACGTGTTTCATTATTTTAACAAGGTTGACACATTAAAAGAACTATCCTCAGGACACCTTGTTTCATGGTTTAAGGAGCTTGGCACAAGACAAGGAACTCTGCTCCAGCATCCTTGTTTCATTTTTTAAGGAGCTTGACACAAGACAAGGAACTCTGCTCTGACGAGCTTGTTTCATTTTTTAAGGAGCTTAACACAAGGAAAAGAACTATGCTCCAAGTGACCTCCTTATAATGAACAGGAAGTGGTGGCTTCCAAGAGTTCCATTCCTAATGGAAGGAAAACATCCTGGAAGTCAGGACCCAATGCCCCCAGCACACTATGCACAATGGCATTATCACTGAGCACAGGCACGGGGTAGGTAGCCACATATTTGACCTGCGGTGGGGCAAATACGACGGGTGGATAAAAACCAGGAAGGGATGACAACGGTCCAGCTGCCATATCAGGACCAAAGAACGAAAGTTGATCAATGGTCACGATCCGTCCTTCATGTGGGAAACAGACCACACGAAAAAGGGAGGAGACAAGTGCTCCCATGGCATAGGTGTAATCGCGCCCCAAGAGAAGATTGAAATCCAAGGGGCCTGAAACAACCATCACGTCCATATGGATGGTTTTACCTCGCAAATTAACAGGTAACCTTGGAAGGATCCCTAACGGTTGACTAGTTCTTCTGTTAAATGCCAACAGATTCTGCGTAACAGGCACAAGCGGCGGCGAACCGAAAGCTTGCCAAGTAGTTGAGGATAAATTACTAACAGACGAACCTTCATCTATAATGGTGCGGGGTACAACCAGACCAAAGGCCTGTACTGTTATCTCGAAAGGCACATAATATGGAAGGCAGTATCCTGCAAATCGATTCCAGTCAAAGGAAGCGACCAAACTACTTGGAAGGGCTACCATCGAACCAATAAGGTCTTCCCTTGGTGTTACAGAAGGAGAAGGAGCATCCTCCACGACCTCCATCTCAAAGGTGGGAGGGGTATCATCCGGGACCTCCATCATGGGAGGTGGAGGAGTAGCTTCTTGAGGTATAGGGACAGGAGAATCTTTCTCCAAGTCCAAAGAATCCGAAGAAACAAGAAGAACCTGAGGGATGTGAGGTCCACTCTCCATGGAAAATACCTGGTGCACCGTAGAAGGGACCAGCTCAACCGATCCCACGACCAATGGTTGGTCGGGAATGGATTCTTGAATTTGAATTTCTGAGGGAGTGGGATTGACCAAGGATGACTCTTGACCAATCATAGGATCAACTGGTGGAGGACTCAAAGAAAGTTGTTTGTACCTAGTCGGAAGGCATGGTGTAGAACCTGTTCAATTGTCCAAAACTCGCTTGGCTTCATCCATATATGGAAAAAGGTGAATGGCATGGTTCCCTTCACAAAACTTACAGGGATTGGTAATCTTACCCTGCTTCTTAGGAGCCTTACCAGCACCAGTTGAAGATTTCCCCCCAACCTAACTCCCAGAAGCCAAAGGCAATGGCAGACGACCATTGGACCATACTTCAAGCACCTTGGGAATGCCAGGGCAGTCTCGAAGAAGATGGTCTCCCATGCACAACATGCAAGGGAACTTGAATTTTCGTGGAGGGTTGGGAGTTTTATCAAGA
The DNA here is from genome assembly GCA_034641835.2 of Pinus albicaulis. Classification (NCBI taxonomy): domain Eukaryota; kingdom Viridiplantae; phylum Streptophyta; class Pinopsida; order Pinales; family Pinaceae; genus Pinus; species Pinus albicaulis. Next base: position 112,174,228 of record CM076576.1, read on the forward strand.
GGGGACTTCTTAGGCGCAATAGTCATAGAGCTAGCCTCTCCTTTATCTGACTTCTTCTTCTTTGCCTTCTTCTTCTTCTTCTTAGCCACCCGGTTACTCGAATCCAAACTTTCACTAGGCGAAGTAGAAGAGGAGGACACAGAAATAGGTGAACAAGAGGAGAGGTCCACCTTAGAATCAACATGATGTTGTTCAGGCAGAGGAACTGATTGAACAATAGTTGGGACATTCGGGACCACAGAGGTCGAAAACAACTAAACAGGCAACCCAACAGTTAACCCAGGAAGGGACAACGTTGCCATATAAGGAGCACGAACATTTCCAAAAGGAGGAAAAGGACCAAAATTCCCATCGGAGGGGATTCCTTGGTTGGTGAACTCTGGGAAAGTTGCCATCAAAACAACTCAAATCAAACTCTGGGAACCCTAGTGGAGTCGCCAAATTTTTGAGGAGGTAAATCCCCTCTACGGACAGAGGCGATCCCTACTAGCCCAGATTGGGTCTACCAACAATCAAACACGCTATAGTGCAGGTTCCTAATTGTAAATAAACCGACTTGCGAGGAAGGCTTACCTAGAATCCAACGCTGTCGTTTGTAGAAGAGGTGGTGCTCCCGTTCCTTTGCCCTGGAAGATCACAATCCTCACGATCTCCGTGATCGGAAACCTACACATGCAAGAAAAAACACAAACACAAGCATAAAATCTAGCATATACAACTATATGTCAGTCGAAGAGGACATAACTCATGAACATGATCAAGAACAAGAGTGGAACCATAACCAATAGTCGCTTAATATTAATGAGTCAAAAAGAAGAATACAACCAAAGCTTCGACGTCGAATTCTCCTTTGGCGGGTCGTCAGCACAACATGTCTCGATAAAGCCTGTCAGGGATGGGACAAGCCTCTCTCTCCGGATACTTGGCAATAGTCTCCTTGCTTGGATTTGGCATTAGGGAATCAAGAAGGCTCTTGCAGCATGAAAGCTCTTGGGAACTTGGAGATTCTGGAACTAGCTTGCAAGGGAAATGGGCAAGCTTTTATAGAAGGAGGAAGGGAAGTTGGGATCCCTATAATTATGGGATTGGCCCTATCATCAAGGAAGCTTCCATGAGAGGTGGAAAACCACTTCCTCTCTATGGAAATCCGTAGCCAAACCACCCAACTCAAGATAGATATCAGTCCAGGAATTTGTTAGGATGAAACTTCCACCTTTTATATTTAAAAAACACCTCTTAATATGGTTGTACCTGTGTTGCCTAAGGATCGAGCACCAATTGCCTGCCTTTTCGGAGGATTTGCCTCAAGCAGGGCTTGGCCTGCTGAACCACGCCAATGAAGAAAGAGCTATTTTTAGGGTTTTTTGCAAGGAGATGTCTTCAGGGAAATTAAAGCTCATCTTTAGAGGGATGCAATGAAAGTGTTTCCAAGTCTTGTCTCTGCTCAAAGGTCACGAAATGAGCCCTCCAATGTGCGGGATGGGGATTGTAGGGACGGTGACAAATTGCTGTGTAACAAATATAGACACTGATTGTACATTATATTATACCATAAATAATGAAATAGATGAAAATGATGTAAATAAGATAGATTCAACTAAATTCAATAAATTATAAATAGAACAACTAGAAACAGTAGAAATTGAGGAATTAATCAATGATGAATAAGAAGTTTTAAAACTCAACGAAAATTTTTTGCCTAAGGGATTAGTCCCACTAAAATACCTCTTTGACTCCAATGATGTAGCTATAAAACATAAAATGGGGCCTTTAAGGTTAGATATAGATGAATGAAACATAGGAACAAAGGAAAATCCCAAGCTTATCAAGATATCTAAGAAATTACCTCCAGTTGAAAGGTTAAAGTACATTAGCTTGTTTAAAGAGTTCTAAGATATCTTTTCCTGGAGTTATGAAGATATCAAGTCTTATGATACCAGCATTATCCAACATAAGATACCAATTAAAGAAAATCAAAAGCCTTTTAAACAAAATCTAAGGAGAATTAACCCTGTTCTTAGGCCATTAATAGAAAAAGAAGTTAAATGGATGCACGATGCTCAAATCATAGCACCCATCAGATATTCTGATTGGGTCTCTAATTTAGTTCCCACTAGAAAGGAAATAGGATCAATCAGACTCTGCGTTGATTTCAGAAACATGAACAAAGTATCAATGAAGGATAACTATCCACTCCCTAAAATGGAGCACATTTGTAATATCCAAAAAGGGAGAATGCAGTAATACTTCACACAATAAAAGAACTTACAGCAAGATAAAAAATAAATCTAAGTACAAATCAAAATATGCAGAAAGCGCTGAGCCATTTTATTGTATTAGAAATGATTCAGTTACACAATTACAGACTATAGGTAGATCTAGCAAAAAATATGAGTTAGGATCACCCTGAAAACATGTATGCAATACGTACAACGTAATTGGAGAGGATATGTAGCGAATACTGCGCTATCCCTTCAGCAGAATATGAACATATAATTGCAGGCTGAAAAGAGAAATGCAGATCTAATCAAAACCGGACCTCAGATGATGCCAAGATTCAAGATCTGGCCGATGTGATGGATTCCCAAGATAATCCAGAAAGGATTTTCCAAATCTGCAACTTTCAAAATCACCTCCCTAGGATTTGATCCTTGATCTGCTAGGAAATACAGATCTCAAGGTATATCTAAAGAATATATGGCTGAAATGTGTGCTTAGATAAGATCTATGCTTGAAGGGCTGATCCCTTCATCAGATCTATGAGCTAAAAGCTCTAGATCTACCTTCTCAATCCTCCAATGATGAATTTAGTTGCTGCAACAAAACTTCCAACATAAACTGCACTGTGAGGAAAAGAGAGGCCTTGTACCTACTAAAATATGCCGCAAAAAACCCCAGGCTAATGGTAAGACTGATGGAAATTTGAAGGAATGATCCTTCACTAGATTGCTAGCTGAAGTACTAGCAACTTCCTTCCTCATTTTTGATCTGCAATATGGACATCATTATTCTTGAAGGGAATACTGCTGATAGGAGGTCAATAACTTTTGGCTTGATGCCAAATCTGCAATGTGGCTTCGAGAGTGCTGATCTATAAGCCAAAGTGATGGGAATAATCCCTCACCTTGTTCTCCATCTGAAGTACTGAAGACAACTTCCACCTTCCAAAATGATCTTCAGAAATCTGTAGATTTCTAAATATGAATGTTCTGCAGAAAGTAGAAAAAGGAAATGGAACTTAAAGCCTAATGTATAATTAAGTACAATCCTCTTTCTAGAGCTACTCTAAGAAAGAGGTGGGATTCCTGCCCAGGAACACCCTGTGCTAAACAACACCTGTAATCTCTGCTAAACAACCCAAGAATGCAGTGGAATGTCACTTGACAACTCCAGATCTAAAATATCATACATCAAATAATCCAAGATGCCTTTCACCCTTGCATTCATCTCCTTTATAATGTTTGAGCTTTCCCAAGCCTAGGCCCTAATCTCAACTACGTCGTCACATGTGGACAAGATGCTCCAAGTGGGACTGCGTTGTTTGACTAAATCAACCAACAAGTCTAGGTGAAATGTACACCTACTCCATCATGTGTGCTTCATTTGCACATTATCTTCCATCTATTGATCATGAATTCTCAATGATCCTTTGTTTGACATCTTCAATATCTTAGTTGACTGAATCAACCCTCCATTATCTTTCTCATTAAATGAGACATGATCTCCAATCTCATTCACATCAGTAGTTGCTCAACTACATCATTTTATAGATCTACTCTTAATTAGTCCGCATTCACACACAAAAAGTAGATATTATTCATCTTTGGGGTTTGTGTGTCCCTCTACCCTTTTATTTACTTAATTCATTAAGAAAATCAAGGACTCTAATATTTCAAATATGATGTGAAAATTTTGGAATATTACAGTCCCCCTCGGAAAAATGTTGCTTCTCCTCAAGCAACTCCAAAAGTAGATGCAAAGCCATATATTCCCCTCCAAATGGCATCCACATAAGGAAGGCTTTCTCCATTTGCTACAAAGGGTTATGCATGTTTGGTTCCAAAGTTGTCTTTCAAAAACATAAAGAATGACTTCTAACTATATGGTTAGATGTCCTCCTTTCATCATGAAGTACCAAGTGACAACCATATGATGTCCAACATCATCATCAATACATGAGGTGCATAAAATAAGGTGGTTCTCTTCACAAAGGAAAAGCTCCATCACACAATACATGTCTCCATCCCATGTTTCATGAATTAGATTGAGCATTGGTATGCTCTCATACTTAGCCCTATTGGCCTTGTTAGATCCAAGCATCATTCCAATGTTATGAAAAAGAAGAAGGGAAGGAGCTATATGGGTAGACAAAGATTTCAAACCATATTCTCCTAACAATAACCACCGGAGTAAGGCCCTTTGCTGCCATCCTCCATCTCCTCCATGTAAGATGGATAACCCAAACTCCCCCAAAAGCAACCAAAGCAGCAAGAGATCTTGCTGCTTTCTCTCCTCTTTATGTACATCATGAAGCAAAAGCATAATAATGGACATATGAGATGTCACATCAGCCCAATACAAAGAAACATCATCAATGCACATCATGAGATCATTATGCCAAATTTTACACAATACAAAACACATAGACATAGGAGATGTCATGTGGTGTCCAAACTCTCTCAAGTGAAACCAAAATGAACATGCCTTCCTTTGCTGTAATTTATCATTGACACACAAGGCATGATTCAGAAAATCATGAGCTATTGGGTGGTATCCATACTCACCCAATAACAATCGCCGCAACCATGCCCCCTTCTTCATTTCATATGTGATTTTCAAGGCATGGATTAGAAAAATAGGAGCCCTTGGAGAGTGATAGAAATCTCCCAATGGAAACCAACGTAACCAAGATTTCTGGCCCATGTAAATCTACAAGTGATCATGTGACCCTTGCTCATCATCCTCACCCACTCACCCCAGTAGGGAATATGAGTGATGTGCTACGGAATCATGGTATCCTCCCTTTGTAGAATACCATCTCCCCCAAACTGTTGAAGCACTTTTCACTTCATGAAATGTTGAAATGCATCTCTAATGAGATCTCTTAATGATATTCTCTCTCCATCAAAGTCCCTCAAAAAAAAAAAAATTTGGATTTGTTGCAAGTAGAAGTTTCTCTTTGAGCAGTGAGATTCTCATTGAGAAAGGGTCATCTAGAAGGGAGAAAATGTTTCTCATTCCAAGATGTCTACCATTTGTCATCTTTTCTTCCATTTCTTCATGAGTGAAGCTACCTCCACAATGCTCCAAGAATTATGAAGCCCTTTCTTTTTCACAGCTACTAAGTGACAGCGTTGTAGATCTCCAAGGTAATACATATGTTGTCTCAAAGTAAGGCACAATACTGATCTCATAATCAGCCATTGTACATAGGATAATGCTAATCCCATTTTCTGAAACTCTACATCTCAGCTCAAACGGTTTAATGTAGCTCAACAATGATGAACAGGGATAGTTTTCAGTCTCCTCCTTGATTAGATCAAGGGTCCTGTGCGATGTGATATGTTAGATATCAGTTTTTGGGATTCAACTACGTTAATTTAGTCATTCATCTATGACCATTTCCAAGAGAGGTAGTCGTAACTAACTAATTTCTCATGATTTTTGAATAGTTCACTTAGCACTCATTCCATCAGGGGATTCTCACAAGGGAGAAGAAGTGGGATTGAAACTAGTGAAATGAATCACATAGCGTCAATCATCACTTCCGGGGCTTGCACCCAATAAGCAGGAATTCCCAGGAGGTCAACCATCCCAGAACTCCTCTGGCGCTTAACTCTGGAGTTTTCCCCACAATCAAGCCCACTTATCTTGCTACCCCATTTTCAAAACCTTAGTAACTATTGTGCCTCATGAACCATTCAAGAAGAGATCCCTTTACTCTTAGTATTTTAAGTATGAGGGGTTTCCGTAGTGGATTATATTAGATATCATTTTTTGGGATTCAACTACGTTAATTTAGTCATTCATCTATGACCATTTCCATGAGAGTTAGTCGTAACTGACTAATTTCTCATGATTTTTGAATAGTCCACTTAGCACTCATTGCATCAGGTGATGCTCAGAAGGATGAAGAAGTGGGATTGAAACTAGTTAAATGAATTACATAGCATCAATCATCACTTCTGGGGCTTGCACCCAGTAACCAGAACTTCCTGGGAGGTCACCCATCCCAGAAATCCTCTGGTTCAAGCGCACTTAACTGTGTATTTTTCCCCACAATCAATCCCACTTAGCTCGCTACCCCATTTGCAAAACCTTAGCAACTATTGTGCCTCATGAACCATTCAAGAAGAGATCCCTTTACTCTTATTATTTTAAGTATGAGGGGTTTCCGCAGTGCATTATATTAGATATCATTTTTTGGGATTCATCTGTGTTAATTTAGTCATTCATATATGACCATTTCCATGAGAGGTAGTCGTAACTGACTAATTTCTCATGATTTTTTAATATTCCACTTAGCACTCATTGCATCAGGTGATGCTCACAAGGGTGAAGAAGTGGGATTGAAACTAGTGAAATGAATCACATAGCGTCAATCATCACTTTCAAGGCTTGCACCCGGTAACCAGGACTTCCCGTGAGGTCACCCGTCCCAAAACGCCTCTCGCTCAAGCATGCTTAACTGTAGATTTTTCCCCATAATCAAGCCCACTTAGCTTCATACCCCATTTGCAAAAAATTAGCAACTATTGTGCCTCATAAATCATTCAAGAAGAGATCCCTTTACTCTTAATATTTTAAGTATGAGGGGTTTCCGCAGTGCATTATATTAGATATCATTTTTTTGGGATTCAACTGCGTTCATTTAGTCATTCATCTATGACCATTTCCATGAGAGGTAGTCGTAACTGACTAATTTCACATGATTTTTGAATAGTCCACTTAGCACTCATTGCATCAGGTTATGCTCACAAGGGTGGAGAAGTGGGATTGAAACTAGTGAAATGAATCACATAGCATCAATCATCACTTTCGAGGCTTGCACCCAGTAACCAGGACTTCCCGGGAGGTCACCCATCCCAGAACTCCTCTGGCTCAAGTGCGCTTAACTGTTGAGTTTTCCCCATAATCAAGCCCACTTAGCTTGCTACCCCATTTGCAAAACCTTAGCAACTATTGTGCCTCATGAACAATTCAAGAAGATATCCCTTTACTCTTAGTATTTTAATTATGAGGGGTTTCCGCACTGCATTATATTAGATATCATTTTTTGGGATTCAACTATGTTAATTTAGTCATTCATCTATGACCATTTCCATGAGAGGTAGTCGTAACTGACTAATTTCTTATGATTTTTGAATAATCCACTTAGCACTCATTGCATCATGTGATGCTCACAAGGGTGAAGAAGTGGGATTGAAACTAGTGAAATGAATCACATAGTGTCAATCATCACTTCCAGGTCTTGCACCTGGTAACTAGGACTTCTCGGGAGGTCACCCATCCCAGAACTCCTCCAGCTCAATTGCGCTTAACTGTGGATTTTTCCCCACAATCAAGCCCACTTAGCTTGCTACCCCATTTGCAAAACCTTAGCAACTATTGTGCCTCATGAACCATTCAAGATATGTATCTTCTTCAAATCAACATTTTTTTCTAACCCTCGGTTATGCATTGGTCTTGAAACAATATGTGCTGAAATTTTATGCATACCTCGGATCAACTAATATGTGGGAACCTCTTGACAGAACACAAGAGTTCCTCCAACCGGGACAACAGTGCCTCCAACTACTGGAAAAGATGATGACTCCTTTTATCCCAGTGTTCCAGCACTGGTATCTTCCTCGTCCTTCTCATGCATCTCCTGATCCATGCATGGGACTCCATATGTCAAGATCTCAAGACCACCTTGCAAAGATGCAAGTGTCTCTTCTCGAGATACAAGTACTTCTACAGTAGGTGGTGAGAGTAGTGACCTCTTGTCTAGAGTGACAAGATTGACATTCTCCTTGGGAGATGTCTCTTTATGGCTCATCTCTGTCTACTTCTCATCAAACTTCTCCCTCAAATTGTGAAAGAAATATGAATACTTGGTCACCTTTGCATGCTCTATGTGCCCAAAACACTAATCTTCTGCTTCATCTAAGAGATGAAGTGCTGCAATTTGAACAACCTCTTCTTCAGCCACAAGATGTAGCTCGAAAAATGAATCTAACTCCCTCCTCCAAGCCTTTACATTTCTTGAGGAAGATCCATAAAATGTAGGCAAATATAATCTATTATGCCTCTTTCTTCTATTGCTGCTATAGGATCCTATTTCTTCTTTAATCTGGAAGAATTGTTGGAGAGTTAGCTTCTCCTTGAAATCTCTAGGCTGTGCTTTGTACTCTTCAAGATATAGACTGAGAGTCTCATGAGTCTTAGGTTCATTATTTTCTTTACTTCTATAAGTCTCACCTTCTTCAAAGAAAGTGGGCATAGTAGATCTATCAGTAGATCTAGGATTCTCCGGTCTTCTTTGCTGCTGATTGGAAGTACTTTCCTCATCACATCTTCTTCTTGGATCTTTTCCCTATCCTTCCTTCTTCATTTGATTGACATCCTTGGAGAGGTCTTGCATGTATCTAAAGAAAGGAGTTATATATTTTTCATCCTCCATGATATATCTCATCTATCTATTCTTATTTCAATGCAAAGGATGAAGTGTCCACAAGCTGAGCCAAAGATCATGCTCTGATACCACTGTAATATCCCAAAAGGGAGAATGCAATAATACTTCACACAATATAAGAAATTAAAGCAAGATAAAAAATAAATCTAACTACAAATCAGAATATGCAGAAAGAGAAGAGCCATTTTATTATATTGGAGATGATTCAGTTACACAAGTAGAGAATATGGGTAGCTCTAGCCAAAAAGATGAGCTAGGATCACCCTGAAAACATGTATGCAACATGTACAATGTAACTGGAGAGGCTCTGTAGAAAATACTGTGTTGTCCCTTCAGTAGAATATGAACATATAGTTGTAGGCTAAAAATGGAAATGTAGATCTACTCAAAATTGGAGCTCAAATGATACCAAGATTCAAGATATGGCAAATGTGATGGATTCCCAAGATAACCCAAAAAGGATTTTCCAGATCTGCAACTTTCGAAAATCACCTCCCTAGGATTTGATCCTTGATCTGCTAGGAAATACCTATCTAGAGCTAGATCTGAAGAATATATGGCTGAAATGTGTGCTTAGATCAGATCTATGTTTGAAGGTTTGATCCCTTCATCATATCTATGAGCTGAAAGCTCTAGATCTACCTTCTCAATCCTCCAATGATGAATTCAGCTATTGCAACACAGCTACCAACATAAACTGCACTGTGAGGGAAATATAGGCCTTCTGCCTGCTTAAATATGCTAAAATAAACTCCAAGCTGATGGTAAGATAGATGGCAATGTGAAGGAATGATCCTTCACTGGATTTATAGCTGAAGTAATAGCAACTTCCTTCCTTCTTTTTGATCTGCAATATGGACAGCGTTATTCCTGAAGGGAATACTACTACTAGGAGGTCAATAAATTTTAGCCTGATGCTAGATCTGCAATGTGGCTTTGGGAGTGTTGATATATAAGCCCAAGTGATGGGAATAATCCCTCACCTTGTTCTCCAGCTAAAGTACTGAAGACAACGTCCACCTTCCAAACTGATCTTCAAAAATCTACAGGTTTCTAAATATGAATGTTTTGCAGAAAGTAGAAAAAGGAAACGGAACTTAAAGCCTGATGTATGATGAAGTACAATATTCTTTCTAGAGCTACTCTAAGAAAGAGGTGGGATTCCTACCCAGGAACACCCTGTGCTAAACAACACCTAAAATATCTGCTAAACAGCCCAAGAATACAGTGGAATTTCACTTTACAATTCCAGATCTAAAAGATCATACATCAAATAATCCAAGATGCCTTTCACCCTTGCCTTCATCTCATTTATAATGTTTGAGCCTTCCCAAGCCTAGGCCCTAATCTCAACTACGCTGTCACATGTGGACAAGATCCTCTAAGTGGGACTGTGTTGTTTGACCAAATCAACCAACAAGTCTAGGTGCAATGTACACCTCCTCCATCATGAGTGCTTCATTTGCACATGATCTTCCATCACTTGATCATGAATGCTTAATGATCCTTTGTTTGACATCGTCAAGATATTAGTTGACTGAATCAACCCTCCATTATCTTTCTCATTAAATGAGACATGATCTCCAATCTCATTCACATCAGTATTTGCTCAACTACCTCATTTTGCAGATCTAGTCTCAATTAGTCCACATTCACACACAAAAAATGGATCTTATTCATGTTTGGGGTTTGTGAGTCCCTCCACCCTTTTATCTATTTAATTAATTAAGAAAATAAAGGATCTAATACTCCAAATATGATGTAAAAATTTGGGAATATTATAACATTCTCCAGAGGGTAGTCGTGTCTTCCATAATTTCATTACTTGATGGATTTTCTGGATACAACCAAATCCTAGTTGAACCTGAAGATCAAGCTAAGACTGCATTCACAATTCCCTGGGGCACTTTCATGTACTTGTAAGTTCCCTTTGGACTAAGGAATGCTAGAGCAACATTCCAAAGAGCATGGAAATTACCTTTGCAAAGGAAATCCATGATTTTTTAGTCATTTACCTAGATGATATCAAAGTGTTTTCCAAATAAGATAATGAACATCTAGATAATCTAAGAAAAGTATTCATAAAATGTAGAAAGTTTGGTATATCCTTAAATCCTAAAAAGTCACTTTTTGGATTAGAAGAAGGAAAAATCCCGGGACACATCATTTCAAAAGAAGTAATTAGAATTGATCTTGCTAGAATTGAAGCAATCCTAAATTTCAATCATGTTAGAAAAATTAAATAATTACAATAATTTTTAGGAAAAATAAATTTCTTAGAAGATTCATCTCTAACTTAGCATAACTACTTAGAAATTTGAATAGCATGTTAAAAAAGGATTCAATACTTAAGTGGACAGTAGATGCTAAGCAGTATTTTGAAGCAATCAAAGAATCCCTTACTAAAACACATGTCGTCATAAGTCCTAACTTTAACAGATATTTCATAATTTTTTCATTTTCTTCAGAACACACCATTGCAGAAGTCTTGTTTCAAAAGAACGATGAGGGTTATTAACAACCCATTGTTTTCTTCAATAAATATTTAAGAGATGCAACACTAAAGTAGAACATCATGGAAAAACAAGCTCTTGCTTTAGTGAAAGCCATAAAATATTTCAGAGTATAAATTCTATAGTCTCACATAATATCATATGTTCCAAACTCAGTTGTAAAGGACATTCTAAGTCAGAATGGGCCAGATGGAAAGAGATGCAAATGGATTGCCACAATACTAGAATATGACATGTGAGATCAAGCCTAAAAAATTAATCAAAGGCCAAGGTTTAGCCAAACTCATGGCTGAATCAAACTGTCAGGCCTTAGATAGAAATTTCATTGATGCCCTAGATGATCATGAAGAGATGGAGACTCCAAAAATCAGTGAAGCTTTCATAGATTCACCCTAGTATGCAAAACTTATATTTGTTTTACTTGACTTACAAGCTCCTCCTGGTTTATCTAGAACCAAAATTAGATTCTTAAAAATGAAAGCAATGAAATATTGTATCTTGGATAATGTTTTATTTTTCAAAGATCATGGTGGCATCCTATTAAATTTTTTATTAAAATATGAAGCTAACAAAATCATGTAGAAATTTCATGTAGGAGATTGTGGAGGACACCTATACTGGAAAACAACTGCTGACAAAATTCCAAGGGTAGGTTTTTACCGGCCCACCCTTTTTTAAAATGTCCGAAAGTATGTGACCTCCTGTCACAAATTTCAAATATTTGAAGGGAAGAAGAAACTCTTACCATTACCCCTCAAACATATCTTAGTAGAAATTCCATTTCAATAATGGGGTTTAGACTTCATTGGTGAAATTCACCCACCCTCCTCTAACCAACATATATGGATATTGATAGCCACTTATTACTTTACCAAGTGGATAGAAGCCACCCTTTCTATACAAGCCACAGACTCTGTCATTATTTCATTTCTTGAGAACAACATCCTTTCTAGATTTTGATTCCCACAAAAACTCATCACCGATAATGTTTTTGCCTTCAAATCCAAGAAAATGATAGATTTTTGTAATAGATACCATATAAGCCTAGGCCATTCCACTGCCTATTACCCTCAAGGTAATGGACTAGAAGAATCTTCAAACAAAAGCCTAGTCAACATCATCAAAAAGTTATTAGAAGATAACAATAAAACTTGGAATAAAAGGTTGGTCAATGCCATATGGGCAAACAGACTAACTACTAAAAAATATATTGGTACCTCTCCCTATCAATTAGTATACGGGATGGATTTTTTTTTTCCATCTTCATTAGGAGTGCCAGTAATCAAAATTATTGAAGATTTGCAAGTAGAACTAAATGATATCCAAAGGAGGATAAACCAAACAATTCATTTGCAGCAAACCAGGGAAGAATTTTATATCAAAGCCCAAGTAATTCAAGACAAAATCAAGAATATCTTTGATAAGAAAACTAAAGAAGATGGTTTCTTACTAGGTGATCAAGTACTGAAATGTGATTCCAGAAGGGAAGACAAAGGAGAACATGGGAAATTTGAATTTCTCTGGAAGGGCCCATACATTATTTATGGTTACAAAGGAAAAAATGCATTTTTCTTAAAAGATTTAAATGGAACAAATCTACCAGGTGGAAAAGCCAATAGTCGAATGCTGAAGCACTATTTTTCACTAGAATAACCATTATTTCATTTGATTCTATTTTACTCATTGTAAATACCATACAAAAGTTTAGATTGGAGTGGATTATTATCTTGTAAATTTGAAGCCTAAAGAAGGCCCTAAGCTTTAAAAGATATAACATCATATGTTTGAATAAAGGAGAGCATAGAAAGCAGTTCCAAGAAAAGAAAAGAAAAAGTTCCAAGGCCACTGATCAGAAAATTTTTGACATATCACAAGGAGATGCCATCCTCAAGTGGAGCCACTGTTAGGGTCCTCTAATAACAAGGATCATAATTTTGAATTGGCTATGTTAAAGTCTTGTAATATTGTAAATACCTTTTCATTTCTGCAAATGTTTTCCCATATTAAAAAATGAAAAGAGGGTATGTCCTAAAATAATAATCAAAGGACCAAAGGAAAGAAATATTGAAACAGATATAAAATATAAAACCCATAAAAAAGAAACAAAAATAAATTCTGAAAGTGTTGCACATTCAAATGCCACTACTCTTAGTTTACTTTATGCAAATAAAATTGTGTGGAGCTTGTCCAAAATGCCACAATTCATGATGATCATGTAATCTAATATTGATCATTGATGCCTTTAAATTTTATGTCATGATAGTTAGTGAATAAAGATATGACCAAACCAATTAATCTTGGCAGATCAGTAGTTAGGTAGAGAATAAAAATGATCTCATAAGTTTAATCTGAGCCATTGGAAGATATAAGGTTAGAAATAAGTTACTTTTCTTATCAAAAGGAAATAAAAGGGTCAGAAAGCTCAAATGCACCCAATAAAGGAAATAAAAAATGTTATGATGAATAAAACGGTAGGTAGAGTACTTTTCAAAGATCATATAAGCCTCATTATTCTTATCCGTGATCAAAAACATTTTCTAAACATCTTCCCCTTGCTAAATCCCTTTTTCCTCTCTTTTCCCCTTGCTAAAACTCCCTTCCCCTCATAAAAAACCCTTTTCCCCTTTGAAATCGCTTTTCCCTTACTAAAATCCCTTTTTCCCTTTAAAACTCCCTTATCCCTTCTAAAAAAACTACATGTTTTCACAAAAAAATACAAAACCCACTTTAAATAGTCTAAAGAGCGCTTAATATATTTCTGGCCCCACTTTTAATTAACCCTCTTGCTTTATATATTCCTCGACCTAATTTTATTTTAAACCCTCCGCCTATCAATTACAAGACCCCACCTCTCTTTTAAAAAATCCCAACTCCTCCTATCGCTCTATCACCGTTGATCACATCTAATGGCCTCCAAACCTTTTCGCAGTCCACGATGTTCGAAGTTTAAAACAGAGGGCAGGGGGAGTTGGGAAATGTGTGGTTTAATTCCCCCTCTCCCCTGCCATGTGGCGCTTCCACATTCTATCGCAACCCCTCATTCCTAAACCAATAAACCATCTTTCAATGTGAGATAAACCACCCGCACCATAAAATAGAATACCAAGTTCAAAAATAATAAAAACATTCCCTATTCCGTTATTTCCTTAATTTTGTTCATTTGCGAAAGAGACCAAAAGCCATTGCTAACCAGAATTGAAGCCCAGCTACTACTTGGACCCCTTCCACGACCAAAGAACCATTAATCTAGGTAAATTTGAGTACCCACCTTCATCAATTAAGCACAAAGTTGATAATCAAATTGAATCAATTGCTTCTAAAATCATTCAGACAGTAAACCCTCTCCAACCACCCCTCATAAATGTCGACCACACTCCTTTCACCGATAAATACTTTAAAATAAAGGACACTGTGACTGATAGCAACCTTTTGGAGCTTAATTACTGGAGCCATGACAAATTTGTTGATTAGGTAGATGATATTCATCTATGGGACTCTAACTTTCCCAAATACACATTTTCTCAGACCTATCATTTCCTTGAATTCATCAGACTATGCCAAATCAGTTATTTTCCAAATGAAAGAGCCATAGTCACCACAACCAAGAAATCCTATTTACTATCACTACCAAATCTATTAATCAAATTTCATAGATTCAATCAAAACCAGAGGGAGTGCCTTTCTCCATTGAGACCCTTATTGATCTTTACCTAAAGTTCGATTTCCCTAAGAGGTTTCAAATCTTTCAGACTTTCCACCCTCAATCAGTACAAAATCCTAAAAACAACCCTTCATACTCTGCTACCATGTTTTCAGAATGAACCAGAAAAATTGTGACCATGTTGTCCTATATTTTAGGATATCTCACTGATGAGTGGGTAGATGAATCCATCATTGGTTTCCTCTCTAACTTTTTCCTAGGCCATCCTCCATCTATACTTTTCAACATTGCCCAATTTTTGGTAGATAATATGCATGATCATCTAGTCAAACTGCCAGAAGAAGGAGTGTTCAAATACTCCTTAGTATTATTCCATTTGTTCATATATTTTCAATCAGAAAGGTTTGCAGTCAACCTACAAAAACTGGACACAGAGGGTAATCCCCAGCATGTTATATTTTGGACATCCTTGATCAGAAAGGATTCCATTGAATTTAATTTCAAATACTTTATTGATTCTTTTGTATATCTAGTGGTTAATATGCTCAGCAACAATATTCAACCCAGAATAAGTGATGAATTTTAAAAGGTTCTACAGTTATAAGATCAGAGAAAAAAAGGAGATTGGTATCTATACCAGAATCACACAGAGATGAGAGTGTATGGAAGCCAATTAGTTCCTTATAAGCTTCCCAAATACCTCCTAACGAGGATATTTTATTTAGAGGGCAGATCTTGAATTTTGATGAGATAAATTTCCTTTCAGCCAAAAAGAAAACTCATTTCAAGATAAAAAAACCAACTAGGGAATTTTATATACAACAATAGGAATGTTGGAAAGGAAGCAGAAATTTGCTGACAAGAGTTAAAATTCAGCAGCAGTTTCAAATGGTCATATGACCCCTTGGGTGTCATAAGAAAATTAAGACTTAATTTCAAACTGACCCCTTTCATCCATGAATCTAAGCCTGAAATTGAGAAAAATTCTAACTAGTCAGAGTGGTTGGAAAACACTCTATAGGAGGCAGAAACACAGCTTGATACTAGTTCCATCCTGCTTACTCTAGCCCCACAAGGTAGGAATTAAAAAATGGCTAGAGAAGAAGGCTCTTATTCAACATAAACTATATCTGATAGTAAATTCAAGCTTAAGTACAAAAATAAAACAAATCTAAATCCAGTGATAGAGTAGGAAGAGACAATTGAAACATAAACATATATTGTTATCAGGGATGATGCACCTACAACACATTTAGAATAAACACCTCTCCCATCAACTTCTAGTGCACAAATCATCGAAAGAAAAATAGTGCATAGATTTCATCATCCAATAAGTTAGTTGAGAAAGAAAAATATATCAATGAGAAATATAAAGAGATTAAAATAAAAAATGAAGCATTGAAGGTTATTACATATGCACAATACTGGAAGAAAACTCCCAGTGATCAGAACATGTTTCTTTCATCTTTTGACCTCTGAAAAAGGAAGATGCATATGACATTTCTACAGCAAAAGGTAAAGGCCCCTAAAGATTTAGAAGACTATACTAAGACAATCTTTGAAGTTCCTACCAAGGATGTGTATCCAATTGACCATATTCAATTTCAAAAACAGGTAGGAGAAATGATATATTCAACCATGACACATAAAGCTCTAAGTGTCCAGAAGTTGCAGAACTGTCTAGAAAATATAAAGTCGTAGCTAAAGCTATAGAGAGCCTCATCACAAGAAAAATATAACAGGATAAAGTCACTAGAATATTTGGTAATTTAAGTTGGTTATAATCCAAAAGACATCAAAGTAGCAGAAGAGCTTATCAAGAAGAAAAGTGTAGACATAGTTGCACTGAAGAAGCAGTTAAAATTACCAACTACTAAGCATCAACAAGCAAAGTAGGTTTTGGAGACAGATAATAAAAAAGATGACATGATGGATCTAATCATCCAGTTGAGAGCTCAACTAAAGGAAATGGAAACAGAAATGGACAAAATTGTACAGAAAAACAAGCCAACATGGAAGCAGTTCCCATTACTGCTATTCCCATAGCATCTACATTAGCTCCATTATCAACATCAGTTCCAGTAGCTACATTAACACCAACATCAGCAATACCAACAACCCATACCACTAATGAGGCTAGAAAGTTAATCAAAGAAATGGAAGACATGTCTATTCAAACTACAAATATTAACAAACTTAAAGAACAAGTAAAGAACTTGTAATATGGAAAGAAATTTGTAGAAGTAATGCAGCAAGCTGAAGTACATAAAGCCAATAGATTGACTGACAAAATCCATAAGCTAGAAAAGGATTTGTCACTAAAATAATCTTTAGCCCAAGCAAAAAAGAAATTGTAGGCCAATAGCATTAACTCAGTTAATGATATTTGGCCTTTTATACAGATTATATTTGAGTAGAATGACTTGATAAAGGAGGCTGGTGATGCAATTAAGAAGGTCTAAGCCAATATTGGAAATAAACTAGAGGAAGCCTCTTAAATAACAAAATTCCTGAATTCTAAAAATAAATATGAATTAGAAGAACTCAAGATAACTGATAGAACAAAGACTATCTTATAGGTGAAGAAAGTGATTTCCAAAAGAAATCTGATAATACAGCTTGAAGAGAAATTCCAAACTATGGAACTCGCAGTGAATAGGTTTTTCAATAAGTTTGGTGTATTAAGATAGAAGGATCTGCCTAATCCTCTAGTAATAAATGATAAACCCATGAGACATGAAGATTATGAAAATAAGACTAGGGAAGTAGCCAAAGAAACTTCCAACAGTTCCTTCATGAAGGTCGTTCCCATAGGCAAAGTGCTCCTTCAAACTTTAGAAAACTTATTTTACCTCCAGTATGAGGTAAATCACCTTTTTGAAAATAATCCTACATTTTCCAAATATACAAAGGCAAATGAGATTTACCGCAGGATGATGAAAATCAAACTTCCAAATGAAGAAACATGGGAGAAATGGTGTGATTTACTATAAAGGGTAAAATAACATATAGGTGAAAGAAAAAGATAGATGAAAAAAGGAGATGAAAGAAACAAAGATATAACAACAATCAAAGAAATAGGGCCAGATCTCAGTCAGTTGAAAGGTGTCACTATATTTTTGCATAAAGATATTTTATTTTCCTAGAATAAATCCTAGTAAATTGACATATATTTTTTGTAATGTTTTGTATAAATAATTCATAATTTGAAGTATCAAGGGTTGGTCAAGTGTGGAATTCAGAACTTTTTTGTTAGCTAACTGATCTCTTGCCTGTGGGTTATTGTACCAATTTCCAGTCGACAGACTGAACAATTATAAAGAAACTTCTTTATAGGATTCATGTGATGAGCTATCTCAGTGAAGTATAAATTTCAATTGTTCATGTTCTCTTTCTAAGTATTCCATAAACCTATATGTGTTCTAAATTTGAATGTTATAACAGGAGTTTTACTGTAGAATTTATTTAAATATTACACTATGCTTTTAACTGGTAAACATTTCTATGTTTTATTCTAATATCCGATTTAGAGAATTCTTAATTTATCTCTGATCCTGATTGACTCCTTCATCATTCTTCATTATATTTTTTAAGGAATGTTTAATTTCTCCTTGATCCCGATTGAAAAATCACTTCACCATTCAGCCTTGAGATCTGATATTTCTCACCTATCTTGGCCTGTAACACTTTCCTTATAATTTGATTCAGTTATGTTTCAAAGTATAATTGATTGCATAGCCCAATCAAAAGTTGATGAGAACCTATTCACATAAATCATTAATTCCACCGACTAGCCAAAATCAATCAAAAACCAACCAAACTAAACATACATAACTAGCCTAAAATCTATTAAACAAACAAAGTTAAATCATATAGAGAGATCCCTCTCTGAGTTTAGGAAGGCAACATCCTAAGCTCCAAAAGTGGATTGTAGTTACATCTGATATTTATTTTTAATGCAAGAACAACCTTTGGAAATTTTAGAGTGATAATAGTCACTATACCCATGATTTTCCCCTTTTACCTCAGATGCATCAACTGTGGGAATCTCAAGAAACCTCTCAAGGACAACAAGCCTCTAATTCAATTCCTCCTAATGCTGCACCTAATGAACTGGCTATGTTTACCAATCATTTCCTCGAACAAGGATATGTGGTTGCCCAACCCCCTAAAGGTTAGGCGGTGGCTCAACCTCCTCTGTCTGGTACCTCTAATTACCAGATCCTCATGATGCACTCTGACTAGCCCAATACAGCTGATCTCAACCTTGAGACTTGGTTGCCCCAGTACACCAAGCCTCCAGCTACGTCCGCAACCAAGCCCCATTATTTAGGTCCCACAGAGCCAATTTAGAGACCCAATGGTCCTTTATAGATCCCTCAGCCTAAGGCAGAGGTACATACCAAGATCCCCAAAGGACTGTTACGCTGAAACGCTCGTTCCGGTAAAATCGCCCACACCTACAGTATAGTCGATGACTTGGCACAATCCCTTGCTACCATATACACATTGAAAGTCCTCTAGTCGTACCCTTCACAATGTAAATATCTACTAACTATTATGGGCATTGTGGATCCTTCAAATGATTGTTTGATTGTCTTTGATGTTGAAAAGTCAAAGTGTCCACCCTTACATGCATATGTTTCCTTCCAAATGCCTATCAAGATCCGAAATTCCAACGTCTCTCGATGTATCATTGACGAGGGGGCATCCACCTACGTGATTTCTAGTTATTTTTGGAAGAAGCTCAGATCGCCTAAGTTATCCCCTTCCACTATTACCCTATGTGCATGGGATGGCCACTCTTCCTAGCCCCTTGTCATGTTCCGCAATTGTAATATCCCCAAATGGGAGAATGCAGTAATACTTCACACAATATAAGAACTTACAACAAGATAAACAATAAATCTTAAGACAACATCAGAATTTACAGAGAAGCTGAGCCATTTTATTATATTGGAGAAGAATAATTTACACAATGTACAAAATGTGAGTAGATCTAGCCAAAAAGTTGGTCTAGAATCACCCAGAAAGCATGCTATAGCAAGTACAGCATAACTAGAGAGGCATTGAAGCAAATACTGCACTATCCCTTCAGAAGATTATGAGCATATAGTTGAAGGCTGAAAAGGAAAATCTAGATCTACTTAAATATGGAACTCATATGATTCCAAGTTTCAAGATCTGGCCAATGTGATGGATTCCCAAGATAACCCAGAAAGGATTTTCTAGATCTGCAACTTTGGAAAAATCACCTCCCTAGGGTTTAATCCTTGATGTGTTGGGAAATACAAATATGAAGCTAGATATGACAAATATATGGCTGAAATATGATATTAGATCATATATAAGCTTGAAGGGCTAATCCCTTCTTTAGATCAATGAGCTAGAAGCTCTAGATCTAGCTTCTCAATCCTCCAACGATGATTGCAGATGCTGCACATAGCTACCTCTAGAAACTATGTTGTGAGGGAAAGAAAGGCCTTCTTCCTACTGATAAATGATGCAATAATCTCTAGGCTGATGGAAATATTTATGGCAATGTGAGGGGATGATCCCTTACAGGATTTCTAGCTGAAATACTAGCAACTTCCTTCCTCCCTTTAGATATGCAAGATAGACAATGTAATTCATGAGGGATGTACTACTGCTGGGAGTTAAATCACTTTTGGCCTAATTCCTTATCTGTAATGAAGCTTTTGGAAGCTGATATTTAAGCCCAAGGTGATAGGAATAAACCTTTAGCAGTTCTCCAGCTGAAGTACTGAAGAGAACTTCCTCATTCCAAAATTGATCTTCAGAAATCTACAATTTCTGAATATGAGTGTTCTGTAGAAAGCAGGAAAAGGAGATGGTACTTAAATCCTGATGTATAATGAAGTGCAATCCTATTTCTAGAGCTTCTCTAAGAAAGGGGTGGGATTATCGAACAAGAACACCCTGTGCTAAACATCACCTGCAATCTCTGTTAAATAGCCCAAGAAAGTAGTGGAATGTCACATGATAATTCCAGATATGAAAAGATCTTACATCAAGAAATAATCATCATGCCCTCCTCCTTGCCTTCATCTCCTTTAAATAAAATTTGAGCCTTTCCCAAGCCTTGGCACTCATCTAGACTGCGCTGTCATATGTGGACAAGATCCTCCAAGTTGGACTACACTATTTGACCAAATCAACCATCATGTCTAGGTGAAATGTACACCTTCCATCAAGTGTGCCATGTTGGCACAACGATCTTTGACATATTCAAGATATTATTTGACTAAATCATCCTTTGTTTGATCCCTCCAAGATCTTAGTTGACTGTGTCAACCTCCATGATCTATCTCATCAATGAGACAGACTCTCTAGTTTCATTCACATTTGTAGTTTCTCAACTACCTTCTTATGTATATCTAGGTTTAATTAATCCACATTCACACACACAAAAGTGGATATTTATTCATATTGAGGATTGTGGGTCCCTCCACCCTTTTATTTACTTAATTCATTAAGAAAATCAAGGACTCTAATATTCCAAATATAATGTGAAAGTTTGGGAATATTACAGTCCCCCATGGAAAAATGTTGCTTGTCCTCAAGCAACTCCAAAAGTAGATGCAAAGCCGCCTATCCCCCTCCAAATGGCATCCACATCAGGAAGGCTTCCTCCATTTGCTTAAATGGGTTATGCATTTTTGGTTCCAAAGTCGTCTTTTAAAAACATAAAGAATGACCTCCAACTTTTTGGTTAGATATCCTCCTTCCATCATGAAGCTCCAAGTGACAACCATATGATTTCCAACATCATCATTAATATATGAGGTGCATAAAATAAGGTGTTTCTCTTCCCAAAGGAAAAGCTCCATCACACAATACATGTCTCCCTCCCATGTTTTATGAATTATATTGAGCATTGATATGCTCTCATACTTAGCCCTGTTGGCCTTGTTGGATCCAAGCATCATTCCAATGTTATGCAAAGGAAAGGAGCTATATGGTTAGAAAAATATGTCAAACCATATTCTCCTAAGAGTAACCACCAAAGTAAGGCTCTTTGTTGCCATCCTCCATCTCGTCCATGTAAGATGGAGAAGCCAAACTCCCCCAAAAGCAACCAAAGGAAAAAGAGATCCTGTTGCTTGCTCTCCTCCTCATGTGCATCATGAAGCCAAAACATACTAATGGACATATGGAATGTCACATCAGCCCAATACAAAGAAAAATCATCCATGCACATCATGGGAGAATCATGCCAAGATTTTCCAAAGACAAAATGCATAGACATAGGAGATGTCATGTGGTGGCCAATCTCTCTCAAGTGAAAACAAAGTGAACATGCCTTCTTTTGCTACATTCTTTCATTGGTATACAAGGCATGAATCAGAAAAACATGAGCTATTGGGTGGTAACCATACTCACCCAAGAGTAACCAGCACAGCCATGCTTCCTTCTGCATTTCATAAGTGTTCTTCAAGGCATGGATCAAAGAAATAGGAGCCTTTGGGTAGTGACAAGAACCTCCCAAGGGAAACAAACGTAACCAAGCTTGTTGGCCCATGTAAATTTGCAAGTGGTCATGCAACCCCTTTCTTATCTTCCTCATCCACTCATCCCAATATGGAATATGAGTGATTTGTTGCATACTCATGGTATCCTCCCTTTGCAGAATACCATCTTCCCCAAACTGATAAAGAACTTTGCACTCCATGAAATGTTGAAGTGCACCTCTAATGAAATATTTTAATGAGACCTTCTTCTCATCCATGGCCTCCCAAAACCAATGAGGTATTGGATCTATTGTAGGTAGAAGTTTCTCTTTGAGCTATGAGGTGCTCATTGAGAAAGTGTCATCAAGAAAGGAGAAAACGTTTCTCATAACTAGATGTCTACCATTCATCATCTTGTCTTCCATTGCTTCACGAGTGAAGCTACCTTCATAATGCTCCAAGAATAATGGGGCCTCATTTTTATCAATGCTTCTAAGTGACTTTGCTATAGATCTGCAATGTAATACATAAACTATCTCAAAGAAAGGTATAATACTGATCTCACAACTAGTTATTGTACAAAGGATTATGCTCATCCCTTCTTCTGAAATTATACACTTCAACTCAAGAGGTGGAATGTAGCTCATCCATGACAATATGGGATAGCTTTTCATCTCCTCCTCGATTAGATCAAGGGTCCTCTGCACTATGATATGTTGTTGCTTCAAATCAGCACTATGTTCTAACCCTTGGTTATGCATTAGACTTGATGGCATGTCCCCATAAGTTTCAATAAGGTTTTTAGAAAAAATAGGTTATGAATTTTTTTGCATACCTTGGATCAACTGATATGTGGGAACCTCTTGATAGGACGCAAGAGTTCCTCCAACTAGGACAATAGTGACTCCAACTGCTAGTAAGAGTGATAGCTGCTCTTCTCCAAGTGCACCGGTGCTAGAATCTTCCTCCTCTTCCTCATGCATCTCCTGAATCATGCAAGGGATTCCATATGTCAAGAGCTCAATACTATCTTGCAAAGGTGCAAGTGTCTCTTTTCCCGATGTAAGTACTTCTATAGCTGGTGGTGAATGTAGTGATTTCTTTTCTAGAGTGACAATATTGAAAAACCTATCCTTAGGAAATGTCTTTCTTTGGCACATCTCTGTCTTCTTCACATCAAACTTCTTTCTCAACTTGTGAAAGAAATCTGAATATTTAGTCACCTTTGCATGCTCCATGTGACAAAACCACCAATCATTGGCTTCATCTAAAAGATGAAGTGCTGCAATTTGAAAAAACTCTTCTTGAGCTACACGATGTAGTCTGAAAAATGCATCTAACTCTCTCCTCCAAGCCTTAACAGTGCTTGAGAAAGATCCATCAAATTCAGGCAAACAGAATCTATTATGCCTCTTTCTTCTATTGCTGCTATAAGATCCTCTTTCTTCTCTGATTTTGAAGAATTGGAGAGTTAGCTTCTCCTTGAATGCTCTATATTGTGCTTTTTACTCTTCATGATATAGACTGAGAGTCTCATGAGTCTCAGTTTCATTCCTTCCTTCATTTCGACACCCTTCACCTTCTTCAAAGTAAGTGGGCATAGTGGATCTATGAGGAGATCTAGGATTCTCTGGTTTTCTTCTTTGCTGATAGGAAGTGCTAGGGCCTTCCTCATCACATCTTCTTCTTGGATCTTCTTTCTTTCTTCCCTCTTTCATTTGATAGACCTCCTTGGAGATATCTTGCATAGATCTATAGAAATGAGTGGCAGAATGTTCTTCCTCCATGATATATCTCATCTATCTACTTCTTCCTTATATGTAAAAGATGAAGTGTCCACAAGCTGAGACAAAGATCATGCTCTGATATCATTGTAATATCCCCAAATGGGAGAATGTAGTAATACTTCACACAATATAAGAAATTATAGCAAGATAAACAATAAATCTTAAGACAACATCAGAATTTACAGAGAAGCTGAGCCATTTTATTAGATTGGAGAAGAATTAGTTACACAATGTACAAAATGTGAGTAGATCTAGCCAAAACGTTGGTCTAGAATCACCCAGAAAGCATGCTACAATAGGTACAATGTAACTGGAGAGGCAGTGAAGAAAATATTGCGTCGTCCCTTCAGCAGATTATGAGCATAAAGTTGCAGGCTGAAAAGGAAAATGAAGATCTACTCAAATTTGGAGCTCATATGATGCCAAGATTCAAGATATGGCCAATTTGATGCATTCCAAAGATAACTGCTATAGGGTAAACTTCTTGGGTGGTTGGTTTTCGAATATCCCTCTCAGGGCTTTCCGATGCCTGAGGCAGACAGTAAGATTAGCTATGTGTTTCACAAAGATGGCATGAGCATGTTCATGTTAACTTGAAATAACTTGATAGAATACGATATAGAATTACCTCTTTGACAATCTTGGAGTCCCTTGGAGACCACTAGGAAGCGAAGCAAGAGTCCTTCTTCACCAGCTCCAAATATTAGTCCTGCAATCAGTCAAAGCACCTGTGTAACTCTTAACATAACATATATTCTATAAATCAATCCAATATATAATGAACTTCTGAATTATACACATCTGAGCCATTCATATCATACTATGTAAATGTTCAAACAATAATGACAACATTAAGCATTGAATGGACAAAATGAACACAGTTCTATTAATTTGAAAGAAGGAGGATTACAACCGTCGGTTTTACCAAGCCCTCCTCAGTCTCCCAATCTCTCTTATCTCTCAAGTGAAGAAGTCTAAGTCAACAAGCTCTCTAGGAACCTCTTTGACTATTGGCCTTCACACTATTCTCTATTCCACAAGTATGAAAAACCTTTAGCAATCCTTCGACCTTCAATTAAGAGCCTTCAGCTGCTTCTTATAGGAGAGGGAGAAAGCCATTGTTGCCTTTCTCTTTCCACTAGTTTGGAATGGAAAAAACTTAGATGTTTCCTTGATCTCTATGCTTTTGCCTCCTTTGGAGTTTAGTCTTCTTATGGCAATGACCAATAGTGAACTGGTGTGTTGCAGTTTCTTTTATGAACTGATCCTCTTGTGAGGGAAAGTCGGAGATTCAAATCATTCTCCTCGAGCTTTTCCCGATTCAAACTTAAAACACGGGTAATGCTACCCTTTAGTGTAAGCAGAGCGTTGCCCTAGCCACTAACGCGGCTCATTCACTGATTGACTGCGTTATAATGCTCGTGTAATGTTCTAGATAGGCGTTACCCTGGCAGAAATAGGTTTAATTTAGGTCTTTGTATTCCTTCCATATTTGTCTTCTCCTCTGAGCTGATGAGGAGGTATTTTGACCTGTAACAGATGCCCCCTAAAGTGTGAGGTCAGAGATGAAGACGATGGCCGAAATACTTTACAATTTTTGTAGAGATAGAGAGATTGAAAGACTGAGGAAAACTTGAAACAACAACATACGTCAAAAAATATAGTATTTGCCTAGATTCGGGCATGTCCCATGCTCAGTAGCTTAAACAACATGATTTCTCTATAATAGAGATATGAAGAATATGTCCACCGATAAGCACCATGTGAAAGTTTCTGTCATAATAGGATCAAGCTGAAGAAGCTGTCTCCATAAACAATATCGCAGCTTGGGGAAGGAAACACAACTTTAATGATGTAGCCTTTGCCCCAAGCTCTTGACCACCGATTCACTTAAACTGCATATTTCTCAACATGTGAATGAAGGATTTGTCATTGAACATGTGAGAAATCGTCTGATTACTAGTCAATAATGAAAACTATTAACAGACGCGAAGGTGGCCACCGATAATGATGATGGTCCCTAAGATGCCCAATACAATCTAGCGAGTGTGAATAAAAGGAGTTGAAGTCGAACACTCGTAGAGTCATTCGACCAGGAGCCAATGATGAAGACCCCTGATCAAACACAAGACTACCTACCACTGATGTTTGGAAGTATCTGGGTATTGATGGGTTTCTGGATCAACTTCCTAGATAAGATGTTGAAGTCGATAGGAAGAGATCTGTTGAAAGGTAGGCACTGAGGCGTCCTACATCAGTCAACATGAAACGGAAACCAACTGATTTTTTTTATGATTGAGATAATGTAGAGTAAATGGGGATGTCGGACGACAAATAATTTCTGGCATAATGAGCGGTTTGGTTGATAACAGGAGCAGTAGATAACGAGATCTGCTTGAACAATAGAAGGCACTCTAGTAGGGTACTAGGTAGCTGAAGCTCGAATGAACACCAAAGAGTGTGTTAGGATATTACCAGTGTAGGGACACTGGGAAATGAAGGCTAATACTCATAGATGGTAGGGTTCGGCTAACTGCGAAAGAGTTTTCTGGGAAGTGCCATGTTCAAGAATTTTGCTGCCAAATCGATCTTTTTTGAAAATATGATAGAGGTAGTATCCATTTTGTCCAAATTTTTCGCCGCCTGATTAAGTTTAATGAGTCCAGACGAGTAAACTCGGTTAATTTTTCATGTTTAGAGAGTCTAAAAAATTTCAGGAAAGACAACTCTGTGCCCCATTTGATTAGGTTTAATGAGTCCATATGAGCAAACTCGGTGAATTTTTCATGTTTAGAGAGTCTGAAAAATTTCGTAAAAGACGAATCCATTGGGGTACCTTTGTCATGTCTTGATAACCGGGCATGGCAAAGGGGTAATAGTAAGCCTGAAACAGTTCATTTTTCGTAAATCCGGAAAAGTGAGAAATCTATGTTTGATGGACGTCTACCTCATTTTGTTATGAGTACAAGGAGACGAATTAAACTCAATACTCTTTGTGAAATTTTAACGAGTCCAACAACGAAAAACTTGGTACCCTCCGTGAAATTTTAACGAGTCACGTGGAGAAAACTTGGTTACTTTTTCTGTTTAAAGAGCTTTGAAAAAGAGGAAAAGAATGGCTCCTTGTTCTTTGTCGAAGTAGTTTTAACGAGTCTGACAAAGGAAAATCGGGATTTTTTCAGTTTTATTAGCGAGAAAAAGATTACTTAAAAGAAAGCTCAGTGCTTCTCCATAGCTTTAACGAGTCTGGAGAAGAGAACTCTAGGTTTTTCGGATTAACGAGCAAGAAAATATCATACAAAAAGAATGCTCGATATCAACTTCGTGTAAGTTTAACGAGTCTGAAGGAGGAAACTTGAGGTTTTTCGGATTAACGAGCAAGAAAAATACCGTAAAAAGAATGCTCTATATGACCAAGCAAAGACATCGCGGAATTCTTTAAAAAGAGATGTGAAGGACGCAATTTCCTCAGGATTGCAGTCGGCTCCAATCTAAATATTTTCCACGATACCCGTTTTGACCGAGATATCAATGAGAAGTGTCTTGGAAAGATTACCCATGTTCCCCTCTGAATCGATAGTGTGAAAAGTCGTATAAGAGGAGGAAACTATCTCAGGTTGGTCAAAAGATGGGATTTCAGTTTTCATCGCGTCCGAGTCAATCATCGAAGCACGATGGTAAAACTCTCCCCAAGGTCGTTCTTCTAATGACATGATCTCTCGAATAGCTTCGTCTGTAGGCCAGACTTCATTGAGGAGATCCTTAGAGAGAACTGTGATGGGAGGGAGGTTTGTACCTGTGGTCGAAAACATATCAGTGGAGGGTTCATATGCGGTTTGGATGGCTTGATAAGCCAACTCGGCCGGCGAAAGCGGCATCTGATCTCCATAGGAATCAATATCTAAAGGTTCCGGGATTATCCGTGGGTCGATAGAGCCATTCGAAAAGGTGGATATCATTGAAACTGTGTTTAGGATCTGCGGCGGTGGTAGAGGAAAACAACCCAGTAGGGAAGATGCCTTCAGAAGACCGGTACCGATACTGACGTAAGAGTTAGTGACACCTCCTATTAGGGGTACAGTGCTACTTGGTAAAGTGGCATAATTAGGTGTGCAAAAGGATAGTTGATCGACCGTGACTATTTTCCCATCCAATGGAAATAGGATGAGTCAGAAGACCGAAGACACGATGGCGGTCATATCATAAGACCAACTGCGACCGAGCAATAGATTATAGTCGAGATGGCACTCGACAACTTCAATGTCCACATTTAACTTTTTCCCACCCAGAGTGATGAGAAAGCTAGCAAGGTATCCTTTTGGGAGGAAGGTATGGCCATCGAAAGCTTTGAGGGAATTCGATGACGGGGTTAGAGTAGGAGACCTAAATTGAGCCAGCAAGCTTGTGACATAACGCAGGTCGAAGCACCTTCGTCTATGACAGTACGATGGATTGGTCTCCCTTTCGACACTACTTGCACCTGGAATGCAAGTTGGTGTGAGAGGCGAGGTTTAGCCTTTTCCATATCAAAGATAGTTAGCATGGAGTCCTGGGGGTCTATTCCACCAATTGCCGAAAGCAAGTCTTTCCTTTGTGCTGGGCAGGTTTGTAAAACTTCGAGAGCAGACATGGCGGACAGTGCCTCCGCCAAATATTCTACAATATTGTAGTTTTGGGCTGCATGAGCAGAGGTGTTATGAGTCGTGTGTCGAAGTGTCCCTAAACTGCTTGGGTGGTTGGTTTTCGAATATCCCTCTCAGGGCTTTTCGGTGCCCGAGGCAGATAGTAAGATTAGCTATGCTGTTCACAAAGATGGCATGAGCATGTTCATATTAACTTGAAATAACTTGATAGAATACGATATAGAATTACCTCTTTGACAATCTTGGAGTCCCTTGGAGAGCACTAGGCAGCGAAGCAAGAGTCCTTCTTCACCAGCTCCAAATCTTAGTTCTGTAATCAGTCAAAGCACCCGTGTAACTCCTAACATAACATATATTCTATCAATCAAGCCAATATATAATGAACTTCTAAATTATACACATCTGAGCCATTCATATCATACTATGTAAATGTTCAAACAATAATGACAACATTAAGCATTGAATGGACAAAACAAACACAATTCTATTAATTTGAAAGAAGGAGGATTACAACCGTCGGTTGTACCAAGCCCTCCTCAGTCTCCCAATCTCTCTTATCTCTCAAGTGAAGAAGTATAATTCAACAAGCTCTCTAGGAACCTCTTTGACTCTTGGCCTTCACACTATTCTCTATTCCACAAGTATGCAAAACCTTTAGCAATCCTTCGACCTTCAATTAAGAGCCTTCAGCTCCTTCTTATAGGAGAGGGAGAAAGCCATTGTTGCCTTTCTCTTTCCAATAGTTTGGAATGGAAAAAAATTAGATGTTTCCTTGATCACTATGCTTTTGCCTCCTTTGGAGTTCAGTCTTCTTATGGTAATTGACCAATAATGAACTGGTGTGTTGCAGTTTCTTTTATGAACTAATCCTCTTGTGAGGGAAAGTCGGAGATTCAAATCATTCTCCGCGGTCTTTTCCAGATTCAAACTTAAAACATGGGTAACACTGCCCTTTAGTGTAAGCATAGCATTGCCCTAGCCACTAACGTGGCTCATTCACTGATTGACTGCGTTATAACGCTATTGTACTATTCTAGATAGGTGTTACCCTGCCAGAAATAGGTTTAATTTAGGTCTTTGTATTCCTTCCATAGTTGTCCTCTCCTTTGAGCAGATGAGGAGGTATTTTGACCTGTGACAGATGCCCCCTAAAGTGTGAGGCCAGAGACGAAGACGATGGCCGAAATACTTTACAATTTGTGTGGAGATAGAGAGATTGAAAGACTGAGGAAAACCTGAAACAACAACATACGTCAGAAAATATAGCATTTGCCTAGAGTCGGGCATGTCCCATGCTCAATAGTTTAAACAACATGATTTCTCTAGAATAGAGATATGAAGAATCTGTCCACCGATAAGCACCATGTGAAAGTGTCTGTCATAACAGGATTAGGCTGAAGAAGCTGTCTCCATAAACAATATCGCAATTTGGGGAAGGAAACACAACTTTAATGATGTAGCCTTTGCCCCAAGGTCTTGACCGCCGATTCACTTAAACTGCATATTTCTCAACATGTGAATGAAGGAGTTGTCGTCGAACATGTGAGAAATCATCTGATTACCAATCAATAATGAAAATTGTTAACAGACGCGAAGGTGGCCACCGATAATGATGATGGTCCCTAAGATGCCCAGTACAATCTAGCGAGTGTGAATAAAAGGAGTTGAATTCAAACACTTGTAGAATCATTCGACCAAGAACCAATGATGAAGACCCCTGATCAAACACAAGACTACCTGCCACTGATGTCTGCAAGTATCTGGGTACTGATGGGTTTCTGGATCAACTTCCTAGATAAGATGTTGAAGTCGATAGGAAGAGATCTGTTGAAAGGTAGGCACTGAGGCGTCCTACATCAGTCAACATGAAACGGAAACCAACTGATTTTGTTTATGATTGAGATAACGCAGAGTAAATGCGGACATCAAATGACAAATAATTTCTGGCATAATGAGCGGTTTGGTTGATAACAGGAGCAGTAGATAACGAGATCTGCTTGAACAATAGAAGGCACTCTAGCAGGGTACTAGGTAGCTGAAGCTCGAATGAACACCAAAGAGTGTGTTAGGATATTACCGGTGTAGGGACACTGGGGAATGAAGGCTAATACTCATAGATGGTAGGGTTTGGCTAACTGCAAAAGAGTTTTCTGGGAAGTGCCATGTTCAAGAATTTTGCTGCCAAATCGACCTTTTTTGAAAATATGATAGAGGTAGTATCCATTTTGTCCAAATTTTTCCCCGTATGATTAAGTTTAACGAGTCCAGACGAGTAAACTCGGTGAATTTTTCATGTTTAGGGAGTCTGAAAAATTTCAGGAAAGACCACTTTGTGCCCCATCTAATTAGGTTTAACGAGTCCAGATGAGCAAACTCGGTGAATTTTTCATGTTTAGAGAGTCTGAAAAATGTCAGGAAAGACAACTCTGTGCACCATCTGATTAGGTTTAACGAGTCCAGATGAGAAAACTCAGTGAATTTTTCATGTTTAGAGAGTCTGAAAAATGTCATAAAAGACGACTCCATTGGGGTACCTTTGTCATGTCTTGATAACCGGGCACGACAAAGGGGTAATAGTAAGCCCAAAACAGTTCATTTTCCATAAGTTAGTCCATCGAATCCGAAAGAGTGAGAAATCTATGTTTGATGGACGTCTACCTCATTTTGTTATGAGTACGAGGAGACGAAGTAAACTCAATACTCTTTGTGAAATTTTAACAAGTCCAACAAAGAAAAACTCGATACCCTCCGTGAAATTTTAACGAGTCACGCGGAGAAAACTCGGTTACTTTTTCTGTTTAAAGAGCTTTGAAAAAGAGGAAAATAATGGCTCCTTGTTCTTTGTCGAAGTAGTTTTAACGACCCTGACAAAGGCGACTCGGGATTTTTTCAGTTTTATGAGAGAGAAAAATATTCCTTAAAAGAAATCTCAGTGCTTCTCCATAGCTTTAACGAGTCTGGAGAAGAGAACTCTAGGTTTTTCAGATTAACGAGCAAGAAAAGACCATACAAAAAGAACGCTTGATATCAACTTCGTGTAAGTTTAATGAGTCTGAAGGAGGAAACTCGAGGTTTTTCAACCCTAATCCTGAATGGATTGTGGTGCCAGCAATTCAACAATTGCCTTAACCTTATCGGGATCAACCCTAATCCCGTGCTTGGAAACAATGAAACCTAACAGACATCCAGACTTGACCATAAATACGTATTTATGCGGATTCAAACGTATATTGTAGAATCTGCACCTAGCAAAAATTTCTCTTAAATGAGCAAGGTGATTAGAGTGTTTCTTGGAATGGGCCAGAAGGTCATCCAAGTAAGCCTGTACAATATGTCGAATGTCATGAAAAGCATAGTCCATAGCCCGCTGAAAAGTTCCTCCAGCATTCTTCAGGCCGAATGGGAGTTTTTTATACGCAAAAGTGCCCCAAGGACAGATGAAGGAAGTTTTATGCTGGTTTTTGTTTTTTATGGCAATCTGGTTATATCCCGAGAATCCATCCATAAAGGAAAAAGATTCGCATTCGGCACAATCGTCGAGAATTTGATCAATGAACGGCGCAGGATAATTGTCTTTGGGACAAGCGGCATTTAGATCATGATAATCAACGCAAACATGAATAGTGCCTTGTTTTTTATCAACGGCAACCGGATTGGAAACCCATTCCGTTAAGGGAACGGGGTAGATGAAGCCAGCGTTTAAAAGTTTTTCTACCTCAATCTTAATGGCGGCTGCTTTGCGTGGGTGGACAGGTCTGAGTCGTTGCCAGACTAGTTTAGCATTGTCATAAGTCTTGATTTGATTCTTGACAATAAAAGGATCTATGCCGGGCATTTCGTTATAAGACCAAGCAAAGACATCGCAGAATTCTTTAAAAAGAGATGTGAAGGACGCAATTTCCTCAGGATTGCGGTCGGATCCAATATGAATATTTTCCACGATACCCGTTTTGACCGAGATATAAATGAGCAATGTCTTAGAAATATTGCCCATGTTCCCCTCTGAATCGATAGTGTGAATAGTCATATAAGAGGAGGGAACTATCCCAGGTTGGTCGAAAGACGAGATTTCAGTTTTCATCGCGTCCGAGTCAATCATCGAAGCGCGATGGTGAAACTCTCCCCAAGGTCGTTCTTCTAATGACATGATCTCTCGAATAGCTTCATCTGTAGGCCAGACTTCATTGAAGAGATCCTTAGAGAGAACTGTGATGGGAGGGAGGTTTGTACGTATGGTCGAAACCATATCAGTGGAGGGTTCAGATGCGGTTTGGATGGCTTGATAAGCCAACTCGGTCGGCGAAAGTGGCATCTGATCTCCATAGGAATCAATATCTGAAGGTGCCGGGATGATCCATGGGTCGATAGAGCCATCCAAAAAGGTGGATATCATTGCAACCGTGTTTGGGATCTGCGGCGGCGGTAGAGGAAAACAACCCAATAGGGAAGATGCCTTCAGAAGACCGGTATCGATACTGACGTAAGAGTCAGGAAAGCCTCCTATTGGGGGTACGGTGCTATTTGGAAACGTGGAATAATCAGGGGTGCAGAAGGATAGCTAGTCCACTATGACTATTTTCCCATCTAATGGAAATAGGATGAGTCGGAAAACTGAAGACACAATTGCGGTCATGGCATATGACCAACTGCGACCAAGCAATAGATTATAGTCGAGATGATGCTCTACGACTTCAATGTCCACGTTTACTATTTTCCCACTCAGAGTGATGGGAAAGCTAGCAAGGTATCCTTTTGGGAGGAAAGTGTGGCCATCGAAATCTTTGAGGGAATTCGATGGCGGGGTGAGGGTAGGAGAACCTAAATTGAGCCAACAAGCTTGTGACATAACGCAGGTCGAAGCACCTTCGTCTATGACAGTCCGATGGATTGGTTTCCCTTTCGAAACTACTTGCACCTAGAATGAAATTTGGTGTGAGAGGTGAGGTTTATCCTTTTCCATATCAAAGATAGCTAGCATGGAGTCCTGGGGGTCTATTCCACCAATTGCTGAAAGCAAGGCTTTCCTTTGTGCTGGGCAGGTTTGTAAAACTTCGAGAGCAGACATGGCTGACGGTGCCTGCACCAAATCTTCTACAATATTGTAGTTTTGGGCTACACGTGCAGAGGTGTTATGAGTCGTTCGTCGAAGTGTCCCTTTGGGGGGATGAATTACAGGTTCAGCAGTAGGTCGTTCGATATGTAAATCGTTGGGTGCTGGTGGATTCGAACTAGTTCCAGGTTCTTGAGCATCTATGGTAGGATTTCCATAAAGCTTGGCTCGAGTTTGAAGGTCAACACTCTAAATGCCATAAATGGCAGATGGTCCTTCGCCTGAAGGATGTGAACCACCATTGCCCCGTTGATGGGGTTGTGGCAGGTTTTCAACCATGTGTTGATGTTGCTGTTGTTGATTAGGGAAAGGATTATGAAGAACGACAGGTGTTCGCCCAGAATTATTGTTGGCAATAAAATCGGTGCATTCCTGCAGCCGAGGACATTTATATGTCAAGTGGTCCTCCGCACATATCTTGCAAGGAAATTTCATGGGTTTATCCTTTCCTTTGTCATTTTTGGAAGCATTTTTCTGATTAGGGTTATTCTGATTATTCGGCTACTCTTCTGAAGAAGACGTCTTCTTCTTGTTCTTCTTATTTTTCCCGCTAGGTTTTTGTGAGGTTTGCACCGAGTTTACCTCAGCGAGAGGAAGAGGAGTCGTTTAGTGGGGGGCGGTGGCAGCCGAAGATGGCTGGGAGGTTTGCCCCCGAGACTGCTTTGTGGCCACATAAGATATTGTGCCAACGAGACCATCGACATGTGCTCCGATTTTCTGAGTGGCTGGAGGATTTGGGTTACCAGGGGAATGGGGAGCAGATCGTAAAGCGTGCTGGATTGTGAATAGATTAAATCCAGGTGTTGGGCACAACGAATACATTGATCTTCTGTCACCGCACCAGAAAGGCCAATGTCTTTAGAGATATGGGGTAAAAGAGACTTGCAAAACCAATTGGCCAAGAGATGGTCCAGTATTGGCGCTTTGACGAGCCTCCTCCTACGTCTCCATTCATGAATATGATTGGAGATGTGGGTGGCAGTGTCTTGGCGCAGTGGTGTTAACAATTCCGTTCCGGTTTCCACTCTAATTAGTAATTGGAAGTTCTTTAAGAACTCCGTCGCTAAAGCGCCAAAAGTATTGATGGCGGTGCATGGAAATTCAATGTACCACTTGGCGGCATTGCCTATAAGGGTGCGAGGAAACAGACGAAGCCAGACACTATCATCTACCATGGAATTGGATATGGACCGTAAATGAAAGGTAGTGATGTGTGCGGCTGGGTCGTCCCCATGTTTCCCGTCGAACTTCGGGATATCAGAAGGAATCTTATGCGGTACTGGAGGCCTAAGCGGGTTGTTGTTGATGGGGTCGTTCGTCAGTTTATGGATATCGGGTATGTCCAAATCTGCCAATAATGGAAATTGTGGATTTTCCCCCGAATCTAACCAAGGCAGTATGGGCTAACTACTTAGACCATAGGTCCCCCCCATCAACGTGTTACCAGGAGGGTAAGTGGGAATTTGATAAAAACCTTCCATAGGTGGAGGAGTAGGAACATACGGTTGCTGTCCATAGGGCATAGTGTACTGTGGGGCAAACGATTGGTTGCCCCCAGTATAAAAGTGCCCTCCCATTCCAGATGGAGGTTGGGATTGGTTAGTCCAAATGGATGCAATAGAGTTTCCCGGAGGCATGCTACTACTTGCATAGTTTGGCAACGGTATAGATCCTACACCTATGTTTGAACCACTTAAGGGGGTAGTATTTACAATGGGTTGTCCCATTTGTCCTAAGGAATGCAAGGGAAGGGAAATGTTCCCTGCTACCTGTGTGCTGGTGACACTGCCATCTAGTATACTAACCAAGGGGTTTGAACTCAACAGAGGGTTCCAGCCAAAAGGGTTGCTGAAAGGTACCGAAGTAGTTGTACTCATGGGAGGAGCTACCATGGTTCCCAATGTGGTCATGGTAGGAGTAGATGCCGAAGGTTTCGGTAAGCTACTGGCAGTTGTGATGACCGTAGGGTTGGGGTTAGGTATATGTTAACTATTAGGGTTACCCAGTGATGGCATAGAACTGACCACTGGCGGAGAGGATGTTGGCGAACTTGGGATGGTCGCCATTGGCATCGACCCTGTGGATGTCGGTGGTGAAATGGATGTTTGTGCTTCCAAAGACATATCTTGGTGTGGTGGAATCTGAATTATCACAGGACCCAATGGATCAGTGAGTGGAGGGTTGTAATGAGGTACTACCCCTTCAGTGAAAGAGTCCTCCGGAAATTCCGGATGATAAGGGTCTATGTGATAATAAAGGTTAGTCAGAGGAGACTGCTCTTCTGTAGAAGGCCCAGGTTCACCAAGGTTCAGTTCTTCCTCAAAAGTGAGAGGAGGTAGACCTTTCTTTTGTCGAGACAGACGGCGTGGGTCAGGGGACGCCACGGTGACCAGTTTAATTTTGACAAATTTTATTAAATTGTGATGTATTATAAAGTCTCAGTGACAGTAACCACACACCTAAAAAAGAAAAAAAGACTCTCTAAAATCAATCAGCAAGCAGCCAGAATAGGGTGCCCTGTCTAAGTACTACCGTTCGTTGGTGATGAAATCCAGTATCACAATAGTATATAGAGAGGGTTGGTCGAAAGTACAGTTACGGTCACTCTAGAGCTTCGCCTGAACCTTAGAAGATAGGTGTAAGAACTCTCGTGAAGACGAGTACCCTCCTAAAGACCGAAGACAGAGTGGGTCCACCTGTTTCAGGTACCAAGACAGCCCGTCCCAGTCACCTTGTGTAAGTCCCTAAAAATTATGGCCACTAAGGATACCTCAAATCACAAACATCATCAGGGGGGTCCACGGTCAAGGACAGTGTGCTATATGTGCAGAATACCTAGATCCCCGATCTAGTTTCGACATCCCCGAAGGGAACCCCAATATATAACACACCCACAGGATGCAGTCGAAGGTGGGCTACCTTCTTGTGCACCCAATTGTTGTCTCGCGCTGAGCTCTGGTAAAGGAACGGTCCCGATAATATGAGTGCAGGAGGATTTCACTCGTTAATGACTCTAGTTTCAAGTTTTGAGATCTTGGGTAATTTTCTCATTGTTCCTACCCCAAGATCCTAGCCTGAACTACTGTTTGTGTGAGCTCAAAAAAGAGTTGATTGATTTTATTATCACTTTATTCTTAGTGTACTTGATTATTAGTCTTACGGAGGGGAAGTGGACATATGAAATGTGATGAGACTCTGACTCAAGAAACCATGAAAAAAATGCTCTAGATATTCAATTCGATGAAGAGTATTTCTACAAGGAGAGGTTTCTTTTCAACATCCATGCACTAAAATTCAAATAACGTAGTTCAGCTTTCAAGATTCAGACTTCTGTCTACCTTTTCTTAACAGTCTATGAACTGAAACTTTCAGAATAAACTCAACTAAATGCAGAAAAATAATTTTAAAAAAAAAATCTTCTTTAAAAAGTAAATGCTTTTAATCACTAACTTTTCAAAAAATAACAAACAAAAATTCCAGCTCAGTAGAAAAGCACAGGGATTCAGTCGAGGAAAGATACTGATGACCAAAAACTCTGCAGCTAAAACACAGTCATAGTAGTGAACAGCAAGGTTTTGGCTGAGTAATGCTCTGTCTGTGAGTAAATATAGCGTTATAACGCACTGTATTTAAGCAAAGAAAGTGTTATAATGCGTTGGAGAACCTACAAAGGTAGCGTTAGCCAGGGTAAAGCACTTCAGATGGTCAACAGAAACAGGATTGAACTTTGCGAGCATTTGGTATGTCTACTGGGCATAAAAATGGTCGGAAGGATCAGTGAACAGAGGAGAGAAGAAAGAAGGGAAGAAATAGTCTGGAAATTATGGGGAAACTCCCCAGCGGAGTCACCAAACTGGGTAAACTGCTATAGGGTAATTCTGCTATAGGGTAAACTACTTGGGTGGTTGGTTTTTGAATATCCCTCTCAGGGCTTTCCGGTGCCTGAGGCAGACAGTAAGATTAGCTATGTTGTTCACAAAGATGGAATGAGCATGTTCATGTTAACCTTAAATAACTTGATAGAATACGATATAGAATTAACTCTTTGACAATCTTGGATTCCCTTGGAGAGCACTAGGCAGCAAAGCAAGAGTCCTTCTTCACCAGCTCC
Source organism: Pinus albicaulis (assembly GCA_034641835.2). Classification (NCBI taxonomy): domain Eukaryota; kingdom Viridiplantae; phylum Streptophyta; class Pinopsida; order Pinales; family Pinaceae; genus Pinus; species Pinus albicaulis. Next base: position 112,212,202 of record CM076576.1, read on the forward strand.
AAATCTTAGTCCTGCAATCAGTCAAAGCACCCGTGTAACTCCTAACATAACATATATTCTATCAATCAAGCCAATATATAATGAAATTCTGAATTATACACATCTGAGCCATTCATATCATACTATGTAAATGTTCAAACAATAATGACAACATTAAGCATTAACTGGACAAAACGAACACAGTTCTATTAATTTGAAAGAAGTAGGATTACAACCGTTGGTTGTACCAGGCCCTCCTCAGTCTCCCAATCTCTCTTATCTCTCAAGTGAAGAATTCTAAGTCAACAAGCTCTCTAGGAACCTCTTTGACTCTTGGCCTTCACACTATTCTCTATTCCACAAGTATGCAAAACCTTTAGCAATCCTTCGACCTTCAATTAAGAGCCTTCAGCTCCTTCCTATAGGAGAGGGAGAAAGCCATTGTTGCCTTTCTCTTTCCACTAGTTTGGAATGGAAAAAAAATAGATGTTTCCTTGATCTCTATGCTTTTTCCTCCTTTGGATTTTAGTCTTCTTATGGCAATGACCAATAATGAACTGGTGTGTTGCAGTTTCTTTTATGAACTGATCCTCTTGTGAGGGAAAGTCGGAGATTCAAATCATTCTGCGCGGGCTTTTCCCAATTCAAACTTAAAACACAGGTAACGCTGCCATTTAGTGTAAGCAGAGTGTTGCCCTAGCCACTAACACGGCTCATTCACTGATTGACTGCGTTATAACGCTCTTGTACTGTTCTAGATAGGCGTTACCCTGGCAGAAATAGGTTTAATTTAGGTCTTTGTATTCCTTCCATATTTGTCTTCTCCTCTGAGCTGATGAGGAGGTATTTTGACCTGTAAAAAATGCCCCCTAAAGTGTGAGGTCAGAGACGAAGACGATGGCCGAAATAATTTACAATTTGTGTAGAGATAGAGAGATTGAAAGACTAAGGAAAACTTGAAACAACAACATACGTAAAAAAATATAGTATTTGCCTAGAGTCGGGCATGTCCCATGCTCAGTATCTTAAACAACATGATTTCTATAGAATAGAGATATGAAGAATCTGTCCACCGATAAGCACCATGTGAAAGTGTCTGTCATAACAAGATCAGGCTGAAGAAGTTGTCTCCATAAACAATATCGCAGCTTGGGAAAAACACAACTTTAATGATGTAGCCTTTTCCCAAAGGTATTGACCACCGATTCACTTAAACTGCATATTTCTCAACATGTGAATGAAGGATTCGTCATTGAACATGTGAGAAATTGTCTGATTACCAGTCAATAATGAAAAATGTTAATAGATGCGAAGGTGGCCACCGATAATGATGATGGTCCCTGAGATGCCCAGTACTATCTAGCGAGTGTGAATAAAAGGAGTTGAAGTCGAACACTCGTAGAATCATTCGACCAGGAGCCAATGATGAAGATCCCTGATCAAACACAAGACTACCTACCACTGATGTCTGCAAGTATCTCGGTACTGATGGGTTTCTGGATCAACTTCCTAGATAAGATGTTGAAGTCGATAGGAAGAGATCTGTTGAAAGGTAGGCACTGAGGCATCCTACATCAGTCAACACGAAACAGAAACCAACTAATTTTGTTTATGATTGAGATAATGTAGAGTAAATGGGGATGTCGGATGACAAATAATTTCTGGCATAATGAGCGGTTTGGTTGATAACAGGAGCAGTAGATAACGAGATCTGCTTGAACAATAGAAGGCACTCTAGTAGGGTACTAGGCAGCTGAAGCTTGAATGAACACCAAAGAGTGTGTTAGGATTTTACCAGTGCAGGGACACTGGGAAATGAAGGCTAATACCCATATATGGTAGTGTTCGTCTAACTGCGAAAGAGTTTTCTGGGAAGTGCCATGTTCAAGAATTTTGCTGCCAAATCAACCTTTTTTTTGAAAATATGATAGAGGTAGTATCCATTTTGTCCAAATTTTTCCCCGTTTGATTAATTTTAATGAGTCCAGACGAGTAAACTCGGTGAATTTTTCATGTGTAGAGAGTCTGAAAAATGTCAAGAAAGACAACTCTGTGCCCCATCTGATTAGGTTTAACGAGTCCAGATGAGAAAACTCGGTGAATTTTTCATGTTTAGAGAGTCTGAAAAATGTCAGGAAAGACAACTCTATGCCCCATCTGATTAGGTTTAACGAGTCTAGATGAGAATACTCGGTGAATTTTTCATGTTTAGAGAGTCTGAAAAATGTTGTAAAAGATGACTCCATTGGGGTACCTTTGTCATGTCTTGATAACCGGGCAGGCAAAGGGGTAATAGTAAGCCCGAAACAGTTCATTTTCCGTAAGCTATTCCATCGAATCCGGAAAAGTGAGAAATCTATGTTCAATGGACGTCTACCTCATTGTGTTATGAGTACGAGGAGACGAAGTAAACTCAATACTCTTTGTGAAATTTTAACGAGTCCAACAAAGAAAAACTCGGTACCCTCCGTGAAATTTTAACGAGTCACACAGAGAAAACTTGATTACTTTTTCTGTTTAAAGAGCTTTGAAAAAGAGGAAAAGAATGGCTCCTTGTTCTCTGTCGAAGTAGTTTTAATGAGTCTGACAAAGGCAACTCGGGATTTTTTAAGTTTTATGAGCGAGAAAAATATTCCTTAAAAGAAAGCTCAGTGCTTCTCCATAGCTTTAACGAGTCTGGAGAAGAGAACTCTAGGTTTTTCAGATTAACGAGCAAGAAAATACCATACAAAAAGAACGCTCGATGCCAACTTCGTATAAGTTTAACAAGTACAAAGAAGAGAACTCGATGTTTTTCGGATTAACGAGCAAGAAAAATACCGTAAAAAGAATGCTCGAAAAAACATGAGTATGTCTGCTCATAAATATCGATTCCTTATTAGAACATAAGTACCAAATCTCGAGAGTTGCGACACATGCGCAACAAGAAATCACAACTTTGCCGACTAGCTTAAGAGAGTCATGCCCCATAATTTACTATAAGAAGGTCGGAAGACTTTCATTTTCACTGTTTTGAGTGTTGTGAAGAAGCTCTGGGGTGAGAAGGGGTGAAAACTTCAGCTGACGATTATGGTCAATCCGGGCAACAGTTTTCCTTTCCGCGAGATCCAGGTAAGAGCTGGAACCTCCTGCTATCATTTAATTGTCTTTTTGTTAGTTTTTGTTGGTTCAAAATTAGAAAATTTTGAGGCCCTAGAAAAATGTTTGCGCCTAACGCGGGGCAAGAGTACAACAGCCGCGTTAAGCACACAACTCGTGAAGGGGTTCTGCGTTAGCATGCTCTGCTTTGTACTAGAGCCAGCTTTAGGGGCACCGTGTTTTATAACAACTCAAATTTTTCCATTTTGAAGTGGTCTCGGCAAGATTTGATCGGTTGAAAATGTTGCATTTGCAGGTGTTCAGCTATTAATCATGAGTGTCTGGTGAGAGAGAGAACATGAGCGGGAAGAACGAGAGATGGTGATGGATGCGGCAAGCTTTATGGCTCTCCGGAGGTGCGGATTGCTCAAGTATGCCCGTTTAGAACTGATGAGGGATCAAGAGGACCTCCTGAGGTGGCTGATCCAGCAGTGGGACGAACAACATCATGTATTTCGGATTGGGGGCAATGAGCTCGCAATCGAAAAGGATGATGTGTACTTTTTGACTGGCCTATCATGTCATGGGGCGAGGCCCAATTTGATGGGGTCCAGAACTGACCCTCGTTCCACTACTGATCTTATCCATGCGCACTGCATACATGGCACTCAGGCTGTGAGTAACCAGATACCTATTGCACAGGTGACTTTGAGACCACTGCGGTCTATTTTATGGATGATTGTTCGCTTGGCAGGTGCCAAGAGTCAGCATGTGGCCACCAAGGCCTAGATGCTCTTAGCCTTGGACTGTATGCATCCTCAAGTTTTTTACTGGTGTGACGGAGTTGTCCGTCGGGTCCGAGCAGAGCTTACTGCATGCAAGACCCGTACCCAAAGAGATTTTGGGTATGGTACACTGATTGTTTATTTCATATTGGAGCGGATACCACTGATGAGGCCTAGGATCGCTACAGCACCATTGGGTCCATGCGAGCCGAGGCAGGCTCGGTGGGCCACTTTTCTTCCGCGGACTGGAGAGGGTCCCGTCCGTCACTGCTTTGATGATGGGTTTTTTGATTGGCTAGACGCCCAAATAGTTATGATCAAGGATTATCCCTATGCAGGGATGAACTTCACAAGCGATTCGGAGTTAGTCCTGCCCCCTGGCACCCAGTGGGGGCTCGATGGTAAGAAGGAAATGACCAGTTTTTTTCAAAGAAGTATTTTGTTCTCTATCTTTTGAATGTTTATGTAATTTTTTTGTTAAAATAGGGTGAAAATTATGTTTTGACATGAAGCTTTTTGTTTGCTTGACACAGATGTGGCACCTGTTTGGCCAGTTGGAGCCCCTTGCTATGCATGGCGAGGACTGCAGCTACCCGGGGTTGGCACACCAGTAGATGATGCGGAAGCCGACGACGATGATGATGCCCAAGTTTTACATGAACTCTCCAGAAACCTGGAGGGTCTGAGTATGGGTATACCACCGCTTCCTATGCGGGAGGTTCCATTTCATCTGTAGCGGCATACTGTAGGTGTGCTGGAGAGATACCTAGGGTCTCTGAGGAGGATAGCTAGAGCAGTTGTATGCTACCATGAGCATCAGGCTTAGTTGGCAGAGCGGATGTATTAGTGTCAAAGCGTGGCTTAGTATAGCCAAATTTTTGTAAAACACCCCAAGTTTTGGAAGATTTTTTGATGTTACTATGTACTGGACATGACATATATATATATATATATATATATATATATATATATATAGTTTTTGGTGATTTTGTGTTTTTTAAATTTTTATGTATTTTTAATGTGATAAAAATATATGTACTCATGAGTAAATATTTTACAATAAATGTGACAAATGCAAATCTAACACATAATTTGCCAAAGAATCGGCTAATGCATTAAATTCTCTAGGAACGTGTTCAAATGTGATTGTTTGAAATTGGCGCTCTAAAAGTCGTACTCGTAAAAAATAACGTAACAACATAGGATGACGGACACGGTAATGACTGTTTAACTGCATAATGATGAGTTGGGAATCTAACCTGACCACTAAATCGGAGATGTCACGAGATGCCGCTTCCGTGAGGAGTTGGATCACTGACATGTACTCAGCAACATTATTGGTGGCGTTACCCAGGAAGATTCCCCCATAACCAAGAAGGTCTGACTTAGGAGTGTAGAGAACCCAAGCAGCTGAAGCAATGCGTCTAGTGTGACGACTAGCACTGTCCGCATATCCGACGTATGATAACGAGTGTGATGACATATGTGTGAAAGAAAAATATTACATGAGAAAAACACCTCAAACCAAAAATAATCCAGAAGCATCAAAACAAATAGGCAAAACTTATATACATAAAATTACAAAGCATATGCCTAGTGTGAAACTAGGCAAAATACTTCTTTAGATAGAGCCCATTGCGGGGCTCCTCGAGCGGAATTCCATTACATTCCTAGAGTTCGTAACCTCCTTTTGAGAGGACCTTAGTGACGATGTAAGGACCGAGCTATAATGGTTGGAGTGTTCCTGCCCCCAAGAGGTCATGTTTTTTATCATAGAGTAGAACCAAATTTCCCTCTTGGAAAGAACGAGGTGTTAGGGTCCCGTGATTTGGCCGATTGGTGAGCCAAATGACGATGTAACATCAAACAAAGCTTTGGAGCCCAAGGACCTAGCCTTCCTGGACTCAGAGAGGGCTCTCTCTATAGGTGTAAGGGATATCAGTGTGTTTGCTTATTTTTATTCTAATTTTAGGCTAGTTATGAAGTAAGTTTTTGACTTTTGGTTTTTTTTAAGTTGTGAGGGATGAAACTGATCAAAGATATGAAATAGGTAACAAGATGTTAGATTAACTAGGCTATGGGGTCAAAAGGCCAAGAAAGCTATTAGATGACGATGCAAGGCTGTTGAAGGGCCGATTTGATTTCAAGGTAGAAAGGATCTTTGGGAAAAATGGAGTAAATGGACATCAAGTTTGTGAATAACAAAGAGTTTCAAGCATCACTGGTTTAATAGATAACACAAACATGGTAAAGAAAACCCTTAATCATGCAACATGTAACTATAAACTAATCAACACATTGAAACAAACATTCCAGCCATGCATAGAAGTATAAGACCCTCTAACTTTGGGAAATGGCTATCAGACTTTGGGGAAAAACATATAAGACGGACTAACAACTCAAAATACTATGCTGGAATGCCTAAACATAGTCTTTAAGTTATTGGGCACTTTGACAAACAAGCTTTCATAGTTTTAGGCAAAGGGCTAGATCGGGACTAGGCCTCCTTGGTTCAAACAAAATGATAATCTTAATTAGTCAAAGAGATAGTTTCATGGCTGGAACTATGGACAGTCATAGGTAAGCAGGGAACACCATACATCCTACTCAACATGCATAGAACTATTAATGAAACTAGCAACAATATCCTTAAGTTACTAAAGAGCAGTTAAGAATTATTTAGCGCAACTAAGGAAGAAGAAAACATAAAAGCTATGAAGATTCAGGAAATTTGAGGTGCCTCCATGGGAATATCTCAAATTTATTCTCCACTGATCTATAGCAAGCAGGAAACATGTATCATGAATGAAAACTAGAAGACAACAACAAAGCAAGAAACACTATACCATTCTACCATGTCATGGAATCCATCAACAATCCTTCATCATCCATCCAAGAACATTCAAGTGGCAATCCAAAAGCATAACACAAGTATTTTCTCCAAAGCTCATATGACCAATATATTGTTTCTCTTCTCAAATTCAGCCCTGTTTACAATGAGAGCTTGTAGAATAAATAGGCTCAAGTGAGGAAAACCTCATGGTTCAACTTCCATCCTCATTGGCCTAATCAAAATATCTAAAATTGTCCTTGAGGCTTTGCAAAGCCCAAGGCACAAAAATATCTCATAAAATATCTAAAAATTGCTAAAAAAGGGAATTTAATTGACTTTGCAACATTTTCCAAGTGCAAAAATAGCTAAACGCACATTTGGAAAAAGCAGATTTTTGAGGTTCAAAAATTACAAAAATACTTCAAATTTATATCAGAAAAAGGTCCCCTGAATTGCTGGAAACATTTGGCAGCCTTACTGATGTTGAAATGAGGCTCATGATAGCTCGTTGGAAAGCTATGAGTGTCTACTTTCCGTCGCAGCTGAAATCACTCCAATCTGATGCCTAGAAGTCTTCCAAATCTGGACCTGTGTGTAAAAAGCCAGAAAATTGTAGACTGCTGATATGCCGAGCAGAATGTGCAAAAAGTGAGCATTTTTCGCCGTCTTGAGGGGGCGAATGGTCTCCAAATGCTCTGAAAATTGCTGAGGACATGATCATGAAATTATGGCATCAACTGGTATCATCCTCCTCCCTTGAAAATTCCTCAAAATGAAATGGCGAATTTATGAGTTTTCGACCAAAAACTCAAAAAATGCCAAAAAGAAAAAAGTTGTCAAAATGGGCCCAAAATTGGCGCGCATGACCCTCAAGGGTCCCTAGCAACATGCTCTGAAGCTGAGGCCAAAATTTCAAGTGCTGATGTGCCTTTCTCCTCTTTCCGTGCCAGGCGCTTCCCCTTTGCTTTCTTCAATTTCTCTTGGGTGGCCTTTAACTTGCGCCAGGCGAACTGATTCAATCTTTGATAATGTTGTGTCCTTTTCCTTTGCAGCTCCAAGTCTCTGTTTTCCCTTTCAAGTTTCATCTCCAAGTGTTTATTGGCTCTTTCTAGCCATGCCTCCTTGTTTTCTTCAATTTCTTGCTCAAGTAGGGCAGTGAGGGGAAAGGCTTGGAGATGGGCCTGTTCTTCTTCCATTTTCTTTTCCAGGGCTCTTTTAAGCCCTATGGTTCTAGGCCTCTTTTTCCTAGGCTGGTCTCCCTCTTCTTCCTCATCAAACTCACCGATGAGCTCCTCTATCCTCATTTGCGCCTTAGCTGCTTCATTCTTGTACTTGATTTCCCGTGCTTCATGAACAGCTAAATGGATATTCATTTGTTTATTTTGGGTCTCCATGAAATAGTTGAAGTTCCTTGCCCGTTGAAGATCATTCTCCAATGCCTCAATTTTTCCCTCTCTATGGATTAGGAGGTTTTCAAGAATGCGGGCCTCATTATCGCTGTCATCACTTTGGATTGGAATGACAACCATTGTACCTCCATGTTTTTTACTTTCTCCAACCTTGCTTTTCCCTTTGAAGGAAAATCTTGCACTTTTCCTCCTTGGCATGCTAGTGAGGGACCTCCTTGGCGATTTTCTCTTGCTAGGGACAACTCTTGTCACTTTTGGAGTGGCAGCCTTAGGCCCTTTCTTCCTTGCTGTGCTGGGCTTTGTTCTTTTGGGAGGAGGAGACACAACTGCTTTACCCTTGAAATCTTCTTGAAATTTCTGCTCTCCTTGAGGCTGTTGTGTGTCTTCTTCTTACTGTTCAATTTGCTGCCCCTGTTCGCCAACATCAATTTGCTGTTCTATTTCAATGCCTTGTTCAATTTGTGTTTCAACCTGCTGCCATTTTTCACCAAAATCAAGCTGCTGCTGTGCTTGGATTTCCTGTTCATTTTGTGGCTCAAGTTGTTGCTCAACTTCCTGCCCAAGATGCTGTTCTTGTCCTTCCATATCAAGCTGCTGATCTTCCTCTTGTACCTGTTGTTCATCATCTTCTGTTCGCTGCTAACCTTCACCACTGTCCTGCTGATGTTCCTCATCTTTTGTTTGCTGCTCTTCATCCCTTTCCTCTTGCTCATGACCTTTCTCTTCTTGCTGTCTACTTCCCTCTCCTTCTTCCTTTTGTCCTGATTGTTCTGTAGGAAACTTAAGCCTTTTAGGAGTAGGCCTGCTAGACAAAGGTACAGGGCGATGAACAGGCTGGGTGGGAGATATATGGATAGGAGGGATAGTAGAGAAATATGGGTGGCTGATAAAAACATCCCATGGAACTTCTTTTTTCTCTAGCTGGTGTAGGATGATAATTTTGATCAGAGAATGATGGAAAAGGGAAGGTATTTGCAGAGGTGGGGCCTTCTTCTAGACTGTGGATGCCATCTTCTCAATGCTCTTGTATAAAAAGTAAGGGAGATTTAGCTGCATGGTTCTAGTGAAATGCATCGATAGTCGGACATGGTAGGCATAAACTCGAGCAAACCTCCCTTCACAAGTAAAATAGTTCATTATGACTTTCATTAGAGGAGCATAGCTGTCAAGAAGATAGGAAAAAGGAAAAATAACAGTGCAAGTATCTCTATGCTCAGGCTTGATGAAAGGTTTGTAATCTTCTAAGTCAAGATGGGTCTGTTTGAACCATTTCTCACCATGATATGGAATCTTGGTGGCTTTAGACACTGATCTTGGAGAAAAATTGAAATCAAGGTCCGCTACCTGGAAATGCTTGTTCTGGAACCTCAGGGCGCATAGGTGTGTTAATGGCGAAAAAATTTTGACCTCCTGTATCTTCTGGCAGAAGTCTAGACAACCTACTTCATGGAAGTTGAAAATGATGGATGGATGAGCATTAACCTCCTCTGTAGAGATTGGCTCATATATTTTGTGGGAACCACTTCTGCTGTCTTGCCTTGGAGGCATTTTGACCTAAATGTGCTTTTGAATAAACAAACTACCTCATTGTCTATAAACTGCCTTCTTGGAGCCAAACTGTGTAATTCACTGTTTTGATAGTGAAAAATGTCTTTGGATGACTGCACACTATTCTCTCACAATATAAAGAACCCCTGCTCCTTCAAAGAGTGGCCTTTCGACCTTGTTCTTGTGAGGTTTGGAGGTCAACAACACATTTTTATCTTTGTCCAAAGGTAGATTTTCCAATCATTACAAACTTGCCCTTCCTAGTGTGCCAATCACTCAACAAACTTATTTCTTATGCAATCAACCCTCAGTGTAATCAGACAGTCAATGTCATAGTCCTGGAACAAAGGTAACAGAGTTTAAAATGCTCCAAAAAGTTCAACAAAGCCTGCAAGAGTCTTCTCTTTTCAAAATAATCAAGGCCCCTTATCAATGTAACACCTTTGTTTTTGTAGAAAAAATTCCTTTTCTCTATATGAACATCCACTTATCCAATAAGCTCGAAGAACAAAAGACAGTTAAGCAAGATACACAGTGAAAACTGTCTTTTCTGTGAGAAGTAGGAGCAACTTTGCCCTGTAGCTTTCAACCAATAAACTGCTCTTTAACAAAACCCTTTTTCTTATTAAACTTCACTATTCTCTATTGGTATGTCACTCCATCAACAAAATCATACCACATACATATTCAACCTCCAGTGTGGGCATATAGTCAATCTCACTGTTATGGAACAAGGTGACAGAGTTTTTGAAGAATGCTTTAAAAGCTCAACAAAGCCTGTAAGAGTTTATATTGTTAAATATTTAAAGCACCTTATCAATGTGAAACCCTTGCCTTTGTAGAAAAAACCTTCACTCCATCTGAATATCAACTTTATCAAAATAATCTTGAAGAACAAAGACAGTCAAGTGAAATACTCAGTGAAAAACTGTCCCTTCTATGGTTTAATAGGGTTAACTTTGCCCTTTGATGCTTTGGAGATAAAACACCCTTTTTCTTTGATATATAAAGGTGAAAACACACTGCTCTTAGTTCAAAACATCTGTTTTTCTTGAAGGCACCTTCATTAGTATGCCCACCACTCAAGCACAGCTTCAACCAATGGATATTTTCACAGCAAAAACCAATTTACAGATATGGTGATGTAGCAAGTTAAATGAGGACAAGACCTCCCTTGATTTTGAACTTAACCCTGATATGCAGCTCCCCAAAATATATGATGATATATAAACTAATTCAAACTCAACAATTCTGCTCTAACTCTTTCATTCTTTGCACTTATTTGAACCATATACCCTAAGTCAAAGTCATCATTTATGAGAGAGGTTTACAGGGCTTTTTTTGTTTCTATGATGTGATAGAAGAGGTCTGTAGCTTTCAATTACAACTGCTCTAAAAAAACAAACCCTGCTTTAATTTGAACACTGCCCTCTTCAACAAACACTGTTTCTTTACCTCCCACTGTTCTTCATGCTAGTTTGATAGAAACAACATCTAACTGTTTTCTTTTGTCACTGAGGTTTGACTGTTTGGAGAGCTATTTTATGAATATGCTCACTGCTGGTGAATTTGGGCTTTTCCAAACTAAGTTTTTAAATCAAAGCAACTTATCCCCTTTCAATACTATAGCTTAACACATCTTTTTTTCAACCAAGCTTTTCTGCTCCAATCATTATCTAGAAACTGTGAATTTGGAAGGAGAGCAAGCTAAATACCTTAAAAATCAAGATGCCAATCATTGCTTGTGAGGTAGAAGTGTTTGAAGGCGGTTGGAGGTATAAACAAGTGCGCGGCACTTTGTAGAGGAAAAGCGACGTGCCAATAGCCAACCGGGCAACCTGTCGGGTCGTGGTCGGGCGCCGTGTACAGGCGCGTCACACACACATACAGGTGCATCGCGCGACTATTATCGGCTGGTGAAAAATTGCTTTTGAGCGCGTCATGCAGACTTACAAGCGCGCGTCGCGCAGTTCCGACTGTTGGAAAAAAAACTTCGAATCGCTCAAAAACTTCTGTGTTTGATCTTTGATGGCAGCAAGGGGCTTTGCTCGATACTCTTGTTCGGATTTTTCAAAAATGAAGTTGGTCAATTCAATTTACCCTTCTTCAACAATACCTTTGGCGTACTTATAACTTGGATTCTGAAGTGCTGCAGGCAGTGGAGATTTTTTATGTTTTTTAGACCGTGCTAACATGAATCAACCTCTTTATAAAAAGCAAATATAGCTGGAAAGGTAAAAACTCTGTTTCACTTATGCACATGGGTCTGAAGGGTGATTCCTGTAAGCTTTGTCTCTCTGGTGACCATTAAACACAGCAATTCCAATTTTGAATAATACCCTGATGACTCTCAAACCATCCTTTGCCACTTTGTTTTTAACACTGTTGATGGCATTTGTTATGTAACCTCACTTTAAATCTGTCAAGAAAATACTGAAGACTGCTTTGCTATTTGAAAGGGTAGGGTTTGTATTTTCAACTTGCTTTGACAGTTTCTGTCTCCAATTTCTTCTTCAACCTCTTTCCCACTGTAGGTGCCCAAATTTGCTGCACTTTTTTGGATTTGGCCATGGCCCTTTGATTAAAAAGGGAGCCCTTTTTCAATACACTCCTCTGCTCAAAACATATTATATAATATCTCTGTCCATTGAATAATGAAAAACCCATTTTTTCCTTAAACTTTCTAAAACACTGACAGTCCATCAAAACACCTTATTTGCCTATGATGAACAATAGTTCCAATGGTGATGTCTCTTGGTAATAAAAACTCAAATTGTCTTTGCCAGCTAATTTTCTTTTCATGCTTTTCAAATTTTTTAAAACTCAGATCATAACTTGTGGATAAATATGTCCTTTGAAACTTTGACTGTTTCTTACATAGAGGAGGAAATGTCTCTTTTCGGAGCAGTGGCATTTAGATTTTTCCTTTTGATGATTTCCAAAACCTGAAACACTGTGCCAAAACTCTTTTTGTACTTGATGAGCTTGTGTACCTGTTTGCAAGAGACAAACTAGATCAAATACATTTTTGCTCTGGGTATTATGCTATAATCTTGTCTGCAATGTAAATCTAATTAGGTGACAGGTGTTGCTTGACTGTAGATGCAACTGTTAGGTGTCTTTGAGTTTTCTTCTTTATGTTCATCTAGAAACCATGGACTGTACTTTCACATTTCAACAGGAACAAAAGAACACACGGGGGTCTTTTCACTGAAGTATTTTCCTGTTTAAGACTAATTGAAGCTATGAATCTTAACACCCCTGCAGAGATGTTTGTTATGATAGCTTTGATTAAGGAGTCCTTCTTTTGATGAGCCCTGATGATCACTGATACCTCAACTGATTCTCTTTACAAAACCACACACTCTGTCTTCTCTTGTCTTGCACATTTCAGATCTTAGTCCTGTTATGATCATTACTCACACTCAGAAAACTAGAGTCACTGTTTTACTGTTTAGTAAAAATCAAGCCTGTGTTTTTGCAATCTTTAAAGTCAATATTGGCCAGCACCCTCTGCTTGTAGATGAAGGAGGCGCCTTAACCCTCTTCTTGTAGATGAAGGAGGTTCTTGGCCATGACAAATTACCAGTCTGTTTGACAGTGGTGTCTTTCCTTTACTGTGATTTCATGCTGAAAGGAAGCTGCAAGGTCTTGATGAGTAACTCTCTGTCTTGCAGATGTATCTCAGGCTCATGTTTACATTGAGAAGTAGTTGTTCTTCTAAATGTAGGTTCAAGAACCTTCTCCTGAGATAATGACATGTTTCCTGTCCTTGTAACATTCTTAAAACACTGTAAAACACCTAATAATCAGCTTGAGACTGTGGTCTATGCAGTGCTGAGACTTAGGGGTGTGTAAGTGGTGTGACTTAGGGCTGTTATCAATTTTATTTGCAGGGTGGGAGGTTTGTCATGAATGGTCTGTATTAGATGGAGGTTTTTTGGCTTATTGATGTTTGCCAAAGGAAAAATGCCTTAAAACGCCACTTCCTAACTTAGGGGAGGCTTTTGAAACAGACTTGGATTTGCCTTTTAGAGCTGATGAGTAGACCAGTAGGGCTGAAGCTAGATAGGATAGCGATAATGAGTTTTAACTTTGACATAGGCAGACTGAAAAGTAGGAGGGCGAAAAAAAGTTTTATGAGGGTTTTTCTAGATGACAAATTGACATATGGAAAACAACTTCTAGAAAACTCAGCTATGGATTTAGTCATCACTAACAAGTGAAAAATACTGATGACTAACAGTGGCTCCATTTGGGGAGGGTAGCTCCTCGTCAGGAGGTGTCCAGAATTCAGATCTTTGGCTTATGAAGACCAGTGCCTTACCCATTGGCGCAAAATTTCACCCTTCTTTGATGCTATTTCTGAAAAGTGACAGCATGGTTAACATCAATGGTACTTCTACCTACCCCACTATCTTTCCTAACGTTTTTTCTTCTTTTTGGCGCATTTGAATTAGCAGCCTTTTGACCATGTATATTTTTCTTTTTGCAAAATGAACCTATCTATTTCTACTCTTATATCTGCCGAGAGTTCAGATTAAACTGATGAACTCCTTCATTACTCTACCTATACTAGATCGACTGTCAAGATTAAGCAGTTTGACAAGATCTTGTTCTCTAATCTAAAACATGAAATTTAAAATGATCAAATCAGGATTAGACAGTCTGATTTGTCATGCATTTGCAGCATAAAAGACAAGCTGAACACAAATATTATTTTGCAACAAAAGGAAAACTAGACAAGCGGGGTTAAGATGTACAATGTATTTTTCATCCCTTGCTTCTCTATTTTGGTTCTGTTTTAGGCATGTGGAACCAGAATCTCTCCCTAATCTAAACTCTGTGATAAGTCAATCTTACACAATGTTGACTATCTTTGCACTCACTAACTTATCAGCAAATAAATTTAAACATGCTCAGCTATGATTAGGCTAGATAGCTGAACAAGACACTGAAGTACTAGTAGCGGCATTTTAGACTTGCTCGCTTTCCGAAAGACTATTTTTTGGAACATGGGGCTTTGTTCTATCTTCACTCGCCCTCTTTTCCATCTTTTACTGTTTTTAACTTTTCTATTTTTTCAATATTTCAAACAATGATATGTACAATGAATGAGAGTGTTTCAGACTCAGAAATCTTGGAAATGATGGAGTTTAAGCATCTTATCCTCGTAAGGATCTCCCCTCACCCTTGGCCCACTCAACTCCTGAAAAGAGAAATTTGGAAAGTTTTCTCTCTCTAACATGACATAGGTATTCATGCAAGAATATCTGAACAGACCAGTATCTTCCCGCTGTACCTCTTTGAATATCTGGTTTCCACTCCTTCCCTTACTGTACATTTTCCTCAAATAATGCATGTACTCTTGGTCATTCTTGAAATAGATAATGACATCATCAAGGTATGCAAAAATGCAGAAATTTAAAACTGGGAACATGGCCTTCATGAATAGATTTCTGATATTGGGTGGTTTTGCAGTTTTGATTTTGAAATTAGATCTACCTCCCGCAAACTGGAAAAAATCTTTAAGCTGTCTACTTTGCAAAGGAATCTTTTGAACATGACCTAAAACATCATCTTGCGAAAACACATGATTAAAAGCACTTTTAATTGGTATATCATGGTCTTGGGTAGAAAAAACAGGATTTATGTTATAGGGAAATGCAGTAGTATTTCTAAAATTGAAACAGACTCTTTGACCAGCTGTTTTATCCCTGATTATTTCAGTTTGGTTCAGATTGTTATGTTTTCTTTTGTCAAAGTTATTCTTTGAGGGGGAAGAAGTATCACAGCATTTTTCTTTGTTTTTTCTGTAGAAATTGGTATTCTGCACAAAATTTCTGATTTTAGCATTTCTAAGTTCTTCATGAAAAGATAGAATATGAGCCAATTTCAGTAGCTCATGTATGCTAGGACTGCAACTATCATTCTTGCTCATAAGAATTTTATCAGGCATTTTTTCTAGATTTTGAGCTGCTGGGGCTATAGTCAAAGTTTCATTTGCAGTGGATGATCCATATGATGGTAAATCTTTGAGATATGGTAGAAACATTAAACTCCCTTGCTTCTGGGTTTCGAACAGGTTTATGATGTGTAAGTCTTCTAAAGCCTTTACCCGGAAAAAATTTCCGCAGGTTATTGCTGGTGTTTGACTAGGGTTAGAGTAATTCGCTTGATAGTACATAAGGGTTTTCGCTTCTTGCTCTAATCCCACCTTAGAAGGGACATACTTACTTTCTTCATGACACAGCTGTTCATGATCATGGTAGTTTTGAGTGTCTAGTTCATCATAAGGCACCAGGGACAACTGATGAGGTGGATCAAAGTTTATTTCAGTTTCTTCTGACTCTTCCTCCATGTTTTCATCAATATGCATAATGAAAGAGTTCAGGTCGGAACGCAAGGAAAACATTGGAATGTTATCTGGCCTATCTTGACTTCTAATCATGTATTTCGTATGTGATTCTCGGTAGAGTATTCTGGTCTAGCCGAACACAGGAATGGTGGCGTATGACATGTCCAGTTGAATATTCCCTTGGATTTTGGCTCCCCATGATCTGGATAGAAGCATCCCGTACTTGGGAGGGATGTCTGCCACTACTATATCCATGATTAGATGTTTCGCAGGTATTTGGGCCAGACTAAAACAAAGGTCTTTGATCAAACCCAGGCATTTGACTCTACTTGAATCAAATGAATACAAGTCTTTGTATGGTCTTGTGATTTCCAGGCCTAGTCTTTCCATTACTACCTTCAGCATAAGATTATGTGAGGCACCAGAGTCTAGCATGGTATTGTGGAGGATTTGGTCGTGGATGTTTAGGCTAATGTAAAATGGAAGAGTAGTTCCTTCTTGGAATTTTCCCTCTATCCTTGGACCAAACAACACTTCAGGAGTGTCATCAGCCAAATTAACAGTGTTTTCATCATTCCCTAGATTTAGGACTTTTAGTACTTGGGATTTATAAGAGTTTTGGGCAATGAGTTCAGTAAGAGGCATGGAGATCTTGATCTTGGCGATTTTGCCTTCAAAGCTGAAAGGCAGCTGAAGTTTAGATATGTTTGTTTCAGTTTTTTCAGCTATGACCTTCTCTATGTTCTGAGTTTGTTGGCTTTGTTTCGAGATTTTGTTTGCCATAGTTGCTTCGGTAACCTTTGTGGAAGTACTCGGAACA
This sequence comes from Pinus albicaulis, assembly GCA_034641835.2. NCBI lineage: Eukaryota > Viridiplantae > Streptophyta > Pinopsida > Pinales > Pinaceae > Pinus > Pinus albicaulis. The sequence goes on from CM076576.1 coordinate 112,229,012, forward strand.
GCTAAGTTAGGACTAGTTTGGGTAACTGTAGCTTTGTTTTGGTCACTTTTCTCGACTTGATTTTGTCACTGCTTACTGCTTTCTTGAGGATGGTATCAAGGGTTTTAGCAGTATTTGAGTTACCTTTCTTGGAATTATCTTGGTTTCTTTTTCTTCTAAGGTCATATTTCCTGTGAGCTTCTATTATGGCATTTTGGAAATCTATGGCAGGGTCATTGAGATCTTCATAGTTTGTCTCATCTTGATTAGGAGAAAAGAATGCTTGTTCTTCTTCTGTGAGGTACACCTCACTCTCATTATCAGATCCTATGAGGTTTAAATGATGTTCATCAAGAGTTTCTGTATCCCTGTCATCCTCTTCCACATAGTTTTCATTGAATGGTGGCCTAATTTGTTGGTCATTTTCCCTTGGTCTATTTTGGGGCTACTCCCTCCTAAAGTTTTGGTTCCAGTTTCTGTTTGGAGGGTTTGGTTGGTTGTCCCTAACAGGAACTTTTTCATTTATCCTTTCCCACATTTTGGCCATGGTTTTGACTAAGTCATCTATTCTAGGATCTAGGGAAGGTGATGAAGTGGAGACCTCGTCTTTATATGTGACCTTTCTTTCTGATCTGGTCCTAGCCCTTTTTTCTGCTAAGTTGGCATCTGCTTTAATGGTTATTTGTTGCATTTCCTCTAAGGTAGGGGGATCCTTGTCTCTCAGATGATATGTCATGTCCGGATCGAAACCCTCGAGGAATTTTTCCATGCCTAAACCAAGTGGGGGTTTGAAATGAGGTGGGAGGGAGTTATATACACTGTTGAACCTAGTGCAATAAGCCTGGACACTTTCCCCATTTTCCCGTTTTAGGTTGTTATATTCTGACAGGATTTGAATGGGGTTTCTTCGAATTTCCCACCTATTTCTGAAGACTTGATGTAGTTCTGGGATATTTTGGATGTTGTTTGGAGTTAATATTTTGAACCATGTTTTGGGTTCACCACCAAGACTTTGGGCGAATATTCTCATTCTGACGGTCTCGTCTTGTACCTCCAGGTATTCATAAGCATCATTCATCCTACTTATATGCTGTTGAGGCGTGGTGGTGTCTTCTCCAGTAAAGTGTGGGATTTTGTCTTGATATTTATTTGGGAGAGAAGCCAAAGGCGGTGGTAACACCAAAGGTGCGTACCAGGTTGCCATGACGAGAGCTAATGGATGATGTACAAGATGAGGACTAGTGGGATGAGATGAGGTAGTTTGAACAGGTGTGGTGGATGAACTTGGACTAGTGATCTGGTTTTGAGCAGATCTGGGATGATGGGAGCCAAAGTGATAGAGAAGTTGAAAGTCGGGATGGGTGGAAGGTGAGGCTTCTCTACTATGGCTGTGTGATTGGTCTAGGTTTTCAATATCGTCAAGGTTTATCTTACTATATGATTTGCTTCTGAGAAGAGTTTTTGATGACTCTAATTCAAAAGGTGAATCTGGTAGGATAGTGAGATGTTCAGGTACTGATCTTGTTTTACGGATAGATCTACTAGTAGCTAGATGGTCAGTTTCGGGAGCTTGCCACAGAATCTTCTCTGGGTCATCTACTATGATAGGGGGGTTTGGGTCTGGATGGGATCTGGTGTTGATTCTTCGTGAAGCCAGATTTTGGATCTAGAGTTTAGAGAGAATGGTATTGATGAATGTTTTGGATGAGTGATCTCTCTAAAGTTCTACTAAGGTGAAGGATGGTCAAAATAAAAGGGATGGACTAGTGGAGTCGCCAGGTGGAACTTGGTTGTTTTGTGAAGATAACTATGGTCCACCACTGGTAACTAATCTGGAAATGTTTTGGATTTTCTGAGTTTTATGTGTAGCCTATGGTTTAAAGTATCCTAGACTTGTTTCAACACTTTGCTAGGGTGATGAGAACAAAAAGAGTTTACTCTAAATGGGTCTATGGACTGCTTGCTTGTTTAAGCATCTAAAGGACCAAAGAGTCTATAAGAGTTTGCTAGACTATCATGTACTCAGTGTCCCACCATCTCCCGCTATGTTAGTGAGCGATGGGATAGGTCTATCGGATAGTAACCTAGAGTTCAGTAAAATAGTAAGGCCTACTAGAGGTTAGTGGAGTCGCTAGGTGGAAATTGGTTGTTTTTGAGATATGTGTGTATGGTCCACCACAAATATTGACAAAAACCAATCTAAGGGAATTTTTGTGGTTTTTTCTGAGTTTTATGTGTAGCCTAGGATGTAAGAGTGTTATAAACCTGATTCATCACTTTGCTAAGATGGTGAAACAAAGATTTTACACTAAATGATTCTAAAGGCTGATGGTTTAAGTTAAAAGTTGAAGGACTAAGGAGTCTATAAAAGTTTGCTAGACTGTCATGTACTCAATAGGTCCCACCGTGATCGCCATTATGTTAGGTTGGCGATGAGGTGGCTAAAAAGGCAGGTATTCTTGAAAATAAGGGACTTTTGGAGTTCTAAGGTGTCCTTAGATTGTCACTAACTCAGAGTCCCACCGTGATCGCCATTATGTTAGGGTCCCGTGATTTGGCCGATTGGTGAGCCAAATGATGATGTAACATCAAACCAAGCTTTGGAGCCCAAGGACCTAGCCTTCCTGGACTCAGAGAGGTCTCTCTCTATAGGTGTAAGGGATATCAGTGTGTTTGCTTATTTGTATTCTAATTTTAGGCTAGTTATGAAGTAAGTTTTTGATTTTTGGTTTTTTTTAAGTTGTGAGGGATGAAACTGATCAAAGATATGAAATAGGTAACAAGATGTTAGATTAACTAGGCTATGGGGTCAAAAGGCCAAGAAAGCTATTAGATGACGATGCAAGGCTATTGAAGGGCCGATTTGATTTCAAGGTAGAAAGGATCTTTGGGCAAAATGGAGTAAATGGACATCAAGTTTGTGAATAACAAAGAGTTTAAAGCATCACTGGTTTAATAGATAACATAAACATGGTAAAGAAAACCCTTAATCATGCAACATGTAACTATAAACTAATAAACACATTGAAACAAACATTCCAGCCATGCATAGAAGTATAAGACCCTCTAACTTTGGGAAATGGCTATCAGACTTTGGGGAAAAACATATAAGACGGACTAACAACTCAAAATACTATGCCAGAATGCCTAAACACAGTATTTAAGTTATTGGGCACTTTGACAAACAAGCTTTCATAGTTTTAGGCAAAGGGCTAGATCGGGACTAGGCCTCCTTGGTTCAAACAAAATGATAATCTTAATCAGTCAAAGAGATAGTTTCATGGCTGGAACTATGGACAGTCATAGGTAAGCAGGGCACACCATACATCCTACTCAACATGCATAGAACTTATGAATAAAACTAGCAACAATATCCTTAAGTTACTAAAGAGCAGTTAAGAATTCTTTAGTGCAACTAAGGAAGAAGAAAACATAAAAGCTATGAAGATTCAGGAAATTTGAGGTGCCTCCATGGGCATATCTCAAATTTATTCTCCATTGATCTATAGCAAGCAAGAAACATGTATCATGAATGAAAACTAGAAGACAACAACAAAGCAAGAAACACTATACCATTCTACCATGTCATGGAATCCATCAAAAATCCTTCATCATCCATCCAAGAACATTCAAGAGGCAATCCAAAAGCATAGCACAAGTATTTTCTCCAAAGCTCATATGACCAATATATTGCTTCTCTTCTCAAATTCAGCCTTGTTTACAATGAGAGCCTTGTGGAATAAATAGGCCCAAGTGAGGAAAACCTCATGGTTCAACTTCCATCCTCATTGGCCTAATCAAAATATCTAAACTTGTCCTTGAGGCTTTGCAAAGCCCAAGGCACAAAAATATCTCATAAAATATCTAAAAATTGCTAAAAAAGGGAATTTAATTGACTTTGCAACATTTTCCAAGTGCAAAAATAGCTAGACGTACATTTGGAAAAAGCAGATTTTTGAGGTTCAAAAATTACAAAAATACTTCAAATTTATATCAGAAAAAGGTCCCCTGACTTGCCGGAAACATTTGGCAGCCTTCCTGATGTCGAAACGAGGCTCATGATAGCTCGTTGGAAAGCTCTGAGTGTCTACTTTCCGGGACAACTGAAATCACTCCAATATGATGCCTGGAAGTCTTCCAAATCTGGAATTGTGTGTAAAAAGCCAGAAAATTGCAGACTGTTGATATGCCGGGCAGAATGTGCAAAAAGTGAGCATTTTTCGCCGTTTTGAGGGGGCGAATGATCTCCAAATGCTCTGAAAATTGCTGAGGACATGATCATGAAATTATGGCATCAACTGGTATCATCCTCCTCCCTTGACAAATCCTCAAAATGAAATGGTGAATTTATGAGTTTTCGACCAAAAACTCAAAAAATGCCAAAAAACAAAAAGTTGTCAAAATGAGCCCAAAATTGGTGTGCATGACCCTCAAGGGTCCCTAGCAACATGCTCTGAAGCTGAGGCCAAAATGTCAAGTGCTGATGTGCCTTTCTCCTCTTTCTGTGTCGGGCGCTTCCCCTTTGCTTTCTTCAATTTCTCTTGGGTGGCCTTTAACTTGTGTCGGGCGAACTGATTCAATATTTGATAATGCTGTGTCCTTTTCCTTTGCAGCTCCAAGTCTCTGTTTTCCCTTTCAGGTTTCATCTCCAAGTGTTTATTGGCTCTTTCTAGCCATGCCTCCTTGTTTTCTTCAATTTCTTGCTCAAGTAGGGCGGTGAGGGGAAAGGCTTGGAGATGGGCCTGTTCTTCTTCCCTTTGCTTTTCCAGGGCTCTTTTAAGCCCTATGGTTCTAGGCCTCTTTTTCCTAGGATGGTCTCCCTCTTCTTCCTCATCAAACTCATCGATGAGCTCCTCTATCCTCATTTGTGCCTTAGCTGCTTCATTCTTGTACTTGATTGCCCGTGCTTCATGAACAGCTAAATGGACATTCATTTGTTTATTTTGGGTCTCCAAGAAATAGTTGAAGTTCCTTGCCCGTTGAAGATCATTCTCCAATGCCTCAATTTGTCCCTCTCTATGGATTAGGAGGTTTTCAAGAATGCGGGCCTCATTATCGCTGTCATCACTTTGGATTGGAATGATAGCCATTGTACCTCCATGTTTTTTACTTTCTCCAACCTTGCTTTTCCCTTTGAAGGCCAATCTTGCTCTTTTCCTCCTTGGCATGCTAGTGAGGGACCTCCTTGGCGATTTTCTCTTGCTAGGGACAACTCTTGTCACTTTTGGAGTGGCAGCCTTAGGCCCTTTCTTCCTTGCTATGCCGGGCTTTTTTCTTTTGGGAGGAGGAGACACAACTGCTTTACCCTTGACATCTTCTTGAAACTGATGCTCTCCTTGAGGCTGCTGTGTGTCTTCTTCTTGCTGTTCAATTTTCTGCCCCTGTTCACCAACATCAATTTGATGTTCTATTTCAATGCCTTGTTCAATTTGTGTTTCAACCTGCTACCCTTTTTCACCAAAATCAAGCTGCTGCTGTGCTTGGATTTCCTGTTTATTTTTTGGCTCAAGTTGTTGCTCAACTTCCTGCCCAAGCTGTTTTTCTTGTCATTCCATATCAAGCTGCTGCTCTTCCTCTTGTACCTGTTGTTCATCATCTTCTGTTCGTTGCTGACCTTCACCACTGTCCTGCTGCTATTCCTCATCTTCTGTTTGCTGCTCTTCATCCCTTTCCTCTTGCTCATGACCTTTCTCTTCTTGCTGTCTACTTCCCTCTCCTTCTTCCTGTTGTCCTAATTGTTCTGTAGGAAACTTGAGCCTTTTAGGAGTAGGCTTGCTAGACAAAGGTACAGGGCGATGAATAGGTTGGGTGGGAGATATATGGACAGGAGGGACAATAGAGAAATCTGGGTGGCTGATAAAAACATCCCATGAAACTTCTTTTTTCTCTAGCTGGTGTAGGATGATAATTTTGATCAGAGAATGATGGAAAAGGGAAGGTATTTGCAGAGGCGAGGCCTTCTTTTAGACTGTGGATGCCATCTTCTCGATGCTCTTGTATAAAAAGTAAGGGAGATTTAGCTGCCTGGTTCTATTTAAATGCATCAATAGTCGGACATGGTAGGCATAAACTCGAGAAAACCTCCCTTCACAAGTAAAATAATTCATTATGACTTTCATTAGAGGAGCATAGTTGTCAAGAAGATAGGAAAAAGGAAAAATAGCAGTGCAAGTATCTCTATGCTCAGGCTTGATGAAAGGTTTGTAATCTTCTAAGTCAAGATGGGTCTGTTTGAACCATTTCTCGCCATGATATGTAATCTTGGTGGCTTTGGACACTAATCGTGGAGAAAACTTGAAATCAAGGTCCGCTACCTGGAAGTGCTTGTTCTGGAACCTCAAGGCGCATAGGTGTGTTAATGGCGAAAATTTTTTTACCTCCTGTATCTTCTGGCAGAATTCTAGACAACCTACTTCATGGAAATTGAAAAGGATGGATGGATGAGCATTAACCTCCTCTGTAGAGATTGGCTCATATATTTTGTGCGAACCACTTCTGTTGTCTTGCCTTGGAGGAATTTTGACCTAAATGTGCTTTTGAAGAAACAAACTGCCTCACTGTCTATAAACTGCCTTCTTGGAGCCAAACTGTGTCAATTCACTGTTTTGATAGTGAACAATGTCTTTCGATGACTACACACTGTTCTCTCACAATATAAAGAACCCCTGAGCCTTCAAAAAGTGGCCTTGCCACCTTGTTCTTGTGAGGTTTGGAGGTCAATAACACATTTTTATCTTTGTCCAAAGGTAGACTTTCCAATAATTACAAACCTGCCCTTCCTAGTGTGCCAATCACTCAACAAACTTATGTCTTATGCAATCAACCCTCAGTGTAATCAGACAGTCAATGTCACAGTCCTGGAACAAAGGTAACAGAGTTTAAAATGCTCCAAAAAGTTCAACAAAGCCTGCAAGAGTCTTCTCTTTTCTAAATAATCAAGGCCCCTTATCAATGTAACACCTTTGTTTTTGTAGAAAAAATTCCTTTGCTCTATATGAACATCCACTTATCCAATAAGCTCGAAGAACAAAAGACAGTTAAGAAAGATACACAGTGAAAACTGTCTTTTTTGTGAGAAGTAGGAGCAACTTTGCCCTGTAGCTTTCAACCAATAAAATTCTCTTTAACAAAACCCTTTTTCTTATTACACTTCACTATTCTCTATTGGTATGTCACTCCATCAACAAAATCATACCACATACATAGTCAACCTCCAGTGTGCGCATACAGTCAATCTCACTGTTATGGAACAAGGTGACAGAGTTTTTGAAGAATGCTTTAAAAGCTCAACAAAGCCTGTAAGAGTTTATATTGTTAAATATTTAAAGCACCGTATCAATTTGAAACCCTTGCCTTTGTAGAAAAAACCTTTACTCCATCTGAATATCAACTTTATCAAAATAAGCTTGAAGAACAAAGACAGTCAAGTGGAATACTCAATGAAAAACTGTCCCTTCTGTGGTTTAATAGGGTTAACTTTGCCCGTTGATGCTTTGGAGATAAAAGACCCTTGTTCTTTGATATATAAAGGTGAAAACACACTGCTCTTAGTTCAAAACATCCCTTTTTCTTGAAGGCACCTTCATTAGTATGCCCACCACTCAAGCATAGCTTCAACCAATGGATATTTTCATAGCAAAAACCAGTTTACAGATATGGTGATGTAGCAAGTTAAATGAGGATAAGAACTCCCTTGATTTTGACCTTAACCCTGATATGCAGCTCCACAAAATATATGATGATATATAAACTAAGTCAAACTCAACAATTCTGCTCTAACTCTTTCATTCTTTGCACTTATTTGAACCATATACCCTAAGTCAAAGTCATCATTTATGAGAGAGGTTAACAGGGCTTGTTTTGTTTCTATGATGTGGTAGAAGAGGTCTGTAGCTTTCAATTACAACTGCTCTAAAAAAGCAAACCCTGCTTTAATTTGAACACTGCCCTCTTCAACAAACACTGTTTCTTTACCTCCCACTGTTCTTCATGCTAGTTTGATAGAAACAACATCTAACTGTTTTCTTTTTTCACTGAGGTTTGACTGTTTGGAGAGCTATTTTATGAATATGCTCACTGCTGGTGGATTCGGGATTTTCCAAACTTAGTTTTTAAATCAAAGCAACTTATCCCCTTTCAATACTATAGCTTAACACATCTTGTTTTCAACCAAGCTTTTCTGCTCCAATCATTATCTAGAAACTGTGAATTTGGAAGGAGAGCAAGCTAAATACCTTAAAAATCAAGATGCCAATCATTTCTTGTGAGTTAGAAGTGTTTGAAGGTGGTTGGAGGTATAAAAAAATGCGCGGCACTTTGTAGAGGAAAAGCGCCGTGCCAATAGCCAACCGGGCGGCCTGTCGGGTCGTGGTCGGGCGCCTTGTACAGGCGCGTCGGGCACACGTACAGGCACGTCGCGCGACTGTTATCGGCTGGTGCAAAATTTCTTCTGAGCACGTCGCGCAGACTTACAGGTGTGTCGCACCGTTCCGACTGTTGGAAAAAAAACTTCAAATCGCTCAAAAACTTTTGTGTTTGATCTTTGATGGCAGCAAGGGGCTTTGTTGGATACTCTTGTTCAGAGTTTTCAAAAATGAAGTTGGTTAATTCAATTTACCCTTCTTCAACAATACCTTTGGCGTACTTATAACTTGGATTCTGAAGTGCTGCAAGCAACGAAGATTTTTTATGTTTTTTAGACCGTGCTAACATGAATCAACCTCTTTATAAAAAGCAAATATAGCTGGAAAGGTCAAAACTATGTTTCACTTATGCATATGGGTCTGAAGGGTGATTCCTGTCAGCTTTGTCTCTTTGGTGACCATTTAACACAACAATTCCAATTTTGAATAATACCCTGATGACTCTCAAACCATCCTTTGCCACTTTGTTTTTAACACTGTTGATGGCATTTGTTATGTAACCTCACTTTAAATCTGTCAAGAAAATACTGAAGACTGCTTTGCTATTTGAAAGGGTAGGGTTTGTATTTTCAACTTGCTTTGGCAGTTTCTGTCTACAATTTCTTCTTCAACCTCTTTCCCATTGTAGGTGCCCAAATTTGCTGCACTTGTTTGGATTTGGCCATGGCCCTTTGATTAAAAAGGGCACCCTTTTTCAATACACTCCTCTGCTCAAAACATATTATATAATATCTCTGTCCATTGAATAATGAAAAACCCATTTTTGCCTTGAACTTTCTAAAACACTAACAGTCCATCAAAACACCTCCTTTGCCTATGATGAACAATAGTTCCAATGGTGATGTCTCTTGGTAATAAAAACTCAAATTGTCTTTGCCAGCTGATTTTCTTTTCATGCTTTTCAAAGTTTTTAAAACTTAGATCATAACTTGTGGATAAAGATGTCCTTTGAAAATTTGATTGTTTCTTACTTAGAGGAGGAAATGTCTCTTTTTGGAGCAGTGGCATTTAAATTTTGCCTTTTGATGATTTCCAAAACCTGAAACACTCTGCCAAAGCTCTTTTTGTACTTGATGAGCTTGTGTACCTGTTTGCAAGAGACAAACTAGATCAAATACATTTTTGCTCTGGGTATTATGCTATAATCTTGTCTGCAATGTAAATCTAATTAGGTGACAGGTGTTGCTTGACTGTAGATGCAACTGTTAGGTGTCTTTGCTTTTTCTTCTTTATTTTCATCTAGAAACCATGGACTGTACTTTCACATTTCAACAGGAACAAAAGAACACACGGGGGTCTTTTCACTGAAGTATTTTCTTGTTTAAGACTAATTGAAGCTATGCATCTTAACACCCCTGCAGAGATGTTTTTTATGATAGCTTTGATTAAGGAGTCCTTCTTTTGATGAGCCCCGATGATGAATGATACCTCAACTGATTCTCTTTACAAAACCACACACTCTGTCTTCTCTTGTCTTGCACATTTCAGATCTTAGTCATGTTATGATCATTACTCACACTCAGAAAACTAGAGTCAGTGTTTTACTGTTTAGTAAAAAGAAATCCTGTGTTTTTGCAATCTTTAAAGTCAATATTGGCCAGCGCCCTCTGCTTGTAGATGAAGGAGGCGCCTTAACCCTCTTCTTGTAGATGAAGGAGGTTCTTGGCCATGAAAAATTACCAGTCTGTTTGACAGTGGTGTCTTTCCTTTACTGTGATTTCATGCTGAAAGGAAGCTGCAAGGTCTTGATGAGTAACTCTATGTCTTGCAGATGTATCTCGGGCTCATGTTTACATTAAGAAGCAGTTGTTCTTCTAAATGTAGATTCAAGAACCTTCTCCTGAGATAATGACATGTTTCATGTCCTTGTAACATTCTTAAAACACTGTAAAACACCTAATAATCAGATTGAGACTGTGGTCTATGTAGTGCTGAGACTTAGGGGTGTGTAAGTGGCACGACTTAGGGCTGTTATCAATTTTATTTACAGGGTGGGAGGTTTGTCATGAATGGTCTGTATCAGATGGAGGTTTTTTGGCTTATTGATGTTTTCCAAAGGAAAAATGCCTTAAAACGCCACTTCCTAACTTATGGGAGGCTTTTGAAACAAACTTGGATTTTCCTTTTAGAGCTGATGGGAAAACCAGTAGGGCTGAAGCTAGATAGGATAGTGATAATGAGTTTTAACTTTGACATGGGCGGACTGAAAAGTAGGACGGCGAAAAAAAGTTTTATGAGGGTTTTTCTAGATGACAAATTGACATATGGAAAACAACTTCTAGAAAACTGAGCTATGGATCTAGTCATCACTAACAAGTGAAAAATACTGATGACTAGCACGAGGCTTGACATATTTGTTGTATTGAGCTTTAACTTGGCACTTGTGAGCTTCGAGTGCTAGTGTACCATCTCGACGAGTTTCGTCCAATTGATCGAGTGAGAGCAAGCGCTCTTCAGTGGCCGTGGTGCCAGGCAGGAGTTCAACGGCAAGTTTGAATGATGGAATTTCACACTCGATTGGAAGCACTGCCTCCAGGCTGAAAGAAAGTTGGAATGGTGTGAAGCCTGTGGCAGTTTTGACTGACGTTCGGTATGCCCATAACGCAGAATACAACTTCTGATGCCAAGTGGTTTTATGGTTTCCGACCAATCGACGAATCATGGTTTTGAGGACGCCATTTATGGCTTCCACTTGACTATTAGCTTGAGGATAATAAGATGAAGATTGATCTTGACGGAAACCTAACATGGATGTTAATTCGGTCATCATATGATTCTGAAATTGGGATCCATGATCTGTGAAAATTGATAGGGGTATGCCGAACCGACAGATTACCTGATTAAATAGGAAGAGAGCGGCGGTTTCGCCATCGGCCTTAAAAGTGGGAAGGGCTTCCGCCCATTTCGTAAAATAATCGACTGCAACCACGATGTAGTTGTGTCCATTTTCCGAAGCGGGAATGCAGGTGACGAAGTCAATTCCCCATTTAGTGAAACGGCCAATGGAGATAACTGGATGAAGGGGGGCAGGATGTGCGCGCATTTTCTTTGTGAAAATTTGACATGGATGGCACTTCTGGACTGTTGCAATGCAGTCTTTAAACAAAGTGGGCCACCAGTAACCGGCGCGCAAGATTTTTTGGGCAGTAGCTATGCCCAAAATATGACCACCACATGTCCCTGCATGGCAGTCATTCAAAATGCATTCTGCCTCATCGATAGTGAGACAATTTCGAAGAATAGTATCAACACCATGACGATATAGTGTATCCTTTAGCACGAGGTAGTGCTTTGCTTGGTGGCAGATACGACGACGGTCGTCGGACGTGAGAGTTGGGTGGAAGCGTTGGGTTTGTAGGTAGACTAAGATGTCTCCATACCATGGGTCCGAAGAATCAACCATGTAGACAGATTCATCAGGAAATGGATCATGAGCTACTTCTGTTGGGTCGATTCTGGGAAGGTCCGATAATAATTCGGTGAAGACGAGGGATTTATTTGCTTTGGCGGCTGTGAAAACCAAATCAAACTGTTGGAGGATGACGATCCATTTGGAATATTTCCCTCCAATAATTTGTCTAGACAAGACATGTCGTATGGGATTCTCCAAAGAAATCACCATAGTATGTCGCAGCAATATATAATGTTGGAGTCGAGTGACGGCAAAAACTACTACCAGAGAGAGTTTCTCCACATGTGAATAACGTAATTTAGGTCTGATTATACATTTGGACAAATATTATATCACATGTTCACTGTCGTCACTGTGAACTTGAACCAAAACCATTCCAAGTGAGGATGGTGAGGCTGCCAGGTAGAGGAGAAAGTTGCGTGAGTAGTCGGGGGCACTAAGGAGTGGGGCTAAAACAAGTTCATGTTTTAAAGCATCAAATGACCATTGAGCTTGGTCATCCCACAAGTATAGTGTTCCTTTCTTCAATAATCACATAAATCCTTTCGTCATCTCGGCATAGTTGACGGTGAATCGACGTAAAAAGTTTGCCTTCCCCTGCAAACGTTGGAGTTGAAGAATGGATTGTGGTGCCGACAATTCAACAATTTCCTTAACCTTATCATGATCAACTCTAATCCCGTGATTAGAAACAATGAAACCTAACAGACGTTCGGACTTGACCATAAATACGCATTTATGCGGATTCAAATGTATATTGTAGAATCTACACCTAGCAAAAATTTCTCTTAAATGAGCAAGGTGATCAGATCGTTTCTTGGAATGGGTCGGAAGGTCATCCAAGTAAGCCTGTACAATATGTCGAATGTCATGAAAAGCATAGTCCATAGCTTGCTGAAAAGTTGCTCCAGCATTCTTCAGGCCAAATGGGAGTTTTTTATACGCAAAAGTGCCCCAAGGACAGATGAAGGCAGTTTTATGCTGGTCTTCATTTTTTATGGCAATCTGGTTATATCCCGAGAATCCATCCATGAAGGAAAAAGATTCGCATCCGGCACAATCGTCAAGAATTTGATCAATGAACGGCGTAGGATAATTGTCTTTGGGACAAGCGCCGTTCAGATCGCAATAATCAACGCAAACACGAATAGTGCCTTGTTTTTTATCAACGGGAACCGGATTGGAAACCCATTCCATTAAGGGAACGGGGTAGATGAAGCCAGCGTTTAAAATTTTTTCTACCTCAATCTTAATGGCGGCTGCTTTGCGTGGGTGGACAGGTCTGAGTCATTGCCGGACTGGTTTAGCATTGTCATAAGTCTTGATTTCGTGCTCGACAATAGAAGGATCTATGACGGGCATTTCATCATAAGACCAAGAAAAGACATCACGGAATTCTTTAAAAAGAGATGTGAAGGACGCAATTTCCTCAGGATTGTAGTCGGCTCCAATCTAAATATTTTCCACGATACCGGTTTTGACCGAGATATCAATGAGCAGTGTCTTGGAAAGATTACCCATGTTCCCCTCTGAATCGATAGTGTGAACAGTCGTATAAGAGGAGGGAACTATCTCAGGTTGGTCGAAAGACGGGATTTCAGTTTTCATCGCGTTCGAGTCAATCATCAAAGCGTGATGGTGAAACTCTTCCCAAGGTCATTCTTCTAATGACACGATCTCTTGAATAGCTTCATCTGTAGGCCAGACTTCATTGAGGAGATCCTTAGAGATAATTGTGATGGGAGGGAGGTTTGTACCTGTGGTCGAAACCATATCAGTGGAGGGTTCAGATGCGGTTTGGATGGCTTGATAAGCCAACTCGGCCGGCGAAAGCGGCATCTGATCTCCATAGGAATCAATATCTCAAGGTGCCAGGATGATCCATGGGTCGATAGAGCCATCCAAAAAGGTGGATATCAGTGCAACCGTGTTTGGGATATACGACGGCGGTAGAGGAAAACAACCCAGTAGGGAAGATGCCTTCATAAGACCGGTACCGATACTGACGTAAGAGTTAGTGACACCTCCTATTAGGGGTACAGTGCTACTTGGTAAAGTGGCATAATCAGGGGTGCAAAAGGATAGCTGATCGACCGTGACTATTTTCCCATCCAATGGAAATAGGATCAGTCGGAAGACCAAAGACACGATGGCAGTCATAGCATAAGACCAACTAAGAATGAGCAATATATTATAGTTGAGATGGCGCTCGATGACTTCAACGTCCACGTCTACCATTTTCCCACCCAGAGTGATGGGAAAGATAGCAAGGTATCCTTTTGGGAGGAAGGTATGGCCATCGAAAGCTTTGAGGGAATTCGATGGCGGGGTTAGAGTAGGAGAACCTAAATTGAGCCAGCAAGCTTGTGACATAACGCAGGTCGAAGCACCTTCATCTATGACAGTACGATGGATTGGTCTCCCTTTCGACACTACTTGCACCTATAATGCAAGTTGGTGTGAGAGGCAAGGTTTAGCATTTTCCATATCAAAGATAGCTAGCATGGAGTCCTGGGGGTCTATTCCACCAATTGCCGAAAGCAAGGCTTTCCTTTGTGCTGGGAAGGTTTGTAAAACTTCAAGAGCAGACATGGCTGACGGTGCCTGCACCAAATCTTCTACAATATTGTAGTTTTGGGCTGCACGTGCAGAGGTGTTATGAGTCATGTGTCGAAGTGTCCCTTTGGGGGGACGAATTATAGGTTCAGCAGTAGGCCGTTCGATATGTAAATCGTTGGGCGGCGGTGGATTCGAACTAGTTCCAGGTTCTTGAGCATCTATGGTAGGATTTCCATAAAGCTTGGCTCAAGTTTGAAGGTCAACACTCTCAATGCCATAAATGGAAGATGGTCCTTCACCGGGAGGATGTGAACCACCATTGCCCCGTTGATGGGGTTGTGGCAGGTTGTCAACCATGTGTTGATGTTGCTGCAGTTGATTAGGGAAAGGAATATGAAGAACGACAGGTGTTCGCCCAGAATCCTTGTTGGCAATAAAATCGGTGCATTCCTGTAGCCGAGGACATTTATATGTCAAGTGGTCCTCCGCACAAATCTTGCAAGGAAATTTCATGGGTTTATCCTTTCCTTTGTCATTTCTGGCAGCATTTTTCTGATTAGGGTTATTCTGATTATCTGGCTGCTCTTCCGAAGAATATGTCTTCTTCTTGTTCTTCTTATTTTTCCCGCTAGGTTTTTGTGAGGTTTGCACCGAGTTTACCTCAGCGGGAGGAAGAGGAGTCGTTTGGTGGGGGGCGATGGCAGCCAAAGATGGCTGGGAGGTTTGCCTCGAGACTGCTTTGTGGCAAAATTTAGCTATCAGGAAGACAATAAGATTAGCTATGTTATTCACAAAGATGGCATGAGCATGTTCATGTTAAATTGAAATAACTTGATAGAGTACGATATAGAATTACCTCTTTGACAATCTTGGAGTCCCTTGGAGAGCACTAGGCAACGAAGCAAGAGTCCTTCTTCACCAGCTCCAAATCTTAGTCCTGCAATCAGTCAAAGCACCCCTGTAACTCCTAACATAACATATATTCTATCAATCAATCCAATATATAAAGAACTTCTGAATTATACACATCTGAGCCATTCATATCATACTATTTAAATTTTCAAACAATAATAACAACATTAAGCATTGAATGGACAAAACGAACACAGTTCTATTAATTTGAAAGAAGGAGGATTACAACCGCCAGTTGTACCAAGCCCTCCTCAGTCTCCCAATCTCTCTTATCTCTCAAGTGAAGAATTCTAAGTCAACAAGCTCTCTAGGAACCTCTTTGACTCTTGGCCTTCACACTATTCTATATTCCACAAGTATGCAAAACCTTTAGCAATCCTTCGACCTTCAATTAAGAGCCTTCAGCTCCTTCTTATAGGAGAGGGAGAAAGCCATTGTTTCCTTTCTCTTTCCACTAGTTTGGAATGGAAAAAACTTAGATGTTTCCTTGATCTCTATGCTTTTGCCTCCTTTGGAGTTCAGTCTTCTTATAGTAATGACCAATAATGAACTGGTGTGTTGCAGTTTCTTTTATGAACTGATCTTCTTGTGAGGGAAATTCAGAGATTCAAATAATTCTCCACGGGCTTTTCCTGATTCAAACTTAAAACACGGGTAACGCTACCCTTTAGTGTAAGCAGAGCGTTGCCCTAGCCACTAACACGGCTCATTCACTGATTGACTGCGTTATAACGCTCTTGTACTATTCTAGATAGGCGTTACCCTGGCAGAAATAGGTTTAATTTAGGTCTTTGTATTCCTTCCATATTTTTCTTCTCCTCTGAGCTGATGAGGATGTATTTTGACCTGTAACAATAACCTAGAAAGAATTTTCCAGATCTGCAACATTGGAAAAATCACGTCCCTAGGGTTTGATCCTTGGTCTGCTAGGAAATACAGATATGAAGCTAGATATAAAAAATAGATGGCTAAAATATGATATCATAATAGATCTAAGCTTGAAGGGTTGATCCCTTCTTCAGATATATGAGCTAGAAGCTCTAGATCTAGATTTTCAATCCCACAATGATGATTGCAACTGTTGCAACACAACTGCCTATCGAAACTATGTTGTGAGGGAAAGAGAGGCCTTCTGCCTATTGATAAATGATGAAATAAGCTCTAGGATGATGGAAATATTGATGGCAATGTGAGGGGATGATCCCTCACAGGATTTCTAGCTAAAATACTAGCAACTTCTGTAATATCCCAAAATAGGGAAATTCTACAACAATGAGAATATCTTAAGATATTCTAAAGTTGGAGATGCAGCAATGAAAAAACACATATTGGAGTAGCAGCGTTATATCAATACATAAATCATGAGAAGATACAAATAGCCATGAAACTTATCTTATATAAGAAAATGTATACAAATCCTTGAGGTAATGATCACTCAAGCTAGGCAATGCAAGCCTCAATAGAACATTTATAAGAAAATGAAGAACACTGCTACATATAGAAAGCCCAAGGCTATGACTGCACAGTTTATAGGAGGAACTACTACAGAATAATTTCAATACGTAGATATGGAAATGTATAGCTCAAATAAGTGGGGGATCAATGCTCTAAACCCTGGAAACAATCTCGAGATAATCCTAGAAGGATCTCCTGAAATATACAAAATGGAAAAAATGTCGGAATAGCAGGGCTGAGTAGCAGCTACAACTCAAGAACTGGATAGAGATGACTGTATATGAAGCACAAGCTAAATAGACCTCCTCTAATGTATCTTCGAAGTGAAAATATTATCCTAACACTGAATATCTGACCCTCCAAACAATATTGCAAACCCTCACTTCAGATACACACTAAAAATAATGCAGTCTAAGAGAGGGACTACGCTGTAGATCATGGAAATAGTTGGCCTGGTGACAAATATGGTGAAATATGCTTAGAGATATTCCTAACTGATCCTCCAAATGAAAGAGGGCTTCCTCCTCTGAAAAATAAACACAAGAAGTGGTGTCCAGTAACCTCCACTGCAACACACTGCAACAAAACGTTTCCTGCTACAGGAATAATGCTGTAGCTGAAGGAGGATGCTTGGCCTCAAGCCTGAATGTGCAGAAATGAAGAGAAAGCTCCTACAAGAGGTCTCTCTTGAAAGTAGAAGGAATTCCTAAATAGGAATGTCTTGTGCTAAGAATCACTGCAACTCTGCTAAACAACAGGAGAATGCACAAAGTCTAAACAGACAATGAAATCAATAATCCATAACATGAATAACAATGGATGCCTTGCCCTCCTTTTAAAAAAGTGAAATCCCTCTCACCATGGGTGCCACTCATTAGGGTTTCTTTCACCAAAGAAACCTCCTCCCATTCATACTACGATGTTTCTCTAAGTGTTCTCCACCTCCTATCCCAGCGTTGTTGACTTGGTCAAACATGACCTTGTCCATATGCAAATGACCTTGTTCACACATGAGGGTGTGAAATCCAGCTCCTCTGATGATCCCTTTCCACACTATGAGGGATTTTATTAATTTTTCTGAAATGTATGGGCCTCCTTACCCATTTATTTATCTCCTAAGGGACATGAGCAAAAATTAATATTCCAATTAGCTGCATGCTAATTTTTGGAATATTACAGTCCTCCCCTCCCAAATGTTGCTTGTCCTCAAGAAACTACAAGGATAGAAATGAGAAGTTTTCTCCCAAGGCATGGAGACTGAAATTTATTGGGAAAACATCTTTCCCAATTGCATCCTCCATCCTTGAGAAATCATCCATACAAAATGAGTCACCTCCCAACATGGCAACTCCAGAAAATTCTCTTCCACCTTGAGTTCATGCAATGTAGGTCGGCTGAAAATCTGAACATGGTAGACATAGGAGACTACCCCATGATGTCCTTCTCTCCACTTATGATAACTTTAGAGTGTTTTCTAATCCTGGGCTGCAATAATGTTTCCCTTAAGAGGCAAGATGAATACTAGATCTTCAAATATCTCTCCTCCAATGCTGTGAATCAAGTTGGCCCAAATCAACCCATATCTGATGGATAGGAAATCATCACCATATGGAATCCCATCAATCACATGGACCACCTCAGCAAAAGGAAACAAGTGTTTGGTTTTGGTGGCCATATCTCCTCTCATGCTCCCATTAGAACATGCAATGCAAAAAGTGTGGGAATCCTCTTCCCCAAAGGACAAACCAAACTCATGTATCTCCCTCCAAATAATGCTTCCAATACAAATAAGTTCAATATTAGAAAATGAAATCATGATCAACATCAAAATGGAATTTTTTTTGAAGGTTTCATGTAGTGCAATAAGGTACCAATAGTTTTCCCAATAGTGACAGCGCAGTTTTCCAAACTACTACTCCAGAAAATTACATGGGAAGTTGTTTGTTGTTACATGGATAATTATGTATGTCATGACATCTACTGGTAAATAGAAAATGGCTAGGTACATCAACTCAACATACATGAAAGAAAACACTTTCCCAAGACCATACAAGAGATGGTTGTCTCCATCCTATAATTTGGCCTAATGTTGACCATGGAGCTCAATGAAAAATTTGCCTTCTTGTGGAGCAATGCACTGAATAAGAATGGTAAGAATATGAAAATACTATGTTAGAAAATCAATGGATGCAAGAAAAATATTCTTACCATGTGTTGAGAGTAATATGATGCATATGTATATGAATAATTCATCCATAGTGGTATGACATACTCCCATGAAGAGGAATGAACCATATGCTACATGAAGATCATCCTTCTTATACTTGGAAATCCAAGTTAAGAAGATCATATCTCTGTAATAGATGTTCCCATCCACTACTCCGTCAATATTACTTTCTCCTTGCACACCAAGTGCATCAATGGTTAAGTGATCCTGGGAACACTCCATCAATAACCCCAAGCTCCCAAGTGACAGTGTTGTTGGCCCATGCAAATAAGCTCCTACCAACTCATAGCTCCATTCTTTTACATGCTCCTTGTCAAAGACATCTCCCATAATGCTACTACACATAAGAAGTTCCTCCCAAGGTGGAAGTACCTCTAGATCATCTAAGGCCAAGGAGTATCCCCTTTGCACCATGATAGTTCCATCTCCTACTCTTGAAACATCATGCAAAGTGTGAGAGAAAATATGTCCTTTCTCTCCCAAGAACAACCAAAGAAACAAAATATTTTGCTACCTCCTCATACTTTCATTATAAAAATCATGTGATGAAAACATAATGAATAATATGAAGATCACATCAACATCATGCATCCATACTCTCTACAGCTCAATGATGCAAGCATCCTGCCACATCTTCTCCATACACTTACCCTTAGAAAGAGTATATGCCAAATGATGGCCAAAATCCTTCAAGAGTAGCCAATGCATCCAAGCCTCCTGTTTCCCGGTGTCATATATTTGCAAGTGGATCACCAGCCTCTTGCTCTTCATCCACATCCACTCATCCATTTGTGGATGTCTCCCTTCATTCTCAATCTTGGTACCCTTCCCACGAATACTACCATCCTCCAAAATCATATTTTTGTCTTTGCATTTCATGGGATGTTGAAATGCAATCTTCTCAATGATCAAGTTGATCCCATAAGGACCCAAATTGGTGGTAGGAAAAAACCTCCCATAATGATGTGTAGGACTCAAGAAGTGTCCAACACAAACATGAGAGATGTTATCCATCCTAAGATGTCCTCCATCATCTATCTGCTCCCCCTTGAATCCATAAATATCCAAATGTGAGAAGGGAAGAACCTCCTCAAACTGTTGAAGAACTTTTCACTCCATGATGTGTTGAAGTGCACCTCCAATGAAATCTCTCCATGAGATCCCCCTCTCATCAATAATCCTCCAAAACCAATGAGGTCTTGGATTTTCTGAAAGTAGAAGTCTCTCTTTGAGCTGAGAGGTTCTCATTGAGAAAGTGTTATTTGGAAAGGAGAAATTTTTTCTCATCTCAAGATGTCTACTATCTATCATCCTTCCCTTCAAGTCTTCAAACCCAAACCTCCAATGTGATATGCAATCCAAAAATGGCTTATGAGGATGCTGGTTTATTTCTTCCTTGAGTGTTTCCATGTTGCACAATGCAGTGCAATCTTGAAGCTCTAGGTTAGAAGTGTATGTTGATTCTTGGTCATTTAAATATAAATTTCCACAATCCTCCAAAATATTTGTTGAAATAGAAAGTGGAACTTCATTCATACCTTCATGGAACTTGGGTGCTCCTTGTACGTCTACAATAGTTCCTTCCTCCAATGAAATGGCTGACCCATTTGTAGATGTAGAAGGCTGCTCTTCCAAGGCTATGACAGCGCTGGTACAAGTTTCCTCCCATGGTGGTGTGGGCTTTTTCTCCTCTGATCTTTCTTTATCAATGGTTCTAATCAACCTTTGAGTGAACTCTATAAAAGTATTCACCCTTGCATTGCTCAAGTGGTTGAACCACCAAACATTGGCCTCACCCTCCCAATGCAGCGTTGTAACTTCTACTACCTCCATCTCTACCACTGGATGTAGTAGGAAGAATGCTTTGAGCTTCCTTGCCCAAGCTCTTGCTGTAGATGATCCATCATATGTAGGCAATAGAAACATATTACCTTTCATTCCTCTTTTGTTGCAGGACCTCCTCTCTTACTTTAATTGAATGAAATGTGGAAGAGCCAAAGTCTCTTTGAAGGCTCTAAGTTGAGATTTGTACTCAACAAGGTACTTAATTAGAATCAAATGATCCAATTATCTCTCATGGTCATTGTCTTCTTCCCGGTGAGAATAAGAAGTGCATGGTCCTTCCTCTTCTTTTTTCTTATCCTCCTTGGGGAGGTTCTTCATAGATCTGAAGAATGATGAGACAAAACTCACCCTCTTCATCATTCTGATATTCTTCTATATTCCTATGGCTGAAACTCATAGGATGAGCCAAAGATCATGCTCTGATACCACTGTAATACCCCAAAATAGGGAAATTCTACAACAATGAGAATATCTTAAGATATTCTAAAGTTGGAGATGCAACAATGTAAAAAACATATTGGAGTAGCAATGTTATATCAATACATAAATCATGAGAAGATCCAAATAGCCATGAAATTGATCTTATAGCAGAAAATGTATGCAAATCCTTGAGGTAATGATCACTCAAGCTAGGCAATGCAAGCCTCAATAGAACATGTACAAGAAAATTGAGAACACTGCTACATATAGAAAGCCCAAGGATATGACTGTGAAATTTATAGGAGGCACTACTATAGAATAATTTCAATACACATATATGGAAATGTATAGCTCAAATAAGTGGGGGAGCAAAGCTCTAAACCCCTAGAAACAATCTCAAGATAATCCTAGAAGGATCTCCTGAAATATACAAAATGGAAAAAATGACGGAGTAGCGGGGCTGAGTAGTAGTTTCAACTCAAGAACTGGATGGAGATGATTGTAGATGATTCACAAGATGAATATACCTCCTCCAATGGATCTTCCAAGTGAAAGGTTGATCCTAATACTGAAGATCTGAACCTCCAAACAATACTACAAACCCTCATTGCAGATACACACTGAAAATAGCGTAGTCTAAGAGAGGGATTGCACTGTAGATCATGGAAATGGTTGGCTTGGTGCCAAATATGGTGAAATATTCTCAGAGATCTTCCTAGCCGATCCTCCAAAGGAAATAAGGCTTCCTCCTCAGAAAAATAAGCACAGGAGGTGGTGTTCAGTAACCTCCACTGCAACACCCTGCAACACAACGTTTCCTGCTACAGGAATAATGTTGTAGCTGAAGGAGGATGCTTGGCCTCAAGCCTGAATGTGGAGAAATGAAGAGAAAAATCATACAATAGGTCTCTCTTGAAATGAGAAGGAATTCCTAAATAGGAATTCCTTGTGCTAAGCAACACTGCAACTCTGCTAAATAGGAGGAGAATGCATAAATTCTAGACAGACAATGAAATCAATAATCCATAACATGAATAACAATGGTTGCCTTGCCCTCCTTTTAAACAACTAAAATCCCTCTCACCATGGGTCCCACTCATTAGGGTTTCCTTCACCAAAGAAACCTCCTCCCATTCATACTAGGTTGTTTGTCTACGTGTTCTCCACATCCTATCCCAGTGCTATTGACTTGGTCAAACTTGACCTTATCCATATGCAAATGACCCTGTTCACACATGAGGATGTCAAAACCAGCTCCTTTGATGATCGCTTTTCACACTATGAAGGATTTTATTCATTTTTCTTAAATTTATGGGCCTTCTTACCCATTTATTTATCTCCTAGTGACATGAGAAAAAATTAATATTCCAATTAGCTGCATGCTAATTTTTGGAATATTACAACTTCCTTCCTCCCTTTAGATCTACAAGATAGATAGCGTAATGCCCAAGGGAAGTAATTCTGCTGGGAGGTCAATAACTTTTAGACTGATGCCTTATCTTCAATGAAGCTTTGGGAAGCTGATGTTTAAGCCCAAGGTTATAGGAATAAACCCTCACCATTTCTCCAGCTGAAGTACTGAAGACAACTTCCTCCTCCCAAAACTAATCTTTAGAAATCTGCAATTTCTAAATATGAGTGTTCTACAGAAAGTAGGAAAAGGAGATGGCACTTAAAGCCTGATGTATAATGAAGTACAATCCTCTTTCTAGAGCTGCTCTAAGAAAGAGGTGGGATTCCCGACCAGGAACACCCTGTGCTAAAAAACACCTGCAATCTCTGCTAAACAGCCCAAGAAAGGAGTGGAATGTCACATGACAATTCCAGATCTGAAAAGATCTTACATCAAGAAATAATCAACATGCCCTCCTCCTTGCCTTCATCTCCTTTAAATAAAATTTGAGCCTTCCCAAACCTTGGCCCTCATCTAGACTGCATTGTCATATGTGGACAAGATCGTCCATGTTGGACTGCGCTATTTGACCAAATCAACCATCATGTCTAGGTGCAATGTACACCTTCCATCAAGTGTGCCTTGTTGGCACAACGTCCTCCATCACTTAATCATGAATGTCCCATGATCTTTGACATATTAAAGATCTTATTTGACTGAATCATCCTCTCTATGATCCCTTCAAGATCTTAGTTGACTGTCTCAACCTCCATGATCTATCTTATGAATGAGATAGACTCTCCAGTTTCATTCACATTTGTAGTTGCTCAACTACCTTCTTATGTAGATTTAGGTTTAATTAATCCACATTCACACACACAAAAGTGGATATTTACTCATATTGACGATTGTGGGTCCCTCCACCCTTTTATTTACTTAATTCATTAAGAAAATTAAGGACTCTAATATTCCAAATATGATGTGAAAGTTTGGGAATATTACAACAATTGTCCTATTACTCTTGCGGGAAATTTTTTTTATGTTGACGTTGAAGTCATTGATGCACCCTTAGACTACAAAATTATATTGGGTCATATCTATACTTATGCGATGTCTTTTGTCCCATCTGTGGTTCATCGTAAGATTTGATTTCCTCACAATGGAAATATCCTCACTATCGATCAGCTAACATATTATGAAAAGAAGTGTCAGACCTATGCAGAGTAGATTATTTCTTTGGTGACCAATAAAAAAATAGTCGAACCTCTGACCAGTGTCTCACCCAGAGTCTCCAAAGATTCCCCTTTTACTGTTTCATTCCTTGGTCTAACCACTCTTATCTCTGACCCTAGCTCATCGAATGTTATCATGATGCAACCATCTTGGTTCGACCTCAAATGGTTCGGTTCAACTAGTCAACAGACTTTCCCTTTGCAACTTGCTTCTAGTACTTCGACTCAACCTTGAGGACCTCCTCCTCAGGGCCCTTCATCTATAGTTGGTGTCCCTAATCCTATTTTTCCTCATCGAATGGTTCCCCTAGACTTAACCATCTGGGAGCTATTCTGCCTTAACACTACCCATTTAGTTAGATATTGTTTCTTGCTCCCCCTTCAGGAGTATTTTCGATAACTATTATGGCTACCTTGACCCTTCCCAACATGACCCTCGAGATCCCAGTTTGGTACATTGATCCCCCACCTAATACCCCACCTAGTCAAGTCAAACCTTACACTTCTTTGACCCTAGTCCAACCGGTCGTTATGACCCCTCCCTTTTCTTTTGTGCCTTAGCCACCTCAACAGGAATCTACTCCTGTTGCCAAAGCCTTAGGTGAGGGGGGAAAAGCTCACAAAAAGGTGCCTAAGGATAAGACTGCCTAGAAAACACCTACTCCTCCTAAGCCTCCAAATCATACACCTCCGTGTGTTTTGTGTGATGTTGTCAATCATGCTACACAAAATTGTCCCAAGTTGTCTCGTATCAAACCCATGGTCAACAAAGTGTTTCCTGAGTTTGATATCCTAGAAGTCCATGTTATTTTACCTGATTCAACCAAGAAAATCAAGACTTTGCACACAAACAACCCTTGTGCTTTATGTCATTTCCATGGCCACTATAATCACCTCTGTCCCCACCTCAAATATTACCGCACCATCTTGGAAGTGGTTCGCCAATACGAGGCTGAGCGCAACAAGTCCGCATCTCCCTTACTTGGGAATTGTTCTTCAGCTAAACTAGAGGACACATCCACTCCAATTTGCATACCCCCTCCTAATGTCGATATGATGGATTCTTTAGCCACTATCCTCTACCTCTCATCATCTATGAGATCCATGGTGGAAGAATCCCTTGGGGCATTCCCTTCTATTTCGCCTTACCTCCCTTTAGCAATCACCTTGGGATCAACATCGGTAGATTCTTCATCTAATTTTTCTTCAGTCACCCTCCATGATGATGCACATGTGAACCTCATTTCTCATGACGATGAGTTAGGTAGCTTCATCGCATTATGTGGTATTTCTTCCACCAGTCACCCCATATTCTATTGTGATGATGACATTATGGAAGCATTTACCACCCCTGACTTTATCTATCCTCCCTTACATCGAAACCATGAATTCGAACCACATACACCTTGTGTTAATTACATTGGAACCAAATGTTTTGGTAAGGGGTCACCCATATTTGAGAGTCCAGGAGAAGAAATTCTCCACAACTCTCCTAGTGCATCTGGTAGTGTCGACTCTAGTACCATTATTCTTCCCCATTTAAAAGAACCTCTAGAGTTCCATATCACTTTAGATCACTCTAGCGATGATCCACTTCATCATCCCTTCATCTTACATCAACAAGCCAGGCCCTTAGACATTGTTGTTGACCAACCTCTATATTTTCTCAGTGAGCACCATTTCATTACCTCCGAAGGAACTCTTTGGTATAGTCACACCATGTATGGCCCTCCATAAACTCCTATTGCTAGGGGAATCATTCCCACGTTTGCATACTAGATATGTCCCCTCCATCACATATTCTTGGGGCCAGTATCCCATTCTTAGGGGAATTATGGCACATATTGTAGCATAATTTGACTCAGCTAAAAGTCAAGAGAGGCTCTTAGAAATTCAAGCTTGTTGAGGAAAAATTGTTAAAATTTCAAGAAGACCTGTAATAAGATCGAAAGGATAACCACAAGATCAACAAGGATTCATCATCACATATGCACTGGAACCAAAATCATGGAAGCAACAACATTGGAACTATAATCTAAGCTAGAGGAGCAACAAAGAAGAAAAGCGTGCATCAAAGGTCAAGTAGGGCTTATTCATGTGTAGAGAAGTTCAAGACTCCAGACGATTTACGCATTCAAAACATTTCACACAGGTCAGGGTCGGGTCATGCAAATATACATGAAAAACAGTGTTCGAAGGCTTAATCGCAATTGCATGTGGAAGTCCTACCCACATATGGAAAATCGCAATCGCAAAGCTCAAGAGGAATGATAATAAGGAATATGTTATACAAGCTGAAATGCAAAGTGTGATACGAGGATTAGATGCGATGCAACTCAGAACTATGATTTAATAAATTCAAATCGCACATCGCACATTGAAAGCTTAGGAGGAATGGGGCTAAGGAGTGTTTTATAGACACTAAAGTGCAAAGTGCGACAAGGTTTCATATCGTTGATTGCAATTTGCGATTGGCCCCACCTCGAATTTCCACATCACCCCTACCTTTATCACACATCGCACATCGCAATCTCAGGAGGAATGTCGCTAAGGAATATGTTATACAAGCTGAAATGCGAAATGCGATACAAGGGCTAGATGCGATGTAGTTTGTAGCTCGATCTAAAGTATTTAAAGTCTGACCATGGGACCCTCTTTCATACCGCACATCGCACATTGCAAGCTTAGGAGGAATGGTGCTAAGGAAAATGTTATACAAGCCAAAATGTGAAATGCAATATGAGGGTCGGACATGATGCATCTCAGAGTTAAATTTCAAAGGAATTAAAATCCGGAAGTAAGGGCCTTTACTTTGATAAATCGCATCGAAGGTAAGAGAAGGCTTATAATGGAGCAACATGGAAAGCCGAAATGCGATGGAAACGCTGACGCGATACCATTCAAAGGATAATTTACATTTATTTAAAGTCCAGGAATATTTTTAGTCGAGTTGTTTTATGAAGAAATGGGAATGCAAGAAGTGGACTCGGGTAAGTGATCCAATGCAAAGAAAAGGAGAAGAGAAGATAGAACACTGCAGGCACACGTAGAAGAGGTAGATTCAGGAAGAAGGAGACATGGTAACATCATTTGAAATGTAGAGGCATAAGAAGAGTCAGGAAAAGGGAGCACATGGTGGCACTGTTGGAAACGCAACTACTAGGTCAAGTCGAGAAAAGAGGCATTATTACAGAACTGTTCGAATAACACATCAGAAACAAAAAAGACATGACAACAAGAAGAAAAGACAAATATTGATCTATGGAAGAAATGTAGGGCAAGGATGTACGATCTGTCAAGGAGACACATCAACACTTTAGGGAGAAGCATCAGCAATAAATCAAATCCAGCAAAAGAATAATATTTCAATATTTAATTTGTTTTCTTTATTTGTTAAGATCAAGGCTATAGTGATGCCCTCAATTGAAATGTAATAAGTAGTTTTAAAAATTTAGGTAGTCGAAGTAGTTTCAAGAAGTTCTAGCAGTTATGAACTATTTTTGATGTATTTAAGCCAGACATAAAGAAAGAAGAAGGGTTTTGATTTTTGGACCCCTAGAAGACTATAAATTTGTTACTTACTTTTATGAGGAATTAATGAAAGAAGCATCAAGTTTCCAACAATTGTTGATGGTGATTCATTTTTCCTGTGCCATTTTGTGTTCCTTCTTCCTGGAATGAAGTGAAGTAGTTTTCGGTCTCTTAATTACATCTTTGAGTAAGAGCTAAATAACCTTAATTTATTCTCCTTCACTCCAACTCCTCTCCCTTCACAAATTATCTATGGAACTTAAAAGTAATAGATTTTGTGTTTACATCATATTATTTTGATTTTCCTCTCTCTCCATAAATTCAGTATGAAATTTAAAGTGATATATTATGTTTAACAGCATATCATTTTGAGTTTCTTCTATAGTTCTTCTTTTCCATTTAGATATCAGCAGTTAATGGAATTGTAGAATATTTCAATATACTAGAACATTAAGGGTTTTAAAGAATTATTTTCCAAAGGGATTAAACAAATACCACCTGATATAATTACTTATGTGACACATTGTTTCAAAAATGTTTTAAGAATTGATTCCTTTCCATAGATAAGGAATTGTCTCTTAAGATACACCATTTTCTGGCATCATTGTCTGGGACGAAGAAACAAAGTTTATTTTCCCTGGGTTTTTCACATTATTTCCTCTGGTTGTTCAATGAGGAGGAAATATTTAGTTCTGTTTGTTATTATCAGAATTTTGGCTCACAAAATGCCTCACACGAGGTCGAATACCTCACAGCAGAAGGTCCCTACTTTGTTAGAACCTGAAAGATTTGTTTATAAAATGGTTCAGAAACACAAAATCCCCTCAACACCTAGTCTTGCACAACCTTCTCCTACCATTAGTTCCAGTAATCCTTTGTTTTAATATATCTCTAAAGTACTCCCTTTCTTGGAAAAAGATTCACCTTTCACACCAATTTGTTTTCAAGAACCTAAGTTGGTAGAAAACTCCTTTTAGTTTGTTTATTTTACTTTTACTCAAGCTCAAAAAAATCCAGTGGTGGGTCCCTCTTCCATTTTCCATCAACCCACTCCCATATCAGTTTTTCCTCCACCTCGTTCATTTTCACAGTAGGTTTTTCGACTACATCTAACCAAGGAATAGTCAATCCAAGTGAAAACATGGCAACACCTGCCTTTTTGTTGAGCAGATATGCTCCACTTAACCTTCCATAACCAATGAATGAAATTCCTCAAGATTTTCTTAAATTACTCCCACGTTTTACTAGAGAAGATGAAATAACTGCAGAAAAACACTTGCTCGTGTTTTGTAACTTTTCTTAAAATCTGAACGTATAAGATGTTAATGTTGTAATGAGTCTTTTTGTTCAGTCTCTAGATAGAGAGGCTAGAAAGTGGTTTAAGGGATTTCAAAATGATTCTATTAATACAAGGGAAGAACTGGAAAATAAATTCACTTAGAGATGGGGTGAAAAAAGGGACCATGGATATTCACTAATAGAATTCAATGCAATCAAAAGAAAACTAGATGAGAATATATCATATTTTATCAAAAGATTCAATAAATTGTATAATATTTTTCCTATAGAAATGAATCCCCCTCCTTTTGGAGAAAAGGCGGTTTTCGTTGGGGCTTTCGAATACAATTTTAGTTTCATGCTAAGAGAAAGGATATCCCCTACTCTAGAGTAGATATAGATGGACACTTTAGAAAATGAAGCTAATATGACTCAGCTGGGAAGGTGAAGGGGAAAGAAAAATAAGAATCATCACAGGATCAAAGAATTGAAGATATGAAAAAGGTGATAATATTTTTTTAATATAAGCTAGTTAAGATGGGATTGGAAAGTAAAAACTCCAAAAGACAGGTACAACAAAACTTAGGAGGATTTAACCTCAATTTAGAAGACAAACCCTACAAATTTTGCAGAGAGAAAGAAGAGATCAAGATCAGGTCCAAGCACCATTGTATATAGAAGCAACACCCATAGACTCAGCAGAAGATGACTGAAAGAAAGATGTAGATCAAATATCTTCTGTGTACACAATGGAAGAGAATGAATAGGAAGATTGTGAGGGAGAATATGCTGAATTCGAAGTATCTTTTGATCAATATGAAATGGATGAATATTGTAGGAAATTCACAGATTTCATGCAAGCCGAGTTACATAAAAAATATTATTTAAGGTCTAGAAAGATATCTAGAGTGAAAAATAATGAAGGTGAATAACAAGATTCTATTCCCCCTCCAATGGTGACTCCACAATGAAAGGACCTTGTAAAACAAGTCAGTAATGGGGAGAAACTTGTAAATTCAGTTAATAGAACATATGTGCAGCAAGGTGAACATTCCCAGAGCAACTTAGTTGATACTAATATTTTGGAGAGAGTTGTTCCTTTACCCGAACAAGCGGAAAATTCTAGAAAGAGTGAAGAAGAACCTAAAAATAATGTTAAACAAGCTCATGATTTCAATTTGAAAAAAGAGTTGGAGAAGGTAAAAATTCAGGTACCTCTTCTAGAATTAGCTAAATTACTAGTCTACAAGAAATAAATTTCAGGATTTACTAATCTCACAAATATTGAAGATATAAGCGACACTATGAAATTATAAGAAGAGAAGACAGTGGTCACCTTTGGTCCTCATGTAGAGGAAGTAGATCCTTATGTTACACAATTCTATATTTCTCTATTGCTTGATGATTTTACTCTCCATAATTGTATGTTGGACTTAGGAGCATCCCATAAAATCATGCCATTGTATGTTATGAAGGAACTAAAATTGCAGATTATGAAACCTTACATCGATCTGTATTAATTTGATTCCAAAAGGGTGAAATATGTTGGGTTAATTAAATATGTAGTAGTTTCTTTGGCACAAACTCCAGAAAAGAGCATATTCTTGGATGTGGTGGTTGCTGACATTCCAACCAGGTTTGGAATGCTCCTGTCAAGATCTTG
This sequence comes from Pinus albicaulis, assembly GCA_034641835.2. NCBI lineage: Eukaryota > Viridiplantae > Streptophyta > Pinopsida > Pinales > Pinaceae > Pinus > Pinus albicaulis. The sequence continues at coordinate 112,259,341 of CM076576.1, forward strand.
GGGAGCAAAGTTGGAAGGTGTTCTAAAATTAGATTTCACTTATGCTATCATTCCTATTTTCAATGGGGAAGAAAGGAGACTGTACAGGGAAACAAGGTTCGTGAAGACCACTACCAAGAAATATGAATGAAATTCCACTATTTATAGTCAATAAACATAATATATTTCATGTTTCATGCTGCATGAAGATGTATAATTTCTTGAAGACACAGGGAAGCAACTCTCTTCAGCAGTTGTAAAAAATGAGCTGCACCCAAAAAAAAATTGGAAATGCTACTTTGATGGTGCATACTCCAAGGAAGGCATAGGAGCTAGATTCTTGTTGATATCGCCAGAAGCCTTCAATTTTCAGTTTATTCCGAGGGAGGAGAATAGATTTGCAGATTCTTTAGAAGTTTCAGCTAGCACCTTCAAGCCACCTATGAATCCAAGGATAAGGTATGTGAAAAACTTTGTATTTGAAAAACTTTCATGGTACCTCCCTATTGTGATCTTCAAATTTCAATAGTATGGAGGCATAAGGTCTATCGTGCATATGTTGGAGTGGTGCCATTGGAAGGCTGACTCCACCTGATTAAGTTCAGACACGAATACCTATATAGGATTTGAGCATAAATAAGTTCAGAAGTTGAGAATTTTTAGTTGTAGTATTTCTAGTTCAGTATTTTTAGTTTAAGAATAAAGGAAGAAGTCAAAAGCGTAGCAGGTTTTGGGAGGATTTCATACTGGATTAGCTCCCATTTGGGATTGACTCCATGCCCAATAACGGCCACTGATATACAAGCTCTCTTTGACTCCATACCCAAAAAAGGCTCATCACTTTTCTACCAAAGTGTGGTACCCAAATGGAGCCAGATGTTGTAGCATAATTTGACTCAGCTAAAAGTCAAGAGAGGTTCTGAGAAATTTAAGTTTGTTGAGGAACAATTGTTAAAATTCCAAGAAGACCTATAATATGCTCGAAAGGATAACCACAAGCTCAACGAGGATTCATCATCACATGTGCACTGAAACCAAAATCAGGGAAGCAACAACATTGGAAATGTAATCTAAGCCAGAGGAGCAGTAAAGAAGAAAAGTGTGCAGTAAAGGTCAAGTAGGGATTATTCACATGCAAAGAAGTTCAAGACCTGGGCTGACTGATGCGTTCAGAACATTTCACATAAGTCAGGGTCAATTCATGCAAATGTACATGTAGAACAGTGTTCGGAGGCATAATCACAATCGCATGTGGAAGGCCTACCCGCATATCCCAATCAGGATGCTTAGGATGAATGGCGTTAAGGAATATGTTATACATGCCAAAATGTGAAGTGTGATATGAGGTCTAGACGCAATGTAGCTTAGAACTATGATTTAATAAATTCCAATCGCACATCACACATCGCAAGCTCAAGAGGAATGGTGCTAAGGAGTATGTTATAAAGGCTGAAATCTGAAGTACGACATGTAGAAATTTGAATAACTGATATGTTATCCACCGAGATTCTCCTGATCACACACTATTTTAGCTTTGATACAATGGTAGAAGAGATTTTGTATTGTGCATTTCTCCATCTTTATGTTTCTTGATTTTATCCAAACTAAACTGCTCACCTTGCAATTGTCTAATGATCAATATCGCTCCGATACTCATGTAGATGTTCAAAACAAGATAGATAATGAAACACATAAAACTCACCGAAGTATAAGTATAATGGAAACCATAAAACTGGGAGACAGATATACGTGTTCACCCGGAGCTTGGGCTACGTCCATCCCCCGAATGCACTGGGCCTTCCTTATATTATCCAACAAAATGAAGAGACAAAACCTACAGCAGATCCGCTGTAATATCCTCTGTTCTCTCTCACAGTCTCCCTCTCTGTTTCTCAGTCCGAGAATACACTCATAATACACATTCGCAATACAATGCCCCCATATATACAAGGGGATGCCTTCTAGGGCAAAAAACCCTAATCTAAACATAACTTCTACCGTCAGATCATTTTCCTAATGAATGTCCCAGATTGACTAGAAATTATTATACTTTTACAAGGCAATTTTACATCTGTTTTTAGCTTCGGGACTCGGACCCCCACGGCAACGATTAAATTTAGGGCGGTATCGTTTCCTTTTAAGGTTAATGGTGGGTCCAATGTCAGGATACAAAGTAAAGCAGATAATCGCCCACACCATCACCTCACTGAGACTGATTATATGAAACCACTGCCCACTACAGACAACAATCTTCTTGACCCACTTTCTCATCTTCATCGTCATCCTTGAAGACCAATTGAAACTGAGCATGTTCTCAGTTTCTCCCTGGTTACAACTTTTGTTAGTATATCTGCAGGATTCTGGCTAGTGTGTATCTTTTCCAGCTTCAACTCTCCATCTTCCAATACTGACCGTATGAAATGGTACTTGAGATGTATGTGTTTAGTCCTGGAATAAAATGTTGAGTTCTTTGCAAGATGAATAGCACTTTGGCTATCACTGTATAGTGTGCCCATATCATGCTTCTTACCTAATTCATCCATAAACTTTTGTAACCAAATCATTTCTTTACTAGCCTATGTAGCAGCAACATACTCAGCTTCTGTTGTTGAAAGTGCAACAACACTTTGGATTTTTGAAACCCAACTGACAGCTGTTCCACCTACAGTAAATACATATCCTGTAGTGCTCCCCCTGTTATCTCTGTCACTTGCCATATCTGCATCAACATATCCCTGTAGAGCAATGTTTGAACCACCAAAGCATAATGCTTGATTTGTGGTACCTCTCAAATATCTGAGAATCCATTTTACTGCCATCCAGTGTTCTTTTTCTGGATTGTTCATATACCTGCTTACAACTCCCACTACATGTGCAATATCAGGCCTTGTGCAGACCATTGCATACATTAAGCTTCCAACTGCTGATGCATATGGAACTTTAGACATATAATCCATGTCTTCTTGGGTCTTTCGGCACATCTCCTTACTAAGTTTGAAATGGCTAGCAAAAGGTGTACTAACTGGTTTTGCATTCTGCATATTAAATCTTTTCAACACCTTTTCTATGTACTCATTCTGAGACAGTGTTAATTTGCGATTTTTCCTGTCTCTATTTATCCTCATACCAAGGATTTGTTTTGCAGCTCCCAAATCCTTCATTGCAAATGAATTTTCCAATTTTCTTTTGAGCACATTTATTTCCTGCATGTTAGACCCTGCAACAAGCATGTCATCTACATACAATAACAATATAATATAGCTGCCATCATTTTTCCTTTTGAGATAAACACAATGATTAGAGTGACATCTAGTATAACCTTGTTCAGACATAAACTTGTCAAATTTTAGATACCACTGCCTTGGAGCCTGTTTTAAGCCATACAAGCTCTTCTTTAACTTGCACACCAATTTTTCTTTCCCTTTTACCTCATATCCTTCTGGTTGCTACATGTATATCTCTTCCTCCAAATCTCCATGGAGAAATGTTGTCTTTACATCTAACTGTTCAAGATGTAAATCTTCCGCTGCTACAAGACTTAAAATAGTTCCGATTGAATTCATTTTAACAACAGGAGAAAATATTTCATCAAAATCAATACCTTTCTTCTGTGCAAACCCCTTCACCACAAGTCTAGCTTTGTACCTCTGTTTTCCTCCATATTCTTCCTTTAGCCTGTAAACCCATTTATTCTGCAATGTAGTTTTACCTGCAGGCAACCTGACTAAGTCCCAAGTCTGGTTATGCATTAAGGAGTCCATCTCTTCTTCCATGGCTAGCTCCCACTTCTTCCTGCTTTCAACCTGCATTACTTCTTCATAACATTCGGGTTCACCAGAATCAGTCAACAATAAATAATATAATGAAGGAGAGTATCGTTCAGGGGGTCTACTTATCCTGGTAGATCTTCTAACACCACTTTCAGGTGTTTGAGGTGCCTGTTGCTGTTGTGGTAGTTGCTGTTGCTGTGGTTGTTGATTATTATTATTTTCAAGCACCTTTACTTTTTCAGTTATCTCATCAAGAACCGTGTATTCCTTGCTTTCTTTTTCCTGTTTCTTTTCCTGCAGTTGATTCTTATACAAGACCTTTTCATTGAATATTACATCTCTGCTCCTAATGATTTTGTGATTTTCATAATCATATAAGCGATAACCAAAATCATTAGCACCATATCCAATAAAGGTACATTTCTTTGATTTTGCCTCAAGCTTTGTTTTGTTTTCTTTATTAATATGGACAAAGGCCTCACAACCAAAAGGCTTTAAAAAAGAGTAATTTACCTTTTTACCCGTCCATGCTTCCTCTGGAATACCAACATCCAAGGAACTTGAAGGCCCTCTGTTTATTAGATAAACAGCAGTATCTACAGCATCTGCCCAAAATTGTAAAGGCAATCTTGCATGCAATCTCATGCACCTTGCACGCTCCATGATTGTTCTGTTAATCCTTTCTAACACACCATTTTCTTGTGGTGTTCTTGGAACTGTCTTCTCTCTACAAATTCCATGCTCTAAACAGTACCTATCAAACTCTTTGCTGCAATATTCACCTCCATTGTCTGATCTGAGACACTTCAACTTCTTTCCTGTCTCAATCTCAACCAAAGCTTTCCATTTCTTAAAAGTATCAAATACATCAGATTTATTCTGAATACAATAAATCCATGTTTTTCTAGTTGCATCATCAATAAAAGTAACATAATAACGAGAGCCACCGAGAGATGATACCTGAGCAGGTCCCCATACATCTGTATGCACAAGCTTCAATTTTTCGCTCTTCTTTTCTTTCCCAACTCTGAGAAATCTGACTCTCTTCTGTTTTCCATAAATGCAATTCTCACAGAAATCCAAATCAACATTCTTCAAACCTGGTAACAAATTTCTTGAGTGGAGAATCTTCATTCCCTTCTCACTCATGTGTCCGAGCCTATGATGCCATAATGCTGCATCTACTCCTTTGGAAGTTAAAGCATTAACAGAGTTAGAAATACCATTGCATAAATACAATGTACCAACCTTTTCGCCTTTTTCTATTACCAGGGCTCCTTTGGTGACCTTCCAAGCTTTATCTGTGAAAGTTTTCACACAACCTTCACCACCTAACTGCCCTGTTGAAATCATATTTTTCTTTAGATTTGGAACATGCCTTACCTCCTTTAATAGCCATTGGTTTCCATTCTGCTGTTTTACAAGAACCTTACCCATTCCAACAATTTTACAGGGTTTATCATCACCCAAACAAACTTGTCCAAAATCTCCTTGAACATAGTCATGAAAATATTTCTTATCGGGTGTGGCATGGAATGAAGCCCCTGAATCTACAACCCAAGAATCAGTAACATTTTCGAAAGAAATAATTAAAGCATCTTGTAACATATCACCTGTCACATTTGCTTCATGATTTTTTTTCTTGTTGTGTGTCTCCTTATTTTCCCTTCCAAGATCTACAGTCTTTCTTTAGGTGTCCTTTCTTTCCGCAATTCCAGCACACTATCCCCGATCTGGACTTGGATCTGCCTTTCCTTGATTTACTGTGATATCCCGAGCTCTTTCCTCTTTCCATTATTCTTCCCCTAGACTCTGCACTCAAAGCATTACCTGATGTCTCACCGGAGCTTTTTCGTCGCATTTCCTCGCTAAGGATAGCACCAACAACATCATCAAACTTTAAAGTACTAGATCTAGAGACAGAGTTACTAATGGCCATTACTAAACCATTCCAACTCTCTGGCAATGAGCACAAGAATAACAGAGCTCTAACTTCATCATCAAAGTTTACCCTACAGAACTTAGCTGACTGGTAACTGTATTAAATTCATTTAAATGGTCTGCAACAGATCCACCTTCCGACATCTTCATATTAAATAGTCGTTTCATAAAAAATACCTTGTTTGAGGCCGAGGGCTTTTCATACAGTTTCGCCAACGTCTGCATCAAACCCTCTGTTGTTGTTTCCTTCGAAATATTGAAGGCGACTGATGCCGCAAGACACAACCGTACTGTTCCGAGTGCCTTTCTATCGAGAATGTTCCATTCCTCGTCTGTCATGGTCGCCGGCTTCTTTGTTTTTCCGCTCAATGGTAGGTACAGATCTTTCTGATACAGATAATCTTCCATCTGCATCTTCCACAGCGCAAAGTTTTGGCCGTTAAATTTATCGACCCTAAACTTACTATCGTCCGCCATTGCTCCCACTCGAACCAGGAACCCTTTTTTCCTGCGAGTTTATCAGCCAAATATACCTTCGGCTCCGATACCAGTTGTTAGAAAATTAAATATTATAGAGCAATGAAACACATAAAATATGCGGAAAATACAAGCACACAAAACACATAAAACCAGAGAGACACAGATATACGTGGTTCACCCAGTTTGGGCTACGTCCACCTCGAACAGCCAGTCCTTTCTTTATATTATCCAACAAAATGAAGAGACAAAACCTACAGCAGATCCGCTGTAATATCCTCTGTTTTCTCTCACAGTCTCCCTCTCTGTTTCTCACTCTGAGAATACACTCATCATACACAGCCGCAATACAATGCCCCCATATATACAAGGGGGTTGCCTTCTAGGGAAAAAAACCCTAATCTAAACATAAATTCTACCGTCATATCATTTGCCTAATGAACGGCCCAGATTGACTAGAAATTACTATACTTTTACAAGGCAATTTTACATCTGTTTTTAGCTTCGGGACCCTGGACCCCCCACGGCAGCGATTAAATTTCAGGCGGTGTTGCCGCCCCTTTTAAGGTACAAGGGTCCAATGCTGTGATACAAAGTAAACAAGATAATCAGGCTCCACACCCAACAGTAGAAATTTGAATAACTGATATGTTATCCACCAAGATTCTCCTCATCACACACTATTTTAGCTTCATGCATAATACAGAATCTCTTCTACCATTGATCATCACATGCGGAAATAAAATCAATTGCATGCACTCATGAGATCCACACCAACTCATGAATCCTGCCCAGAAATCTCCACTTGGGATTACTCATGCATGTCACCCCACCTCTCATCTGGTGGTATAGCTGCATTCACTCCCTCTGCCCATCTGGCAAGAAGTTTCTCTGCATGAGTGGTCTCTCCCACTCCATGATCCTCTTGTGGCTGCTCCACACCCCGAGGTTCACTTTCACCTGCATGAAAAACTTGCTCCCTCTCAAGCTTCAGTTGCATGTCTTTCTCCTGCTTCCCAACAGTAGGAAGCTCCGTAGAAATCCCATCTACATCAAATCTATAAAGATTCTTCTGCATCTCCAGTTGTGGCTGCTCCACAACCTTTCGAGACTGCTTCTCACGCTGCATGTTGAGAGGCTCCCTCTCAACCACCAAGTCACTAACCTCTGCTTTTCTCTTCAAATATTTGCATGCATCTTGTACCTCAGTGCATGTAGATTCTTGGCTCGCGCACATTGCAATTGTCCCGCCGTCACAAAATTTTCTAACAAAAAGAGCTGATTTTAAATCGATGATATCTCCCTCATCCGAGCTCCGATTCGACTGATTTTGTTTTTCAATTTGGGTATTTTTTCACAAGGAATCCAAATATGCTATTTGTTTCTGAAAATATTTCACCAAAATTTTTCAGATATTCCCTACAAACTCGCGCACCCAAAAATTCTCGCTCTCATTCCATGTATAAAATTATATACAATATGCATGTATATTTCTGGCGTTCTCCATCTTTATGTTTCTTGAGTTTATCCTAGAACTCAACCGCTTCAATGCTTTGCAATTTCTCCAATGATCAATATCGCTCTGATACCATGTAGAAATTTGAATAACTGATATGTTATCCACCGAGATTCTCCTGATCACACACTATTTTAGCTTCATGCATAATACAGAATCTCTTCTAACATTGATCGTCACATGCGGAAATAAAATCAATTGCATGCACACATTAAAGCCATAAAAATTCATGGAGTGGGAGAGACCACTCATGCAGAGAAACTTCGTGCCAGATGGGCAGAGGGAGTGCATGCAGCTATACCACCAGATGAGAGGTGGGGCGACATGCATGAGTAATCCCAAGTGGAGATTTCTGGGCAGGATTCATGAGTTGGTGTGGATCTCATGAATTGAACTTGGCTACGAGGTGCCCATAGCGCAGCAGTAGCAGATCAGTTGGATTGATGCAGGTAGATCAAAGTGACAGTGTTGGATAATGGAGCACGGATCAGAGTTGACAGCAAGTGCAAGAGTGCATGGGTGCAAGAGTTCAACAGCGCAGTGGTTCCCGATGACATGTGCAGTTGGTACCAGCAGAAGTCGAAGACTTTGATGATAGATGCTAGATGCATCAAGACTGATTGAGTTGTTTGGAGCCTATTCAGTTTCAGAGGAGTTGCAGAGCAGATGCATGGAGTTGCATGGCGCTTACAAAGGGTGCATGGCACATGCATGGAGTTGCATGGTGCATGCATGAGTTTGCATGGTGCATGCAAAGGGTGCATGGCGAATGCATGGAGTTGCATGTCGCATGCATGGAGTTGCATGTCGCATGCATGGAGTTGCATGGTGCTTTTGAAGGTTGCAGGGCAAATGCATGGAGTTGCATGTCGTATGCAAAGATAGTCCTTTCTTGTTGAGAGGGAGTGTTGAAGATGGAAACAAGAAACAGTGAAGGAGGCATCTTGAAACATCTTTCCTGATCCTAGTTGGAAAGTGATCACCTAAACTAGGTGGGGGACCACACAGGTGATTTTTGTCACAAAGTCTATTTTTAGACTATGTCTATTTTTAGACATATGGATCATGATCTATAAGTTGCGAGATGCTATTTATGGATGGTTGGTCATGTTGGTAAAAATAGATGGACCTCTATTTTTAGACATATGGGTGGTTTCTATTTTTAGACTGCCAGGCTAAAAATAGATATGTCGAATGTTATTAGCTCTTAATAATATTTGGACTCTAAACATTATCTTATTCTCTTGGAGCACTTCAGTTTGATCCCTGGATGTGGCACATGCAGCTGACAGAAGGAAATACGCTTTTCCTAGGGTTTAAGTGAAGCTATTGCATGATGACTTCAGTTAGAACTCATGTGACAAAGTTTGGTGGAGTTGATTGAGGAAGTTAGTGGAGTTGTATTCAGTTTAACTAATCTAAACATAGCTGAGCTTTTTGTATCCAAGTTAACTAATAGATACAATTAGTGAGAGTGGTGTGAATTAATTATTAATTAATTCACTAATTATAAACTCATAAATCAACTAAAGAATACATCAGTTAACTTCAGTGCATGGACATTTTCAGTGGAGACCAGTGCAGAAATAGGTGAAAGAGCAAGTTAACTATCAGTTGTGACTATACTGTTGCTATTTGCAACACACAGATAGGTGGAGTAATCAATGAGGATTGTGCAGTTCAATCCAGGTGGTTTATCTATATAAAGAGACCATCCCATAGCATTGAAACATGCAATTCAAGTTGGCTATCAAGTGGCTAAAGGTTGGAGCATGAGTTTTGCTAGATCTAGCTTGATGGTGTGTAGCAAGGGAGGTAGTGCATGAGAGCTTGCAAAGAGCTTTGTTCTATGATTGTTACATGATCTCCATGACATGTATAATATACAGATAGTTGGGGGTTTTCAGCTTTAAGCTTTCCCATGAAATACTCTGTTCATATGTGTGAATTTTTATGGCTTTAATGTGTGCATGCAATTGATTTTATTTACGCATGTGATGATCAATGGTAGAAGAGATTATGTATTATGCATGAAGCTAAAATAGTGTGTGATCAGGAGAATCTCGGTGGATAACATATCAGTTATTCAAATTTCTACATGACAACGTTTCATATCGCTGCTTGCGATTTGTGATCATCCTGACCTCCACTTGCCACATCAACCCTACCTTTATTTCACATTGCAAGCTCAGGACGAATGGTGCTAAGGAATATGTTATATAGGCTGAAATAAGAAATGTGATATGAGGGCCAGATGCGATGTAGTTTAGAGCTCGATCTAAAGTATTTAAAGTCTGACCGTGGGACCCTCTTACATATCGAACATCGCACATTGCAAGCTTAGGAGGAATGGCGCTAAGGAATATGTTATATATGCCAAAGTGTGAAATTTGATACGAGGGGAGGACGTGATGCAACTCAGAGTTAAATTGCAAAGGATTTCAAATCTGGAAGTGAGGGCCTTTCGTTTGATAAATCACATCGGAGGTAAGAGGGGGCTTATAACGGAGCAACATGGCCAAAATGAAATGGAAAGGCGGACACAATACCATTCGAAGGTTAATTTAAGTTTATTTAAAATCTAGGATTATTTTTAATCGAGTTGTTTTTTGAAGAAATGTGAACACAGGAAGTGGACTCGGGTATGTGATAGAATGTAGAGCAAAGGAGAAGAGAAGACAAAATGTTGTAGGCACGAGTAGAAGAGGCAGATTTCGGTAGGAGAAGAAATGATAACATCATTTGCAATGTAGAGGCATCAGCAGAGTCAGGAAAAGCGAGCACATGGTGGCATTTTTAGAAACGCAATAGCTGGGTCAAGTCGGGAAAAGAGGCGTTATTACAGAACTGTTTGAATACCACATCAGAAATAGAAATGACATGACATCAAGAAGAAAAGAAAAATATTGAACTCTGGAAGAAATGGAGGGCAAGGATGACCGATATGTCAGGGAGACACATCAAGACTTCAGGGGGATGCATCAACACCAAATCAGATCCTATAAAAGAATATTATTTCAAGTTTTAATTTGTTTTCTTTTTTTGTTAATATCAAAGCTATAGTGATGACCTCAATTGCAATGTAATAATTAGTTTTAACAGTTTAGGTAGTCGAATTAGTTTCAATAATTTATAGTAGTTACGAACTGTTTTTAATGTATTTAAGCAAGACAGAGAGAAATAATAAGGGTTCGGAGTTTCATACCTCTAGAAGACTAAAACTTTGGTACTTTCTTTTCTAATGAATTAATGAAATAAGCATTAAGTTTCGTGCAACTGTTGACGGTGATTTGTTTTTCCTATGCCATTTTGTGTTCCTTCTTCCTGGAATGAAGTGAAGTAAATTAGCTGCCAATATCTTAATTACATCTGTGAGTAATATTTAAATAACCTTAATTTGTGCTCCTTCACTGCAAATCCTCTCCCTTTACAAATTATCTCTGAAACTTAAAAGTAATAGATTCTGTGTTTACAACATATTATTTTGAGTTTCCTCTCTCTCCATAAATTCATTCTGAAATTTAAAGTGATAGATCCTATGTTACATCATATCATTTCCAGTTTCTTCTACAATTTTTTTCGATTCAGATATAAATAGTCAATGGCATTGTAGAGTCTTTCATTATAAAAGATCATTAAGTGTTTTAAAGAATTATTTTCCAAGGGGATTGAACGAAGACCACCTGATATAATCACTTCTGTGACACTTTTTAAAAAAAATATTAATAACTGATTCCTTTCCTGAGTTGAGTCATCATTACATCCATGAGGTCTGTCCCAAGTTCATTTTGTCACCTGTCATAGTATTCCATCCTTCATTTCTTTGTACCTCTCTCGTGTCGCACATTTTGGTCTGCAACCATACTCTCCCCTATCCCCTCCAGAGTCGAGTCAGTAGTTTCCAGGTCATTAATGCCCTTTATGCTCTAATAATGGAAGTTGTTAGCCCACTACTTAGTACCCCCCATTCCACCATCATACCTACTGTCAGTCTATCAGTGGCTCTACTATTATCCCTCGTGCCTTAGTTGAGGATTCCTTATTACCTCACCTATGGCGGACCTCCTTCTGTCGACATCAACTTATTCATTCTAGAAGATAGGTCTAAAGGGTGGTGTACCTTGGTTCCAACTTCCACTCTTGTTTGATGGCTAGGATCAGGCAAAGGGACCCTTTATTTCCCTTTGAATTGATTGTTTCCTAGTTCCAATTCCTTATGGCATGATCGAGATCTGTATACTTGATGGTTCAGTGATGCAGCATATTATACCAGTGATTCTTGGGTGTGTGTGAGATGTTTTATCCGTCATGATGGGGTGGCCCTTCAGGTGGACCCCCACATACCCGAATGACCTCTTTACAACAGCCTTGGATGGAGCTCTACAAATTTGATGGTTTTGGCCCCAACCGCTTGTAGCTGATTTTTTAGTTTCATGTATCATTCATATTTTCAGAGCCCTTTCCTATTTTATTATTATATCTCATGTACTCAGATATTATTGTATAATTCCTTACTATTTTCCCAACCACAGTGCGTATGTGGGATCCATTATGTTTTTATCTGGCCCATGTTTATGCCAGCATGTACTATATAGCTCAGTCCCATGTTTGATAGGCACACCATTGTTCTTTGTACTTTGTCATCTTGGCGGGCATAGGTATGCCTCCCCCGCCTCATTGAGAATAGGTACTCACTCATAAAAGAGACTTGTCACACCTGTAATTCTTGCCTTCTCAAGGTCTTGTCTTCTCTCACTTCAGTTCGTCTTATATTTCTCTCTCTCTCACTCCCCTTCGATGTCTAGTGATTGTGTTCTTACAACGTACTTCAGTCATATGATTAGCTCCTAACGCTCACAAGTTGGGCGAAAATATATTACATCAATTTTTGGTCATCTAACCTGTTACTATTAGATGGACTAAAGTACACCATGTAACACCAATTTTACCATAGTAAAATTTCTTTCACTATGAGAAACGATTTAATAACCCATAGTTTATTAAATTATTTTTGGTCTAAATAGGAAACCCCATGAGGAATAATTGAAGAAATTATTATTTTTTTTATTTTCCCCTAGGGATAATTAACTAAACAATCTTTAATTAATATTCCTGGTCATATTTAACCCAAAACATGAGAATTAATTAGATAAATTATTATTTATCTTATTATTTTCTAGGAATAATGATTTAAATCATTATTTAATAATATTCCTCGTTGAATTTGACTAAATCATTTCTAAGTAATTAAATAAATCATTATTTATTTAATTATTCCTTAACCTCATCCTTGAAATAATAAATAAATCATTTATTTATTTTTTATTTCTAAATAAAGGGATTTAACAAATTCTAAATTCCTTTTCCCTCGACCAAAAATAATAAAATATTCCAAGTAAGTTGGATCTATATTTGGTTAATAATATTTTAATTATGCACTGATATCTAGAATAAATCAATATTTTTTTATAAGTAGAAGGGTTTTCCATTCATTCACTACCCATTTTTCATCACCTTTTGATCTATACTTTTGGTCTGACTTTGATCCTCCATCATTGTCATATTTTTTCTACTTTTTCTTGTGAGCTCCCTTTGAGTTCTATTTTTTCCGGGTTTTCTCCACCATCAAGAGAGAGGAATCTTGGATCTGAAGCGGTGAGGACATACAAGAACCCATCCCATTGAAGGGGACCGGTAACATCTTTCTATGTTCCTTTCCTAGGTGTCATAACACAAAAAATTCTTTATAAATTCTTGTCTTTTCTATTGGATGTATGCAAAAACTCTTGTTTATTTTCGATGTTTAATGTCTTTAACTGCATAGATCTGGATTTTTTTCACATTTATTATGATCACGTACTGCAGATCTAAGGAAATTGACAGCCACATTTGATGTTAGGGTTGTTTATTATGCACAACTAAAGTGAGCTTTTTTCGTACGCTTGCGATTAGAATTCACACTAACACTTGTGATGTTGTATGTTGTTGTTATCCAAGCATAATTCCCTCCACATATTCCTGCATGAAACTGATCAATGATTCCTTCGGTCTCTCATTCTGTCAAGAAAAGTAACATAATGTTAAGAGTATCTTTCTAGTACAATTTGGCATTAATGATACAATATTTGATGGATTTCAATTTAAGTGTTTTGCAATGGCTTTTTTAAAACTTAGATGGAAAATAAAAATAGATTAGAAAATGAACAATATATGCATACCAATCTGATAGTACAAAATTTTCATCAATGTGAACAGGATCTATTTGAGTTGAAGGACAAGGTTATTATGGATTCTCCCCTTCTACATTTAAGGAAGGTTCTTATGGATTCTCCCTTTCTGGATTTAAGGAAGGTTCTTGTGGATTCTCCCTTTCTAGATTTGAAGAAGGTTCTTGTGTATTCTTCTCAGAGACTACAAAAATAGATTTTATTCCTAGCACTTCGCAATTAGATTCAACTAACAATTTATCTAAACCTTGTCCCTTTACTAAATTGGTGGTTTTAATGGTGAGGTCAAACCAAGGATTTGAGTAATCCATATTCCTCTTCTTCCATCAGTGTCTGGTTCTGTAAGAATAGTGTTTACAACATTTTTAGGCACATAAGCAATAATGTTAGAATGGAGAAAATACATTCTGAAAGATTTTAGGGCTTGAACTAAGGCATAGGCTTGTTTTTCAATTATATCATACTTTATTTTTTCATCTCTCATGACCTTGCTAAAAATTTCTATAGGTTGATCATGATAATCTTCATTTTTCTACAAAAGGACAACAACAAGATTGGTTTCAGAAGCAAAAGAGAATATACTGAAAGGCTCAGAGTAGTATGGAGTGGCTGAGGTGGGAGATTCAGAAATGGCCTTCTTTATTTGATCAAATGCATATCTTGCAGGAATGGTCCATTCGACTTGATGATTCTTTTTGAGCATATCTGTAATGTATTTAACTATTTCAACATAGTTAGGAATGAATCTTCTCAAGAACTTAATATTTCCTAAAATGGATTGTATCTCTTTCTTATTTCTAGGTAATGATCATGATTGAATAGTAGATACCCTTTTGGGATCTATTACTACTCCATCCTTTGAAATGATATGGCCTAGTAAGTTTCCTTATTTGATGGAAAACAAGGACTTCTTGGGATTGAGAGATATTCTGAACTTTCTACACCTGTCAAAAACCTTCATCAAGTGTTTTAAATTTTTCTAATTTGATTTAAAAAAAAAAGTTAAATCATCAAGATAAATAACAACAAATTTGTTTACCTCCCAAACAAAGGCCAAGTCCATAGCTCTTTGGAATGTTGCTCCTTCATTTGATAGACCAAAGGGAATCCTGGCATACATAAATGTACCCCAAGGTGTAGTAAAGGTCGTTGTCTCTGTCTCTTCTGAATTCACCAATATATTATTATAACTATAGAATCCATCAATAACGGAGAGTCTATTAGCACATGACACCCTTTGGAGTAACTTATCCATCTTTGGAAGTGGATAGTTATCTTAGAGAGATGATCTCTTAAGGTTTCTAAAATCCACACAAAGTCTAATTTCACCATTATTTTTTCTGACAGGGACTAAATTGGCTACCCAATTAGAGTATGTTAAAGGGACAATTATCTGGGGATCTAAAAGTTTTTTAAGTTCTTTTTCTATGGTGGGAAGCAAAATTGAATTCATTCTTCTTAGTTTTTGTTGATAGGGTTTTACTTCTAGTTTTAGTGGAATTTTATACTCTATTGTCATAAGTTTTCAAATCAGCATAAGACCAAGAAAAAACATCTTTGTAGTTATTAAGAAGTTTTATATATTCATATTTAGTTTCAGGAGGTAAAGATGCACAAAGTTTAATATTTTTGATCTCTTCTCAGTGCCAATGTTAGTTTCTTCAATATCATTTTCTAGAGAAATGGAAAATGTATTTCTAGGAACATAATTTTGATCAAATAATTTTTCTAGAGGAACAAGTCCTTTGGGGATAAAATTATTTGACAATTGTATAATATCATGATCAACTACTTTTGAATTTAGATATGAATTTTCCTTGTCTTTATTAGCTTCATTTATGTTTGAGTAATCTTCTTCAATTTGTAATACAGAAAATTCATCAATAACTTGAAGAAAATATTTCACTTGTTTGTCATCTTCAAATATTTTCTAATTCTTTAGATTATCTAGAATGGATGGCCTATATTTGACTTGAATTTGGTATTATATCTGAAACTGATCTGTTATTTTAAAATAACTTGTAGAAACAAATAATTAATCTGCATGAATGTTTTCATTTCTAGGAATAAAAGTGATATTGAAATCATTTAAGGATTTTTCAATGGTGTCCCAAATTTCATTTCTGTAATACCTAAGTCTAGGATTTTTTTTTTGACAAAAATTCCTAACATGTCATACTATAAGTTATGAATCAGTAAAGACACTCAAATTTTTCACCTTTAAAATTTTGGCAAGCTGTAATCCTAGAATAAAAGCTTCATATTCAACAACATTATTTGTGACCTCAAAATATAAATTGCATGATTGAGTGATATTTTCTTTATCAGGTGAAATTAAAACAATTCCTATTCCAGCTCCATGTTTCGTACAAGATCCATCAAATAAAAGTTTTGAAATATCAGTTTGAATAGATTTAGGAGTTTCAACTACATCCTCAATCTTGAGTTGAGAATTCTGTGAAATAACTGATGATAGTTGAAATAAACTAAAGTCTTGGTCAACTACATAAATGGGATGGTTTCTAGCTTGATTTTCTTTGCAAACAATGTTTAATAATCTAAATTCCCTATATAACCTAAGGCTTTCTCCACCATATACAGGAATAGTGGAAAAAGACATATACATTTGAAGACTCCCTCCTAATTTGGCACAACATGATCTTGATAAAATCATTCCAAATTTATGGGGAATATCACTGACAACTATGTCTAATACAACACTTTTGATTGGTATTTGATGTAAGGTAACAACTAGGTCTTTTATAAGTCCTAAAAATTGCACTCTTTTAGAGTCAAAGGTATATAGGTCATGATAGGTTCGACTGATATCCAAATTAAGTTGTTCCATAATGACCTTAGGCATAAGGTTGTGTGAATCTCCAAAATTCAACATACAATTGTATAGCAAGGATTCATGCACTTTCAAAGTCACATAGAAAGCTGGTATGGATTCATCAATCATATCAGAACTAGGACCAAAAGCCATGGTGGGTCTGTCATTTTGCAGACTAATAATATCCCCTTCAGCATCCAAACTAGATTTTGGATCCATTTTGCAACTTGACTCTTATATCCAGGGTTTTTAGAAAGTTCTGAAAGCGGAATAATAATTTTACCTCTTTCTAACTCTTTTTCCACATTAAAAGAAGTCAACATAGTTTTGTCAATTTGAGCAGAATCGCTAGGAATATTTAGAGGTTGAGTAGGAGCAGTTTGAGTTTCAACAGTTTTTACATGAGGCTCAACTATGACATGACTTTTAGGAGGTCTACCAGGACCAGCTCTAGGTCTTAAGTCATACCTTCTATTGAGTTCTGCAATGAAAAACTTAGAAAAGGCTTGATATTGAGAAACCTGAGAAGTATCTTGGTCTTCTTGAGGGATTTGAATTTGAGGAACAGGAAAAATAGCAGTATGAAGAGATGTATGATCTATGTTATTAATATATTCAGTGATAGATAAAGTATTATCATCAAGTTGTTGATCATAAATCAACAATGGTGTAGGTACTTGTTGATAATTATGTGGTCTATGAATAATTTTTAATGGAGGAGACTTTTTATATTGACCTTGGACCTGTGTTTTGGGTCTAGAAACAATTTTTTGGACTGTTCTAGGTTGAGTTTCAATCTTTGAAATCCTATTTGATAGGTTTCTAAGAAGTGATGTGATTTCATCTATTTTTGCCTCTTCATTTTTTGATTTAGAGGAATAAGAAGCTTCCTGATTTGATTTTAATTTCTTCTTGGCTTTTTCAGCTTCATCTTTAATCTTAGCTGATGTAGACCTATTTGCTTCAACCTCTTTAGCATTTTTTGGCATATCCTATAAGTTCTGGGATGTTATTTCTCTTAACATGACAGAAAATTCATCTTCGAAGGCTTCTGAAAATATATCCTTAGCTACTAATATAGGAGGTTTACAATTAGGAGGCATCTCGTGATAAATTTTATTAAATATTTTGATGAAATCAGCAACTGGTTCTCCACAATTTCTTTTTAAGTTCTTCAAATTCAGTTAAGAAATACACAGGGTCCTTTTTCACTCCCCATTTATTTTTAAAGATATTAGTTCATTCTTGCCAGGATCTAATAGAATTATCTGGTAATTGTCTAAACCAAATCCTGGCCTTTCCTTCTATGGATTTCACAAAAAATCTCATATAAACATTTTCATGTTCTATTTTCATGTTATCAGCCAAATCTAGAGATGTTGCGAGGTGATCTTCAACCGATAAACTAGTTTCTCCATTAAATATAGGGAGATGTTTTAGATATCCTGGAGGAAAATAATTGAGAAGAGAAGGAAGTAAGAGGGGAGCATATGTTGCTTGTAAATTTGTCTAAAACAAGCTATAATTGAAGATGTAGAAGTAGAATAATGAGTATTAGTAGATGAAGAAGAAGAAGTAGAGTTTTTAGGTGAAGATGGCGAAGAAGGAGGTGAGGAATGAGGTGGATAACAAGGAGGAGAATGAAATGGGATGGAAGACCTTCTTTGGGACCTTAAAGGAGTTTGAATGACCAAATTTTGAACATCTTATTCTCCTTTCTTGTGTTCAAATAAAGGATTAGAATAAAGAGAAAAAATATCTTCTCGTTGGTGTGAAGTATAAGGTGGAGAATATGTAACAGGGGAAATAAAATCAGTACGTTTGAATCCAGGTAATTTTAGATCCAAATCATGTTCTGATATAGGATATTCATAAGGTTCCTCTGGTAATTTATAGGATTATAAAGAATGAACTAACAAGGCTGATTGAAAATCCACTCCTTTCGATACTAACTCATGCACTCTCAGAGGTATGTCTTCTGATTCTAAAAGAATAGGTCCATATATGAAAGGATCAGGAATTATATTGATCTCCTATTGAGGGGTAGCAGAAGGTGTTTGATCCCTTCTTCTAGAAGAAGCTTTTCTTACCAGTCTCTCTGGATTTGATAAGGGTAGGAAAATTTCAGAGTCAGAACGAGACCTGGTTTGCTTTGAAGGAGCCAGTTTGGTCACAGTGAAGTCGCCAGGTGAAAAAATTTGACCTAACTAAACCTTTAATCACCTTTAAAGGAATAGGGTTTTATCGTTGTCCTAGGGAAAAAAAATCAAATCCGTTTCCTGAAAATGATGCCAAATTGATGTTGTCCTTTGAGATAATCGGGGTCAATAATTATTCCAAAGCATCTGTAATGTTTTGTTATGTTTTCAAATTTTGGATGACCAATGCATAAGATAACTTTTGCAAACAATTACTGATTAAATATTTCATAAAATATCAGAAAATATAAATAAGGGATGCTTGTGTATCTCACACAGTGATTCAGATTTTTTAAATGGTTAAGTATAATTATGTAAGAAGATCTGATAAACAAATATTTAGATTGAATTCTTTAATTAATCATAAACAATGTCTAAAAGTTCAACAAAATACATTTAACATTATCAAGATGCTGACAATTTATAAATCAAAGGGACTTACGTCAACAAACTATTTAGTAAATCATTCTTTAGATTGATAATAACTTCAAGAGGAATTGTAAGATAAGTGAAACACAATTAACCTCACCTGATTATCTTTATAACAATTAAACATATGAAGAGACAAAATGTAATGAAAATAGGAAAAACTCACAGAAGGAACAAAGTTGTATGAGACAAATTCAGAATCCTTCTTCTATTATTGATGATCGAAAAACGTGTACAATTATGCTTACAAAAATTCATTTATCCAAGGCTGCAACTCTTAGTAACTCGAAATGAGAGTTATTTATACTAATTTCAAAAAATAAGAAATATCCTAAACTAATTACAATAATAGAATAGAGAATAATAGAAGAATTAAATAGATAGATGATTTCTCTATTTTCATGGAACATGTTGATGACTTGGCCCCTTTTGATGGAAGTTGTTGATGACTGGACCCTTGAAAATCTATTGTGCTGGCATATTGTAAATTTCACACTTTTACTCGATGGTCTCACAAAATTTATCCCATTTGTCTTGACTTGGGGTTTATACACTCATCCTCTTTTTGAAGATTTCATCTACCTCTGTATATCTGTTGAAAGTAGGCTTCTAAATGAAAAAATGTTTGATTTGATGTTGAATGATAAAATAAAACTGCAAATCTTTTAGAAATGCTTTCCTTGTAACATGTCATTTAATACATGCAAATTTTGACTTATCCACTGCAATAATATATAACGTTTTATAGTAATCTTCTAATTTAATCAATTTTTCATCTAATCCTACCAATCCTGGCAGTCATTTATGATTCAAGACATTAAACTTTGTATGAAACCTTTGAAAAACAATATTCAAAGCTTCACATTTTGTTTGCAATTGGTTTATTAAATTCCTCTTCTATAAAACTTTCTTGATCTCTAAAATTGTTTCAGTTTTGTCCAGTATATTGATTTCTTACAAATATTCTTTGTTCTTTGATTTCGAGACCTTGATCATGTCAGTGGCTTCACTTGGATTTTTCTTGAGATTCTCTTCTTGGTCTTCTATTGTTTCTTTTCACTCGGTGATAAGCTCTTTCTGTTCAAGAATAATCAGTATGGATGGCCATACCTCTGTCATAGAATTGTTGATGTCTTCCCAAATGTTCTACTTGGCTTCAACCAATGTTCCTGCTATTAAATATTCGCTTTCTAATTCTTTCACCTTAAGTTCCAACTCATGATATTTTTTTATTTTCTCCATGTATAAGGTATCATTTCTAATCTTCTGTGATTCTAGAATCTAAAACCTTTTTCTGAAACTTATCATGTTACTACTTCTAAATAGCCAAATCATGTGTCAACTTTGTTGTATCAGCTGTGGTCAAAGATGATGAAAGCTCTGTACCTACAAAAGATGTTTGAATTGATGTATTAAGATCAGTAGCCACCTTTGTTTATGATTTCTCATTTAGTAATTCTTCAATCTATTCTTCCATATCTCTGATTTGAATATTTCCATCAATGATAAATCTAAGCATCTCCTCTTTGCTGTATTCATTTTCTGCAATTTCCTTTTCTTGTGGATCTTTAGTTGAAGGTAATTTAAGTTGTTTGCGTAGAGTAGAGATTTTTGCATTATTATTTTGATAATTTCCTCAACTTTCTTGTAGTTTGTTGGATCATATCCATATTTTACAACAAGCTCCTCCAAAGACTTCAAACTATTATCTTTTTTCAATGAAAAAAAAATTTCAATCTTAAGCTGAGATTGAACATTTGACAATGCATTCTTTAGCTTGGAGAGTGACATGGTTGTTCTTGTCATTGTTTAAAAGAGAATCTCCCTAGATTGTCTATGCATTCCCATTTGATCTATAAGATGGATCTGACTTGCAGCAAAAAAAAATACAGTCTTTTTATATTCAACATGAGTCTTTGTAAAAGGAATTGTTGCCTGAAAAAAGGCCATTTGCATCCTTCCTTTCTCACTTTCAAAGGTAGTGAGAAGCCTGTGCTAGGAAGTTTATGTTTGCTTCCAGAAATGACTATATACATCAGATTTTAATGCCTCATTTTTATGCTTAATGTCTAAGAATCTAGAGAAAATTTTATGTTCTTCAGAAGAACTGGCATCTAATTGTTGGATAATATCTAGAGGTTCTCTATAAGGTTATGATGATGGAGGAATCATAGGAACAATTTTCAATGTAGAAACTTCAGTCTCTCTAAAATCAATAATCTCTGGTTGTTCTCACTGTAATATTCCCAATTTTCCATCAGTTAATTGGAATATTACAGTTCTTAATTTTCTCAATTAATTAAGGAAAAAAAAGGGCAGAGGCACCCATAAACCCCATGGATGAATAAAATCCACTTTTTTTGCGTGAATGTGGATTAGTAGATAGTAGATAAGCATCATGGAGTAGTGGAGAAGCTCATTAATGAAGGAAGAGAGAAGACTATAGAGAGATAATGAGGAAGATGATGGAGATAGTGGAGGAATAAAAGTAAGATCATAGAGCATTAATGATACAGTGATGGAGGAAGTGGTGCATTAAATGCACACATGATGGACAGAGTGGAGATTAATTGAATAGATCATGGTGATAATGGAGAGACAACGTAGTCTTCATGGAGACTAATGGCCACATGTGCAGCACAGTTATGAGGTCGGCCAAGGCTAAGGAAGGCTCACAAACATATAATGAAGATGATGGTAGCAAAGCAAAGGAGTCTGGAATTTGATATTGTATTGTCGTTTGACATTTCTTTGCACACTTCACCTATTTAGCTAAGTCTACTATGATGTTTAGCACACTAGTGTTCCCGAGCGGGAATCCCACCCTTACCCATGGGGGAATTCGAGTGCCACATTCAGCTCCTCTCTTCTACATATATAGCTTCAGGAATTACACATTCATTTCTTAGGGTTTGAGAGGAGGAAGGTAGTTTCTAAAATTTCATCTAGGAAACCGGTGGAGGATTCATCCTTTCACCTTTAACATCCATTTCAGTATTCCAGGAGAATAATTGTGATATCTGGAATCAGGCCATCATATTACACCTTCATGCAGCAACAGTTCCTTCAGGAATTGCGTAGTTCGGTCAGGCAGATCTAAGGGAGGAAGGAAGTTCCAAGTATTTCAGCTTCAAATCCTGTGAGTGGTCTTTCCCTAATTTTAATGGGATTATTTATATCATATGTGAGCTATATTTCATCATCTAGAAGTAGGATACAACTTCATCCTCCTTGACAATGCAGCCCATTCCAACAGTTGCGGAGTTTGCAGCTGCAACTTGAGTCAGGGAAGGATGAGCTAGATCTCAAGTTTCTAGCTTCAGAATATAGAGAAGGGATTAACCATTCATGTATTGAGCTAATTGGGTTCTATTTCAGCAATTATATCATAATTTTATCCCCATATCATTAGTTACCCAGGAGGAGTGCATAAGTCAGCCAACAGGGGTGCAGTTGGCAACCCAAAATGTGTTGAAAATCCAAAGTTAAAATCTGGCTAAAACATTTCTGGGTTTTTTGAGTAGACTCTATGGTTAAAATCTAGGCTCTTTCTGAGTACTCCAAAAGCCTCCCACACATGGTTCTTCTTAAGAGTGGCAGCAGTTTCCAGTAGCAGCAACAGTAGAAGCACAACATTTCCAGTGCTAGTTTTCATTAGTGAATTTCAGCCACTTCATGTTGGTTTGAGTGCATCTTCTTTGGAGCATTGTGTACTTTATATTTTTTGTTGTTTATAATTATATGACTCAATTATTTCTTCTCATAGTTATAATGTATTGATGTAATTTTCAGTTGTAGCATATTTCTGGTATTTTCCAGATTTTAGTGCTATATTCCTGTTTGGCTTATTTGGAATGTTGTAGATGTTCTATATTCCTGTCTTTTCCATTTTGGAATATTACTGTGGAACCAGAGCATGATCTTTGGCTCAACTTGTGGGAAATTGATGAAATCATAAGAATAAGAAGAAGAAGTAGAAAAAAAAAAGTCGTCAATGGTGGAATGATTAAGTTTTTCCACACTTCTCTTTGGATCTATGCAGGATCTCTCCACAGAGATTAAATAAATGAGAAGGGGAAGGAAAGGAGAAACCTAAAGAGGGTTTTATAATGAGGAAGGTCCAAGCACTTCCTATCAATGACATAAACAACCAGCAATGCAAAGAGCTCCACAACACTTTTCTATGTCCACTTTCCTTACAGAAGGAGATGAATGGAATGGAGATTGGGGATACTTAGAGCATGAGACTCTGAGTAATTATCTTGTGGAGCACAAATATCAATCAAGAGAATTCAAGGATAATATAACTCTCCAACATCTTACCCAATCAAGGAAAACCAGAGATCCTGAAACAACAATAGAAGAAAAAGGCATATACATAATAGATTCTTCTTGCCTACATTCGATGGATCATACACAAGCACAATAAAAGCTTGAGTGAAGGAGTTAGATAATTTCTTCCAGCTACACCCACTAGCGGAAAGAGAGGCTTTTGAGATTGGATCACTTCACATTTAGGGTGAAGCAAAGGATTAGTGGTTCAGCCATATGAAGCATGCAAGAGTGACTGCTTATGCAGACTTCACTCAAAGAGCGATCAAGAATTTTGATAGAAGAAAATCATAGATACTTTCCATAGAGACATTTCATATAATTGATGAGAAATTAAATGAGAATCCAAAGGAATATGTCAGTGCTATCACTCCACAGAAGGAGCAACCACCACCACCACCAGTTGTAGAAGTACTTGCATAAGGAGAAGGAGCAGTTGCATCTTTCCAATATGGTCTTGAGATCTTGACATTGGAAGTCCCATGCATGATTCAGGAGATGCATGAGAAAGATGAGGAAGATTTCAGTGTTGGTATAGTAGTAAAGGGGCATCCATCACCATCACCAGTAGTTGGAGAATTCATTACACCAGTTGGAGGAACTCTTGTAGTTGTATAAGATGTACCCAAGTATTAGCTTATCCAAGGTTTGCAAACATTTCCATCTCATCTTATTTCAGTACCTCAACTTGAGGTTTTTGTGATCATGTCAACTGGGCCATGCATAACCAAGGATTAGAGCACCTTGTTGATTTGAAGCAGCAAACTATCACTGTGCAGAGGACCCTTGACTTTCTCAAGGAGGATATGTATAACCTTCCTAGTTGTTCATTATTGAGCTAGATACAACACTTTGTGTTGAAATGTGGAATTTCAGAGGATGGGATGAGCCTAGTCCTAATCAGTACAATGTTAGGCTATGAGTTCAACATTGTGCATGGTCATGAGACAACTGATGCACCATCATGGAGATCAGCAGCGTTGTCACTCGAGAGCAGTGATGAGTTGGGGGCCCAACCATTGTTGGATCATTATGATGAGCTCTTCACTCATGAAGCATTGGATGGACAAATGATAGTTGGTAGACATCTTATGATGGAGAGAATTATCCATTATAAGGATGAAGCCTTCTTGATGAGCATCTCATAGCTGAAAGGGAATTTTATACCTACAACATATTCAAAATCTTATGGATTCTATCTGATCATCGATCAAAGGTTCTCATGGAGTAACCTCAAGGAGGATACACTTCAACATATCATGGAGTGCAAATATTATCATCAAATTGGGGAGGATGTTACTCTCCATTGAGTGGATACCAAGTTGGATCATGATGTGATTCATAACCCACAGTTGGATGGATGGGTGAGGATTATGAGCAAGAGGTTTGTGAGCTACTTGCAGATCTATGACATGGGGCAGCAGGAAGCATGGTTGCATTGGTTTCTTTTGGGTGAGGATGGTTACCACCCAACATCTCACATTTGTATGATCCATTCTGTTATCACTCAAAAAAAATCAAAACATCATTTTGACAAGGTTACAAAATTTCATGGAGCAAAATAGGGTTTTAGGAGTCAATTTAGTTTTGATCAAGGGTAGCTTTTAGCTTTCTTATAGTTTAAAGCTCATCCTAAGGTTCAAATAAAACCTTATTTAAAGTTCTTTCATGTCAAATATTTATCATTTTCCATTTGTAGGTCATTTCCAAAATTTTCATGTCAAAACTATTCAATTAGCCAATAATCATTGTTTTCGTAGTGTATACAATGTAAAAAAGGCAGAAAGCGCTACGAAGCTGCTGAAGGTTATGAAGAAAAAGCATTGTTTTCTGATTTCGAATAATCAACTTCAAAGGCGGTTTCTGAGCAAAAAAAAAAGGTATTTTAAGAAACCTACAGAGGGTTTTTTCCCAAACATATCAAATAACAATAAAATCTGTCACTTTTCTCACAAGTGTTATCAGTTGGGAGATACAAGGCTTTCTTTGAAGCCTTATTTTCAGAAAATAGATTTTTCATGTTTTACACATTTTTTTCAAAGACAGTTGCGGGACAACAGGAGATGTGTTTCAAAAAAGAAGAAGAGGTTTTTATTAAAAACATAATGTCCCACAAAAAACTCCTTCATTTTCGCAAAATACATCATGGATTAGAAGATATAGGCTCTGTCCCAAGACCTATTTTTCAGGAAACAAACAGGAGAAATCTGCAAGAAATGCCTCAAGAGAGCTAGAATGAAGTGGGTTTATAGTTTGTATGAATTGTAAATACTGAAGACAGGTTATGTTTTGAGTTTTTAATGAAAATGTACTTTTCTCTTGCAAATTTTTTAAATAATTTTCATATTCAGCAATTTCGTAGTGCAGTCAGTGTAAAAAAGCAGAAAAGTGCTACGAAATTGCTCTAGTTGCTTTTCTTGCTCATTTTGGTCAGTTTTTTAAAGGTTGAAGAGTGATTCAATATTTTTAACTACCATGGGAGATGTATTAAAGGGTAAGTGAAATGATTCAAGTGGAAATAATTTATTTTTTGGAGAATTAAAGCTTAAAATGGCAGTGTTACAAAGGTGCTATGAAACTACTGTGTTTTCGTAGCGCGGTACATTACAACACTTTTGAACAATTTTGGAAGCGGTTTTGGACAGATGGAGAATAGAGATGAGTGAGGAGACATGTTAAGATAATATCCAACAGCTAAGGGCCATGAAATGAAGTTAAATTGATGGTCAGAATGTTCAAAGAATGAAAACAATCTTATGCCTACAAAACATGGTATTGTTTCCTGCTTTTGTGGAGGTCAACAAAATGGTCATGAAGAGTTGAAGCCCATCATCCAAATTCGACCATGTGATGATACACTTGGAAAATGATGTAATTTCAATTATATAAGGTTGTTATAGATAATGATAAGGAGTTTGAGTCCTATTTGTAATAGGACTGTTAAGTAGATTAGGTGTATTTTTGTAATAAATTCCATGTTTTATGGTTATGCAAGGCGTTAGTAGTTAGAAATTCAATGTATCTAGCTTAGAGGCAGGTCATCTCAGGTTTTAATATGTATATTAAAGACCAAGAGGTCGAATTATTAAGGGTTTGGAATATCTTTGGCCAAAGTGCAGCTTATGGTAATGCACTGTTTTAGCTAATACAGAGATCTGTTACTTGAACAACTTGAGATTCTGAAGGAGTTTTTAGTGCGTTCCTATTCTATTTGTGCCTCTTATGTATCTCACTTGTAGTGGATTTCACTTATGTTACTCACAATTCATCTATGAGATGCTCTAACTTCCTTTATATCTGAATTGACTATGTATACTCATTTTTTAGTTGTGTGTGTCCTATTTCTAGAAACTTTGAACTACCTCAAATTCCATGTCAAATAACTCACTGAATCACTGAAAGTTTTGAATCCATAAGCCCAATGTTTAAATATTGATATTATTTTCAACCTAAAAGTTGGAAAATTTTATCTCAGCAAACTATTTTATTGTAAAGATTTTAGAGTTTCTGATATACACAGTAATAATACCACTTTTCTTCACCTGAGATTCTTATTGTATTTCAATGAGTTTCTATCCTATATTTTGAAATGGTTTTCTTCCAATGCCTTAATTATTATTACTTAGAATTCATGATTTTGCATGCTCCGACTTCCTTTAAGTATTGAACTATGGTGAAACCTCTTTTAATATTTTCCTTTCAATACCTTGATGTCTCATTACTCAGAATTCATGTATCACATGCTCTGACTTCCTTTGAACCTCAAGTTATTGGGATTTTCCTGAATGAGTTGCTCTTTCATTGAATTATATACAAGCCTCAACTTCCACAAGGAAAGCCTTTGTTATTGAGAGCCCTATCACTGACTCCATAACCCAATGGTAGCAAGCATTCATCTTTTCAACCTGAACCAAAACACAAATAATAGAGTTATCCATCTATCTATATCTTTATTCCATAGCATTAACCCTTGAGATAGCCCTCTCAGATTGAGGAGGCTAAGCCTCAGTCACAAGATTGGTTTGAAATAGTTACACTGAAGTTGTTTGATCAGCAACCAATCAGGTACGATTTTGATGATAACATTTTGGCGTCATTGCCGAGGACTGAAGGTGTAAATTTTCCCTGGGAAGAACAAAAAAATTTTAGTTCCAAGGTCAGAGAGTAGCACACACTTAGGCACATATTGGTTGTATTTTTTCTCTAGCGACTCCACACATCAAATAATCAATTGGACACTACTTGAAAAGCAATAGCCTGATGAAGTTTCAAAATGAGTTCCATTCCAACAATAAATGCCAGGTATGCCCCTTTGAATCGGTCTCATATCCCTAGTTTTCAAAATCCTATGCCAAAGGTCAAATGGTTAATTGATCTTCCTATATTTAAAGATGAAAAGAAAGACAATATTCCTCTTCATTTGGTTAGATTCCATATCCATGTACATATTCTTAAGGTTCAGTTCCCTAAGGACTGTCTCATGAAGATGTTTATGGCCACTTTGGAAGGAAAAGCACGGTATTGGTATGAAAGCTTGCCAAATGGTTCATTATATTCTCTTTCTGATTTCCATGTTGGATTTTATGAGATATATGAAGAGTGTCATCCCTCCTTATTGATGGTCAAAGACTGTCGTAAATATTGTGTGAGTTTTATTGAATATTTGAAGAATTTTTATGAAGATGAGTTCAAGGATGAGGAAATTTTAGAAGCCCTTCATGAAAATCACTTTCATCACCAAGAAGAAAGGATAGCCTCTTTATTATATGAAAATGAGACTCAGCGGGATTTTATTTATGAAAATTATGATATATCCTCTGAGTTTGATGAAAAGGTTCAGTAGAATTGTCAGTCTTGTCAGCCATCAGTAAATTTTGTTTCAGCAAATGATGGCTAAAACAATTCTTTAGTCTACAAGAAAAAAGCTTCCTGAGAAAACTTGTCACTTCTTGCAGCCTCTTTGTGTCCCTTGTCCAAAAATCCCATTTCCCTGATTTTTCCACTTCCAAAATCCACCAGGAAATCCTGTTGATATCAAAAGACACTGTTATGTTAGGCTATTTTTCCATCAGTTTCTAAAAACCCATTTCATTCATTTTTTTCCATTTCATTTATCCTCCATTTCCTTCGAAAAATCCATGTTTTACCATCCATTTCATCAAAAAGTCCTTTTAAGAACCATGAAATCCCTTTTTTGGTTCAAAACCCTTCTCTTTCACCCTATTAGAACTTAAAAAACCTTGCAAAAATCCTAAAAAACACATATAAACCTTTTTCCGCCCTTTTATGGGCCTTAAGCCCCCTTTGCTTAAAGCCCTTGGCCCCTTTTTCACCACGTGACCCGGTCTTATGACCAAAACACTTAGCCCCATGGCCTATTGGCCTTTTTTCTTTCATCGCAACATTTTTTCCTTTGAAAAACTTCTTTTTAGCGATGCAAAGGCCCGGATCAAAATCATTGCATATCGACAAAATCACTTTTCATATACCCCGAACCCTTGTCACACTGATATGCGATAAGCCCTTTCTATCTTAGCCCCTAGCTCCTTTTTTTTCCGTATGGCCATGCACCCATGAATGGCCGCTAAGGTCTCATTGCATCGCAATTGTTTTATCGCATCGACGTTGTCTTGTTTTCATTACCTCGCTCCCCTTCCCCCCCCCGGTGATGCGATAAGCCCCTCCTTCCATCGGCCTCTGGTCACGTATCCCGCCATATGACTAGGCCCTAGCCCCAGTTTCTTAAGCCTCCATCGCATTGGCATTTCCATGTAAAACCTACCTTTTCTTTGTATTTTTCTTCCCTGATAACAATATCCTGATAAGATCTACACTGTAGATCCATAGGATCTATTGGTCCTCGTTCATCCCGACAACCCAACTCTTCTGGACCCACCATCCATTTCGCAAAGCCCTCATCCAATCATGTGCTGACACCTGGACCCCACTAAAATCTCATCGTGCACCTCTCTCCATCGCACTTCCCCGTAGACGTTGGATCTTACACCCCAGATCCAACAGTCTACGATCAATATCGCGCAACTTTCTCTCCCGGAGTTTAACACTCCAAAATCACGTGATACCAGTGGTATCGAGAAAGCCACGTAGCACAATACAATTGGATCATGTTCAATTTTGCCGAAACCATTTACCACTCCAACATTGCGCGAAAACCACCCATGGTATTTCAAAAACCACCAATCTGCATTTTCGCTCCAATATTCAAAATTAAACATGTTTTCGCAGGTTTTTCCCGTAGAACCTCCTCCGCCTGCATTTTCCCCTCCTCACTTCTCTTTCCGCCCTCCGCCAACCTCTGTAAGAATTTTATCCAATGTCACAGGATTTTATTTAGTTGTTTGTTTATGTTGCAAGCTTTTAAAGGCAGCTTAAGCATTGAAAAGTCCTCCACAACTAGCTGAGTAGGAGAAAACCCCCAGGATGAAAATCCTTGGGGCTTAAAGTGTAAAAGGAGGTTTACGGGGTTTATGGGTGTTTATCAGTGCTTTATTAAAACTGATAAAACAAATGAAACCCTGAGCATGCCCAAATACCCGTTCATAGAAAATAAGGGATATGCATAGAGACAAAGGATTAATAGTCAAAATCACAGTTAAAACAAGGGATTAAAGGTTAATCCAGTCAGCAGAAAGGACAAAAGCTCGAAGATGATGGGAAAAATACTTAAATAATAAATTAAAAGATTAATATCAATGATTAAAGAGTTAAAGAGACAGATCAGTCAAGAAAGCCTCAAAAATGCCACCTACAAGCTGAATTCACCAAAAAAGAGAGCATATTAATTACAGAGTTAGAGATATTTCTAAAGACAACTTAGCATTAACTGCCAACCTACCAAAAACACTCAAAGTCAACAAAAGTGACTGCAGTCGATGAAAACTAATGCAGAATTCAACTAACAGAGTAGAAAACTCATAAAACTTCTCCATTTGGCCCTTTAAAGGCCGAGAAGAACTTACTCTATATTAATTGAACAGATAGACCCTTCTTACACTCCACCTCCTCATTCTTCTAAAAATAATTCTGCAGAAGACAGTATAAAGGTTGGTCTCTGGATATCTATTGTATGTAAATAGCTTTTGAAATTGTTATAGCTCTATTTGTAATCGAAGACACATAAGCTGACATGAGAAGTTTGAAGATGTAGAGACCCACTAGACTTGAAGATTGTAACTGGTTTGAACATCAAATACAAATCGCTGATTTATGGGATCCTAGTCTATGTCAATGGTGATGTGTTTCTCACTGTAAATTTTTATTTTCTTTATGTTTTCATTCTGTCCACTATTCTTTGATAAAGAACAAAAAATATAGATTAGGATTTACTTTTGAAGTACCCTAAGTCTCACTGATAAATATTTATCCTTTATGTTTTCTGTTGATTGTTAATTTGAAGGTAATTCAATAGAGTATAACCAGTGAAGTGTTGGTAAGCCCACATTTCCTGAGTACAACTTGAGATATTGTCTTAGAATGTTCTTGATAAGTTTTCTAATTAAAGATCGACC